>JARQOC010000010.1:43120301-43808262 GCA_033576535.1 Allobates femoralis
CTTCTACATCCTCTGTGTATCACAGTACATAACAGACTGCAGAATGAGTTATCAGGGAATCTGTCAGCGAGCTGGTCTGTAATTAGGGTCTGTAACTCTTCACTCTCTACTCCGATTTGGTTAATTTGATCACAATGGTGACAGTCCAGGAAAGAGATAGGGTAAGACTTAGTACGAGCTCACTGATTGATTTACTGGTGATTCATTATTCTATTAAGACCACGAGGTCAAAATGCGTCAATATGTATAGCTGTCATGCATGTGAGGTCCATCCGAGGCTACAGGCACAAAACGGCTATATTGGGCAGACTATGCACAAGCTGCTTTGATAAGCAGAACCTTGAGAAACCCTGACACCCTTAACCCCAATGCAGGGATGAGGATTTACAATGGGGTCCAGGAGATTGTTGCCTATGGAAGGGCTGCAGTCCAGAGACAAGAAAGTCATCATGCAGGGTCAAAGCCAGGAGGTCATAAAAAGGACAAAATCAGGGGCCGATAGAGATGTCGGGGAGCCAGATCAAGATCAAGATGGTAGCTAGATACAAAATGACGAGGCAGGAGAAGAGTCCAAAAAAAAATGGCCGAGGTAAAACAAGAAAAACACTATACAAGAAAGTAGACTTGTCATGGAAACCAAAAACTATTTCTGTCAGCTTCAAACAGAAAGCTGAAGGTATCAGTAGGGTGTGGTGCTTTCCAATAGGCTGAAGTTAGTAGTTAATGACTTCAGCTGGACAGCACACACACACACACCCACTCTGTCAGACTATGACATACAGCACGTCCCAGACACTCCAGCCTTAGTGGATAGGTGGACTCTGTGCTCCCCAGGGATTCTGGCTCTGACTTCTCTATCACCAGCACCATCTACAGTGTGAATACAGCAGTGCTGGTAACAGAAGCAGATGTCAAGGGAGCAGGTTCAGGTGGGGATGTGAGACTGCGATGACAACCAACTTTTAATGGATTTGGAATAAACTTTATTACATTTTAACACAAGGACCAGATTTTCCTTTACTTTCAGATTACTCATTCTTCTGTATCTCTTATACACACAGGATGCAGAAGATAAATGATCCACAATGTTTAATCAAACCCAACTGCAAAAATACTTTACAGCCAAAAATACATGCATTAAAGGGTTTGTCCAGTACTTAAATATTGACGGCTAGGATATCAATATCACATCAACACTTGGCACCCCGACTATCAGCATGCACACAGCGCCATACACTGCGTTGTGGCCATTTTCAGTACTGCAGCTCAGCTCAACTTGAAGTGAACAGGACCTCCATTAATATATAAGTATTAAACAACCCCTTTAAGTAAAAAACAGCATCAATGGTCTCTGTATTTTTAATAATGACATTTTCTATCTGAACTGGTTCTTTTTTACAGATTATTCCCTGTTCCAGTGTTGGTAAATAAGCCACCATGTACGAGTCGTGGTTCAGGTATGAAAATGTTCTCATGTAGGCGAGTGCTAATCTGAGATGACTCAGTTTTATCCATTTTATTCTCATCTGGGTACACTGATAACCTGTGCCCAGGTAGATGCAGACAGCCCAAGGACTGCTGTAGAGTAGATCTCTTTCCATGTCTCTCTCTGGTGCTATCAATCTCCCCTATTCCCATATGTGGCACAGAATGAAGCAAATCGCAGTGACCGTCCGTCCCCAACAATCAGGGATCTTCAGTATATTCGCTGTGACAGCTGCCATCAATCACCAACGACAGCGTATAAACAACCTACAGGACCGAGCAGTCCTACAGAATACATAATGGGCTCAGAGGGCAGAACATGGGGGAGAGGGACCCTTCTATGTCTCATACTGCAGAATATACAATAAAAGGAGACCTTCCCCCTCCTCCGGTCCATAACATGGCAGTGAGGCCAAAAATGTCTCATTTACCTTCTTTCTAGTACTGTGTAATAGGGCTCAATGCCAATCTGCTGCTTCTAAAGCCTTCATCATATTGTATTGTATTTACCTTCTTTCTAGCCCTGTGTAATGATGCTCAATGCCAGTCTGCTGTCTGTAAAGCCTGCAGATTATTGTATTGGAAGAGGTGTAGCCAGGAAGTGAAACTCAAAGCCCCCATTCACAATGGATCAGTGTTAAATGAACCCACCGATTTTGTAGGAACCGACCCACCATCTAATGTGTACTGGGGTCTCCCGACGGATGATGTCTGGGTAATTCTTGAATTTCATCTCATTTTGTTCTTTTAGCTTATGGTACAAATTCCACATACGGTACACACCAAAAATTGTTTTTCTATAGGCACTGTAGAGTAAGCCCCCGTCGGACCCCTCCTAGGGGTGACTGCAGTACTAGGTACTCACCATTCTCACAATGCCTTCCTGTGTACCCTGCCAGACAGGCGCACTTATAGGATCCAGTTTTCTCCACAACACATGTTGAATCGTGAAAACATGGAGAAGAGGAACATCCTGAAATATATATAATGACAGCTTTCAGTTAACTTTTTCTCCATATTTAGGAAGCTGAGATATGGGGAGCTGTTTGCTCAATCTTAAATCTGTAAAATCCATCACCAGTGATTCATTAGTTACAATACAATCTAATACTGTAGATCACAGGCTGAACAGGAGTCAACAGGGTGATGCAGCAGGAAAAAAGGCAAACACAATTCTGGGATGCATTAACAGAAGCATACAGTCTAGATCACATGAAGTCATTATCGCCCTCTACTCCTCTTTGGTCAGACCTCATCTGGATACTGTGTCCAGTTCTGGGCTCCACATTATATAAAAGACATCAATAAACTGGAGCAAGTTCAGAGAAGAGCGACCAGAATAGTGACCGGTCTGCAGACCATGTCCTATGAGGAATGGTTACAGGATTTGGTAATGTTTAGCTTGCAAAAAAGAAGACAGAGAGGAGACTTTATAGATGTCTACAAATATCTCAAGGGCTGTCACACTGTAGAGGGATCAGCTTTATTCTCATCTGTACAAGGAAACACTAGAAGCAATAAGATGAAACTGAATGACAGATTAGATATTAGAAAAACCTATTTGACAGTGAGGGTGATCAACGACTGGAACAGGTGGCCATGAGAGGCAGTGAGTTCTACTTCAATGGAAGTCTTCACACAGAGGCTGGACAGACATCTGTCTGGGATGGTTTAGTGAATCCTGCTTTGAGCATGGAGTTGGACCAGATGACCCAGGAGGTCCCTTCACACAATGACCTGGGAGGTCCCCTCATACGATGACCCGGGAGGTCCCTTCACACTATGATCCAGGAGGCTCCTTCACACGGTGACCCAGGAGGTCCCTTCACACGATGACCCAGGAGGTCCCTTCACACGGTGACCAAAGAGGTTCCTTCACACGATGACCCGGGAGGTCCCTTCGCATGATGACCTGGGATGTCCCTTTACACGATGATCCAGGAGATCCCTTCACGTGATGACCTAGGACATCTCTTCACATGATGACCCGGGAGGTCATTTCACATGATGACCTGGGAGGTCCATTCACATGATGACCCATGAGGTCCCTTCACACGAAGACCCAGGAGGTCCCTTCATATGATGACCCAGGAGGTCCTTTCATATGATGACCCAGGAGATCCCTTCACACGATGACCCAGGAGGTCCCTTCATATGATGACCCAGGAGGTCCTTTCATATGATGACCCAGGAGATCACTTCCCACAATGACCCAGGAGGTCCCTTCATAAGATGACCCAGGAGGTCCTTCAAACTTCCCCATTCTACAATTCTATGGCTAGAAACATTGTGTCATCTGACCCCACCACAGTCTGGATATCCAGAGCACATTATTCTGCAGGGCAGATGTATACAGAATATGTCCGACAATGAATAATCAGGTGTAAGTGCGAATTTGCAGTTTTTTTTCTAATAAATGAAGCCTGAGCTATATCCAGCTTCACACCGACATTCGCACTTTCCGATGATTCATTTACACATTCCTTATGCTGCGATAATGACGTTTCCATTTATAACCCATATATGACGTATGCATTTGGAGTTATGGAGGGGGGTCCCGTTTCAGTTCAGATGCCATCATCATAAGCATATACCACTGATCTCAATAAATTCAATGTAATACTTCATTTCTCCACTGGGGGCACTGCAGATAAATGAAGCACTTGCAGGACTGTTTACTAGCAGATCACAGCTGATCATTATAAGTCACAAAACTGGGATAATGTGATTGACCGTTCTGTAAAGGCTACTGTTAACTCAGTAATAAGATGGACAACCCCTTTTTAGCTATCATGTCATATGCACTATGTAACGCTGAACGTCCTTCTGTCTGAAGCTGGGATGATAAAGAGCTGTAAGAGGAGGGGAGGAGCTGTATGAGGAGGAGAGGAGCTGTATGAGGAGGGGAGGAGCTGTATGAGGAGGAGAGGAGCTGGATGAGGAGGGGAGGAGCTGTATGAGGAGGAGAGGAGCTGGATGAAGAAGGGAGGAGCTGTATGAGGAGGGGAGGAGCTGTATGAGGAGGAGAGGAGCTGGATGAAGAAGGGAGGAGCTGTATGAGGAGGGGAGGAGCTGTATGAGGAGGAGAGGAGCTGGATGAAGAGGGGAGGAGCTGTATGAGGAGGAGAGGAGCTGGATGAGGAGGAGAGGAGCTGGATGAAGAAGGGAGGAGCTGTATGAGGAGGGGAGGAGCTGTATGAGGAGGAGAGGAGCTGTATGAGGAGGGGAGAAGCTGTATGAAGAAGGGAGGAGCTGTATGAGGAGGGAGGAGCTGTATGAGGAGGAGAGGAGCTGGATGAAGAAGGGAGGAGCTGTTTGAGGAGGGGAGGAGCTGTATGAGGAGGAGAGGAGCTGGATGAAGAAAGGAGGAGCTGTATGAGGAGGGGAGGAGCTGTATGAGGAGGAGAGGAGCTGGATGAAGAAAGGAGGAGCTGTATGAGGAGGGGAGGAGCTGTATGAGGAGGAGAGGAGCTGGATGAAGAGGGGAGGAGCTGTATGAGGAGGAGAGGAGCTGGATGAGGAGGAGAGGAGTTGGATGAAGAAGGGAGGAGCTGTATGAGGAGGGGAGGAGCTGTATGAGGTGGAGAGGAGCTGTATGAGGAGGGGAGAAGCTGGATGAAGAAGGGAGGAGCTGTATGAGGAGGGAGGAGCTGTATGAGGAGGAGAGGAGCTGGATGAAGAGGGGAGGAGCTGTATGAGGGGAGGAGCTGTATGAGGAGGGGAGAAGCTGTATGAGGAGGGGAGGAGCTGTATGAGGAGGGGAGGAGCTGTATGAGGAGGAGAGGAGCTGGATGAAGAAGGGAGGAGCTGTATGAGGAGGGGAGGAGCTGTATGAGGAGGAGAGGAGCTGGATGAAGAAGGGAGGAGCTGTATGAGGAGGAGAAGAGCTGGATGAAGAGGGGAGGAGCTGGATGAAGAGGGGAGGAGCTGTATGAGGAGGAGAGGAGCTGGATGAGGAGGAGAGGAGCTGGATGAAGAAGGGAGGAGCTGTATGAGGAGGGGAGGAGCTGTATGAGGAGGAGAGGAGCTGTATGAGGAGGGGAGAAGCTGGATGAAGAAGGGAGGAGCTGTATGAGGAGGGGAGGAGCTGTATGAGGAGGAGAGGAGCTGGATGAAGAGGGGAGGAGCTGGATGAAGAGGGAGGAGCTGTATGAGGAGGGGAGGAGCTGGATGAAGAGGGAGGAGCTGTATGAGGGGGGAGGAGCTGTATGAGGAGGAGAGGAGCTTGATGAAGAGGGGAGGAGCTGTATGAGGAGGGGAGGAGCTGTATGAGGAGGAAAGGAGCTGTATGTGGAGGAGAGGAGCTGTATGAGGAGGGCAGGAGCTGTATGAGGAGAGGAGCTGTATGAGGAGTGGGAGGAGCTGTATGAGGAGGGCAGGAGCTGTATGAGGAGGGGAGGAGCTGTATGAGGAGGAGAGGAGCTGTATGAGGAGGGGAGGAGCTGTATGAGTAGGGGAGGAGCGTATGACGAGAGGAGGAGCTGTATGAGGAGGGAAGTAGCTGTATGAGGAGGAGAGGAGCTGTATGAGGAGGAGTGGAGCTGTATGAGGAGGAGAGGAGCATGAGGAGGAGCTGTATGAGGAGGGGAGGAGCTGTATGAGGATGGGAGGAGCTGTATGAGGAGGGAGGAGCTGTATGAGGAGGGGAGGAGCTGTATGAGGAGGGAGGAGCTGTATGAGGAGGGAAGAGCTGTATGAGGAGGAGGAGCTGTATGAGGAGGGGAGGAGCTGTATAGGAGGGAGGAGCTGTATGGGGAGGGGAGGAGCTGTATGAGGAGGGAAGGTAGCTGTATGAGGAGGAGAGGAGCTGTATGAGGAGGGAGAGCTGTATGAGGAGGAGAGGAGCTGTATGAGGAGGGGAGGAGCTGTATGGGGAGGGGAGGAGCTGTATGAGGAGGGGAGGAGCTGTATGAGGAAGGGAGGGCTGTATGAGAGGGGAGGAGCTGTATGAGGAGGGGAGGAGCTGTATGAGGAAGAAGAGGAGCTGTATAGAGAGGGGAGGAGCTGTATGGGGAGGGGAGGGGCTGTATGAGGAGGGGAGGAGCTGTATGAGGAGGAGAGGAGCTGGATGAGAAGGGAGGAGCTGTATGAGGAGGAGAGGAGCTGGATGAAGAGGGGAGGAGCTGATGAGAGGGGAGGAGCTGTATGAGGAGGAGAGGAGCTGATGAGGAGGGAGATGGAGCTGGATGAGAGTAAGGGAGGAGCTGTATGAGGAGGGGAGGAGCTGATGAGGAGGAGAGGAGCTGTATGAGGAGGGGAGAAGCTGGATGAGAAGGGAGGGCTGTATGAGGAGGGGAGGAGCTGTATGAGGGGGAGGAGCTGATGAAGAGGGGAGGAGCTGTATGAGGAGGGAGGAGCTGGATGAAGAGGGAGGAGCTGTATGAGGAGGGGAGGAGCTGTATGAGGAGGAAGGAGCTGATGAAGAGGGGAGGAGCTGTATGAGGAGGGGAGGAGCTGTATGAGGAGGAAAGGAGCTGTATGTGGAGGAGAGGAGCTGTATGAGGAGGGCAGGAGCTGTATGAGGAGAGGAGCTGTATGAAGGAGGGAGGAGCTGGATGAAGAGGGGAGGAGCTGTATGAGGAGGAGAGGGAGCTGGATGAGGAGGAGAGGAGCTGGATGAAGAAGGGAGGAGCTGTATGAGGAGGGGAGGAGCTGTATGAGGAGGAGAGGAGCTGTATGAGGAGGGGGAGAAGCTGGATGAAGAAGGGAGGAGCTGTATGAGGAGGGAGGAGCTGTATGAGGAGGAGAGAGCTGGATGAAGAGGGGAGGAGCTGTATGAGGAGGGAGGAGCTGGATGAAGAGGGGAGGAGCTGTATGAGGAGGGGAGGAGCTGTATGAGGAGGAGAGGAGCTTGATGAAGAGGGAGGAGCTGTATGAGGGGGAGGAGCTGTATGAGGAGGAAAGGAGCTGTATGTGGAGGGAGGAGCTGTATGAGGAGGCAGGAGCTGTATGAGGAGAGGAGCTGTATGAGGAGGGAGGAGCTGTATGAGGAGGGCAGGAGCTGTATGAGGAGGGAGGAGCTGTATGAGGAGGAGAGGAGCTGTATGAGGGGGAGGAGCTGTATGAGTAGGGAGGAGCTGTATGAGCGAGGAGGAGGAGCTGTATGAGGAGGGAAGTAGCTGTATGAGGAGGAGAGGAGCTGTATGAGGAGGAGTGGAGCTGTATGAGGAGGAGAGGAGCATGAGGAGGAGCTGTATGAGGAGGGGAGGAGCTGTATGAGGATGGGAGGAGCTGTATGAGGAGGAGAGGAGCTGTATGAGAGGGGAGGAGCTGTATGAGGAGGGAGGAGCTGTATGAGGAGGGAAGTAGCTGTATGAGGAGGGAGGAGCTGTATGAGGAGGGAGGAGCTGTATCAGGAGGGGAGGAGCAGTATGGGGAGGGGAGGAGCTGTATGAGGAGGGAAGTAGCTGTATGAGGAGGAGAGGAGCTGTATGAGGAGGGAAGTAGCTGTATGAGGAGGAAGGAGCTGTATGAGGAGGGGAGGAGCTGTATGGGGAGGGGAGGGGCTGTATGAGGAGGGGAGGAGCTGTATGAGGAAGGGAGGGGCTGTATGATGAGGGGAGGAGCTGTATGAGGAGGGGAGGAGCTGTATGAGGAAAAGAGGAGCTGTATAAGGAGGGGAGGAGCTGTATGGGAGGGGAGGGGCTGTATGAGGAGGGGAGGAGCAGTATGAGGAGGAGAGGAGCTGGATGAGAAGGGAGGAGCTGTATGAGGAGGAGAGGAGCTGTGATGAAGAGGGGAGGAGCTGGATGAAGAGGGGAGGAGCTGTATGAGGAGGAGAGGAGCTGGATGAGGAGGAGAGGAGCTGATGAAGAAGGGAGGAGCTGTATGAGGAGGGGAGGAGCTGGATGAGGAGGAGAGGAGCTGTATGAGGAGGGAGAAGCTGGATGAAGAAGGGAGGAGCTGTATGAGGAGGGGAGGAGCTGTATGAGGAGGAGAGGAGCTGGATGAAGAGGGAGGAGCTGTATGAGGAGGGGAGGAGCTGGATGAAGAGGGGAGGAGCTGTATGAGGAGGGAGGAGCTGTATGAGGAGGAGAGGAGCTTGATGAAGAGGGAGGAGCTGTATGAGGAGGGGAGGAGCTGTATGAGGAGGAAAGGAGCTGTATGTGGAGGAGAGGAGCTGTATGAGGAGGGCAGGAGCTGTATGAGGAGAGGAGCTGTATGAGGAGGGAGGAGCTGTATGAGGAGGGCAGGAGCTGTATGAGGAGGAGAGGAGCCGTATGAGGAGGGGAGGAGCTGTATGAGGAGGGCAGGAGCTGTATGAGGAGAGGAGCTGTATAGAGGGGGGGAGGAGCTGTATGAGGAGGGGAGGAGCTGTATGAGGAGGGAAGTAACTGTATGAGGAGGAGAGGAGCTGTATGAGGAGGGGAGGAGCTGTATGAGGAGGAGAGGAGCCTGATGAGGAGGGGAGGAGCTGTATGAGGAGGGGAGGAGCTGTATGAGGAGGAGAGGAGCTGTAAGAGGAGGGGAGGAGCTGTATGAGGAGGGGAGGAGCTGTATGATGAGGGGAGGAGCTGTATGAGGAGGAGAGGAGCTGTATGAGGGGAGGAGCTGTATGAGGAGGGGAGGAGCTGTATGAGGAGGAGAGGAGCGCTGTGAGGGGAGGAGCTGTATGAGGAGGAGAGGAGCTGTATGAGGAGGAGAGGAGCTGGATGAAGAGGGGAGGAGCTGTATGAGGGGAGGAGGAGCTGTATGAGGAGGAGAGGAGCTGGATGAAGAGGGGAGGAGCTGTATGAGGAGGGGAGGAGCTGTATGAGGAGGGAAGGAGCTGTATGTGGAGGAGAGGAGCTGTATGAGGAGGGGAGGAGCTGTATGAGGAGGAGAGGAGCCGTATGAGGAGGGAGGAGCTGTATGAGGAGGGGAGGAGCTGTATGAGGATGGGAGGAGACATGAGGATGGGAGGAGACATATGAGGCCAAGAGGCACTGTATGATGAGGGGAGGAATGTATGGTAAGAGGAGGAGCTGTATGAGGAGTGGAGGAGCTGTATGAGGAGGGGAGGAGCTGTATGAAGCATGGAGCCACTGTATGATGAGGGAAGGAATGTATGAGGGGTGGCACTGTATGAAGCGGAGGGGAGCCATGTGAGGAGGGGAGGAGCTGTGTGAGGAGGGGAGGAGCTGTATGAAGCAAAGAGCCACTGTATAATGAGGGAAGAAATGTATGAGGGGAGGAGTGGTATGAGGAGGAGAAGAGCCTTCTGAGAAGGGGAGGAGCTGTATGAGAAGAAGAGTTTATGAGAAGGGGAGGTGCCGTATGAGCAGGTGAGGAGCTGTATGAGGAGGGCAGGAGCCATATGAGGATGGGACTCATTGCATGAGGAGAGGAGGAACTGTATGATGAGGGGAGGAGCCATATGATGAGGGGAGGAGCTGTATGATGGACTAATACTAAAGATAATGTGAGCCATATGAGACGGGGAGGTGCTGTATGACGAGTTAATGCTAAAACTATTGCTTCAATAACATTTTTAATGTGCCAATAAAGTTGCTGGCCACCAGGGTGTAGAACGGGTTCAGTATAAATATATATTATTTAAAAAGTAAAACTTCTACCAGTAACTTCTTTAAAGGTAGCATAAAATCCATCAAAGTTTTTAGATCCATCCGATCGGAATAGGAGATGTAGAGCGTTTCCGGAGCTGCGGATGGCCAGTGGCCGCTCATTCCCACAGAAGCGCTTGATGATTTTAGCGTCCACATTATCGCCATCTCGGACTTCCACGTAATCGTACTGACACATGTAATCAAACTCCATGCTTATCATTGCAAACCTGAAAAAAAGAGGTAAATCTGGGGTCATCCATAATCATTATATGCAAAATTGTAGGCAGCCATATATTTGAAGGGATTGCCTAGGATTAAAGAAGCATAGAGTATTTCCACCACAAACAGCACCACGCCTGTCAACAGGTTGTATATGGTACTGCAGGTCAGCCACGTTCACTTCAAAGGAGCTGAAGTGCAACATGGACACAACCTGTAGATGGACGTGGTGCTGATTCTCTAAAGAAAGTAGCTCCTTTTATTCCCTGTATAGCTCCTTTAAGAGTAGTTACTCAAAGCCTATAATATGTAAAAATAACTCCCAAAACAGCCATACACAAGATAGCCTGTCGAACAAACTGAAATACCCGTCTGACTGCGACTCACCTCCTGCTATGAGGATGAGGCATGCTGAAAGCCAACATGGCCAATTCTTCTTCCCGTTCAGGTCTAAGGGGTAAGCATTTTTCCTTGTGGAGAGTAACAAGCCGATCTGTCATGCCAATATGAGGAGACTTTAGAGATGCAATGCTCCTCTGGGAAATGTAATATTCAGAGAAGGAAGAGGACTTGAACTCTAGCATCACCTATTGGAAGTAGCAATCAATATACTAGTCAATATTGACCCTTTAATGAGCCTTGCCATATGACTAAGCATATAAGCCAAACCAGAATCTCAATTTGCAGACATGGTCTTTTGGAATGTTTGGCCCTTATCAATGCAAAGTATGTGTCGTGTCCCACGAATGGGAACAACCTGTTGTGTATATTTCTCTGCATTGAGTATTTCCTTCAATCAGTAATTTTCCTTTTGTTGTTACCGGGTAGATTAGACTGTTTATTAAGTTTGTCCCTACCTTCTTCCCTTAGTTTGTCTCTGTACAGGATGTCCCTCCCTTCTTCACCAGTTTAGTTTAGAGAAGCTATTACTGAAGACAAATGTGTGCAACCCCTGTACAGATTATTCCTTTTCACCTATTGTTCCATTGTAACTAATACCAGATTTGGAAGGAAACTACAGCGTGTCTCCTGGTCTTTCTACAGCTGCAGTGTCGATCGAGTTGACACTGTCTGTCCATCGTTTGGTGATGTAAGTTACATGCATACAATTATCTAAGAGACTGGTGATTAGAGCGCTTGGGATTTGCAGTCATCAGAAGGGAACAGAACAGTATGAGATCAGATCTGGCTGTATGAGCTGCTAAGTGCGGGTATGAAGGGTAAGGTTTCTCCTTATGGAGAGTGGCACACCAGATCTGGCTTACCAGTGATCAGGAAATCAAAAGCTATGCCAGTAATGAGAATACTGTAGAGCCACCATGCTTCTCTAGGAAAGGCTTCATAAAAGGGTCAATATTGACTTTTAGGATTGCTACTTGCAATAGGTGGCACTTGAGCTAAAGTGATCTTCCTCTTTGAAGAGACATTTGCATATTTAATTCCGCAGAGGAGCATTGCAGCTTTTAAGTCTCCTCATTACTAGCATGTCACTCTCCACAAGCAGAAACCTTACCCCTTACACCACACTTAGCCTCTCAGAGCCAGATCAGATCACATACTTTACACTGATGAGGAGAAAACACTGAAAACCGTGTCTGCAAACGGAGCTTTTGGTCTGCCTATAAACAAAATCTGTGATTTAAATCATATGACAAGGCTCGTTAAAATGTCAATATTGACTTTTAGGATTGCTACTTCCATTAGGTGGCACTAGAGTTCAGGTCAACTTCTCTCTAAAGAGACATTTTCATATTCAATGCCCTTTAGATCTGCATTTGGAGAAGAGTCATTATATCTCCGTACACATTAGGCTGGGGTCACACACACAGATATCTGGGCAGATATTGTTCACAGATCTCTGGTTGCAGTGAAATCATGGACATATTGTTCCATGTTGTGGCCGTGTACAAATGAAACAATGTTCCATGATTTCACTGCAACCAGAGATCTGTGAACAATATCTGCAAAGATATCTGTGTGTGTGACGTGGCCCTTAGATTGTTATGAAATCTAGACAGATTTAGTCAATTCAGATGTCTTTTATCTAATGCATATGTCCAACTTTCTCCAAATCAAGACATTTACAGTAAGTCCTCTTGTGGGACATCCCATGGTGACCAAATATTGGTAATGTCCTCCACCCCTAGAGGCTGCAAAGGACAGGAATGAATCTTTTACTGACCTCTATAGAGATAGTCTATAACCCAGCGATAGATAGATAGATAGATAGATAGATAAATAGATAGATAGGATTCATGTCTGTGCTCTGCCACCACTAGGGGGAGCTCAAGACCTTACTGCATACAGTTGACACATTAACATCTATACTAAAACACTATGTAGTGAGCTCCCCCTAGTGGCAGCTTTAGTGAGAATTTGGGGGTTCTAAGCTTGAAAAGTACATACTTTACCCCCTGCATGTATGAGTCTACGTTTGGATGCAACCAAGGAGACACAGAAAAGTTAAAAATACACGCCAGACTCTAGGAAAATTGATGGGTGAATTGACAAGGACGAGTCTCCACCAGGTATAAAATAATCCAGTTAATCTGAATTTCATTACCGATATTGCGTTCTAATAAAAGAGAGATCCCGTCAGTTCAGAATGGACCCGGGAACCTGATTGTGAATTCATTTCTCATCTCATATCTCGGCGTCTCATCCCGGGCTGCTGGCATGTTATTAATCTTTACCCAGGGTGCCACATATTAGAAGATGATTCAGCGGGGACGCTCAATAATTCACACTGGTCACCATTAACACTATGTGTAGCTACTTGGGAGATGTCTAATTAATAGCAGTAAGACAGCGGCCAGAAAAGTAGAGCAATAATACTGTAATGATGAGGAGTCAGCAGCTAACCCTGTCTCTGCTGGTCTGGAGAGTATGAGACTGATATGAGCGTCCTAATACAGAGGCAATTCTCATATGTGATGATTTATATATAGAAGAAGGATTATGTCAGCATGATAACCCTTCGGGTGATTTTAATTATTACTTGCAATACCATGCCAGACCACATGGAGTGCTGTCCCAAAGGAGCATGACATACATAACAATGCTTTAAGCACCATCTAATGGTGAAACTATTTAGTGTGTATTGCTTAATACAGAATGGACCTAAGTCTACATAATCCTTGATCTGGATCCTGAGATCTATAGTGGAGCTTATCCTACACATACTGGCTGCATCACCTCATCCTCCGGTTGAATCATTTCATCCCCTGGCTGCAGCATCCCATTATCTCATCCCAGGCCAATCTACCTCGCCCCGGGAGCATCATCTAGTTCCTGAATGCCCTATCTGATCCCCAGCTACATCCTCCCTGGTCTGCATCTCAACCCTCGATCACCGCTGCACCTTCTCATTCCCGGCTCCATCACCTCATCCTCGGCTCCACCATCTTGTCCCAGACTGCTCGATCTCATCCCCAGCTACATCTCCCCTGGACTGTAGCTCATCCATTGGTGGCATCCCACCCCGGACTGCTCTTCACCACTGACCACTCGTCCACCACTACAGCTCTCTTTCCCGCTGCACCTGACCCCTGCTGCGTCCGACTCCTGTAACCCCTGCCCCCACCCACTATCCACAATGTTTCCGCTCCTTTGCACTCTCACTCCCATCCTCTTCCACTTCCTGCTACCACCGCTCATCCCACCACCCAGTAACAAAATACTTCTCTCACCCTCCATCCTACCTAACCACCTCACCCATTTCTCCGAACTATTCCTACACTTTCAATCCTCCATCTCCAAACAGGCACAACCACCACGTAAACTCTCCTGCTCTCACCTTCTAACCCTTTCCCTGCTCTTCCTACTCGCTGGCAACATTTCCCCTAATTCCGGCCCCCCCGCCACATTCCCACAGTCACCTACACCCCACAACCCACCACCCTCCCTCGCAACCTCACCAACCTTAGACCCATCCTCCCAGCCCCTGCTCCCCCAATTTCCCTGGAGGAGCACTCTGGAACGCCTGCTCAGTCTGTAATAAACTCACACACATCCATGAACTCTTTATTTCTAATAAACTCTCATTCCTTGGCATCACACAGACCTGGCTCACCCCCTCCGACACAGCCTCCCCTGCTGCCCTATCCTACGGTGGTTTCAGTCTTTCCCACACCCCCCGCCCCTCTAACAAACATGGCGGAGGTGTCGGCATGCTCCTGTCCGACACCTGCTCCTTCGCCCCTATTCCACTACCCCCTCTGCTACTCTTCCCTTTTTCGAAGCCCACTTTGTCCGTATCTTCTCCCCCTGTAATCTGCAGCTGGCCATCATCTACCGCCCCCCTGGATCCATCCCCACCTTCCTCGACCCACTTCACCACCTGGCTACTTTACTTCCTCTCTTCTGATATCCCCACCATCATTATGGGTGACTTCAATATCCCCATCAACACCACCCACCCAACCGCCTCTCAACTTCTTTCCCTGACCTCCTCCTTTGGGCTCTCCCAATGGTCCTCCTCCACCACCCACGAAGATGGCCACACGCTGAACCTCATCGTTACCCGTCTTTGCTCCCTTACTAACCTCACAAACTCATCCCTCCCCATCTCTGACCACAATCTACTGACCTTCTCCTCCCTCTCCTCTCCTACTATGCCACCTCCTCTCCGCAAACTCGATCACCCCCGCAGAAACCTAAAACACATTGATCTACACTCACTCTCTGAATCCCTCTCACCGACATAACATCTGACACAGACACTGCCACCACCCTCTACAACACCACGCTAACCAAGGCCCTCGACCTAGCCGCACCTTTCACACACCACGCTCCACGCACTAACATGCAACCCTGGCACACCGCCCTCACTAAAGACCTGAGACGAGCATCCAGGGTGGCCGAGAGGCGATGAAAAAAAATCACATTCCTCTGAGCACTTTGCACTGTTCAAACAGTCCCTCATCGCCTTCAAGAATGCTCTTGCTACCGCCAAACAAACCTTCTTCTTATCTCTAATAACCTCCCTGGCTCACAATCCCAAACAACTTTTCAAAACCTTCAATTCCCTACTCCACTCGCCCGCTCCCCCTCCATCTCCCCTTATCTCTGCTGAAGACTTTGCCTCCTTCTTCAAAGAAAAGACTGACAGAATCAGAGGCAGCTTTGATCCACTGTCCCCACAGCCTCCCCTCTCACCTATACTGCCCTCTACTTCCATCAACTGCTTCCCCCCATAACTGAAGACCAGCTCTCCTCCCTCCTGTCAAAATCACACCTCACCACAACCGCCCACGACCCGCTCCCATCCCACCTCATTCCCAACCTTTCCTCTGTTATCATCTCAGCCCTGAATCATCTTTTCAACCCATCTTTCACCACCGGCACCTTCCCCATAGCCTTCAAACATGCCTTGATGACACCCATCCTCAAAAAACCCTCCCTTGACCCCACGGCTGTCTCCAACTACCGCCCTATATCTCTCCTCCCCTTCGCCTCTAAACTACTTGAACAGCACGTCCACTCTGAGCTGTCCTCTCACCTCTCCTCCTGCTCCCTCTTCGACCGCCTGCAATCCGGCTTCCGACCCCCCCACTCCACTAAAACAGCACTGACCAAAGTCACCAATGACCTACTGACTGCCAAAAGCAAGCGCCACTACTCTGTTCTCCTGCTACTCGACTTGTCCACCTCCTTCGACATTGTTGACCACTCCCTTCTACTTCAGATCCTGGAATCTCTTGGCATCACGGACCTTGCCCTCTCCTGGATCTCCTCATACTTAACGGGCTGGACCTTCAGCGTGACCCACTCCCACACATCCTCCTCGGCCTATCCCCTATCTGTCGGGGTCCCCCAGCGCTTGGTGCTAGGACCTATACTCTTCTCAATCTACACTCTCGGCCTAGGGCAACTCATTGAGTCCCATAGCCTCCAGTGCCACCTCTACGCTTACGACACACAAATCTACCTGTCTGGACCTGACATGGCCTCCCTACTATCCAAAATTCCTCAATGCCTGACCGCCATCTCTTTCTTCTTCTCTGCTCGCTTCCTTAAGCTGAACATGGACAAAACCGAATTCATCGTCTTCCCCCAAGCCGCTCACCCTCACTACCTGGCCTATCCATTATTGTTAACGACTGCTCTCTCTCCCCAGTCCCCCACGCCAAGTGCCTCGGGGTTATCCTTAACTCTTCCCTCTCCTTCAAGCCCCACATCCAAGCCCTCACCACCTCCTGCCAACTCCAGCTCAAAAACATCTCTCGGATGCGCACTTTCCTTGACCACGACACCGCTAAAACCCTTATTCATGCTCTCATCATCTCCCGCCTCGACTACTGCAACTTCCTGCTCACCGGCCTCCCCGCTACCTCCATTTCACCTATCCAATCTATCCTGAACTCCGCTGCCCGCCTAATCCATCTGTCTCCCCGCTACTCCCCTGTCTCCCCCCTCTGCCAAGCCCTTCACTGGCTCCCTGCTTCCCAGAGATCCCGGTTTAATACATTAACCATGACATGCAAAGCCATCCACAACCTGTCCCCTCCATACATCTCCAACATGGTCTCCCGATACCTACGCACAACTGCTTACAGGACTTCTCCCGTGCATCACCCATACTCTGGAATTCGCTGCCCCTCCACATCAGGCATTCCCCTAACCTGGGAGCCTTCAAAAGAGGCCTGAAAACCCACCTCTTCCGCCAAGCCTACAACCTGCAATGAGACCCGATCTACCGTACAGCCTCACGACCGACACCTCCCCCTCCTACTGTATCCCCACCCGCCCCACAGACTGTGAGCCCTCGCGGACAGGATCTTCTCCCCTATTGTATCTGTACATTAGAATTGTCCACAGCCATTGTTACTTGTATTGTTACTATGTCACTTGTCCTAGTCTGCCCTCTTAACATGTAAAGCGCCATGGAATATTATGGCGCTATATAAATAAATAATAATAATGATAATAACATACCAAAAATGAGGCTCCTTATAAAGTTCTGATTGGCCTCATTATACTCTTAAGTACCTGTTCATGGTGCCACCATTCTTATAGGGCAGTGTTCCCCAACTTCAGTTTTCAAGAGCCACCAACAGGTCGTGCTTTCAGGATTCCTTAGTATTGGACAGACATTGAAAGCATCACCTGTGCAATATTGTCACCCTGCAATATGGAAGAGAGAGAGAGAGGGACGTAGACCCACTGTGCTCTGAACAGGCTTACCCAGAGGGGCCTGACTACCCAGTATTCACCAGAACCTTTAATGGTGAGGTTGGACTTGACTGGTGGTAGGCACCAGGTACCCAGGGCAGCTCACAAAGGGGTTGGTTGACTCAAATTGAGATGGGAGGAAAGGATGGAGGCCACTAGGGAAGAATACGGAGGGGAAACCCCTGAACTTACCCTGAGCTCCCTGACGACCCTATATGGGTTCTTTAACCCCATGCAGGGATCGCGTTCCTATCCCTGTCTTTTCCTGAGCAAAACCCTAACTAGTGTGTAGGGCAGCAGGAATACTAGACCTGCTCTATGATAAAGATGAAAAAGTGGAAAAGGCAGACAGGGGTAAAAGAACAGCAATCATACAATGCACACCAGACTACAGGTAGGAGTAAAGGGAAAGGATATATGATGCACACCAAAAGAGCATAAAGGATGGGAAGATACCAAACAAACTTCCAAGCAGTTGTCCCCGGATACAGCTCCTGAAAAGACTTCTTTATTCACAGCTCACACCTCCACACCAAGACCAAGGTATAGCAAGCTATCACTGGCAACTGTGCAAGCTGAAAGATGAGTGCTTATAGCAGAAGGGAGTGGAAAAATCAGAACAGCTAAGATAACCCAGGATGGAAATCCTTAGGAAACCAAAAGAACTGCTTAACCTTTGTAGCACCAAGGAAAATCTAACTGGAAATCAAAGCAGATCCAAGCAGCACAAGTGTGCATGTAGCCATGTGCTGCGGTCCTCTGACACCTGGAATAGAGGGGACCACTCTCCATCATGGTATCATAGTGACAAATAGTAATGGAACCCTGAAAACCTGCACTGTTGGTGACTCTTGAGGACTGGAGAAGGGGATAAGGCTGAGCAAAAACATGAGCATATAAGGCTGGTTCTGGTGACACTTAGAGGGTGAAAAATTATGGCCTATCCACTTTTTTCCCCGTTTTCCAGCAGCCTCATAGAGAATGAATGGAGCAGCAACTCCTGCTTTATAGACAGCCTACCAATCAGTGTGGTTCCCAGCGGTCGGACCCGCATTGACCTACAACTTGCCTTCACCGGACAACCCCTTAAGTTGTTGGTAAGTTTGTCATCCTTTTCTCGTAACATTTACTTTGCTCACTTTCTTGCAAACTCTGCATCAGAAGTGAGGAAAGGACCAATGTGAAATGAGCCCCTTCTCCTTGGGGGCCCCACAGCCGCTGCCTGCCTTGTCTCTGTGTTATGTATGCCCCACTTACACAACGGGCGCTCCTATGTCCCCCATCCCAAATAGGGCTGTAAGTGGCGAGTTGGTATCAGGACTGTAGCACTAATGCCCCTCAGCTCCTTCTTCTAAGCCGCAGCCTCCAGGGTATTTCATATTCATTGTACTGGATTAATTATAGTGATTATTATATAAAGTAGGTATAATAGGATGATAACGCCGTGACTTCCCGCAGGATCCTGACGGAGGCATTTACCCTCATTACCGTCATTACGGCTTAATGGAACACAACGGGCAATTTCTTATCCTCCTCCACTTACTGCTCCAATCATCGCACCACGCTCCTACAATTCACACTCATGGATTTTTCCTTCAAAAGGTTTTTCCTGTTATATCAGAATATATTAAAACAATGTGTAATATTTTGCTTGCTGTCAGTGAATGGATTCCTCCCTGGTTACACTAGTTTGATCCTGAAATGTAGGTGGTGTGCGGCTCCGAACTCCCACGCGGCAGAGACCCCGGGGAACACAATAGTCACGATTCACAAGAGGAAAGGAGACTTCATAGAGTAACACAAGGATCCCTGAGACATCACGATTCAGAGCAGCGCACCCGGCTGTCACACAGGAGTCCAGTCCCCTGACACAGGATTCATTCACTTTCCCCTTAACTAAACCAATCGATTCCAAGCTTTGAACACAACTGCTAAATACACTGTCATGTTGTGTTAACACTAAAATATCCCGAGAAATGTGCAGGGAGCGAGAGAAGCAACAATAGGGAGGGACATTAATGTAGAACAGATGCATCATCTCATCAGCTTACTAATACTCTTAAGGGTCCGTCACACGGGGAGACATTGCCACCAATTACATAGGCGACGTAGGGGCGTGGCCTATCGGCGGCGACATCGCACCTACGTCGCCTGATGTAAAGGGGCGATGTCGGCGCCGCCGGGAGGTCACCTGGTTTCTTAGCATGTAACCGGCCGCAGGCAACCTGTCGACATTGTCCTGCATCGCCGCTGGGGTTTTCAGACACTCCGGCGGCGATGCTGCCTGACAGCTCGCCCCGTGTAAATGGGGGACGGCGACACTGGCGGGGCGCCAAAAACGTGTGCACACCCGCCAGTTGCCGCCGACATCTCCAACCTCATAGCCAGGTGTGACGGGGCCTTTAGGGTACCTTTACACACTGCAACCAGAGCAGTGCTCTGAAATCAGGCAACCGGCGCGAGGTGATTTATTACACGCCGCAACTGGGAGGCAATTTGACTGCGATAGTTCCAGGGCGACATATCGCTGTCAGGATTCCTCGCCGTGGTTGCGGCGTGTAAAGGTACCCTTATACTGATCCTAAATTACTCCTGCATTATACTCCAGAGCTGCACTCACTATTCTGCTGGTGCAGTCACTGTGTACATACATTACATTACTGTTCCCAGTTACCTCCTGCATTATACTCTAGAGCTGCACTCACTATTCTGCTGGTGCAGTCACTGTGTACATACATTACATTACTGATCCTGTACTGATCCACAGTTACCTCCTGTATTATACTCCAGAGCTGCACTCACTATTCTGCTGGTGCAGTCACTGTGTACATACATTACATTACTGATCCTGAGTTACCTCCTGTATTATACTCCAGAGCTGCACTCACTATTCTGCTGGTGCAGTCACTGTGCACATACATTACATTACTGATTCTGAGTTACCTCCTGTATTATACTCCAGAGCTGCACTCACTATTCTGCTGGTGCAGTCACTGTGTACATACATTACATTACTGATCCTGAGTTACCTCCTGTATTATACTCCAGAGCTGCACTCACTATTCTGCTGGTGCAGTCACTATGTACATACATTACATTACTGATCCTGAGTTACCTCCTGTATTATACTCCAGAGCTGCACTCACTATTCTGCTGGTGCAGTCACTATGTACATACATTACATTACTGATCCTGTACAGATCCTGAGTTACCTCCTGTATTATACTCCAGAGCTGCACTCACTATTCTGCTGGTGCAGTCACTGTGTACATACATTACTTTACTGTTCCCCGTTACCTCCTGCATTATACTCCAGAGCTGCACTCACTATTCTGCTGGTGCCGTCACTGTGTACATACATTACATTACTGATCCTGAGTTACCTCCTGCATTATACTCCAGAGCTGCACTCACTATTCTGCTGGTGCAGGCACTGTGTACATACATTACAATACTGATCCTGAGTTACCTCCTGTATTATACTCCAGAGCTGCACTCACTATTCTGCTGGTGCAGTCACTGTGAACATATATTACATTACTGATCCTGTACTGATCCTGAGTTACATCCTGTATTATACTCCAGAGCTGCACTCACTATTCTGCTGGGGCAGTCACTATGTACATATATTACATTACTGATCCTGAGTTACCTCCTGTATTATACTCCAGAGCTGCACTCACTATTCTGCTGGTGCAGTCACTGTCTTCATGAATGTACATGTCTTACACATTGTCTACCTGAGCTCTACAGTGTATCCAGGCGACACTTGGATGCTCCATTCACAGTGTGCATTGAATGGGTAACTCTCCAGCATGATCTCTCCATGGGCGGCTTGTATCACTTCCCCACATCCTACCAGAGAAAAAAAAATACTATTTTAGCCTATCACAGTATAAAATAGAAATAAAAACTAACATAAAAAAACCATAATATCCATTGCACAATTAACCATTTATAACCCCCAACCTCCAGCTCTGTTCATTGTTTAGTGCTGTCTCCACAATGAGATGTGTTAGTGCTCCCTCTTGTGGCCACACTGTTGTACTGCTTTGTGTATATTCTGAATGTACAAATTGTGTAATTAATATTAGACACAGAAAAATAAAGAGCAAAAATGTAAATCTGTTCATTAATAAAAGATCACGTTAATTCTTTGCAATTATAAACTACATAGTCATAACCTGCACCTTTCAATAACACAATCTGGACATTGCTCCTATGCATTCAGCTCCATAATTTCCAGCAATGAAGGAGTTAAGGGCCTCCCCATTGCTATTTTTTTTCCATTCTCATCTCCTGCTGCTAAAATTAAATAGTTGCTGTTGTGGAATTTATTTTTTTTGGCTGTTGCCATGGTAACCGTTACCATTGTATAGGGGCCGCTCGCCTATTACCTCGCTGCCTCTTACTAAACCCCCGAGGGGCTCCGAGTGTGAGGTTAACATCGCAGTTCACTAAGGGTTTCACTATAAATAACCGAAAACCCAAAAATCTGCAATGAAGGCGAATTCCGGAGTCCTCCCCGGTGATAACGGCCCTCTGTGTTTTCTCATTATATTCGGTTTCCCGGGGAACTGACAACAGAAATGTGACATCTGTGCTGCAGCGTATAGATCTGCCGCCTTCACCGCCATGAAGGGTCATTTACACTGCTGGAAGAGAAGGGGCATACGGTGGCACAGATGCCAGTCTGCGCCAAGCTGCAGCTCATTTTGAGTTCGATTCATGGTTAAGGTTGGTGTGCAGTGAACCCAACGTCTTCCAGTTCAGGCAGTGAACTCAGCTTTGCAATTTACAGCACTGAAAATGTTGCAAAACATTTGGTGCAAACACAATGATAAATGTCCTTACAATGCCTACTTCTGTAGATGGTACCTTGGGTGTGGCGACTCCATGCCCATGGCACTAGGGAGGTATGCACACCCACTGATCTTGCAGGTTGCAACCAAACCCACGAGCTGATCCAACGTGTTTCAGTAAATGCAATTTTTACCGCCAAAGTGCTGAGAGCTCACTGAAAGCTAGATATCAGCACAATCCATAGCAGAGCTCCTTCTAGA
Source organism: Allobates femoralis (assembly GCA_033576535.1). Lineage (NCBI taxonomy): Eukaryota > Metazoa > Chordata > Amphibia > Anura > Aromobatidae > Allobates > Allobates femoralis. Next base: position 43,142,788 of record JARQOC010000010.1, read on the forward strand.
AAGTGGGACATCCTGCTAGAGAGGAATATGTGGGATGGTGGAGGTAACGCTGGCAGTGCTAGCGCCTGTCCACCAGGGGTCTATGCTACAACGGGCAAGGAGACTCTTTGAGGTCATGTTGTGGTCTTGTTAGTTCCCAGCCAGGCCCAAAGGTGCGTGGACGTGCAGAGATCTATCTTCATCTCACTACAGAGTACTCTAGACTCAGAACTCAAAAGAGACTTGCATGTCACACTAGTGTGAGTTGTGCCAAGATGACATGTACTTTAATAGTGCATCAGCTGGAGAAAAAGGCCGAGAGGGCATCTTCATCATCAGCAGAGCAGACCCCCTTGCAGCGACCTGTCTGGAGGATTGTCGCTAACCGGAGATAAGAGACTACCCCCAGCATGTGCCAAGTCAAGTCCCCTGGCTCACCCCCCAGGATTGGGACAAGCGGAAGAGACTGAGACACCTATTAACCATAAGTCCTGAGCTCAGGCCCAGCGTTGGACATCTTTGGAGGGAAGCGTGCACACAAAGATAGTGTTTGGTGCCAAATCGAGTTAGATAGGTGCAGCCACTGTAAAGAGAACTGAACATTTCACAAATATAGATTCTGGTTAGTGCTCATGTTTGGTACCTGGGTTTAGTCTTCTGCTGTGTGTGCAGTCAGGGGGAAAGTATAGAGTTGTGTACAAGTTTATGAACTACTTTGCTTTCTCGCCAACAGGCAATTCCAAGCACCCAGTAATTTACACTTTGTCTCTAGAGTAATTTCGGCGATTTTGTACTAGGCAGAGCGAAACTTAGGTAAATGAGTGAGTCCCTAAACATCCCGGGTTAGTGTCGTTGGAGTAGCATGGTGGTCTTGGTAAACCCGGACCAGGTTTATGTCATATTGTTTTTGTGGTTGCACTTGTTGTTGCATTGGAGACCCCTCACCAACGCCTCTTTAGTATAAAAATCCAAGTTCTCCTAAACTGTCTGGTCTCATTTCTGATCTGTGAGCTGCATTATCTTGATATTAATTCCTTGGTGTATGGTTTAGTGACAACTCAGGGCAGTGTCGAAGGGGCACTCCAGACGATTGAGTTGCACTAAGCCAATCCACCAGCTGGCACTCCTGGACCTGGAATTCCATGAAGAAGGTTTCTGCACCACCAGAGAGCCAAGTTAGAGGGGCCAAACCAAAGGAAGAGAGTTAGTTGATGGGTTCAAAGGGGCACACACTTCTTTGGTGCCCTCAGCTTGGCATCACTCTTTTGCAGGTTGTCCCACTGTACACGAGACACCCTTTAGGGAGGAGCTCTTCCACCAGTATATCCAGTTTTAATACCTATGAATTTTCAACCACTATGGCACTAAAAAGTGCATGCACTGAAATGCATTGGATCAGGTGATGAAGTGAGTTAGTGTCACCCAATGAATAGCAGTACATGCTTCCCCTGTGCCTTCAGCTTGGGTCCCTCTCCTGAAGCTTATCCCACCACATCCAAGGCCCCGATTAGGGTTGGGAGAGAGGTCTCACATTTTTTACAGAGGTGAAGAGTGCGCCAGCATAATCCACGATGGCAAAAAGTCTCTACTTCTTTATTAAATGTCACATAATATAGAGAAACAGCAACATTTCGACCTTACAAGACAGATCTTTATTGAGCCGAGGCTTGTAAGGTCGGAACATTGCTGCCTCTGTGACATATCAATAAAGAAGAAGACACTTTTTGCCATCGCGGATGCTGTTGTCGCTCTCTTAACCTTTGGATCTTATGGGGGATTGGGAACATCCTCTTTTCGGCACAATTGCTGCCCTACACCTTTTACAGGGAGACAATGCAGGAGAAGATTAGTATTGCATTAGTGCAAAAACATTCAGCTCAAATTGCATTTTACTCCAGTTATTAGAATCATTTTTATTCTTAGGCCAAATTGCGCCAGAGGGTGTAGGGTTAACTTTTTGGATAGCATTCCGACATATTTAGGATTGTATTTTTTCATAAAAGTCTCATTCTAGACAGGTCGTAAGAAAGGCGAGGAACACCATTTTCACTAAATTCTATGCTTTTTTTCTAACATTGGGATGTACCCAGATATCATGTATAAAAAGTATCAATTCACACAAAGCAAAGTATCAATTCACACAAAACTTTGCAACATTTGACATTGACCTCAGGTTGTAATCTGGAATGGTACCACCATTATAGTCCATTATTTCCAGTACGGTCAACATTTCCAACAGTTCCCCCTGTACTTCAAGGGTTAATAGAATGTCCTGACTCTTTGTTTCCTCCATTACACTTGCTCTTTTGTGTATCTGATGGCAAAGTGACAGCTATTTACTTAATGCCCAGAGAAGTGCCAGTGTGAGCAGACGGGCAGATGCAGAGAGTCCCAGGAACAGAACATCCCATTCCTCCTCTCATCCCCTGCCAGCACAAGGAGTACAGACTAAACAGAGGCCTGATCAAGCTTAATTAGCAGTTAGAATGTATGGCAATTAAAAAAATCCTTCTGGTCCACCAAGATGGAGAGAAAGTCCAATTAATTAGCTGCAATAATGCAAGTCTGCAGATAAAGAGCTTCATGTTTTAAAGAGGAGTGGGCATGGGAGGGTTCAATCAACAGGGGGATGTGGGTATTGGGTGACTCCCCAGACTGATGCATAATTACCAACTCAATATACATAAGCAAACAAGAACAGATAGAAAAATCCATTCTGTTTAACTATGTTATTACAATTTTGTTACCCTAAGCCTAACCTTAGCTCCAGCTCTAACGCTAGCCCTAAATCTAACCTTAGCCCCAGCTCTAACGCTAGCCCTAAATCTAACCTTAGCCCCAGCTCTAACGCTAGCCCTAAATCTAACCTTAGCCCCAGCTCTAACGCTAGCCCTAAATCTAACCTTAGCCCCAGCTCTAACACTAGCCCTAAATCTATCCTTACCCTAGCTGTAACGCTAGCCCTAAATCTAACCTTAGCCCCAGCTCTAACGCTAGCCCTAAATCTAACCTTAGCCCCAGCTCTAACGCTAGCCCTAAATCTAACCTTAGCCCCAGCTCTAACGCTAGCCCTAAATCTAACCTTAGCTCCAGCTCTAACGCTAGCCCTAAATCTAACCTTAGCCCCAGCTCTAACGCTAGCCCTAAATCTAACCTTAGCCCCAGCTCTAACGCTAGCCCTAAACCTAACCTTAGCACCAGCTCTAACGCTAGCCCTAAATCTAACCTTAGCCCCAGCTCTAACACTAGCCCTAAATCTATCCTTACCCTAGCTGTAACGCTAGCCCTAAATCTAACCTTAGCCCCAGCTCTAACGCTAGCCCTAAATCTAACCTTAGCTCCAGCTCTAACGCTAGCCCTAAATCTAACCTTAGCCCCAGCTCTAACGCTAGCCCTAAATCTAACCTTAGCTCCAGCTCTAACGCTAGCCCTAAATCTAACCTTAGCCCCAGCTCTAACGCTAGCCCTAAATCTAACCTTAGCCCCAGCTCTAACGCTAGCCCTAAATCTAACCTTAGCTCCAGCTCTAACACTAGCCCTAAATCTATCCTTACCCTAGCTGTAACGCTAGCCCTAAATCTAACCTTAGCCCCAGCTCTAACGCTAGCCCTAAACTTAACCTTAGCCCAAGCTCTAATGCTAGCCCTAAATCTAACCTTAGTCCCAGCTCTAACGCTAGCCATAAATCTAACCTTATCTCCAGCTCTAACCCTAGCCCTAAATCTAACCTTAGCTCCAGCTCTAACGCTAGCCCTAAACCTAACCTTAGCACCAGCTCTAAACGCTAGCCCTAAATCTAACGTTAGCCCCAGCTCTAACGCTAGCCCTAAATCTAACCTTAGCTCCAGCTCTAATGCTAGCCCTAAATTTAACGTTAGCCCCAGCTCTAACGCTAGCCCTAAATCTAACCTTAGCCCCAGCTTCAACGCTAGCCCTAAATTTAACCTTAGCCCCAGCTTCAACGCTAGCCCTAAATCTAACCTTAGCTCCAGCTCTAATGCTAGCCCTAAATTTAACCTTAGCCCCAGTTCTAACGCTAGCCCTAAATCTAACCTTAGCCCCAGCTTCAACGCTAGCCCTAAATCTAACCTTAGCCCCAGCTTCAACGCTAGCCCTAAATCTAACCTTAGCCCCAGCTTCAACGCTAGCCCTAAATCTAACCTTAGCTCCAGCTCTAATGCTAGCCCTAAATCTAACCCTAGCCCCAGCTCTAACGCTAGCCCTAAATCTAAACTTAGCTCCAGCTCTAACGCTAGCCCTAAATCTATCCTTACCCCAGCTCTAACGCTAGCCCTAAATCTAACCCTAGCCCCAGCTCTAACGCTAGCCCTAAATCTAACCCTAACCCCAGCTCTAACGCTAGCCCTAAATCTAACCTTAGCTCCAGCTCTAACGCTAGCCCTAAATCTAACCTTAGCCCCAGCTCTAACGCTAGCCCTAAATCTAACCCTAGCCCCAGCTCTAACGCTAGCCCTAAATCTAACCCTAGCCCCAGCTTTAACGCTAGCCCTAAATCTAACGTTAGCCCCAGCTCTAACACTAGCCCTAAATCTATCCTTAGCCTCAGCTCTAACGTTAGCCCTAAATCTATCCTTACCCCAGCTTTAATGCTAGCCCTAAATCTAACCTTAGCCGCAGCTCTAACGCTAATCCTAAATCTATCCTTACCCCAGCTCTAATGCTAGCCCTACATCTAACCCTAGCCCCAGCTCTAACGCTAGCCCTAAATCTAACCTTAGCCCCAGCTCTAATGCTAGCCCTACATCTAACCCTAGCCCCAGCTCTAACACTAGCCCTAAATCTAACCCTATCCCCAGCTGTAATGCTAGCCCTAAATCTAACCTTAGCTCCAGCTTTAACGCTAGTGACCCACCCAAGGGCCTTGGGGTACCCGGTTATGGGCATTGATTTACTGGGGATGTCACAGGGCCTGTTGCCCGGTCTCGTGGCCCTGGTGGTCGGTGAAAAAGGGGAACAGTCAATAAAAATAATAAAAATAGTGATTTGTGACGCCACCTACGGTTCCGGTAATGTTACCGGCGCTGCGGAATGGACCTCCGGGGTGATGGTGGAGCAGCAAGATGGTTCTGCTCCCCGTAGGTGGAGCAGGATCCCTGGGGCAGTAGTGGATGTTGGGAGTTGTGGGACAGTCTTTGATTTACACAGGGTCGCAGCTACACCTTGCCTTGTCACTTGTTCTTCTCATGCTGTGGTCGGCGACTCCTCAGGCGCAGGCATATAAAGTACAATACACAATTTGTAACTCTGAAAGGGTTTACTGGCAGTTCTTCAACACACAGCCTTTTCGGGTCTGCCTGGCCTGGGTAGTCGCTGAAAATTAGGATGCCGCACTTTGGTCCCTCAGTGTAATGCCTGCTGTTCCTGTCCGGTCCCTTCCTGTACTCTCTCTTGTCTCTCCCTCAGCACTCCCATGTGCAGAGCCTGAAGCCAGCTCCTACAGATCCTCTCTTTCTGAGCGACTCCTCTCCAAGTCCTCGGGACCCTATACGGTGCCTTTTTCTGGGTGCGCCGGGTGTCGGCCATGACTTCCTAAAGAAGCTCGGGCCTCCGGTTTGGCGACTCGGGGGGTGAACACCCGTACCGCTCTCGGAGACGGTCCTCTGTTCCGGGACTGAACCCCTCCTGTCGGTAATTGTACCAGAAAGCCTCAGTTTAACATTACATCCTTCAATAACTGGGGTATCACACTCACTGGCTTGGGTGCAGTACCCCTACTATGGCGCACTGACCAGTGGGGCACCACAGCATCCCTACCAGTGGGGCGCCACACTAGCCCTAAATCTAACCTTAGCCCCAGCTCTAAGCTAGCCCTAAATCTATCCTTAGCTCCAGCTCTAACACTAGCCCTAAATCTAACCTTAGCCCCAGCCCTAACCCCAGCCTTCACTCTAGCTTTATATTCAGGCCTAAGATAGCAGGGGCAAGGACTAAGAGTGGAGTTAGGTTTAGGGTCAGGGCTAGGGCTAAGGCTAGAGTTAAGGCTACAGTTAGGGTAGGGGTTTAGGGTAGAGTTAGGGCTACAATCTGCAGCTCTAACCCTAACTTTAGCCCCTTCCCTAACTATAGCCTTAACTCTACCCTTGGCCCCAGCCCTAACCCTAGCCCTAACTGCACCCTTAGCCTTAGCCCTAACCCTTGCCTTAAGGTGCCGTCACACGCATCAATGTGATGAACGATTTTGTTAGCGATCACATGCACGCGCGATTGCTAGCAAAATCATTCAGATCACTGGTGAGCTGTCACACAAGCAGACTCACCAGCGATCAATGGACCAGAGACATAGTGGAAACGATTTAAATATCGTTTCCACGATGTCTTGCTCCCGCTGCCAGGCTGCAGTTAGCGGGAGCAGGCTGGTATCCAAGGTAAACTGCGGGTAACTAGGCAGTGCGCGCTGCCTAGATACCCGATGTATACCTTGGTTACCAACCTTCTCCGCTCACCGGCTGGTATCTAAGGTACATTGCAGGTAACTAGGGTCCTTGGATACCAGCTGGTGAGCGGAAAAGGCTGGTAACCAAGGTATACATCGGGTATCTAGGCAGTGCGCGCTGCCTAGTTACCCGCAGTTTACCTTGGATACCAGCTCCCAGCGCTTGCAGAGAGGCGCTGGGAGCTGGCTTATCGGTTGTCTCCTGGTGTCACACGCAGCGATGCTGCGTGTCCACTGGGCGACCAACGATAGATTTGAGGTCCTGTCCTCAAATAAAACGATAAACGATCAGCCGACTGATCGTTCATCGTTTGTAGTGTCACATGCAACAATGTCGTTTCGACATCGTTCAAGCGTCACAGAACACGTGACTTTTGAATGATATCGGCAACGATATCGTTACGTGTGACATGGCCTTTAACTCTACTCTTAACGCTAACCATAAGTGTTAATATAACCTTAGCCTTTGCCCTAACTGTAGCCTTAACTCTAACCTTAGCCCTAACCCTATCCTAATCCTTACCTTCGCCCCTACCGTAACCCTAGTCCAATCCTTAGCCCCAGCCCCAGTCCTAGCCCTAACTCTACTCTTAGCCCCAACCATAACCGTAGCCCAACTGTAATCTTAGCCCTAAGCATAGACTTAACTCTAAGGTTAGCCCTAACTTTAGCCCTAATGGTACCTTTACACGCGGCAACATTTCTAGGGTGTCAACAGGTAACTTACTGGCTGCAGTGACATCATGGAGACAAGGTTCTATCTTGTTGCTGTGTACAAATGGAATAATGTCTCCATGATTTCACTGCAGCCAGTAAGTTACTAGAAATGTTGCCGCGTGTAAAGGTACCATTAGTCTTACCTTAGCTCCAACCCTAACCATAGTCCTAACTCTAACCTTAGCCCCTGTACTAATACTAACTTCTACCTAAGACGCAGGCCTAACCATAGTCCTAACTCTAACCGTAGCCCCAGCCCTAACTCTAACCTTAACTTTCACCTTAGCCCCAGTCATAACCCTAGAGAAGGTTAGAAAAAGTGTGCAAAAATGTAAGACTTATGTCAGTGTTCATTTTCTCACACTTGTATGAATTTGCAACAGCTCAACCAGCAAGTCAGCAAGTCTCTGATCTCATAAAATAACAAGTGAGAGGAGCGGCTGCTAACTGTGGGGAGCGCTGTGCAGCACGTGTGCGGGGCGCACAAATCACATAAGAGCAGCTAACAGAAAAAAACATCATATAAACTTATAAAGAGATGCAGCAGAGCTGAGATTGCTATGTACACTGACTAAACATGTAATCACAAAGGACCCCATGTATTTGCCCCAGCAGCTCCGGAGAGCTTCTCTCACTCTGCTGAAAGAACACCAGTGAATTACAGATTAATAATATCAATCCCCGCTGTGTAATGCTTCATATTCCCTGCGGGGGCGCTGCAGGGTGACTAAACACTTCAGATTCCTGCACAGATTACAGCTGATCTCTGGGTTATTATAGCAATGAATATGTGATCAGTTTTTCCTTGCAGTATTTTGTTACCCCTTCCCCCTATTATATGTATATATGTATCACCTATAACTGGTCACGTAGATGGTACTTACTCATGCAGTCTCCCCCATACCAGCCAACCCGACATTCAGAGCAATATCGGCCCTTCACGTAAAAATCATCCAGCGAACCGCCCCATGATCCATTGTTACAGGACTTACAGTTATCAAATATAGAGCAACCTGGAAAAAGCAGGGGTAGAATTATGGCAGGTACAGTATATTCTAGTACATAGGAGCAGTATTATAGTAGTTATAGTCTTGTACATAGGGAGCAGTATTATAGTTGTTAAATTCTTGTACATTGGAGCAGTATTATAGTAGTTATATTCTTGTATATAGGAGCAGTATTATAGTAGTTATATTCTTGTATATAGGGGCACTATTATAGTAGTTATATTCTTGTATATAGGGGCAGTATTATAGTAGTTATATTCTTGTATATAGGGGCAGTATTATAGTAGTTATATTCTTGTACATAGGAGCAGTATTATAGTAGTTATATTCTTGTACATAGGGGCAGTATTATAGTAGTTATATTCTTGCACATAGGAGCAGTATTATAGTAGTTATATTCTTGTATATAGGAGCAGTATTATAGTAGTTATATTCTTGTACATAGGGGCAGTATTATAGTAGTTATATTCTTGTATATAGGAGCAGTATTATAGTAGTTATATTCTTGTATATAGGAGCAGTATTATAGTAGTTATATACTTGTATATAGGGGCAGTATTATAGTAGTTATATTCTTGTATATAGGGGCACTATTATAGTAGTTATATTCTTGTATATAGGGGCAGTATTATAGTAGTTATATTCTTGTATATAGGAGCAGTATTATAGCAGTTATATTCTTGTACATTGGAGCAGTATTATAGTAGTTATATTCTTGTACATAGGAGCAGTATTATAGTAGTTATATTCTTGTATATAGGAGCAGTATTATAGTAGTTATATTCTTGCACATAGGACAGTATTATAGTAGTTATATTCTTGTACATAGGGCAGTATTATAGCAGTTATATTCTTGTATATAGGAGCAGTATTATAGTAGTTATATTCTTGTACATTGGAGCAGTATTATAGTAATTATATTCTTGTACATAGGGGAGTATTATAGTAGTTATATTCTTGTATATAGGAGCAGTATTATAGTAGTTATATTCTTGTACATAGGAGCAGTATTATAGTAGTTATATTCTTATACATAGGAGCAGTATTATAGTAGTTATATTCTTGTATATGGAGCAGTATTATAGTAGTTATATTTTTGTACATAGGAGCAGTATTATAGTAGTTATATTCTTGTATATAGGAGCAGTATTATAGTAGTTATATTCTTGTATATAGGAGCAGTATTATAGTAGTTATATTCTTGTATATAGGAGCAGTATTATAGTAGTTATATTCTTGCACATAGGAGCAGTATTATAGTAGTTATATTCTTGTACATAGGGGCAGTATTATAGCAGTTATATTCTTGTATATAGGAGCAGTATTATAGTAGTTATATTCTTGTACATTGGAGCAGTATTATAGTAGTTATATTCTTGTACATAGGAGCAGTATTATAGTAGTTATATTCTTGTACATAGGGGCAGTGTTATAGTAGTTATATTCATGTACATAGGAGCAGTATTATAGTAGTTATATTCTTGTACATAGGGGAGTATTATAGTAGTTATATTCTTGTATATAGGAGCAGTATTATAGTAGTTATATTCTTGTACATAGGAGCAGTATTATAGTAGTTATATTCTTATACATAGGAGCAGTATTATAGTAGTTATATTCTTGTATATGGAGCAGTATTATAGTAGTTATATTTTTGTACATAGGAGCAGTATTATAGTAGTTATATTCTTGTATATAGGAGCAGTATTATAGTAGTTATATTTTTGTACATAGGAGCAGTATTATATTAGTTATATTCTTGCATATAAGAGCAGTATTATAGTAGTTATATTCTTGTACATAGGGGGCAGTATTATAGTAGTTATATTCTTGTGTATAGGAGCAGTATGTTATAGTAGTTATATTCTTGTACATAGGAGCAGTATTATAGTAGTTATATTCTTGTATATGGAGCAGTATTATAGTAGTTATATTCTTGTACATAGGAGCAGTATTATAGTAGATATATTCTTGTACATAGGAGCAGTATTATAGTAGTTATATTCTTGTACATAGGGGCAGTATTATAGTAGTTATATTCTTGTATATGGAGCAGTATTATAGTAGTTATATTCTTGTACATAGGAGCAGTATTATAGTAGATATATTCTTGTACATAGGAGCAGTATTATAGTAGTTATATTCTTGTACATAGGAGCAGTATTATAGTAGATATATTCTTGTACATAGGGGCAGTATTATAGTAGTTATATTCTTGTACATAGGAGCAGTATTATAGTAGTTATATTCTTGTATATAGGAGCAGTATTATAGTAGTTATATTCTTGTACATAGGGGGCAGTATTATAGTAGTTATATTCTTGTATATAGGAGCAGTATTATAGTAGTTATATTCTTGTACATAGGGGGCAGTATTATAGTAGTTATATTCTTGTATATAGGAGCAGTATTATAGTAGTTATATTTTTGTACATAGGGGCAGTATTATATTAGTTATATTCTTGCATATAAGAGCAGTATTATAGTAGTTACGGTATATTACTGGATATAGGAGACAGTATGATAGCAGTAATTTTAAGTGATGCAACACATAAATATTGTGGTTTTCTACCTGGGTGTATAAGGCAGGAGTCACACTCATTATCTTCATTCCGACAGCACGGGATAGTATACCCCACCTTTGTATTGCCTCCCGGACACACGCACTCCACCTGATCATATTCACAGCAGCCTCGGCACATGATATTCCACTCAGCTCCTGGGCAGTTTTCATTGATAACTGTATATTCTAGGGTAAGAAAAAGAAATTATAATAAAAAAAATATACAATTATTATTAGTTATTTATATAGCACCACTGATTTCATGGTGCTGAACATAAGAGGGGGTTACATACAAAATACAAATGTGAGTTACAGTGAACAAATTATAAATTACAGAGTGATACAGAGGAGCCTACAGTCTACAGGATAATGGGGGAGAGGCAAAAGGTCGGGGGGTTTGAACACCTCCAGTGGTGGTGAGGTAGCAGCTACGGTGGTGGTGAGGCAGCAGCTCCGAAGGTGAAGAGGCGGCAGCTCCAGTGGTGGAGAGGTGGCAGCTCTGGTTGTGTTGAGTCAGCAGCTCCGGTAGTGTTGAGGCGGCAGCTCCAGCTGCCACATCATCTCCCCCGGAGGTCTGAAGCGGCACTGGTGCCCATCACCAGAATCTGCAAGTGGTGTCACGACAAACTTTTATATTTTTTCCTCATCACCATTCCCTAACCCCTTTTTCAGTTGATCACTAGGGCCACGGGTCTGAGCAGGCCACCAGTGACATCCCAGCTACAGCAGGGCCCAGATACCCGAGTTCCCATACAACCCTAGGTGATTCATATATATAGTCAATAATCGTAAAGGGAACCTGTCACCTGGATCTAAGCCCCTACACTATCACTACCTGTCCCTGCACCTTCCTAGCTGCTCCCTATCTAACCCTCTCTGAGCTAAAGGGGCCCTATAAAACTGCAGAAAAATAACTTAGAACTTACAGCAGTCCCTGAGGCTGGGGACTGAAGAGGCGGCCCAGGTTCCATTCTGCCCCTCCTCGATGCAGCAGCGCACGCCCCGCTGGGCGGAATTATTCTTTCTTCATCGCCGCCTCCTCCATTTGGAATCTCCCGCCCTCTTTACACCTATCATGCACCGTCCGCTACGTCACATCCGGTGCCGTGCATTATGGGCCCGATCACGTGATCGGCCCCAGTGCATTATGGGCTTGATCACGTGATCAGCCCGGCTCTGCGCATGCGCAATGCGCTTATTAAAGCCGGGCCGATCATGTGATCAAGCCCATAGGTGAAAAATGCTTCTCAGCTTGTGCCATATACTCTGTGACCTGTGTTACGGGTTAGTTGGCCTCTTGGTTTTTAACGTACTGATTGCTTTTATGTGGATGGACATGTCTGCTGGTGATAACTTTCCCATGACTTTCATCCTTGTTAAAATCTTTACTCCAGCTGATGGTTTCCTCCATTGCATTAGTTGACTTTTACAACTCTGCCATTCTTCAGCGTTTACACACAGGTCTCAGGGGTGTAAGATGTAGCAGAACTACATTTGTTTGGCAAAGTTAATCATAATATTGATATCACATCACAGCGGAATGATGACAAACTCAGCTCTGCTACATATTATAATTTATTCAGTCTTTTGCATCTGCAGTTGTGCTGGATTATCACATATTTCTTATCGGATGCCGGATTAACAAAATCTTACTGTAGATCTAAGGGCCGGTTTACATGTAGCGAGATCGCTAACGAGATCGCTGCTACGTCACCAGTTTTATGATGTAGCAGCGACCTTGCCGGCGATCTCATTGCATGTGACACTCAGCAGTGATCAGCCCCCCGCCGTGAGATCGCTGATCTTTATTGAATGGCCTGGACCATTTTTCGGTCGGCGATCTCCTGCTGGCCATGCTGTATCGCTGTGTGTGACAGGCAGATTTACCAGCGATCCCCAGTCTGCGCCCGAAACCCTGAACAATCCCAACAACCGTCGGGTGTCAGCGCATCGCTGGGTGATCGCTGGTGAGATCTGCCTGTCTGGCATATCACCAGCAACCACGCAGCGATGCACCAGCGATCCCGGCCAGGTCAGATCATTGTCGGGATCGCTGGTGCGTCGCTTAGTGTAAACCAGCCTTTACACGCTTCAATGTTTCAGCGATCCCACCAGTGATCTGACCTGGCCAAGATCGCTGGGACATCGTTTAGGGATCGCTGCTGAGGTGTCACACAAACAGATATCTTGAATGACGCAGCAACGATTCAGCGACAAGCGAACGATACTTACGGTCGTTTGGTTGCCTTCGTTGGAAAGATGTCACACAGAACGATGTTGCAGGTTGAACGAACGACGGATGAAAGATTTATGGTCAGGTTCATAAACCTACGATCAACGGTCAAACGACTTATCGTTGCTCGTATCTACGTGTCACACACAACGACGTCGTTACAACATCGCTGCACCGCCCCAAAAGCCGTGACGTACCAATGATATTGATAACGCCTCTGTTCCCTCACCGACCTCGCAAACTCACCCCTCCTCCTATCCGACAATAACCTGCTGACCTTCTCCTCCCTCTCGCCCCTTACCACGCTTCCTCCTCTCCGGAAACTCCCTCATCCCCGAAGAAACCTCAAACTCATTGACTTCCACTCACTCTCCGTGTCCCTCCTCCCTCTCTCTGACTTGGCTTCCTCTCAAGACGCTGACGCAGACGCCACCCTCTATAGCACCACTCTCGCCACAGCCCTCGGTAGGCCGCCCCCCTCTCATACAACAAAACCCACGCACACAGACAACCCTGGCTCACCACCCACACTAAAAATCTTAGATGGACATCTAGGGTGGCTGAGCGGAGATGGAAGAAATCCCACTCCTCAGAACACTTCGCCTTGTACAAACAGTCCCTCATCGACTTTAAGACTGCACTGACTGCCGCAAAACAAGCCTACTTCTCTTCTTTCATAACCACCCTCTCCCACAATCCCAAGCAACTATTCATAACTTTTAACGCTCTACTCCATACCCCAGCACCCCCTCCCTCTCCTCTCATCTCTGCCGACGACTTCGCCATCTTTTTCAAAGAGATCGACAAAATCAGAGAAAGCTTCGATCCACAATCCCCTCACCCCTCCCCCTCTGTCACACAACCCACTTCATCCAAAAGTAGCTTCTTCTCCATGACAGAAGAGCACCTCTCCTCCCTTCTATGATGATCACACCTCACCACTTGTGCCCTCAACCCTCATCCCTAACCTCACCACAGTGCTCATCCCTGCCCTAACCCATCTCTTCAACATATCACTTAATAATGGTGTCTTCCCCTCATCCTTCAAACACGCCCTAATCACACCCATCCTCAAAAAACCCTCCCTCGACCCTGCAGCAGTCTCCAACTACCGCCCTACATCTCTCCTCCCCTTCACCTCAAAATTGCTTGAACAACATGTCTATTACGAACTGTCCTCCTATCTCTCCTCCGACTCCCTCTTCGGCCGCCTACAATCCGGTTTCTGACCCCACCATTCCACCGGAACAGCCCTAACCAAAGTCATCAACAACCTACTGACTGCCAAGAGCAAGCGACACTACTCCAGCCTCCTCCTTCTCGACCTTTCTGCTGCCTTCGACACGTCGACCACTCCTCCTACTTCAAATTCTAGAATCTCTTGGCATCACTGACCTAGCCCTCTCCTGGATCACCTCTTACCTAACAGACTGGACTTTAAGTGTCACCCACTCCCACACCTCCTCCTCACCCTATCCCCTATGAGTTGGAGTTCCCCAAGGCTCAGTCCTGGGACCACTACTCTTCTTCATCTACACCCTTGGCCTAGGCCAATTCATCGAGTCCCACGGCCTTCAATACCACCTCTACGCCGATGACACCCACCTCTACCTGTCAGGCCCCGACATCACCTCCCTACTATCCAAAATTCCGCAATGCATGTCTGCCATCTCACCCTTTTTCTCCGCTCGCTTCCTCAAGCTCAACATGGACAAAATCGAGTTCATCATCTTCCCCCCAAGTCACTCTTCCCCCCTACCTGACCTATCCATCACTGTCAATGACTGCACACTCTCACCTGTACCCCACACCAAGTGTCTTGGGGCAATCCTCGATTCTTCCCTCTCCTTCAAGCCCCACATCCAAGCTGATCACCCTGCCCACCGCGCTGCTGTGCTGACCACTGCACTAACTGCTAACCACTGAGCCACCGTGCAGTGCTAACCACTGAGCCACCGCGCAGTGCTAACCACTGAGCCACCGCGCAGTGCTAACCACTGAGCCGACATGTCGCCGCCCCCCCCGGAGGACTGGATCCAATATGGCGTCCGGGAGGTCTCGCGAGACTTCCCGGACGCCATCTTGGACAAAGTATGTCGCCGCCCCCAGAGGACTGGATCCAATATGGCGTTCGGGAAGTCTAGCGAGAGTTCCCGGATGCCATATTGGATCCAATCCTCCGGGGGCAGCGACATGTCGGCAGAACGGAAGACTCAGGAGCTAGGTGGCAGGGAACACGCAGGGACGGTGGTAAGTATAGCGGAGTGTGTGTGTGTGTGAGTCCGCCCACCGCTGACCACTCTGCCGACCACTGACCACTCTGCTCACCGCTGACCACTCTGCCCACCTCTGCCCACCACGCGGCTGTGCTGACCACTCTGCCCACCACATGGCTGCGCTGCCCACTCTGCCCACACAGCGCTGCTGCGCTGACCACTCTGCCCACACAGCGCTGCTGCACTGACCACTCTGACCACACAGTGCTACTGCGCTGACCACTCTGCCCACACAGCGCTGCTGCGCTGACCACTCTGTCCACACAGCGCTGCTGCGCTGACCACTCTGCCCACACAGCACTGCTGCACTGACCACTCTGCCCACACAGTGCTGCTGCACTGACCACTCTGACCACACAGTGCTGCTGCGCTGACCACCCTGCCCACACAGCGCTGCTGCGCTGACCACTCTGCCCACACAGCACTGCTGCGCTGACCACCCTGCCCACACAGCGCTGCTGCGCTGACCACTCTGCCCACACAGCACTGCTGCGCTGACCACTCTGTCCACACAGCGCTGCTGCGCCGACCACTCTGCCCACACAGCACTGCTGCGCTGACCACTCTGTCCACACAGCGCTGCTGCGCCGACCACTCTGCCCACACAGCACTGCTGCGCTGACCACTCTGCCCACACAGCGCTGCTGCGCTGCCCACTCTGCCCACACAGCGCTGCTGTGCTGATCACCCTGCCCACTGCGCTGCTGTGCTGACCACTCTGCCCACTGCACTCACTGCTAACCACTGAGCCACTGCGCAGTGCTAACCACTGAGCCACCGCGCAGTGCTAACCACTGAGCCACCGCGCAGTGCTAACCACTCAGCCACCGCGCAGTGCTAACCACTCAGCCACCGCGCAGTGCTAACCACTCAGCCACCGCGCAGTGCTAACCACTGAGCGACCGTGCAGTGCTAACCACTCAGCCACCGTATACTCTGCTAACCACTGAGCCCCTGTATACTCTGCTAACCACTGAGCTGCCTTACAGTGCTCCATCCTCCCTCACCCCGCTGCTTTGTCCTCCATCCTCCTCCTCCCACCGCTCTGTGCTCCGTCCTCCCCCTGCCTGTGCCGTTCCATCCTCCTCCACTGCTTCCTCCTCCTTCCTTTGTCCGCCTCCTCTCACCACTCCATCCTCCCCCTGCCTGTGCTGCTCCATCCTCCCCCACACCACCACTTCGTCCTCTGTCCTCCTCCCCTCGCCGCTCTGTGCTCCATCCTCCCCCTGCTGCTCTGTCCTCCCCCTTCCTGTGCCGCTCCATCCTCCCTCACCCCAACGCTTCCTCCTCCTTCCTTTATCCTCCTTCCCCCGCCACTCCATCCTCCATCCTCCCTGGCCTGTGCTGCTCTGTCCTCCCCCACCCCTGCCGCTCTGTCCTCCCCCTGCCGCTCTGTCCGCCCCCTGCCGCTCTGTCCTTCCCCTGCTGCTCCATCCTCCCCCTGCCTGTGCCGCTCCATCCTCCCCCACTGCGTCCTCCTCCTTCCTTTGTCCTCCTCACCTCCGCCACTCCATCCTCCGTCCTCCCCCTGCCTGTGCTGCTCCGTCCTCCCCCACCCCGCCGCTTCATCCTACATCCTCCTCCCTCCTGCCGCTCTGTGCTTCGTCCTCCCCCTGCCGCTCCATCCTCCCCCTGCCTGTGCCACTCCATCCTCCCCCACCCCACCGCTTCCTCCTCCTTCCTTTGGCCTCCTCACCTCTGCCACTTTATCCTCCGTCCTCCCCCTGCCTGTGCTGCTCCGTTCTCCCCCACCCCGCCGCTTCATCCTGTCCTCCAACCCCCCGCCGCTCTGTGCTTCATCCTCCCCCTGCCGCACCGTCCGCCCCCTGTCTGTGCTGCTCCATCCTCCCCCACCCCACCGCTTCCTCCTCCTTCCTTTGTCCTCCTCCCCTCTGCCACTCCATCCTCTGTCCTCCCCCTGCCTGTGCTGTTCCATCCTCCCCAACTCCGCCGCTTCCTCCTCCGTCCTCCTCCCCCCTGCCGCTCTGTGCTCCATCCTCCCCCTGCCGCATCCTCCCACACCCCGCTGCTACCTCCTCTGTCCTCCATCCTCCTCCACCCTGCTGCTCTGTCCTCCCTCCTCCCCCCTGCCACGCTGTCCTTTGCCCGCTGCTCCTTCTTCAAAGTTCCTCCCAATTCAGCCCTCACCGCCTTCCACATGCAATCTCTATTTCTATATTCTAGAATACCTGATGTGTTTGAATCAGGCCACCCTCTAGTAAAAAATAAATGTGAAGTTTTATTATATACATACTACTCATCGGGTAATGGTCTCTCTTCATAGCTGGATGTTTTTCTCTCTTGCCAAGTCTATATACCTCGCCATGGTATTCCATACATATTGAAAGAAACTTGATAACATGCGGTGTGTCATAAAAGTGGTATAGCGAATGAGGGAATGGGAAGCAGAATGGCAATAATGGGCAAGGTACACTGTTCAGCTAGTCTGACACTATAGACTGGGGTTCCTAGCTGACCCTGAACCCAGAGGTACCTCTGATGGTGAAAAGGTCTGGGCCACCACCCTTTCCCTGCTCCTCAACCAACACTGTGCTAACACCCCCTCACCTCCACCCACAAATCGGGATACACAGCAACACCGACTAATAAGTTAAAACACCAAGAAGCTTGTGGTCTTGCAGAGACTAAAACTCTATCAGTGACATCTGCTGGTGGAAGAGGGAACTATTTAACGGCCAGGGGCTTGGTCACCTGACAAACACAAAACATCCCACCTGCAGAGCTGCCTTACAGCAACACAGCAGCATCTACACATTAACTCTGAATGTGCCAAAGGAAATTACCTCCTGTTAAAACTACAGAGAGCTTTAAACATAGGCTGCAGTAGTCAACACGTGACACAGTGGATGTGGTGAGCTGATACACATCTCTCTTTTTTCATAACATTAAAAAAGATTTTGCTTTGTTTCTCTCATTGCCGTCCTTAGTCATAGTCATATTCCATGAATAAAGCCCGGGTTACACGCTTCAATGTCCCAGCGATCCCACCAACGATCGGGATTGTTGGGACAATGAAGGCTGATCGCTGATGAGTTGTCACACAGGTAGACTCACCAGCGATCCGGACCAGCAAGAACGCTGGTGACCAGAGTAAACAGCGGGTAACTAAGTGCTGCGTGGCGCTTAGTTACCCGCAGTTTACCGTGGATACTAGCTCCCAGCGTTGCTGTGCGGCGCTGGGTGGCTTGCTGATCGTTGGTCTCCCGCTGTCACACGCAGCGATGCTGGCCATCCAGCGGGCGACCAATGATACATTTATGAACCAGTTCATAAATCTGCGATCAACGACTCATCGTTGATCGTTGATAGGTGTCACATGCAACAATGTCGTTTAGACATCGCTGCAACGTCACCAAAGCGGTGACGTTGCAACGATAATCGTTACCGATATTGTTGTGTTCGACGTGCCCTCTAGGGCGGAAATGCCAGAAACGCGTCGGAATATTTCATCTCCTCCTATCCTGGGTTTTAACCCTTTTTAATCTTATGGAATGAATAGCTTTCCAATCCGAACTCTCCTTCTCTGCGAAGACAACAGATAGACTGGGGAAAGTCAGCGGTCTACTGCATTTTTTTTTTTTATTTTTTTTTTTTACAGTAATCAAGAGAATCTTCCTAATAAAGTGATTTGCAAAGTTTCATAACTTGCCAAACGGGACAAAATTAAAAAAATAATAATGTTAAGTTACTTTTTAACATTTAATAAAGAGCTCTGTACATATGTATGTGGCGCCCCTGCGTCCAGGAGGCCACAAAAGGGAACCGCAGCCAGGCAGGTAGGACACTTGTTGCACACCAACACCCTCACAGCCCACACAACCCACGTGTAGAAGGAGTTAACATCCAGCCCTGAGATTAGAACTCTATGAGATTGAGGGGTGGTGGATCAGAGGAGTGGTTGGGCACACCAGAAGTCAGGTGACTTGAGAGTATATAGTGAGGGGGAGGAGGAAAGGAAGTTAGTAGGCCGCAGTAGGCTGAGATGTAAAGACAGAAAGACAATCACACGTCCTGTGAGTGCAAGGCCTAGGAGCGCAGAATCCGTACTGAGCCAGTGTGAGCCAGAGGGGAGAGAAAGCCCATCCGACGCTGATGCCACCAGGAGTGTGACAGGACAGAGAGGGACGGTGGAACCCGTGCCCTAGACAGCAGCTAAAGCCACTGACTGCAGGCGGAGTAGCCTTCCTAGTATACTGAAAGGAACAGAAAGGAGAGAGCCTGGCAGAGCCTCGTGCTGGAGGACTGCTGGAGGCTAGGCTGAGTAGAGTGTCAGCTCTAGAGGGGACCGTAGTTCACCCGGCATCCCCAGACAACACGACGAGGGGTCTGAGTTTCAGATTGAGATCCCTGCCCTAAAGGACAGGCAGCTAAGTGACAAACTGGAGGGCCCACCAGGGGTCCGAGTCACCGCCATACTGTCCAGCGCACCACACATCACCCGTACAGACGGAGACCGTAGACACCCCGGAAAGGACACTAGAGACTGTGTGAGGGGTCACAGAGAGAGAGAGGCCTGGCTGCAGAGCAAAGGGAACCCGGAGAGGGAGAATGTGCCCGTGTACTGTAACTTGTAAGGACTGCAAATGACTTGTAAAATGACTGAAAGAACTTGGAGTAAAGCTTTGGAAAACCCTGTAACTGCTTCCCTGGAGTCTCTGTGTGCAAGCTATTCCTTCCATACAGGATCCAGCCTGTCAGCACCAGCCAGGAGGAGAGATCCCTGCAGCATCTGCAAGTAAGTGTGCTACAACCTCACCATAGACTTAACCCTTAGGGCCCCTTTACACACGGCTACATTTCTTGGGTGGCTACAGGTAACTTCTTGGTTGCAGTGAAATCATGGAGACAAGGTTCTATCTTGTTGCTGTGTACAAATGGAATAATCTCTCCATGATTTCACTGCAACCAGTAAGTTACCTGTAGCCACCCAAGAAATGTAGCCGCGTGTAAAGGGGCCCTTACTGCCCCGGGAGATACAGTTCTTCCCACTGGAACTATAACATCTCCGCTGCCACTCCATCACCCCCGGAGGTTCTGCAGCAGCGGCGGCCCCCATCACTGGCCGCATCAAGTGGGTGGCGTCACGAGTGACATTTCCCCTGTAAATAATCCCCTTTATTTGCCGAGCCCGGGACACGGTCCGGACCAAGCCACCCGTGACTTCCCCGACACCATCCGGTCCGGTACCGAGTACCCCCGTCCCGTGGGGCCCGACATGTACATGCTCATCCTGCAGGGGGCGCTGTGTATGTAAATATATAGTTTCCTAAATCAGAAGGTTTTGACCCTTGAGCTCAATTGTGACTTTGGCTACGACATGAGACGTAGGGACAGAGAACATTCAATGCATAGAAATGTGGATGAGTGAGGTCACAATGCAAATCGTGACCGCGACAAGGAAGTTGTAAAAACTCCATCTTGTCACTCTTGCGGTACACTGTCGATTGCATTGTGACCCCATTCACCTGCATTTCAGTACAATGTAGCAAAATTGGGATGGACGTCCTATGTAGCAGCAATCTGTTCTGCAAACACAACTTTTTTGTCCGTTTTGAAAAAATTGATTTTTGCAGGATCCATTTTAACATTGGAGTCTATGGAGAACAGATCCGGTAACTGATCGCTATTTAGCCTCTGATTTTCCTTCATATGTAAAGGATCAGTTATTATTTTCTTACTGGATCAGTTTCAAATAGAAAATAAATAGCGATCAGTTATCAGATCAGTTTTCAATAGACTCCAATGTTAAAAAGGATTCTGCCAAAATCGTTTCTTTCAAAACGGACAGAAAAGTTGTGTTTGCAGAATGAATTGTGCTGGATCTTATCTAACAGACGATTAACGGACAAGTGAACACAGCCTTGGTTCATTTTCTGAAGGGGTTTCCCCAAAAATAGCGCCACTTTTGGCCATGAATTGATACTGCAGCCTATGGAGAAGAGCGGCACTATATCTGGAGGGGAAAACATACCTATAAGTGCAACAACATTCTGCACAAAAGTTGTAATTTAATAGAAGCGAATATAAACCACCACATACCACTGCAGGAGTGTTCAATTCAATGTTATTGAAATGTGATTCCAGAAGTGGAAAAACATGAAATAGCTGTGAACTGTCACTTTAAGACTAAAAAGAAACCCCCCAACTCTGACATCACAGCTGGTACTCACTTGAACCCTGGGGTGGGCAGAGACGTGGAAGGAGCAGAGGTAGAACAGAGCCAGACTGGTCCTCACGCTTGGGGTCATGGTGTCCTCTATGATCCCGGTTCAGGCGCTCCACACACATTCAGGGTCTCCTTCTCTTCATTCTTGCAGTGCTGGGGTCTCAGGTTTCACACTTTCTATCATACAGGCAGTGACACCCTCACCAAACGCTTCCACTGGGGTCTTCCAGACTACGTCACCCCAAAAACACTCGGTTAACTCTTGGTGGTGCAGAGCAGACGGCGGTGGGGAATCCCAAGCAATGCGTGTGTAGTATCAGGGAATTCCTGCTCTACGCCCCTGTACACACCACACACAGTAGCATGGGTACCGTGCAGGTATCATACGCACAAGTCTCATCCGTCTGAGGTGAAGGAGACGACTACATAATAATTTGCTTCAGACCCTGTACTGACCTGGCATGTAGTCTGGAAAACTTTCTCGGCTCTGTGTCCAATACATGTGTTTGTAATAACATACATTCCTCAAACGTGACGCCATTCCAAAAACTAATTAAATATTAACTAATTTATAGAGTGCGTACTAGTGACATTTGTTACGTTGGGACGTCCCCGGGGTCCTGGAATAGAAAGTAATAAACAAACGATCGGAGGAGGGGGGAGTCTTCAAGATTCTACTAGTTGTACATTAGTTGACAATATTCAGCAATAATCCATCTCGTCTCCTAGGAATTGTTCAGCAGGGAAGAAAGTCCATCTATTAGTCTCCATTTTAAGGCATTTTAATATATATTCGCCACTGTCCTACTCCTTAAAGATTAGGTGTCACTTATCATAAAAATATAGTTTCATAATCTGGAGTAAATGCTGCTGTTCTCCTGAATCCGGCAATGTTTTTCTTTTGTTCCTGCGCCTTCCCATTCCTGAGATATGGCCTCCTTTTTCCTGTATATAAATCTTGGTTTTCAAACCAAGTGGGCGTTGGATATCAAGACTATATTTATATACAAGGAAGAGAGGATCATATCTCAGGAATGAAGAAATAAAAACATCGCCAGATTCAAGAGAACAGCAGCATTGACACCAGGTGTCATGAAAAACTCATAAATCCCTATATATGTCTCTAAAGGGGGAGAAATGTGAAGAATATGGAAAATAGCTACATGCACCTATGCTTCCACTTTTTAGAGTAGCAGTCTGAGGCAACTGGAGAGGTGACAAAAGTTAATTAAGTAGCTGGGACAATTTGTCTCTGACAGGATGGAATGACTGCTGAGGGCCTGAACATCAAAGAAAATCAACAGGCATGTAGACTGCAGTAAAAAAAGTATAAATATTGGGGCATGCATAGCTCCCACAAATGAGGCGGGCCTATTTTATGCCTCAGGATATAAAGGAACAAATATGTATTTACCTTGACACTGTATGACCTGCCTATCAGCCTCAAATTAATATCTAGCAGTTGGAAGACAGTACACACATCATGTTTCCTATCAGTGAACAAGTAAATTCACAATACAAAACATGCTGGCAATATCTCTCTCTCTGGATACCCAGGTGCAAAGATATACAGAAAGTTCGAATTTCCTGATTCTCTGTAGTTCCGATCTCATCCCTTAGACAGTCCCCAAATGAAATCATCAAGGGTTTAGTCAAGTGAGGGGTTAAAAGATGCCCGCCATATTACTTCATTGTTCACTGCCAGGGAGGTCATGTCGGGAAACGTGTTTGCAGTAACTGGAAGCTCCTGGCTCCACAGCACCTCCTCTGTGGATGCCAGTGACCAAGGAAACTAGTAACTGAATTATGTATGTCTGCGTATCAAATCTGTGAATCCATCTTGCAAATAGTGTATTGTCATTAAGGTGATTAAATATAACTTATTCCTGGGTTGCTCTTTTATCTCGATCCACAAATCCACACATCTGTATCCTTGGTTTAATATTACATGCTACTTGGGGCTGGTTTCTGGCCTGATATAATCCTGTTAATGGACCGGGCTTATATCTAATGAGGAACTGGTGACCTTACTACCGGGCATGCAGGACTCTGTTTCATTGGGGCTAGTGAAAAGGATCTATCAGTGTCACGCTGGGAGCGGGAGAGGCACTCAGCGTAGGACCACAACGGGGGGGGGATAAGGAGTCCCTAAAGCTATGGGCACAAGAAGGAGAGGGTGACCCCTAGTCTTACTGGGGCTGACCCTGTCTGCCCTAACGTCCCTATACAGTTTCCTCAACTGTCGCCGACCACGAACCTCGTCCCTCTCTGATCCTAGCACTACCTTATCTAAGGATCAGATGGAGAGGTTCACTAGACCCCTCCACTAACAACTAAAGACAACACAAGGAAAAAAACAGACAATGGGGAAAGAAAACACTTATCTTGCAGCAGAGCACAGCAACCTCCACAACCTCTGCTTCTGCTGGAGCAAGGATAATGAGTGCACAAGGAAATATCACCTGCACCGAGGGAGGGCAATGAAACTCCTTATAAAGGTGGGAAGAACCTGCTGGGTCCTAGAGACCCAGAATACTGGTGTAGAAACCAGACCGAGCACAAGACCTTCCCAGCCGTCTCCCCATGATAGGGAGATCTTATCATACCTTCTCTTTATCTACACAGAAGGTAAATGCCCCTGAAAGACGGACCGTCCTCAAACCTTATGGCTGATTGGCCAAACGCTGGGACCGTCTGCGCGTGGCCTCTACCCTGTCATCCATGCCACCCGTGACAATCAGCCTGTCAGGGTTGCGAGGAGGTATGGTGCCCCGCCGGAAGTTGTGTGTATCACCTTCTCCTTGTCCCCTTGCCCCTCTGTGCCCGTATGGGCAGGGGGTATCAGTGTAAAACTGGACCAAGCTGACTTTACGCACTCCCAGGGGGTGCCCGAAAATCACCTATTGCCGTAAGTGACTAGATCGTATGCGTGACCCAACGTATTAGAAACATCACGGGGGTGCGAGGTGCGGCTCATCGCACCAGGTAAAAATATATATTCATAGCAAGGTAGGCTACAGGGGTCGAACACTTTTTCGACTTTACAAATACACTTGAGTAAAACTTCATAGTGCT
Source organism: Allobates femoralis (assembly GCA_033576535.1). Taxonomy (NCBI): domain Eukaryota; kingdom Metazoa; phylum Chordata; class Amphibia; order Anura; family Aromobatidae; genus Allobates; species Allobates femoralis. Next base: position 43,167,279 of record JARQOC010000010.1, read on the forward strand.
TTATGTATGCAGCTCCATGACAGACTTATGTGTCTCCATGGTTTGAGACTTAAACATGTCCGGAATGTAGTATGATTTATCATCTTTCTCCATGTTAATTTCCTAAAGGGGCTGCCACCTATTCTTCTATTACCCATTCAAGAGTCTAGAAAAAAATAGGTGCTGCCCATTATAGGAGATTGAAGGGCATGGATTATAAAGTGCTGCGGAATATGTTAATACTATAGAAATAAAAATTTACATTATGTTATTTATTAGCAAAATATCCGGGGCTTCAATCATGAAAAAACAGTCTTTAGTATTCTGACCCTTAGTAATCTCCTCACACAGATCAGAGATCTAATAGGTGAATCTATAGATATAACACAGAAAATGTGTGCCCTGTTGTCTATAGCAACCAATCAGAGCTCAGCTTTCACTTTACCTCAGCAGCTTCAATGATAAAAGCTGCAATATGGTTGCTATAAGTGACCAGAACAATCTAGCTGTGAGGCAATTTTCCTAAATGAAGCCCCAGTTACTTCTGCAGAGGCTATAGGTGACCAGAGTGATCTTACTGTGCGGCAATTCTCATAAATGAGGCCCCAGTTACTTCTGCAGAGGCTATAGGTGATCTTACTGTGAGGTAATTCTCATAAATGAAGCCTTCAGTTACTTCTGCAGAGGCTATAGGTGACCAGAGCGATCTTACTGTGAGGTGATTCTCATGAGGCCCCAGATACGTCTACAGTGGTTGTAGGTGACCAGAACGATCTTACTGTGAGGCAATTCTCATAAATGAAGCCCCAGTTACTTTTGCAGAAGCTATAGGCATGAGAACCATCTTACTGTGAGGTAATTTTCATAAATGAGGTCCCAGTTACTTCTGCAGAGGCTATAGGTGACCAGAACGATCTTACTGTGAGGTAATTCTCATAATTGAGGTTCCAGTTACTCCTGCAGAGGCTATAGGTGACCAGAACAATCTTACTCCAAGGTGACTCTCATAAATGAGGCCCAGTTACTTCCATACTGGTTGTTAACAGCCATTGCTACAGTTACAGACTTTAGAGCGAGTTATCAGGTTGCCCCACCTTAGCGACTGTATGGTTGTGGCCCCTTTGAAAGCAACTGTTTGGATGTCGTCGCTTCAATTCTTTAAGACCCTTTGGTTAAAAACTGTGATTTTGCATTCAACACATAGACACCCATTTTCTTCTTTATTTCTATAGAGCCTACATTTTTGGGGAGGAGGGGGGAAATAGGAGCCAAATCTTGTAAAGGAGGGAGATTTTGAGTTTTAGTGTTCACAGTTTATTAGTCTGGTGTTGAAGAAGGGCAAAATGTCACTCGGATTGGGGGAAAACTGTGGTTTTGTATGCAATGGGCACACACATATTTTCTGGTTTATATATAAAAATTATTATTATGATAGATAGATAGATAGATAGATAGATAGATAGATAGATAGATAGATAGAATTTTCCCACCTGCATAGAATGGAGAGGTCTGTAATTCTTATCGTAGGGACATTCCAACTGTGAGAGACAGAATCTAAAAAAACCTCCAGAAAATCACATTGTATGATTTTTACATAATTAAATTGCATTTTATTGCATGAAATAAGTATTTGATCACCGACCAATCAGCAAGAATTCTGCTCTCACAGACCTGTTAGTTTTTGTCCCTCTACACTGCATTCATTACCTGTATTGATTGCACCTGTTTGAACTCATTACCTGTATTATAGACACCTGTCCACACACTCAATTAATCACACTCCAACCTCTCAACCATGGCTAAAGCCGGCTTCATACTGAGGTGTGATCAGGTCTGGGGCTGTCCGATGTGATTCAGACAGCCCTGGACCCGATTTGCAAACAGAACCGGAGGGCAAATATGCCCTCCGGTCCGGTTTGCAGTGGGATGCCGCTGATAGCAGCCGCAGCTGCTGCAATTTCAGCCGTGGCCCTCAAATCAAAGCAGGGCACGGCCGGTGGTGCTGAAGTTTAGCATCGTTGCAAGCATCATTTTTGTGTCCGGGAGGAAAATCCGAATACACCCGGATCCCGGACAGATGGAAACCGGATGGCACATGGCTGCCATCCGGCTCCATAGGTCAGCATTACAGCAAAATCGGGCCGGGGCTGTCAGGTTTACATCGGACAGCCCCTGGACCTGATTCTACCGTGGTGTGAAGACGGCCTTAGGATACCAGGGACCTGATTGTAGACCTGCCTAAGGCTGGGATGGGCTACAGGCCATTAAGCAAGCAGCTTGGTGAGAAGGCAACAATTGGAAGCTATTAAAATGGAACAAACACAAGATGACTGTCAATCTTCCTTGGTCTGGGGTGCTATGCAAGATCTCTTCTCATGGGATTAGAATGATTCTGGGGAAGGTCAGGAATCAACCCAGAACTACACAGGTGTACTCGGTCAATGATCTGAAGAGAGCTGGTACCACAGTCTCAAAGATTACCTTTAGTGACACACTAAAATCCTGCAGTGAATGTGACTTGCCCCTCCAGGGCCTTAGGATACTCGGAACCGGGCTTTATTGAGGCTTCATCACTGGGATCAAAGCAGGGGCTGACTGGCACATTTCAGCCTCGGGGGCAATTACAGGGCAGTGGCCCTCGAGTTACGGCGGTGGCCCACCTTTGGCCTGTTTATCTCTGGCCACTGCATTAAAGCAGCAGAGGTAACAGACTTTAAATACAGGTCGGTTCATTTAGTAGATATGGAAACAGAACCGAGCTTACTCCAGAGACAAGGAAGCAGAACCGAGCTTACTACAGAGATAAGAGAGCAGAACCAAGCTTACTACAGAGATAAGAGAACAGAACCGAGCTTACTACAGAGATAAGAGAGCAGAACCGAGCTTACTACAGAGATAAGGGAGCAGAACTGAGCTTACTATAGAGATAAGAGAACAGAACCGAGCTTACTACAGAGATAAGAGAGCAGAACCGAGCTTACTACAGAGATAAGAGAACAGAACCGAGCTTACTACAGAGATAAGGGAGCAGAACTGAGCTTACTACAGAGATAAGAGAACAGAACCGAGCTTACTACAGAGATAAGAGAGCAGAACCGAGCTTACTACAGAGATAAGGGAGCAGAACTGAGCTTACTACAGAGAAGGGAGCAGAACTGAGCTTACTACAGAGATAAGAGAACAGAACCGAGCTTACTACAGAGATAAGAGAGCAGAACCGAGCTTACTACAGAGATAAGGGAACAGAACCGAGCTTACTACAGAGATAAGGGAGCAGAACTGAGCTTACTACAGAGATAGGGGAGCAGAACTGAGCTTACTACAGAGCTAAGAGAACAGAACCGAGCTTACTACAGAGATAAGGGAACAGAACCGAGCTTACTACAGAGCTAAGAGAACAGAACCGAGCTTACTACAGAGATAAGAGAACAGAACCGAGCTTACTACAGAGATAAGAGAACAGAACCGAGCTTACTACAGAGATAAGAGAACAGAAACCGAGCTTACTACAGAGATAAGAGAACAGAACCGAGCTTACTACAGAGATAAGAGAGCAGAACCGAGCTTACTACAGAGATAAGAGAGCAGAACCGAGCATACTACAGAGATAAGAGAACAGAACCAAGCTTAGTACAGGGATAAGGGAGCAGCACTGAGCTTACTACAGAGATAAGAGAGCAGAACCGAGCTTACTACAGAGATAAGGGAGCAGAACTGAGCTTACTACAGAGATAAGGGAGCAGAACCGAGCTTACTACAGAGATAAGAGAACAGAACCGAGCTTACTACAGAGATAAGAGAGCAGAACCGAGCATACTACAGAGATAAGAGAACAGAACCAAGCTTAGTACAGGGATAAGGGAGCAGCACTGAGCTTACTACAGAGATAAGGGAGCAGAACCGAGCTTACTGCAGAGATAAGACTGGGTGCAGTAGATACCAGGTGCAGTATACTCAAGTACCATATGCAGGGTGCAGCATACACAGGTACTATATACAGGGTGCAGCATACACAGGTACTACAGGTACAAAATTAAACAATGTATATACTGGACCATGTATATAATGCTTGTGTGTACTGCATCCTGTATATAGTACCTATGTATAATACACAGGTACTAGATACGGGGTGCAGTATGTTCAGAGGGTGCAATATTATACAATGTGTATAATATTGGACCATGTAAGTATATAATGCTTGTGTATATAGTACTGCACCCTGTATATAGTACCTATTTATAATACACAGGTACAAGATACGGGGTGCAGTACATACAGGGGGGTGGGCGCACTAAGCACTATACATATTTCTCATCATGATATATTGATCTATTGTCAATAGATCAATATATCATAAAATATATGATGATGAATAATAATACATCAGTGCAGTGCAGGATCAGATGGCCACTAACAGCCTGCACAGCAGCTAGCATATCGACAGTAAGCATTTACAGGACAGCACTTTGCAGCAGGCACCGGCAGGGAGTGGGGGACTCAGACTGGCCTTCTCAGTCACTCGTCGGTCGCCAGCCTCTCACAGACGCAAGTTCCAACAACACTAGAAAGTATGGCACCGCCTGCGCCTGGCCCTGTCTTCCTGCGCTGAGCTCTGGAGGGTTCAGACAGGGTTCAGTCAGAGGCGTGCTGACGTAGCACGCTGTACATGACACGCCTCTGACTGAACCCTGGCTCATCCAATCCCCGTGTGCCGCCGGGTGCCATAGCAACACCAACGCTGCTGCCTCCAGTCCCCAGTCCCTGTCAGCCGCTGACGCCCAGGGCTGTATTTAGGGTTCCTGCCGCCCAGGCACTTTCAGCGGTCGCATCCCCCCCACCAACTGATCAGTCAGACTAAGTGCCATTTCACAAAACGCTTGATTTGCATTTTGCTGCAATGCTTTTTTTCAGCAGCATTAACACATAGAAATGCGGTGAAATGCATGCGGTACCGCACCAATAGACTTGTATGGGTGAACGCGTGCAAACGCAATAGAAAACGCAATGCAAAACATGGTTGCATTTGAACGCATGCGTTTTCACCCAGCGCACAGAATATGTTGCTTGCACCGTTTCCTGTGCGCTGGGTGAAAACGCATGCGTTCAAATACAACCACGTTTTGCATTGCGTTTTGAATGAACCCATGTACGGCAGAGTAAAAATTACTTACTGTTCAGTTTTTGTAGTTATTTTTTTTTTTAACTGTGTCCTGAAGCCTCTTTCATCTGAATTAGGGACCTTTCACATCAGCATTTTTTTGCTGAATTGCGGCAGATCCTGCAGATTTTGCTGCATCTGTCGCCTAACAGCCGACTGCTGGTAAGCCCCATTCATTCTCTGTGGGACTTGTGGTCAGGTGCGGCAAGTGCGGTTTGCCGGATCCGGCACTTTTGGCAAGTTAGGCGGCAGATGCAGCAAAATCTGCTGGATCTGCCAGAATTCAGCAAAAAACGCTTACAGTAGTCAGGGGGTTCACAGATATCAGAGTGCCTGTAGCCTTCAGATAGTAATGAAGACCTTGATACACATTAGGGTCCCTTTACACACCGCTACTGGCGGGTGGATACAACCAGCTACAGGCTACAAATGTAGCTTGTAGCGGCAAAATACCCCGTAGTAGCGGCGTGTAAAGACGGTAGGAGGCAGCCGGCAACAGATACATCTGTTTCCGAGCACTGCCCGGAAACAGGTGGCTACCCAGGCGATTGCAGCGAGCTGTATCGGCGTGTAAAGAAGCAACAGAAGGGATGTCTATACACCAGGCGATGTACCTGGTATGTAGCTGGGGCGTGACACATGCTCCGGGATACCACGCCCCTTCAGCGATCATTGGAGGAAGCTCCTGCGTTATGATTGGCAGTCGCTGCATAGGGAGGCATATTTAAGGAGCTGACCAGTCACACAACACAATTGCTGGAGCGTCATGTATTAATCAGCCTCCTGTGATGCCTGGCCAATCATGATGTTATTGCTTTGTCCTATCAGCGTACGGACGTCTCGTAATCCACAATTGTGGCACGCCTATGTGCTGTCCCTGCTGCACCAGGTCCGCCCATATTAGCTGGTTGTAGCGGTGTGTAAATGAGGTAAGATGAGCTACAGAAGGTGACTTGAGGCACCCGGCGGTGTATCCGGGGATAGATGTCACATAGCGTAGCGTAGCTTGTGGCGGCGTGTAAAGGTGGTGCGATTACCGTTTGTAACCGTTTGTGCGTGCTCGTGCACGTGAAGTAGCTGGTTGTATCCACCCGCCAGTAGCGGCGTGTAAAGGTACCCTTATGGTACCTTTACACGCCGCCACAACAGGATGGATACAACCCGCTACAGGCTACAAATGTAGCTTGTCGCGCCAATATCGCCCGTAGTAGCGGCGTGTGAAGACGGGACGACACAGCCGGCTACAGATACCTCTGTATCCGTGCACTGCCCATAAACATATGGCAACATCGCCGATTGTAGCGAGCTGTATCGGCGTGTAAAGAAGGAACAGAAGGGAACTCTGGACAGCCGGAGATGTAGCTGCAATGTAGCTAAGGCGTGACCCGGGCTCCGGGATACCACGCCCCTTCAGCGATCATTGGAGGAAGCTCCTTCGTTGCGATTGGTTGTCGCAGCATAGGGCGGCATATTTAAGGAGCTGACCAGTCACACTACGCAATTGCTCGAGCGTCATGTATTAATCAGCCTCCTGCGCTGGCTGGCCAATCATGGTATTATTGCTTTGTCCTATCAGCGTACGGACGTCTCGTAATCCACAATTGTGGCACGCCTATGTGCTGTCCCTCCTGCCCCAGGTCCGCCCATATTAGCTTGTTATTGCGGTGTGTAAATGAGGTACGCTGAGCTACAGACGGCTACTTGCGACACCCGGCGATGTAGCTAGCTGTAGATGTAGCGTAGCGTAGCGCACCTTATGGCGGCGTGTAAAGGAGATGCGATTACCGTTTGTAACCGTTTGGCCGTGCTCGTGCACGTGAAGTTGCCGTTGGTATCCATCCTGTTGTGGCGGCGTGTAAAGGTACCATCAGAGTAAAGTTGGATAAACCCGCTGATATGAACAGGTTGTGCTGACTGTCTAATGTGTGAGGGGGCTCTAAGTGACGATTGCCGGCGAGATAAGGATCCAGCATGTCCGATTACGGGCTGTAGATCCTTTTGTCCTCTAAGTGATTTCTTGCAGCCAGAGATGTCTAGCAGTAGTTGGCAGAATGAGTGCTCCTGTATATAAGAGAATCAAGGAAGATTGCTGCCACCCAAGCAATTAGACAGCTATCTGTAATATTTTAGTGGCTTTAGTAAATTAATTGTTTGGCTGACATTCAGCTGTATTTTTAGTCCAGCTCCCTTACCCTATAATGATTTAGGGTCAAGTCTGTTAAGTTAAAGATTACAACATCCACATGACTACATCACCAGAACCTCCGGCAAAACAATAACACATCACTAGAACCTCCATCAGTACATCATCAGAACCACTATCAATACAATACAATAACACATCACTAGAACCACTGTCAGTATATCACCAGAACCACTGTCGATACAGTAACACCTCACCAGAACCCATGTCAGTATATCATTAGAACCAATGTCAATACAGTAATACATCACCAGAACCACCATCAGTACATCACTAGAACCACTGTCAGTATATCACCAGAATCCCTGTCAATACAGTAACACCTCACCAGAACCACTGTCAATACAGTAATACATCACCAGAACCACTGTCAGTACATCACTAGAACCACTGTCAGTATATCACCAGAACCCCTGTCAATACAGTAACACCTCATCAGAACCATTGTCAATACAGTAATACATCACCAGAACCACCGTCAGTACATCACGAGACCAGTATATCCCCTATATTAAAGGGAACCTGTCACCCCCTTTGGGTGTTCTAAACTGTGCCCACCAGCTGTAACAAGATGTAGTTGGGGTTCCTGTAACCCCCCTATATGCCCAGACGTCCCCCTGTATAGCTCAGAAATAAACTTTTATTCTCTCCCACGCTGTATGGTAAGGAGTCCTGAAAAGGTATGGGTGAGCTTGCTCTATGTGGTCCTCACCGCACCCTGCTTGGAATACCCACCCCACTCTTTTGAAACTGCTGTCTTCCTCTGCAGCCCCCCCATGTCTTCCTCAGCAGCCCCCCATGTCTTCCTCTGCAGCCCCCCATGTCTTCTGCAGCCCCCCTTGTCTTCCTCTGCAACCCCCCCATGTCTTCCTCTGCTGCCCGCACATGTCTTCCTCTGCTGCCCCACATGTCTTCCTCTGCTGCCCCCACATGTCTTCCTCTGCTGCCCCCACATGTCTTCCTCTGCTGCCCGCACATGTCTTCCTCTGCAGCACCCCCATGTCTTCCTCTGCAGCACCCCCATGTCTTCCTCTGCAGCCCCCCCATGTCTTCCTCTGCAGCCCCCCCATGTCTTCCTCTGCAGCCCCCACATGTCTTCCTCTGCAGCCCCCACATGTCTTCCTCTGCAGCCCCCACATGTCTTCCTCTGCAGCACCCACATGTCTTCCTTTGCAGCACCCCCATGTCTTCCTCTGCTGCCCCCACATGTCTTCCTCTGCAGCCCCCACATGTCTTCCTCTGCAGCCCCCACATATCTTCCTCTGCAGCACCCCCATGTCTTCCTCTGTAGCCCCCCATGTCTTCCTCTGCTGCCCCCACATGTCTTCCTCTGCAGCCCCCACATATCTTCCTCTGCAGCACCCCCATGTCTTCCTCTGTAGCCCCCCATGTCTTCCTCTGCTGCCCGCACATGTCTTCCTCTGCAGCCCCCACATGTCTTCCTCTGCAGCACCCCCATGTCTTCCTCTGCAGCACCCCCATGTCTTCCTCTGCAACTCCACATGTCTTCCTCTGCAGCCCTCCATGTCTTCCTCTGCAGCCCCCACATATCTTCCTCTGCAGCCCCCACATGTCTTCCTCAGCAGCACCCCCTTGTCTTCCTCTGCAGCACCCCCTTATCTTACTCTGCAGCCCCCCATGTCTTCCTCTGCAGCACCCTCTTGTCTTCCTCTGCAGACCCCCATTTCTTCCTCTGCAACCCCACATGTCTTCCTCTGCAGCCCTCCATGTCTTCCTCTGCAGCCCCCACATATCTTCCTCTGCAGCCCCCACATGTCTTCCTCAGCAGCACCCCCTTGTCTTCCTCTGCAGCACCCCCTTATCTTACTCTGCAGCCCCCCATGTCTTCCTCTGCAGCACCCTCTTGTCTTCCTCTGCAGACCCCCATTTCTTCCTCTGCAACCCCACATGTCTTCCTCTGCAGCCCTCCATGTCTTCCTCTGCAGCCCCCACATGTCTTCCTCTGCAGCACCCCCTTGTCTTCCTCTGCAGCCCCCCATTTCTTCCTCTGCAATCCCACGTCTTCCTCTGCAGCCCTCCATGTCTTCCTCTGCAGCCCCCACATATCTTCCTCTGTAGCCCCCACATGTCTTCCTCTGCAGCACCCCCTTGTCTTCCTCTGCAGACCCCCATTTCTTCCTCTGCAACCCCACGTCTTCCTCTGCAGCCCTCCATGTCTTCCTCTGCAGCCCCCACATATCTTCCTCTGCAGCCCCCACATGTCTTCCTCTGCAGCACCCCCTTGTCTTCCTCTGCAGCCCCCCATTTCTTCCTCTGCAACCCCACGTCTTCCTCTGCAGCCCTCCATGTCTTCCTCTGCAGCCCCCACATATCTTCCTCTGCAGCCCCCACATGTCTTCCTCTGCAGCACCCCCTTGTCTTCCTCTGCAGCCCCCCATTTCTTCCTCTGCAGCCCACACATATCTTCCTCTGCAGCCCCCATTTCATGCTCTGCAGCCTCCCCCCCAGGACTTTGCTTCGGCTGACACAGCGACTCACCTGCATCGGCTTCTCCCCTGCGCGACGTTCTGCAGAGACGGCGGCAGAGTGAGGAGACCTCGTGACGCCGCCATGACCCCAGCTACTCACTGGTAGTAGGATGGTATGTAACCGGTACCCCTTCTCTGTCCTTTCTAGGTTGTCTCACACAGCGCTTGCCTCACCCCTCCTGCCTCGCGCCTCACCACACAGAGCTCTGAGCCAGTGACTGTGGGCTTTTCCTAGGGGCTCCACTGCAGTGTCTCCCCTTAACCCCATGGTTGCCACCTTTTCAGCAGATGTGCATGGTTGTCGATTGTGTCATCATGAAAATGCCACAGCCTCCGGGTTGCTGGCTGAGCCTGGTCTTCTCCACTAGTGTTTTGGGTTCCCGACAACCCCTTGCAGTCTAATCCCTCCAGTTGCCTGCGCCTAACAATGGATACGAGACCCATGAGTGGATTTCGCACTTCGCATGCCTCTACGACCCTCTCTTCCTTCTGGAGCCACTTGGTTCTGCTCTAGGGTTCGGCCTCAGGACAAGCTTCCACTTGCTCCAGTCCTCTGGACACTTCTCAGGCATACGTTCTCAGCTTCCCTCCAACTCGAACTTGGTGTTCAATGGCCTTTCCTCAGCTGTTCTACCACCTCTCCTCAGCTGGTCACTCTCCTCTTCTGTTTAACTGTCTTTTCTCCTGCGTTGTAGATGTTTCTCGCCCTTTTTATACCCCTTGTCATGTGTCCCACGTCATCTACGTGTGTCCTTCCTGGCCTCACTCCTCCCCAAGTGCTCCCTCTAAGTACTTCCTTCACCACCCAGCCCCACTACAATCATTCCTAGTGTGATCTGGGTGTCCCGGCACCGGTCTGTGTCCCTCTTACCAGTGAGTGGGATACTACACCCTAACAGGGGTGCACTACCTCTGTGGCAACTGGATCCACAGGGGCGCCACAAACGCAAGGTGTTCTGCTTAGGCCGGCACATGTCTAGGCCCATTTGAGGTTCACCAGTGACCATCTGAATGATCCAGAGGAGGCATGGGAGAAGGTCATGTAGTCATAAGAGGCATGGGAGAAGATCATGTGTTCATAGGAGGCATGGGGGAAAGTCATGTAGTCAGAGGAAGCATGGGAGGTCATCTGGTCAGAGGAGAACTGGGAGAAGGTCATGTGGTCAGGGTAGGAATGGGAAAAGGTCATATGATCAAATGAGGCATGGGAGATCATATTTTCAGATGGAACCAATGTAGAACTTTTTGGTATTTGACGTGTTTGGAGGAATAAGAAGGATGAGTACAACCCCAAGAACACTGTCCCAACAGTGAAGCATGGGGGTATGAACATCGTACTTTGGGGGTGCTCTTCTGCAAAGGGAACGGAACAACTGCACCATTTTGAAGGGAGGATGGAAGGGGTCATGTATCGTAACATTTTGCCCGACAACCTTCTTCCCTCAGTAAGAGCATTGAAGATGTGTTGTGGCTGAGTCTTCCAGCGTGACAATTACCTCAAAAACACAGCCAAGGCAACTATATGAAGTATTTCAAGGTCCTGGAGTGGCCCAGCCTGAACCCAGTAGAAAATCTATGGAGGAAGCTGAAACTCAATCAATGAACAGCTCCGAAACCTGTAAGATCTGGAGAAGATCTGTATGGAGGAATGAGACAAAATCCCTGCTGCAGTGTATGCAAATCTGGTCAAGAACTATAGGAAACGTCTGACCTCAGTAATTGCAAACAAAGATTTCTGTACCAAATGTTAAGTCCTGTTAATGATAGATGCATATATGCATACATATTGTATATTCCTAAGAATTTTGAGGTTTTCACATAAAATAAATTCCTGAATCATTTTCCTTGGAACAGGCCAAGTTTTAAGAATTGGAAAATAGTCTCTTTTTCTCATCCTAAACACAGAGGAACAATGTGGTTTTTGAAAATAATTTTGACAGCTGTGAGGAGCATTTAAAACCACTGGAAGTTTTACAAGGTGACGGCCGCAGCATCAGAGATTCCCATTTTCTGCGTTGCCTACGTCTATAATGACAAAGACAGAAAGCATAAAACTGTTCATATGTAATACTAGAAAATACCCGGCTCACCAGGGGAAAGATCTACCAAGAAGAGAGGATGTTATGGGGGTGGGGGGATAGGACGTGCTCCCGAAACTTTGGGTCCATATTTCGAAGAGTATTGTGTATGGGGGTCAGTGGCGCACCCAGAAATTTCCCAAGGTAGGGGTCCAAGAAACACACACCGGCCCTGAAAGGGGGGTGTCACCCCCAGCGGGGTTCCAAGGGGCAAAGCCCCCGGCCCCCGGTGGGGCGGTTTGGGGGAGCGAAGCCCCCTAAAAGCAGCCTCTTTTGTGGGCCCTTGGGTGCTGTGTAATTGTTCCTGTCTCCTGACATAGGGGCCCAGCTCCTTGTGTACTGCACCACTTCTCAGGGCCGTCCAAAGGGGGGGGTCCAGACACGTAGGTCCCCCCCCTTGGGTGCGCCTATGATGGGGGTATCTCATATCTTCATAGCTTCCCTACGAGTTATAATTATTAATAAAACTTTCATTACACAAAGGGGCGATCTCATATTAGAAAACCATGGCTGGAATTTTTTTAAATACAACACCGTACCTGTACACGGGTTTCTGAGACATTTGTGTGGCACCCCTGCGGTCGCCACTAGAGTAGGACTCCCCACACAAACACACTACACACTCCCGATCCTAAGTCTAGGTACTCTATGTCCAGCAACGGGATAGCGGGGGAAGCCAGGTGGAGGGTGGAAAGTTAGAGATGGACCCGGTTAGGGGAGGGACCAACCCAACAAAAAGGACTGACACACAACACCAAGTGAGGAGAGTTAGTTCAGGAGATGGTCAAGAGTTAGTCGGAGAGAAGACAAGACCAGACCAATCCAGACAGAGCCAGATCAGTCAGCAAGAGGAGAGTTAGACGGAAAGAGTCAGTAGAAGCTGAGGCGCGAACACCACCGTACAGGACCAAGTGAACCTGGACCTGCTGGCCTGTGCCACCGTTAGGCTATTTCAGGGTTCAAGACTGCAGACACTAACCAGAGACAGAGATAGTCCAGGTGTGCCCGAGTTAGCGGGGACATCGAGGGACTGGGCCGGAATGCTGAAGTGCGGGGTCTTTATGTCCCGAGGCCCAACCTCGAGCGCAGTGAAAGGAAGGCCGTCGTATTAGGGCTAGGGGACCCGAAAAGTCACCCACTGAAAGACTGTGCCCGCTGGACTGTAGCTAGCGTGCAGACATACCAAAAAGGCCTAAGATAGACATGAAAGGGGAAGTCGCAGATGAACCATCCCGGTTGCTTAGGCCACAACAGAGCCGCTGCTGCTGGACCATCTGCAAAGTAAAAGAGTAAAATCTGGTTAAAGCTTGATACTGCGTGAGACTGTGTTTCTTGCGCTTAAGAAGAGGTAGACTGATTTGGTGATCCGGCAGTAGGAGGCTGCCTATCAAAAGACTTCACGGTTGCCCTGGGGACCAGCTCAACCTGTGGAGGGCTCAACATCCTTGCTGTTACTCCCATCATCCCCAGAGGTCCCGACTGCAGTGGCGGCTACCCATAGCTGCACACCACGGATGGCGTCACGATTAATTCATAAAAAAATGATTCCCCTTTTTATTGACCTCACCCAGGTCCACGGAGACGGGTTACGACACAGTGACATCCCACAGACCTAGATGACGACAACAGGGTCTGGTTCCGAGTACCCCACGGCCCTGGTGGGCGAGTCATATATACAGTCCATCTAATTGACTCCTGGAGTCACTCTATGATTATATAGCAGTAGAGCCCATCCAAATTGTCCACCCCATAACCCCTGAGTAGTAATCAAGAGATACTTTCATGGAGCCAATCAGTAAGGGGAGCTGATACTGAAAACACACCCAAGAGGAACACATTTATGAAAGAGGAATCAGAGCTCTGCTACCCCTTGTGGCTAGAAAAGAATGTCTCCTCTGGAATACATTTCTCTATTGGTATTTCCCTTAATGACCCATAGACTCTACCTGTATTAGGGCCCTTTCACATCAGCGTTTTTTTCAAATCGCGGCAGATGCGGTGAAAAAACCGCATCTGCAGCGATTACCGCATACCGGCTGCACTTGCGGCACGGTGGCGGCGCGGTTGCGGTAAACGCCATACAAGGTATAGGCGGACTTGCGGCAGGTGCGGCAAGTGCGGTTTTGGCACTTGCGGCAGGAGCGGCCGCGAAAAAAAATGCTATCAGCCGCGTTTTTTTTCGCGGCCGCACCTGACGCAAGTGCCAAAACCGCACTTGCCGCACCTGCCGCAAGTTCGCCTATACCTTGTATGGCATTTACCGCAATCGCGCCGCAACCGTGCCGCAAGTGCAGCCGGTGTGCGGTAATCGCAGCAGATGCGTTTTTTTCACCGCATCTGCCGCGATTTAAAAAAAACGCTGATGTGAAAGGGCCCTTACACCATTTCTTTTTAACTGTTTCCCATGCAAACTACTGTACTCTTTCCTTCTACTCTTCTCTATATGTGAATTATCATCTCCCCCTGGAAAGGTAGTCCACACTGCAGGACTATACCCTGTCTCCTTCACATGCGGTGACTCAACAAAACCAAATGAACATATCAAAAACTGGGATCCCCCTCTGTTAGCCCAGGGACATTTTGGTTTTCAGCCCTTCACCCCCCCCCCTTCCTTACAGTTATCTGGTCTTTGGGGGATGGTGGAGCAAGTTGAGGGAAAAAGTTGGGATCAATAGTAGAATTGGATACCAAAGGCTTAATCAGGAAAATTGCCCGGTTCAGCTATAGAGGGTCAGCTGGAAAGTTTTTGAAACCTTTTTTGGTAACGCAATTCACATCTTTACTACCAGCACCTCTCAACAAGATATAGTGTTAGACGATGAGTGGCTGAGACAAGTACCCTCCACGTCCAGACACTCAAACACAAGGGTGGGGTTCTCGTTGTGATGCCTTCCAGAGGTTGCAGCTAACCACAAAGTGATTCCGTCATCCTACTACACATCAATTCTCCGAAGTTCCAAGCTAACCGTCTGCAGGTGTCGGGACGTCTGATGAGATAATAGAAGTAATAGGGCTGTGATGTAACCAGGAGTATGTAATGTCTGCATTTCAACCGTTCTACAGGGATTGAAGGTAGATCTGAGCAAAAATATGGGTTATTGGTCTGCGATGGGATCCTAGGCCAATGGATTAGAGAGGAGCCCCATAGCAAAGATCAAAATGGGCTCACCCATTCTGGTGCCAAGTTATGTACCCCAGCATGGTAAAGCCTGGTATTGACTTCCTTCTCTTGCTACCCTTGTACCAGTTTGTCACCCGGTTCCTCTGGAGAGGAGGCTCTTGTAACGTAAGGACTTAGCTGACTCCCTTTAAGAGCCCCTTTATATGCTTGATGTGCGGCATGGAAAGTAAAGCCTTGTATTATGGGCATTAATGGAGTATAAAGTTCAGCTTCAATACCAGTCATAGCCATAGATCAAGATGGTGCTAATTCTGGAAGAAAGCAGCCATGATTATGTAGAGCCCCATGCCCTGGGGTACTCGGGTACCAGGCTCAGTGGGTTGTATAGGTATGTCACAGGTGGCAGCACCTGATCCCGTGGCCTGGGTGACACTTCAAAAAGGGTGTATTTACAGGGGAAGTTTGTCATGTGATGCCACCTGTAGTACATGGTGATGGGTCACCAGCGCCGCCACAGTCCGCCGGAGGTAGATGGTAGTGCGGCTGAGATGGCAAAGCTCCCCACAGGTGGAGCAGGTCCTCCGCGGCAGCGTTCCTGCAAAGGGAACAAGTTGATGTAGAAAAACACTCACTTTCTCCCGGGTACTTTACTGTCAACTTGTAGCAGCATCAAACAAAGTTCACAGTCCAGCATCAGATGTTACAATAACATGTAGCTCTACGGGTGGCTGCAAGTGGATCCCAGGTGATATGGTGGGACCCATGGTGTACCTTAGTTGACTAACCCATGTCTTTTTTTCCACGCCTAGGATGGGCCAATACCCAATGGCTCCGTGTAGGTAGTATTGGGGGTCCTCTCCCTCGTGGTGAGGAAGCAGGCTGACCGCTCAGTCTGGCAGGGTGCTGTGGTGATATACGGACCACAGCAGCCGGTTGCTGACTGCAATGATGAACTCTGGCTGTATCCTCGGGTCCGGCGTTCCTATGGTGGACTGGAGAATCCTCTGGAGTATGGTTGCTCCACTCTGAGAATCTCCCTTTCTCTCCAGGGCCCGGACTTCTCACGTCGGGTGCCCTTTTTCAGGATCCCTGGAATCAAAGGGTCCTCATTCTCCCTTCCTCCGAATCAGCGTGGAGCCGTCCAGGTAAACTTTCCGCCTCGTTCCACACTCTTTCCAGCTGTCTTAACTCCTCTCCTCCTCCTCCAACTAACCACTCTTGATCTCCCCTGGGAGTGAATATATCCCTTCCCGGGTAACCTCACACCACTCAGCTAATGTGGGAGTGCTGGGAATGGGTCCAACCCACCAACCTAGGGTCCACTTGCAGCCGGGGCATTTACACCTTTACGGGTGCAATACCCCTCTGTGACGCCTGACCATGCACCACAATTACTAATCTCATACAATCCAATACTTCCAATTGTGCATACCATTTACCATATAATAGAGTCTATGGTATATATACAGTATTTTTTTTATTATATATATATATATATATATATATACACTCCCTGACAGAAGTTATGCCGCTTATTCATGGTATGTAAATAAAAGCTTATAACCTGGGGTTAAATTTATCCATTGGTTGTATAAATTACTCTTTTGATCTTTTGAAAACTGAAACACTCCCAAATGTGGTTTAGGTTAAGAAAATAAATTGGCATCAATGCTAAAATATTGATCATTTAATGAACACAGAATGGTCAGATTTTGTCAAGACAAATGTTTTGTCGCCACAGAAAGTAATGTGATTTTAAACAAAAAATTTACTTAAAGTGACCTGAACCCGGATGCAAACCCACATCCCTTCATACCTATAGATGCAGCTTGTGCAGCTGCTGCCATCCATCATGAATCGTGCAAAACCGCTGGGCACTCTTCATAAATCATAGTTTTCATATCTCATTTCGGGCGTTTCTGTGAATTTTAAAGCGAGCAGGCGGCTTGTGTGCGCTCTCCCTCCTGTCGTAATTCTGCAGCCCATGGCTGCGTGCTAAACAACAGAGAGGCGGCTCGCCTCATAGTATGGGCGTGAAGCCGGTATGACGTAATACGCGTCACACCGGCTTCACCGCCCATACTATGAGGCGAGCCGCCTCTCTGTTGTTTAGCACGCAGCCATGGCGTGCATAATTAGGACAGGGAGGGAGAGCGGCACACAAGCCCGCTGCTCCGCTTTAAAATTTCACAGAAACGCCCCGAAATGAGATATGAAAACTATGATTTATGAAGAGTGCCCCAGCGGTTTTGCACGATTCATGATGGATGCAGCAGCTGCACAAGCTGCATCTATAGGTATGAAGGGGATGTGGGTTTGCATCCGGGTTCAGGGTCACTTTAAAATACAAATATATGTTGCATAACATTAGTGAATGAAGTTGTGGTGTATTAGAGTCATATTTAAAGAGACATGTTAACCATGGAACTGGGCGGGTATAAGCGGTGACGTCACCGCAGGAGGCAGGGCATGGCGCCAGCCCTGCAACAAGCAATTCCTCGCTCTGTATACTATGCAGCAGCAGGCAAGGGAGAGAATGAATGACAGGAGGGAGGCGGCGGCGAGCGGATAACAGATACAGGGAGCGTGAAATGGCCCTGTGAGGGAAGTGGCTCCAGCCACTAGACCCCTCCTATCCAGCTCCAGTATGTAAGTTTTCAAACTCAATTATCTCGGGGTACAGGGGGGCTCAAGGGATGGGGGACCCCTTGCCTGAATGCAGCAGACATGCTGCATTAAGTGCTGTAATTAGATCACCATGCATGGTTGGTGACAGGTCTTCTTTAATATTTTGTGTGACTTCCATGAGCTTGAAGGACTGCATCCATGCGGTTCAACAATGATTCATACAATTTATTAATGAAGTCATCAAGAATAGCAAAGAATGCAGTCTTACATGCCTCCCTGAGTTCATCTAGATTCTTTGGTTTTGTCTTCCAAGCTTCCTCTTTCATCCTATCCCAAACATGCTCAATGATGTTCATGTCTGGTGACTGGGCTGGCCACTCCTTGAGCACCTTGATCTTTTTTGCCTGGAGGAACTTTGTTGTAGAGATGGATGTATGAGATGGAGCACCATCCTGCTGCAGAATTTGACCCCTTTTATGATTTGGAATGTAAGAGGTAGCTAACACTTCTTGATATTTTAGGCTATTGATATTGATTTCCACCTTGCAAATGTTTTGCACACCCCCATACTGAATGTAACCCAGACCATGATCTTTCCACCACCAAATTTAACTGTTTTCTTGTTGTATTTTGGATCCATACGGTCTCCTGCAGTATTTGCGGTGGCTGTGGCATAATTCTACTGAAGATTCATCAGAGAAATCCACCTTGTGCAACTTTCCAGGGTCCATCTGTTTAGCAGGCTGTGGGACTTTGCAAATGCCACACTTTTTTTTATATGCCTTTTGTTTAGTGCTGGCTTCTGGGCACTGATTCGACCATGGAGGCCATTTCAAGACAGAATCCTACAAACTGTTCTAGTAGAAAGAGGGACTTCAGGTGACCAGGCCTGTTGAAGCTCTGCTGCAGTGGAAGAGGGGTTTGCTTTGGATTTTCTAACCAACAAGCGTTCTTCCACCTGAGCAGTTGTCTTGTGGGGTCTGCCAGACCTGGGCTTGTCAAATACATCTCCAGTCTCTTCAAATCATTTGAAGCAGCAGCGACGACCAATCAGAGAAGTAGCGCGGCTTGGCAGGGGATTTGAATCCCGCACCACTGATTGGTACATATTCTAGAATACCCGATGCGTTAGAATCGGGCCACCATCTAGTATATATACATATATATATAAATGCAGTGGGATACATATAAATTGGGCAGAGATTCCTGACACCCCAGAACAGATCTAAACTCTATTATCACCTCTCTTATATCTATGCGTCACAGTCAGAATTGCTTTCTTTTTTTTTCTCGTTTTCCAATAAAACCTATGAGTCACATAGAAGATAATAACCAGCGGTGATGAGTCCTCCAGGCTCCTCCAAGACACCGGTGAGATAATCCCGGAGACGGCGTTTTGCATTCTCATTCCGCGACCATGTAGGAATTAGACTGCGGCTCTGAAGGACGAGCAATGCTGATTGTTAGCTACAGGTTACAGGAAATCCTCAGAGGGAGATAACGACCGAGCAGCGGAAAATATTAACCAGAAATAAATCGTTATTCTGCACAATTGTTTACCCCACAGTCCTGACTCCGCTCATTTTGTATTAGGTGCTGTAACGTTATGTTCTCATACACGTTCAGTAGTCCCATTGGGGCTGACGTCTGAACCCCCGCAAAATAGGATTGCGACATATGCGCCAATGGGACCACTAATAATACTGATGCAGACGGAGTCACCGGGGGCTCTGTTGTGCACCATTTTCAGTAGTATAAGTCTACTGGAAGCATCAATCACTGTCATCAACAGAGAATGGCTTCTTCAGGACCTGATTACAGCTCTGGAGGGACATAGCGCAGCTTCACGAGTATTTACATTCCTCATTTATCTGTCGGTATGATGTTTTCCTTTTGTATTTCTCTGTCACGCGCTTTCAGACATGTTTTCCTTGTTCCTACATCCTCTACAGGATGAGTTTCGACATGTCCTGGCTCACAGCTCTGGGACAGAGGACATTACCATTTGGCGCCCAACATCATTCCAGAACCAAATAAACATTTCTTCTTTTTCTATTTAGACTGATTTTATAAGATCTTAAAATGTGACTGCTGGGGTCTGTAAAGACATTTAAAGGGAAAGCACTACTGAGAGCTGTAGATTAGCTCATGGGGTAAATGATCTTATTTGTCCAAGGTGGAGAGCAAGTCAATGTCGACGAAGTGTCAAGCTGGTCATCCCTTTAAACCACCAATCCCGACTTCATATCTGGCCCTGAGGCAGTTGTTATCTAGTTCTATCCCTCTTTTGAAGCAGTGAAGCTGGGTGTACTTACTTTTGTGCCCATGGCTTCCTGTGCAGTACAGCAGGGTGTACTTAACTTATGAGCTCGTGGCTTTCTGTGCAGTGAAGCAGGGTGTACTTACTTATGTACTCAAGGCTTCCTGTGCAGTGAAGCAGGGTGTACTTATGAGCTTGTGGCTTCCTGTGCAATGAAGCTGGGTGTACTTACTTATGAGTTTGTGGCTTCCTGTGCAATGAAGCTAGGTGTACTTATCTTGCGCCCAGGCTTTGAGGTACTCGGTTGTCAGGCGGCGAAGGGTTAACTGTGTCACGGGGAATGGCGGCCGCGCCTGACCCCGTGTCCCAGGCCTATCTTTAAAAAAGGGGTTAATATTTACAGGGGATTATGTACAAAGTTTGTCGTGACGCCACCTGTAGTTTCTGGTGATGGGTCACCAGCGCCACCAAAGTCCGCTGGAGGTAGATGGTACTGCGGAAAGTTGGTGGAGTCCTCCACAGGTAGGACTGCACCTTCGGGGCAGCATTCCTGGATAGAAACAAGTTAATTTAAAGGAAAAAAAGCAGGGTCAAAAGTCACTTTTCCTCCGGGTACTTTACTGTAGATCATAGCAGTTGCAGTTACAGTCAACAGTTCAGCACTTAAGATGTTACAAAAACAGGTAGCTAACGGGTGGCTGCCGGCAGATCCCAAGTGGTAAGATGGAACCCTTGGTGTGTGCCTTCTTTCCCGTCTGTTCCTTCCTGCTTCTCAGTGATTGTATGAAGCCCGGTGACTTGAAATCAGCCGGACCTCCACTCTTTCTCTCACCCTTGCTGCCGTCGGGTAACTCTGTGCTGGCTAGCCGCCTGCTCCTTCAGCGGTGCCTGGTTCGCTCTTCTTGTAGACTCCCCAGGACTCCGGATTTTCTGTGGTCCTATAGTATCCCACAGGTGCGGGCTCCGGTGCCCGGTAATTATCTGCGCCTAGGAGCCCTTCTCTCCTACTCCCTCTCTCCTGGTCCCTCAGCCGAGAGACCCACTCTTGTCCTTCTCCCTCCTCCGAGGCAAAAGACCCAAAGGTCAAAGACCTAGAGGCAAAGACCTAACAGGCCCAAAACTCAGAGGCAAAGACCTCCTTGTTCCCCCTAGAGGTGGTTTTATTCCCTCCCGGGTAACCTCCCACCGTGTAATCTAGTGTGGGAGTGCTGGAATAGGGTACCACCCACCATCCTAGGGTCCACCTGCAGCTGGAGCATCTGCACCTCTTTTACAGATGCAGTACCCCTCTGTGACGCCTGCTTGGCGGGGTGCCACACTTACTTATGGGTTTGTGGCTTTCTATCCAATAAAGAAGGGTGTAATTGCTTATGTACTCATGGCTTCCTGTGCAGTAAAGCAGGGTGTACTTACTTATGTACTCATGGCTTCCTGTGCAGTAAAGCAGGGTGTACTTACTTATGTACTCATGGCTGCCGAGAGAAGCTTTGTGTCATACACAGACAAAGGAACAGCTAAGCTGGTGTGAGAAGCCATCAAACAGCTCCTAATATCTCAGCTTCCCAGACCCCTGTATGTTTAACAGGAGGAAAATTTGGGGCAAAGGAAGAGACATGAGACTGTTTAGATGGTGGAATCTGCGCAAAATCAAAGCTGAACCTCCAACACGTCCTTGTCCACCATTCCTCTGAACACTACACATCCGGGATGAGCAGGGTGAGCGAGATAACCCACATTGGGAGGAAACATGGTCATCTATTGACTCTCTGCCGGGAATCTCAAACCAACAGGGAGGTAGAGAAAGAGTACCGCTACCGCTACCAAGGGGTCACTAAGTGGGTTCCATCGCACTCATTATTAACCTTAGATAGGAAATCATGAATACACCCAACTTTAAAGGCAACTTCTTAAAGTAGATAGATAGATAGATAGATAGATAGATAGATAGATAGATAGATAGATAGATAGATAGATAGTTCTTACTCCAGAACCTCTGGAAACAGACTGATCCCTAAACGAAGACGAAACAAAACTTGAAAGTAACAAAGTGAAGTAAATGGCCGCTCTCCAGCCCCTTTGTTTAGCTTGAGATGTTTTTCCACTCGCCGGTCGCTGTGATATCACCGTGTTTTCCCTGTTACCATAACGCCGAAAGTTGCTTGAATTCTTTTCCAGTTATTGCGCCACAAACTAACATTTGATATCTGGAACCTCGTGTGATCCGAGGAGTTCGCTACCCATAGACTTTGCCCCAAGCCTTCTACAAAGGCTACAAATCAGGGTACAAAATAAGAAAGATCAGTGCTCCTGTTAGATGCAATCTTCAATTTCACAAAAACTTACCGTATATACTCGCGTATAAGCCGAGTTTTTCAGCCCAAAATTTGGGCTGAAAAGTCCCCCCTTGGCTTATACGCGAGTATATACGGTAATATGAAAAAAAAAAAATAAATATAGCCGCAGCCCCGGAGGTATACAGGCCCCCCATCAAGTTCCAGGGCCCCCCCCCACTTGCGCGCCAGCCTGTAAGGTAAATTCATACTTACCGGTGTCCAGTCGCGCCGCCCGCAGCTGCCGACATGACGATTCCGGGCTCCATTCAGCGTCTTCCCGCGGCTTCCTGTAGTCGCGGGCAATGACGTCATTGCCCGCGACTACAGGAAGCCGCGGGAAGACGCTGAATGGAGCCCGGAATCGTCATGTCGGCAGCTGCGGGCGGCGCGACTGGACACCGGTAAGTATGAATTTACCTTACAGGCTGGCGTGCAAGTGGGGGGGGGCCCTGGAACTTGATGGGGGGCCTGTATACCTCCGGGGCTGCGGCTGTATACAGCCCTGGGGCTGCGGCTGTATACAGCCCTGGGGCTGCGGCTGTATACAGCCCTGGGGCTGCGGCTGTATACAGCCCTGGGGCTGCTGCTGTATAAAGCCCTGGGGCTGCGGCTGTATAAAGCCCTGGGGCTGCGGCTGTATACAGCCCTGGGGCTGCTGCTGTATACAGCCCTGGGGCTGGGGCTGCTGCTGCTGTATACAGCCCTGGGGCTGGGGCTGCTGCTGCTGTATATACCTCTGGGGCTGCATATGGGGCTGCATATACCTCTGGGGCTGCATATGGGGCTGCATATACCTCTGGGGCTGCATATGGGGCTGCATATACCTCTGGGGCTGCATATACCTCTGGGGCTGCATATACCTCTGGGGCTGCATATACCTATGGGGCTGCATATACCTCTGGGGCTGCATATGGGGCTGCATATACCTCTGGGGCTGCATATACCTATGGGGCTGCATATGGGGCTGCATATACCTCTGGGGCTGCATATGGGGCTGCATATACCTCTGGGGCTGCATATGGGGCTGCATATACCTCTGGGGCTGCATATGGGGCTGCATATACCTCTGGGGCTGCATATGGGGCTGCATATACCTCTGGGGCTGCATATGGGGCTGCATATACCTCTGGGGCTGCATATGGGGCTGCATATACCTCTGGGGCTGCATATATCTCTGGGGCTGCATATACCTCTGGGGCTGCATATACCTATGGGGCTGCATATACCTCTGGGGCTGCATATACCTCTGGGGCTGCATATACCTCTGGGGCTGCATATACCTCTGGGGCTGCATATGGGGCTGCATATACCTCTGGGGCTGCATATACCTATGGGGCTGCATATACCTCTGGGGCTGCATATGGGGCTGCATATACCTCTGGGGCTGCATATGGGGCTGCATATACCTCTGGGGCTGCATATACCTCTGGGGCTGCATATGGGGCTGCATATACCTCTGGGCTGCATATGGGGCTGCATATACCTCTGGGGCTGCATATGGGGCTGCATATACCTCTGGGGCTGCATATACATCTGGGGCTGCATATGGGGCTGTATATACCTCTGGGGCTGCTGTATACTACCACTGGGGCTGCTGCTGTATACTACCACTGGGAGGCTGCTGTATACCTCACTGCTGGGGGTTGTATACCTGTGCTGGAGTCCACCCTCGGCTTATACGCGAGTCAATAAGTTTTCCCAGTTTTTGGGGGCAAAAGTAGGGGGGTCGGCTTATACACGGGTCGGCTTATACACGAGTATATACGGTACATTCTTGGGATTTGTTTCACGTCCTTTGCTACATATTGAACTGGTACTGTTATGGAGATTGGCATTGAGGGTATCATGGTTAAGGGCAGGGATGTAACAATGAGTGCTTGGTGCATAAAGAGACCCAACAACCCCTCTGCCACATAAGAGGGCACCAGTGCAAGTCATGGCACTTGGGGTTGGCACGGGAAATGTTACAGAATCTGTATTTTCCCCAGGGTTTTTATGTAATGTTCTCAACATCTAATAACATGGAAGAAGCTTTGTAATATAGAATCCAAGACAGTCATAGTCAGCCATTGAGGAGTATAGAATCCAAGACGTCTCAAATAAGGAGTGTAACAGGGCGGTAAGGAATAACAGGGGGACCGGATCTTCTAGACTGACCTTCAGTCTGGGGGTACTAGCTGTCACTTATCCCAGGGTGACCTTTGATGGTGAGGTTGTCTGGGCTGCCACCCTTGCCCTGCTTCTGGCTGGCTTTGGTCTAATAACCTCTCTCCTTTATCCAAAGGGGGCCAAGACAGGAATGGTAAAACCCCAAACAAATAGAACAACAGGTAAACAAACAATACTCACTCAAAGCAATACACACAGAGGTGTAAGACAATACGTGCACAGGAGGAAATAAAGAGCAAGGAGGAATTAACCAGATGACAATAGGATATACACAGCCCAGCAATCAGAGGAATGGAGGAAACGTGTCCGTTCATATAGATTTATCGTGTGTCTTAGCCTTTACTCCACACCCTACAATTCTGCATAAACGATAACTTTGGGTTGAACTCAGACTCCTTTTTAGTGTTTGGATTTGGTTGATTTTTCTCTTTTTTTGGATAATCCTTCCAAGAAGACTTGATGATGTCACAGCTCCGGGAGCTCCTACTTCATGTAATTAATTACACTTCATATATTGATGGGCCCCATTATCAGAAACCGAAGCAAATCCAACAATCGAATTCTGTCCACCTTGAATTATTGCTATAATATCCAATATCATTTCCTATGTCTTGATCATGAATTAATAATTATTGACAAGAGTTATCTAAACTGTATAAATGGATGTCCCAGGTGTAAAGGAGAAGGGATTGCAGAGCGTTAGTGTCAGATACATTATATATGATCAGAGCAGGGTAAGGATATCGTTGCAGAACGTTCCAGCTGACAACAGCGGAGAAAAGTCATCAATAATTAATAGCTGAAAGTAAATCGCAAACTGACAAAAACAAATGTATGGACCTTCAACAAATCTGTAAATTCATGTTAACCATATGGTAATAGATATATGCCTATGGCATATGACCTTCATCAAATCTGAGAGCTGACAATGTAACCATTTCCACTTCCACAGAACTACAGTCATTTCTCTGTTAAAGAAAATATCCAGGATTAATAAAACTTTACTACATTCTTTCAAAAAAACAGCGCCACCCCTGTCTGTAGGTTGCATGTGGTATTACAGCATAGTCCCATTCACTTAAATGGCGCTGAGCTGCAATATCACACCCAACCTGTAGACTGGGGTGGCGCTATTTTTTGAAAGAAATCAGCCATGTTTGTAGAACTCTGGACAACCCCTTTAAGGGATAGATAACTTTGGGTGCATCAAAAATTTTGATCATTGGGGTCCGATAATGAGGAATGAGGGATGAGGTTCTCATCAATTACTAAAGCAGAGGGGCGAAAACGTTCAGCCAAGCGCTGCTCAAAACTGGAGATGCCCTCACCAGAAAGTCTATCGGTCTGTCTTCAATCTGTGAGAAAAGCAGACCTTGGCCAAGAGCTTTGGCTCTTCCGTTCCCCCAGTGATTATCTTGTCTCTCTGACATGTCAAGAAATTTCAGCTAAACTATAAAGGTAATATGTCAGCAGGCTTTCTCTATGTAAGCTGAGGACAGCATGCTGTAAGGGTTAATAAAACAAAAATCATCTTTGCCTCTCTTATCAGTGTGTTCTATTGTTTACATAAACAAAAGGCTTTATCACCTGGTGATTACCATTATAGGACTACTTTGTCATGTGCAGGTCAGTCCAACACACCCTCTGCTGTAATTGACACCTCACTGTCAATGCACAATCTCTATAGAGAGCCTGGTGTGGGCAGGGTTAGCTGTGCTATGAGTGGGGTTAGCTGTGCTGTAGTGGGGGCAGCTCTCCCAGCTCTGCTGTGTTGCTAAAACTAAATGCTTTGATTGTGTGAGGACGGCTGCAGCCAGTAGTCCATGTGATACATCATTGGATTCATGGTCTCTTTGCCTACAACATGCTGCTTTCAGAAGAGGAAGCAAAAACCTGCTGACAGATTCCCTTTAAAAGGTTCAACTGCTGCATAGCTATTGTTATATAATCGGGGGTTAATCAGAAATGGGGTAGGGTTGTATAGGAGACATATCAAAATAAAGCATGCTGGGAACTGTAGTCCAAATGTGACTGCAGGAATTTAGGAAAAAGCTAGATTCACTTCCAGGTTGATTTGTAATTTAATGTGTTTATTATTTATTTATTATAATTTAAAAAAAAATGTATCTGCTATACATGTAAGAGAAAAAATTCATGCCATCCTGAAACATGTCAGTAAATGACTAAAAGAACAAGTTTGTTTATCATTGCCTTTAAAGGCAATCTGTCAGTAGGTTTTTGCTTGCTCATCTGAGGTAGACAAAGCAACCCTGAATCTAACGATGTATAACTAATGGTACCTTTACACGCCGCTACTGGATGGTGGCAACAACCGGGTACTTCACGTGCACGAGCACGCACAAACGGTTGCAAACGGTAATCGCACCACCTTTACACGCCGCAACAAGGTGCTCTACAGTAGGTTACATCTATCTCTGGATACACCGCCGGGTGTCTCAAGTTACCTTCTGCTGAGCACCTTACCTCATTTACACACCGCTACAACAAGCTAATATGGGCGGACCTGGTGCAGCAGGGACAACACATAGGCGTGCCACAATTGTGGATTACGAGAATTCCATACGCTGATAGGACAAAGCATTAACATCATGATTGGGCAGCCAACGCAGGAGGCTGATTAATACATGACGCTCGAGCAATTGTGTAGTGTGACTGGTCAGCTCCTTAAATATGCCCCCCTATGCAGCGACTACCAATCGTAACGCAGGAGCTTCCACCAATGATCGCTGAAGGGGGGCGGTAACCCGGAGGCTGTGTCACGCCCCAGCTACAGACCAGGTACATAGCATGGTGTAGAAACAACCCTGCTGTTCCTTCTTTACACGCCGATACAGGTTGCTACCATCGGCTCTGTAACCACCTGTTTTAGGGCAGTGCTCGGAAACAGGTGCCGCCACTGGCGGGTGGCTACAACCGTCTTCACACGCCGCTACCACGGGTTGAATTGGCGGTGCAAGATACATTTCTCTCATGTACCCGGTTGTTGCCACCATCCAGTAGCGGTGTGTAAAGGTACCATAAGGCTGCCTTCACACTTGTGTTTGTGTCTGCGTATGTATGGCATGCAGATGCATACGCAGTGCAAACGTAGCCCATACTGATGTGAACGCAGCAGAGAATCTCAGCATGCGTTCACAGTATGCAGCCCGGCCAGCCAATCAGCTGTCTCGGGGGCGGCCGGGAGAAGGAGATCAGCGGTAAAGATCTCCTCCTCCCGGCCGCAGCTGATCTCCCACCGGTGATTTAAACAGCTGTCAGATCAGCTGTATCTTCAAATCTCCCTGATGACACCGGCGGGAGATCAGTGGAGGCTGTAGCTGATCACCAGCGGCCACCGGGAGAGATTTCAATGAGATCCGCAGCGTTCTCCTGCGCTGTCATGCGGAGGAACACTGCGGTTCCATTGAGATCCATGCATTGTTTGTTCACTTGCGGGCACTTGCAGACAAAGTAAGCACCCGCGAACGCACAAAAAATGCAACAAGCTGCGTTCAGAGTGCAATAGGAGGGTGCACAAATTATGCGCATCCAAACGCAAATGCAACCGAACGCAGCCAAACGCAGGCACATGCGTTCCCATGTTAAACATAGGAACACAGTGCACAAGCGTTTGGCTGCGTTCCAAACGCAAGTGAGAAGGCAGCCTTAGTTAACTGGGTGCAGCGATTCCGGCACAATTAGTTTTTAGATTTAGCAATGCAGCAGAACTAAGAAATTAACCCCGCCCACACCAGGCTCTGTATACTCACATACAATGTCTATAGAAAGAGAGGTGCTAATCTGGATTGACATAGTATGGCAATGTTAATCCCAGGTGATAAAACTTTCACTATAAGTAATAAATAACACATCATTGAACTCTGGGAGTCAGAATCCATATCCTGCAGTCTTCAGATTACATAGCAAAAACATGCGGAC
This sequence comes from Allobates femoralis, assembly GCA_033576535.1. Lineage (NCBI taxonomy): Eukaryota > Metazoa > Chordata > Amphibia > Anura > Aromobatidae > Allobates > Allobates femoralis. The sequence continues at coordinate 43,195,636 of JARQOC010000010.1, forward strand.
AGGTTCCATTTAAAGGGAGCCTGTCAGCTAGTTTATGTCCCCCAGCTATCATTGTCTGTACCTGTAGCTTTATAATACCAGTCTAATCATCCCAGCCTGAGCTCATAGTGTAATGTAAAAAGACTTACATTTCAGTCTACACCTCGGAGGAGGGAGACTGGCAGGACAATAGTTAACTCATTGTTAACTACCTGTGTGATGTAACGATCATGTGACCATAGTGGGCGAAGCTAAGCAAGCAAACTCATATTATGTTATAGGGACTTAGCTCCGCGTATTGCAGTGACATATTTATGACATCACATCAGGTCTCCCAACATGTTCTAGCATAAGGCTGAAATATTAACTATTAACCTGCCAAACAGTCTCCGTCCTCCAACCTGCAGACTGACTGCCTCATTACATAAGGAAATGTAAGTGTATAAATTATTTTTTTCACCTATAACATTACACTCTGAGCTCAGTCAGGGATGATTAGACTGGTATTATAAAGCTGCAGGAACAGACAGTGATAGCTGGGGGAGGCATAAACTAGCTGACAGGTTCCCTTTAAGGAAATTTAAACATATAGATTGTACTTCTTTTTCTTACCAGCAGATGGCACAAAATAGCAAGAAAAGACACATCAATGATTAAGAAAAATAAATTGTCATTTAAATGGCTCCTCCAAGACTTATATGTTGCCGACCTCAGCTAATTAATGCTTGTATTACCTGTGGGCTTCACACGTTCTACATTTCTTTATTCAGTTTTATATGGAATCAACCAGAAGGTCATAGGCACAAAGAAATACAATATAGGATTCCATACATTTCTAAGGAGCCGTTTACAGCTCTTCACACTGCTTATCACCAAGGCCTGAACTGATAATTCATTATAGAATTTACATGAAGCACTGGAGGCTGTGTGATTGTAGCTGCAGAAGGCGGCTCAGTGCAGGATCAGTAATGTAATGTATGTGCACAGTAACTGCACCAGCAGAATAGTGAGTGCAGCTCTGGGGTATAATACAGGAGGTAACTCAGGGTCAGTAATGTAATGTATGTACACAGTGACTGCACCAACAGAATAGTGAGTGCAGCTCTGGAGTATAATACAGGAGGTAACTCAGGATCAGTAATGTAATGTATGTGCACAGTAACTGCACCAGCAGAATAGTGAGTGCAGCTCTGGGGTATAATACAGGAGGTAACTCAGGATCAGTAATGTAATGTATGTACACAGTGACTGCACCAGCAGAATAATGAGTGCAGCTCTGGAGTATAATACAGGAGGTAACTCCGGATCAGTAATATAATGTATGTACACAGTGACTGCACCAGCAGAATAGTGAGTGCAGCTCTGGAGTATAATACAGGAGGTAACTCAGGATCAGTAATGTAATGTATGTACACAGTGACTGCACCAGCAAAATAGTTAGTGCAGCTCTGGAGTATAATACAGGAGGTAACTCAGGATCAGTAATATAATGCATGTGCACAGTGACTGCACCAGCAGAATAGTGAGTGCAGCTCTGGAGTATAATACAGGAGGTAACTCAGGATCAGTAATGTAATGTATATACACTGTGATTGCACCAGAAGAATAGTGAGTGCAGCTCTGGAGTATAATACAGGAGGTAACTCAGGATCAGTAATGTAATGTACACAGTGACTGCACCAGCAGAATAGTGAGTGCAGCTCTGGAGTATAATACAGGAGGTAACTCAGGATCAGTAATGTAATGTATGTACACAGTGACTGCACCAGCAAAATAGTTAGTGCAGCTCTGGAGTATAATACAGGAGGTAACTCAGGATCAGTAATATAATGCATGTGCACAGTGACTGCACCAGCAGAATAGTGAGTGCAGCTCTGGAGTATAATACAGGAGGTAACTCAGGATCAGTAATGTAATGTATGTACACAGTGACTGCACTAGCAGAATAGCGAGTGCAGCTCTGGAGTATAATACAGGAGGTAACTCAGGATCAGTAATATAATGCATGTGCACAGTGACTGCACCAGCAGAATAGTGAGTGCAGCTCTGGAGTATAATACAGGAGGTAACTCAGGATCAGTAATATAATGCATGTGCACAGTGACTGCACCAGCAGAATAGTGAGTGCAGCCCTGGAGTATAATACAGGAGGTAAGGCAGGATCAGTAATGTAATGTATGTACACAGTGACTGCACTAGCAGAATAGCGAGTGCAGCTCTGGAGTATAATACAGGAGGTAACTCAGGATCAGTAATGTAGTGTACACAGTGACTGCTCCAGCAGAATAGTGAGTGCAGCTCTGGAGTATAATACAGGAGGTAACTCAGGATCAGTACAGGATCAGTAATGTAATGTATGTACACAGTGACTGCACCAGCAGAATAGTGAGTGCAGCTCTGGAGTATAATACAGGAGGTAACTCAGAATCAGTAATGTAATGTATGTGCACAGTGACTGCACCAGCAGAATAGTGAGTGCAGCTCTGGAGTATAATACAGGAGGTAACTCAGGATCAGTAATGTAATGTATGTACACAGTGACTGCACCAGCAGAATAGTGAGTTTATCTCTGGAGTATAATACAGGAGGTAACTCAGGATCAGTAATGTAATGTATGTGCACAGTGACTGCACCAGCAGAATAGTGAGTGCAGCTCTGGAGTATAATGCAGGATATTTTCACTGTGAAATGTGCTGATGGTGATTGTCGCTTCGCTGTCCCCACACAACATAGAGGCATAACGTTTTCATAGTGTGAAGGTAGAGCCATGTAGACTAGAACATACTTTTGTACTCATTATTGGCAGACATTAATGTAAGTTATGATCCCTTGCTGTCAGGTCATCGCGCTCCTGCAGAAGAACAGAGAGAGTCAAAAAAGACCAATTTATCTGGAAAAGATCCGTGGAGAGAAGAGGATGACAAGCGGAGAGGTGAGACAAGATCTCATGCAGGGTGATGGCACCTCCGCTATTTATACCCGAGATTAAGGAGGAAATTGTACAATCAGTTATATCCAGAGATTCAGCCGCGGTCTTCATCCTCCTCATCGACACTGCGAAAGACGCAGCCAACCAGGGGACAAGCCGGATATACACAACCACCGAGCGCGACCATCATCATCATCATCGCACCCCACAATGATAACTAATGACTGTAATCATCTGACAGTCAAGAGGAATAGATAAGTCCGGGGTCATCAATGTCACAAAGCTTAGCTGTTATATAAAAAGATAAGGAGCAGTATTATAGTAGTTATATTTGTGTATATAGGAGCAGTATTCTAATAAATAAAAAAGCCAAGAAGCCAGCGCTGCCTGTGGTTAGCACGCAATACAAAAAGTGCATATGCATATATTAATTTCTAACTGTACCTTAAACTGAGACATTTAGCAAACTATTGATCAATTCTTTGAGCTACCACGCCATGTCACGGCATTCTCAGAAGGGGCAGTCCTACTCTGTTTTTTATATACGCTGTGCCATTACGGCCTCCTGAATGCATTAAAAACAGAACCATATTAAATGCACATGTACCTGAGGCATTTCTGAACTACTCCCATGGCGCCAGAAAGGCAGCGCCATTAAAGACAGACCAGGTCTGGACATGATCAGATCTGACCCCCACACTGCCAGATCAGCAACCATGGATGAGGGTAGAACAGGCCCAAACACATGTGCAATAATTAAGCAGAACCTATGGGCAAAGTGTGGCCGCTGTATGTGTGTACAGATCAATCACAATAAAAACAGATAGAATGGCATGTATAACCAAGCGCACACGGCAAAAAGTGGTGGTCAACTACAAACCGGTAACAAATAAAAAAGACAAGAAGCCAGCGCTGCCTATAGTTAGCATGCAATACAAAAAGTACATATGCACATATTAATTTCTAACTGTACTTTAAACTAGACATTTAGCAAACAATTGATCAATTCTTTAAGCTACCCCGCCACATCACGGCATTCTCAGATGGGGCAGTCCTACTCTATGTTTTTTATATATGCTGTGCCATTACGGCCTCCTGAATGCATTAAAAGCATTATTGGTTTGTGGTTGACCACCACTTTTTGCTGCCACACCCTTCCCATAGGCTGCTTGATTGTTGCACATGTGTTTGGGCCTGTTCTACCCTCATCCATGGTTGCTGGTCTGGCAGTGTGGGGGTCAGATCTGATAATGTCCGGATGTTATGTCTGGACCTGGTCTGCCTTTATCTGCGCTGCCGTTTTCTGGCACTGTGGGAGTAGTTCAGAAATGCTTCAGGCATGTGTGCATTTAATATAGTTCTGCTTCTAATGCATTCAGGAGGCTGTAATGGCACAGCATATATAAAAAACGTAGAGTAGGACTGCCCCATTTGAGAATGCCGTGACATGGCGGCGTGGCTCAAAGAATTGATCAATTGTTTGCAAAATGTCTCAGTTTAAAGTACAGTTAGAAATTAATATATGCATACGCACTTTTTGTATTGCGTGATAACCACAGGCAGCACTGGCTTCTTGGCTTTTTTATTCAGTATTATAGTAGTTATATTCTTGTACATAGGGGCAGTATTATAGTAGTTATATTCTTGTACATAGTGGGCAGTATTATAGTAGTTATATTTTTGTACATAGGCGCAGTATTATAGTAGTTATATTCTTGTACATAGGGGCAGTATTATAGTAGTTATACTCTTGTACATAGGGGCAGTATTATAGTAGTTATATTCTTGTACATAGGAACAGTATTATAGTAGTTATATTTTTGTACATAGTGGGCAGTATTATAGTAGTTATATTCTAGTACATAGGAGCAGCATTATAGTAGTTATATTCTTGTACATAGTGGGCAGTATTATAGTAGTTATATTCTTGTACATAGGAGCAGCATTATAGTAGTTATATTCTTGTACATAGGGAGCAGTATTATAGTAGTTATATTCTTGTATATGGGGCAGTATTATAGTAGTTATATTCTTGTACATAGGGGCAGTATTATAGTAGTTATATTATTGTACATAGGGAGCAGTATTATAGTAGTTATATCCTTGTATATAGGGGCAGTATTATAATAGTTATATTATTGTACATAGGGGCAGTATTATAGTAGTTATATTCTTGTACATAGGAGCAGTATTATAGTAGTTATATTCTTGCACATAGGAGCAGTATTATAGTAGTTATATTCTTATGCATAGGAGCAGTATTGTAGTAGTTATATTCTTGTATATAGGAGCAGTATTATAGTAGTTATATTCTTGTATATAGAGGCAGAATTATAGTAGGTATATTCTTGTACATAGGGGCAGTATTATAGTAGTTATATTCTTGTATATACCATGTTTCCCCGAAAGTAAGACCCTGTCTTACATTTTTTTGGGGGACAAAAGTGGCCCCCTGTCTTACTTTCGGGGGGAAGTCTTATATTGGCAGCCCCAGTAGTGTGGATACAGCCCCAGCAGTGTGGAGACAGCCCCAGCAGTGTGGAGACAGCCCCAGCAGTGTGGAGACTGCCCCAGCAGTGTGGAGACAGCCCCAGCAGTGTGGAGACAGCCCCAGTAGTGTGGAGAGAGCCCCAGCAGTGTGGCATACAGGCCCCCTCCTGCTGGGACACTGCCCCCGAACAGTGTTCTGAGCCCCCCGTGAGCTCTCCCCCCCCCCTTTGCTGCCGCTGCTGCTGCTCACATCTTACCTCCTCCAGCATCTTCTTGCAGCAGCCGGCCCATCGGTTCTCCGTCCTCGGCTGTCTCCCGGATCATGTGAGCCGTCGCAGCGCATGACGTCAATCGCTACTGCGACCGGCCGGTCACATGATCCGGGAGACAGCTGAGGATGGGAACGGTGAACCGACGCGCTGGCTGCTGCAAGAAGACCCTGGAGGGTAAGATGTGAGCAGCAGCAGGGGGGGCCTCAGAACACCGGCTGGGGGGTAGTGTGCCAGCCGGAGGGGGCCCATATACATAATGCACTGCTCCCCCTGCCGCTGATTGACAGGGGGATGCAGTGCATATCTAATGAGCGGGCGCACGTGACGTGTGACCCGCGCCCGCTCTCCCCCCCCCCTCCCCGTTAGGGGCCTTACATTAGCCCCCCCGGTTGTAAGGCCTTATATTCTGGGGAAGCCTTACATTAGCAGGCCCCCCCTTTACCCCTAGGCGGCCTTACAATCAGGGGGGGCTTACTTTCGGGGAAACAGGGTAGGAGCAGTATTGTAGTAGTTATATTCTTGTATATAGAGGCAGTATTATAGTAGTTATATTCTTGTACATAGGGGCAGTATTATAGTAGTTATATTCATGTACATAGGAGCAGTATTATAGTAGTTATATTCTTGTACATTGGAGCAGTATTATAGTAGTTATATTCTTGTACATAGGGGGCAGTATTATAGTAGTTATATTCTTGTACATAGGGGCAGTATTATAGTAGTTATATTCATGTACATAGGAGCAGTATTATAGTAGTTATATTCCTGTACATAGGGGCAGTATTATAGTAGTTATTTTCTTGTATATAGGAGCAGTATTATAGTAGTTATATTCTTGTACATAGGGGCAGTATTATAGTAGTTATATTCTTGTACATAGGAGCAGTATTATAGTAGTTATATCCTTGTATATAGAGGCTGTATTATAGTAGTTATATTCTTGTATATAGAGGCAGTATTATAGTAGTTATATTCTTGTATATAGGGGCAGTATTATAGTAGTTATATTCTTGTATATAGGGGCAGTATTATAGTAGTTATATTCTTGTATATAGGGGCAGTATTATAGTAGTTATATTCTTGTATATAGGGGCAGTATTATAGTAGTTATATTCTTGTACATAGGAACAGTATTATAGTAGTTATATTCTTGTACATAGGAGCAGTATTATAGTAGTTATATTCTTGTACATAGGGCAGTATTATAGTAGTTATATTCTTGTACATAGGAGCAGTATTATAGTAGTTATATCCTTGTATATAGAGGCTGTATTATAGTAGTTATATTCTTGTATATAGAGGCAGTATTATAGTAGTTATATTCTTGTATATAGGGGCAGTATTATAGTAGTTATATTCTTGTATATAGAGGCAGTATTATAGTAGTTGTATTCTTGTATATAGGGGCAGTATTATAGTAGTTATATTCTTGTATATAGGGGCAGTATTATAGTAGTTATATTCTTGTATATAGAGGCAGTATTATAGTAGTTATATTCTTGTACATAGGAGCAGTATTATAGTAGTTATATTCTTGTATATAGGAGCAGTATTATAGTAGTTATATTCTTGTACATAGGGGCAGTATTATAGTAGTTATATTCTTGTATATAGGAGCAGTATTGTAGTAGTTATATTCTTGTATATAGAGGCAGTATTATAGTAGTTATATTCTTGTATATAGGAGCAGTATTATAGTAGTTATATTCTTGTACATAGGGGCAGTATTATAGTAGTTATATTCTTGTATATAGGAGCAGTATTGTAGTAGTTATATTCTTGTATATAGAGGCAGTATTATAGTAGTTATATTCTTGTATATACAGTTAGGGCCAGAAATATTTGGACAGTGACACAATTTTGGCGAGTTGGGCTCTGCATGCCACCACATTGGATTTGAAATGAAACCTCTACAACAGAATTCAAATGCAGATTGTAACGTTTAATTTGAAGGGTTGAACAAAAATATCTGATAGAAAATGTAGGAATTGTACACATTTCTTTACAAACACTCCACATTTTAGGAGATCAAAAGTAATTGGACAAATAAACATAACCCAAACAAAATATTTTTATTTTCAATATTTTGTGGCGAATCCTTTGGAGGCAATCACTGCCTTAAGTCTGGAACCCATGGACATCACCAAATGCTGGGTTTCCTCCTTCTTAATGCTTTGCCAGGCCTTTACAGCCGCAGCCTTCAGGTCTTGCTTGTTTGTGGGTCTTTCCGTCTTAAGTCTGGATTTGAGCAAGTGAAATGCATGCTCAATTGGGTTAAGATCTGGTGATTGACTTGGCCATTGCAGAAAGCAGGGGCGTATCTAGGGGGGTGCAGCCGGACCTTTTGCTCCGGGCGCAAGTCAGTGGAGGGCGCCGGCGGCACCCCCTCCCTCAACCCCCCGCGGCTGCAATATGAGCGGCGCGGGCGAGGCTGGAATCCGACAGTGCTCAGTGTGACGGGGACACACTTGTCCGACAGACATGCGAGTCTGTCGGAGGAGACTCGCAAGGAGCAGGAGCTGTGACCCGGAACGGCCTCTTTCTGTCAGGACGGGGCTGTCAGCTGATTGTGTGTTTGTGCAGCTCTACACTCCCCGTCCTGACAGAAAGAGGCCGTTCCGGGTCACAGCTCCTGCTCCTTGCGAGTCTCCTCCGACAGACTCGCATGTCTGTCGGACAAGTGTGACTCCTGTAAAGCGCCTCCTCCTCGCCATCTGGTGGTGGCCGGGCGCACTGCACTTGCCCTGCTCACTCCGCTCCTGACATGGAGGAGAGATCCCCGGAGCTGAGTGCACTGACCCCCAACACCAAGAGGCTGCTGCCCTGGAGACAGGTGGGTGTCACATCTGCCCTCTATCATGCCCACATTCATGTCTGGGTCCTCACACCCTTCCTTATAACTAACATAAGTCAGCAGCATGCTGCCACCTATAGTCCTTGTGCTCCCTCTAGAGCCAGCGCTGCACACACTGTCTGCTGCACACACTGCCTGCCGCACACACTGCCTGCTGCACACACTGTCCGCACACACTGCCTGCTGCACACTGCCTGCTGCACACACTGTCTCTTGCACACACTGCGTGCTGCACACACTGTCCGCACACACTGCCTGCACACACTGCCTGCTGCACACACTGTCTCTTGCACACACTGCCTGCACACACTGCGTGCTGCACACACTGCCTGCACACACTGCGTGCTGCACACACTGTCCGCACACACTGCCTGCCGCACTGCCTGCCGCACACACTGCCTGCCGCACTGTGCTGCACACACTGACTGCTGCACACTGTCTGCACACACTGCCTGCTGCACACTGTCTGCACACACTGCCTGCTGCACACACTGCCTGCCGCCCACACTGCCTGTCGCACTGTGCTGCACACACTGACTGCTGCACACTGTCTGCACACACTGCCTGCCGCACACTGTCTGCACACACTGCCTGCTGCACACACTGTCTCTTGCACACACTGCCTGCCGCACACTGCCTGCACACACTGCGTGCTGCACACACTGTCCGCACACACTGCCTGCCGCACACTGTCTGCACACACTGCCTGCTGCACACACTGTCTCTTGCACACACTGCCTGCCGCACACTGTCCGCACACACTGCCTGCCGCACACTGTCTGCACACACTGCCTGCTGCACACACTGTCTCTTGCACACACTGCCTGCCGCACACACTGCGTGCTGCACACACTGTCCGCACACACTGCCTGCCGCACTGCCTGCCGCCCACACTGCCTGCCGCCCACACTGCCTGCCGCCCACACTGCCTGCCGCACTGTGCTGCACACACTGACTGCTGCACACACTGACTGCTGCACACACTGACTGCTGCACACACGCCGGCGGCACCCACCCCCCCGCGGCTGCAATATGAGCGGCGCGGCTGAAATCTGACAGCACCCCCCAACCCCCCCCGGTCCTCACCTACTTTGAGGGGGGGCGCCAAATCAGATCTCTGCCCCGGGTGCCGGCAAACCTAGTTACACCCCTGGCAGAAAGTTCCACTTTTTTGCACTCATGAACTCCTGGGTAGCTTTGGCTGTATGCTTGGGGTCATTGTCTATCTGTACTATGAAGCGCCGTCCAATCAACTTTTCAGCATTTGGCTGAATCTGGGCTGAAAGTATATCCCGGTACACTTCAGAATTCATCCGGCTACTCTTGTCTGCTGTTATGTCATCAATAAACACAAGTGACCCAGTGCCATTGAAAGCCATGCATGCCCATGCCATCACGTTGCCTCCACCATGTTTTACAGAGGATGTGGTGTGCCTTGGATCATGTGCCGTTCCCTTTCTTCTCCAAATTTTTTTCTTCCCATCATTCTGGTACAGGTTGATCTTTGTCTCATCTGTCCATAGAATACTTTTCCAGAACTGAGCTGGCTTCTTGAGGTGTTTTTCAGCAAATTTAACTCTGGCCTGTCTATTTTTGGAATTGATGAATGGTTTGCATCTAGTGAACCCTTTGTATTTACTGTCATGGAGTCTTCTCTTTACTGTTGACTTAGAGACAGATACACCTACTTCACTGAGAGTGTTCTGGACTTCAGTTGATGTTGTGAACGTGTTCTTCTTCACCAAATAAAGTATGCAGCGATCATCCACCACTGTTGCCATCCGTGGACGCCCAGGCCTTTTACAGTTCCCAAGCTCACCAGTCAATTCCTTTTTTCTCAGAATGTACCCAACTGTTGATTTTGCTACTCCAAGCATGTCTGCTATCTCTCTGATGGATTTTTTCTTTTTTTTCAGCCTCAGGATGTTCTGCTTCACCTCAATTGAGAGTTCTTTGACCGCATGTTGTCTGGTCACAGCAACAGCTTCCAAATGCAAAACCACACACCTGGAATCCACCCCTGACCTTTTAACTACTTCATTGATTACAGGTTAACGAGGGAGACGCCGTCAGAGTTAATTGCAGCCCTTAGGGTGCCTTCACACTGCGGCAGCGTCCGGTCCGGGGCTGTCAGGAGTGACAGCCTGGACCGGAGTTTTGCTGCATAGAATACTATCGGGCTGCACGGAGCTGGATCGCGCCGGGTGGCAATTATCTGCCATCCGGCTGCTAGCTCGCCGGATGTATCCTGCAGAAGTGGGGATTTGTCTGCTGACTCCAAAAACGGTGCATGCAACGTTTTTGGAGTCGGCAGACAAATCCCCACTTCTGTAGGATTCATCCGGCGAGCTAGCAGCCGGATGGCAGATAATTGCCACCCGGCGCGATCCAGCTCCGTGCAGCCCGATAGTATTCTATGCAGCAAAACTCCGGTCCAGGCTGTCACTCCTGACAGCCCCGGACCGGACGCTGCCGCAGTGTGAACCCAGCCTTAGAGTCCATTGTCCAATTACTTTTGGTCCCTTGAAAAAGAGGAGGCTATGCATTACAGAGCTATGATTCCTAAACCCTTTCTCCGATTTGGATGTGGAAACTCTCATATTGCAGCTGGGTGTGTGCACTTTCAGCCCATATTATATATATAATTGTATTTCTGAACATGTTTTTGTAAACAGCTAAAATAACAAAACTTGTGTCACTGTCCAAATATTTCTGGCCCTAACTGTAGGAGCAGTATTATAGTAGTTATATTCTTGTATATAGGAGCAGTATTATAGTAGTTATATTCTTGTACATAGGTAGCAGTATTATAGTAGTTATATTCTTGTATATAGGAGCAGTATTATAGTAGCTATATTCTTGTAAATAGGAGCAGTATTATAGTAGTTATATTCTTGTAAATAGGAGCAGTATTATAGTAGTTATATTCTTGTACATAGGAGCAGTATTATAGCAGTTATATTCTTGTAAATAGGAGCAGTATTATAGTAGTTACATTCTTGTATATAGGGGCAGTATTATAGTAGTTATATTCTTGTACACAGGAGCAGTATTATAGTAGTTATATTCTTGTATATAGGGGCAGTATTATAGTAGTTATATTCTTGTATATAGGAGCAGTATTATAGTAGCTATATTCTTGTAAATAGGAGCAGTATTATAGTAGTTATATTCTTGTACATAGAGGCAGTATTATAGTAGTTATATTCTTGTATATAGGAGCAGTATTATAGTAGTTATATTCTTGTATATAGGCAGGGGCGGGCTGGCCCAGGTGGCAGGGGGGCAAGTGCCCCCTGGGCTGGTGGTATAGTCCACCATTAGGGCCGCCCCCTGCAGAAACGGGCCGGCCGCGGGCGTCGCTTTGCGGCCGGCGCGACGGTTTGCGGCAGGCGGGCTCGCTTTGCGGCTGGAGGAGGTGAGGACCTGACAGCACCAAACTCCCCCCCCCCCCGCTTCTCAACCAGGGCCGGGGATACCTAACTGCCACCCAGGGAAAGAGGCTCCAGCCAGCCCCTGTATATAGGGGCAGTATTATAGTAGTTATATTCTTGTACACAGGAGCAGTATTATAGTAGTTATATTCTTGTACATAGGGGTAGTATTATAGTAGTTATATTCTTGTACATAGGAGTAGTATTACAGTAGTTATATTCTTGTACATAGGGGCAGTATTATAGTAGTTATATTCTTGTACATAGGGGCAGTATTATAGTAGTTATATTCTTGTACATAGGGGCAGTATTATAGTAGTTATATTCTTGTACATAGGAGCAGTATTATAGTAGTTATATTCTTGTACATAGGGGGCAGTGTTATATTAGTTAGATTTTTCTACAAAAGGGCAGTATTATAGTAGTTACAGTGTCTTAAAAATGTATTCCTATCCCATGAACATTTCTACATTTTTTAACATTACATCCATAAACTCTAATATATTTTATTGTGAATATATAACCTTAGGGCTATAGGTCTAGAGGGGATAATAAAGCAACAGGCGCAGACCTAAGTGTAGAGTTATTAAACTTGTGTGCACTCAGCTATGGTATATCTTTGTAAAAAAGCACATTGATCACTGAGGATCTGGTAAGGGTCCTTCGGTATGCTTCTCCAGTCCAGGGAAACAGATCTCTCAGCCAATAGTCTGTGAGTAAGATTCAGAGGTGATTATCCGGGCAGGTGAGCGCTCCCGCAATATGAACCATAGAATAGGCTTCAGTTTATTTTCCTTCTCAGGTTTATTCATAAAAATCAAATCAATAGTTTATAAAACATCGCGTTTCGGCCACAATTGTTAAAAGGCCTTCATCAGGTATAGAAATATGCAATAGCTTCTGGTTTTTATATGCAATGAATGCACCCGCCCCTGATTTTCCTAATTGGCTTGATCCCAATCAGTCAGTCAGACTCAGCAGCATTGTTCATTCATTAAATGAAATGGTTCCTATTGCGGGAGTGCACACCTGCCCGGATAATTGCCTCTGAATATATTTTATTGGAATTTTATGACACTAAGTAGCAGGTATTCGTAAAGAAAATGATACCTGGTATAATAAATATTTAAAAAATATACATCTAAAAATTGTTGCATGCATTTGTATTCACCCCCTGAGTCAGCACTTTGTAGGACCACCTTTCTCTGTCTTGTTTTGTATTCAGCCTCCTGAGTCAGCACTCTGTAGGACCACTTTTCTCTGTCTTGCTTTAATATTCAGCCCCCAGAGTCAGCACTTGTAGGACCACCTTTCTCTATCTTGTATTAGTATTTAGCCCCCGGAGTCAGCACTTTGTAGGACCACCTTTCTCTGTCTTGTATTAGTATTCAGCCCCCAGAGTCAGCACTTTGTAGGACCACCTTTCTCTGTCTTGTATTAGTATTCAGCCCCCAGAGTCAGCACTTTGTAGGACCACCTTTCTCTGTCTTGTATTAGTATTCACCCCCGGAGTCAGCACTTTGTAGGACCACCTTTCTCTGTCTTGCATTCATATTCAGCCCCCAGAGTCAGCACTTTGTAGGACCGCCTTTCTCTGTCTTGTATTAGTATTCAGCCCCTGAGTCAGCACTTTGTAGGACTGCCTTTCTCTGTCTTGCTTTAGTATTCAGCCCCTGAATCAGCACTTTGTAGGACCACCTTTCTCTGTCTTGTATTAGTATTCAGCCCTTGAGGATATATTCACCTTTAGGGGGTTCAAGGGGGTTCAAGGAGGTCTTTTGGCTAAGTGGGACGAGGCGGAAGGTTTACCCGGTCGGTTTCAAGCCGAACCGGAGGGAAGAAGAAGGGATCTTGAGGAGATCCTGAAAGAGGGCGCCCGACACTAGAAGTCCAAGCCCTAGAGAGAAAGGGAGATCCTCAGAGTGAAGTGACCAAACTCCAGGGGATACTCCAGTCCACCATGGGAACTCCGGGCCCGAGGATCTGGCCAGAGTTCATCTTTGCAGTCGGCAACCGGCTGCTGTGGCTTGTTTATCAGCCGCAGCACCCTGCCATCGGAGCGGTCTGCCTGCTTCCTCACCAAGAGGGATAGGACCCCTGGTACTACCTACATGGAGCTATCGGGTATACGCCCATCCTAGGCGGGGAAGAAAGGACACGGTTCATTAACTATGGTACACCACAGGTTCCACCATATCACCTGGGATCCACTTGCAGCCACCCGTAGAGCTACCTGTTATTATAACATCTGATGAACTGTGAACTGTGTCTGATGCTGCTACAAGTTGACAGTAAAGTACCCGGAAGAAAGTGACTTTGCCTGCGTGTGTTTTCCTATATCAACTTATTCCTTGCAGGAATGCTGCCCCAGAGGAACAACCCTACCTGTAGGCGGCTTTGCCATCTAAGCCGCATACCATCTACCTCCGGTGGACTGTGGTGGCGCTGGTGACCCATCACCAGGTACTACAGGTAGCGTCACATGACAAAAAACTCTAATCCCCTGTAAATACATCCCTTTTTGAAGTGTCACCCAGACCACGGGATCAGGCACTGCCACCGGTGACATCCCTAAACGACCACCAAGCCTTGTACCCCAGTAGCCCAGGGCCTGGGGCTCGATAGCTGTTTCTCCCTTCTGTGGCTGTCTCTGCCTTCTGTGGTTGTCTCTATCCTGTGTACCTGTCTCTACCTCTCTGTGGCTGTCTCTGCCTTCTGTGACTGTCTCTCTCTTCTGTGGCAGTCTTTCCCTTCTGTGGCTGTCTGTCCCTTCTGTAGCTGTCTCTCCTCTGTGTGGCTGTCTCTTCCTTCTGTGGCTGTCTCTCCCTTATGTGACTGTCTCTTCCCCTCAATGGCTGTCTTTCTTCTGTGGCAGTCTCTCCCTTATGCAGCAGTCTCTCCCCTGTGTGGCTGTCTCTCCCTTCTGTGGCTGTCTCTTCCCCTCTGTGGCTGTCTTTCTCTTTTGTGGCAGACTCTCCCTTCTATGGATGTCTCTCACCAGTGTGTCTATTCCCTCTGGCTGTCTGTCTGTCCCCTCAGTGTTTGTCCCCTCTGGCTGGCTGGCCCTTCAGTGTCTGTCTCCTCTGGATGGCTGTATGTCCCCTCTGTCTGGCTGTTCCCTCAGTGTCTGTCCCCTCTGGCTGTCTGTCTGTCCCCTCTGGCTGTCTCTTCTCTGCCTCCCTCTTTTACCCTGTGCTGCGCTGGTGCAGTGTGGTGCTGTCACAGACCTGTAGTGATGTCACAGTCATGTGATCAGACACATGACTGTGACATCACCAAAGGTCCTGTAGGCACCGAGGTGCAGAGAGGTGAGCTGGAGGTTGCGGGGGAGGGGGGATGTGTGAGGTGGTAGGGATCGGGCAACGGGGGAGATCAGGTGGACCACTGGAGCGGGCGAGGGAGATCAGGCATACCACTGGGAGCGGGCGGGGAGAGATCGGGCATACCGCTGGGAGTGGGTGGGCGGAGATCAGGCATACCGCTGGGAGCGGGCAGTTGAAGATCGAGCATT
The DNA here is from genome assembly GCA_033576535.1 of Allobates femoralis. Lineage (NCBI taxonomy): Eukaryota > Metazoa > Chordata > Amphibia > Anura > Aromobatidae > Allobates > Allobates femoralis. The sequence goes on from JARQOC010000010.1 coordinate 43,211,105, forward strand.
CCACTGGGAGTGGGTATGGGATATCGGTCACACTGCTGGGAGCGGACGGGGGAGATCGGGCGTACCACTGAGAGGGGGTGGGGGGAGATCAGGCGTACACGCAAGTGTATGTGTGGTGACTGTGTGCGGCGGCCGGCGTTAGGATCTATATTCTTACACCCATATCTTGGGTGTACAAATATGGCGCAGGCGGAAGTGACAAAGGCGGACAACCAGATGGAAGTGGAGGAGCCACTTTGCAATTATATGTAGAGATTAGTAAAACCCTTTATTTCTCCATTATGATTATTTATTTGAACATAACTTTACCCCTTTTGGCAAATCTTTGTGTGAATGAACTGTTATAATGTCCAAAGCTTAGAAGCACCAGTTTTCAGGTTATAGATCTATACCTTATTGTTATTATTATTATTATTATTATTATTATTATTATGAGGATCAGAAGTTGTGGGTTGTAATAATCTCCTAGGCAGAATGATGATACATAAAGTTTTATTTTTAACTGTACACGATATTACAGCAACTCCAGGTACATGACCACAATGTGATGCCCCCAGTCCACAGGACCAGAAACCAAGTGGCAACAATAGTCCTTAAGTTCCTCCAGACAACAGATATCATGACCAAAGCACATGTATCCAGCTCCACAACAGTCCTTAGAATAGTTCCTTAAATCCAGACAGTAGATATCACAACCAAACAACATGTATCCAGCTCCACACAATAATCCTTAGAATAGATCCTTAAATCCAGACAGTAGATATCTTGACCCATAGCTCATGTATCCATTTCCCAACTCTATAGACCATTCAGCAGCTCAGGACCCGACCTCAGCACAGATCCTTTCACTTCCAATTCCCAGCACCAACTGAACTCCCCCAATCATGTGTCTTCTTCTATTCTCCTTCTCTTGGAATCAGCCCTCTAGTTAGGCAAGGACAAGCACACACAACCCCCTTAACCATATATATATTCAATTCAAAAGTAAAATAAATTAAATCTCCAGCCAGTCTGCAAAGGTATGTATCTAGGATGCCCCCTGCTGGGAGAAACAAGACACAGATTCCCCCCCACCAGATGCGAGACAATGAATATTGGTTAATGTAGGCATGAATATTTACATAATGGACATGGAGGCTGACTGGGATGACACATTGTTACAATCCCTTCCCACCTTCCAATTGTGTGCAGACAAATGACCTTAAAACTGACAAGCAAATCTCTAATAAAACACAAAAATAATATGGATATAGCCAGCGCTTTGTACTTTAAAAGTCTAATAAATCATAGCCCACTCCTCACAATTATTATTATTATTATTATTATTATTATTATTATTATTATTATCTTCATCTATGGGATCTACTGTACCTTCACTATACTAAAAACTTTTTCCTTCATTACCTGTTTTTCTCCACTAGGGGGCAGTATTACACCAGTTTCATTACTGAGCTGCTCCCACAAATACAGTAAGTGATGTTTTCTCCTTAGATACTTGATCTCATGTTGAGTTTTCAGTTTTTTTGCCAACTTGAATAAGAAATACATTTTAGCATCTGGTGAGACATTATCGTTTCTTTTACAGATTTCGTACGCACATTGTAGCACCCGGCTGCCATTGTGAGGGGCAGAATCAAACTTTATTAGCCCCATCAAATATGGGCAGATGCCCGGGCCAACAAGGCTTATGGGCATTGGCAAAAAAATAATAGAAAAGTTGACATTCTCATTAATTTAAAGTAATATTATTCTCCCGGCTGCAATTTCCCTTCCATTTATTATTGTTTACAGGAAGGACGTTGCGGCTGCTGAATGTAGAAACATATGTTCTGAGCGTATGAGTTAAACATATGACAAATGTAACATGGAGGATCATTATTACATTATACCAGAAGTTTCATTTGGGCTTTTCCTTTCCAATAAAGTGTTATTACAGGTTTCTGCACCTTTTATAATATCCAACCGCCCCTTTAAGAAGAATGAACCGAAGTTGTCAATAAACAGATGTGTTATGGTTACGTTATTATTATAGGATCATATAAGCAGATTGAAGCTAAAGCCTCGTAATCTGCGATTTCCCCATGACAACTCTTCCTGTCTGGTATTCTGCCTTCTACCTTAAAAAGCAAATTACTAACAATATCTGAGTTGAATAATGGGCGTCTTGGTCACTATAATAATTGGCCATAGAGAAATCATCAAAATGTCCCCAGGACATGAAAACTAGTAGATTACAATCGTCTCTGAGCTGGTGGAGGGAAACCGGCTGCTATCATGTGTCACATTAGTACTGAGAAGTGTAACTTTGAATACAGCAAAGTGGTGAAATAAATTTACTAGAAAACAGCAGCGTAGACGACATTGTACAGTAATACTGAGCATTGTAGCTGTGAATCCAGCTCTAGGGTTGAGGTAAAAAATGTACTAGAAAAAAACTGCATGGAGAACATTATACAGCAATACTGAACAGTGCAGCTGTGAATCCAGCTCTAAGGGTGAGATAAAACATTTACTAGAAAACAGCACTATGGAGGACATTACACAGCAATACTGAGCATTGTAGCTGTGAATCCAGCAATGTGGGGAGATAAAAATTTACTAGAAAACAGCAGTATGGAGGACATTATACAGCAATACTATAGCTAGGAATCCAGCTCTAACGGTGAGATAAAACATTTACTAGAAAACAGCAGCATAGAGGAAATTATATAGTAATATTATAGCTGTGAATCCAGCTCTAAAGGTGAGATAATGGTGATGGGCGAATCTGCCGATGTTCGGGTTCAGTGAAATCGCCAGGACTATATTTAAACTTCGGGTTTGGGCCTAAAAGTGGCTCGAACTTGAGTCCAAACCTTAAACTCAGACTGTAGAGTTATGGGATGGGGGCTAGGAGGCTGTAAAAGAAAGAAGATAGTTATTAAACAGCATTATACTTTCCGGCGTCCACCCACTTATACTTCTGGGGCTGCTCAATACCTTCCTGGATATTCACTGCAGAGGGACCCAACAGCCAATCACAGAAGCTGTCACAGAGTATTGGCGCACCAAAACCATGATGCGGCTTTTGCCATGGATTTCATGCTCTTTTGGTGCACTTTGGTCACAAAACTGCACGCATTGTGTTCAATGTGTTCATTGGAATCTCTTGGCCCAAAAAAGCACCAAAACCGCAACACAGTAGAGCCCTCTTTTATAAAATTATACCTTGAAATAATTTTTAAAAATGACGTGGGGCTTCACCATATTCACCATATTTTTGTATGCCAGCCAGGTACAGCAGGCAGATGTGGGCTGCCCCCTACTCCCAGCTGCCTATTTTTACCTGGCTGGAAACCAAAAATATAAGGAAGCCCTTTTTTTAATTATTTCATGAATTTCATAAAATAATTTAAAAAAATTTAAAAAACTGACAATGGGTTTTGCCGTATTTTTGGTTTCAAGACAGGTACAACTAGGCAGCTGGAGGCTTGAATCCTCAGTACAGAGTCGCTGAGGCTTTCTCACCCCCCCCCCCTCTATGAATTGAAGCCCGCATCTGCCCCATAAAATGGCACATTCATAGAAGCGCCATTTTCTGGTGCTGTACCCTGACATTTCCAGTGGTCCTGGTGGCGGTGGCACACTGGGTAATAAAAGGGTTAATGCCAGCATTGTATTGGCATCTGGCACTAAGCCTGAAATTCATATTGTCAGGCTAATATTAGACCCACCCCCTATGAATTTCTAGTAAGCAGTAAAAAATTACCACACCAAATAAAACATTTAGAAATAAAACACAAGACAATCTGTTTCCTATCTTTAATTAACGAAAAAACCCTCCCTCTCACATAATCCACAGGGAACATCTTCAGCTCTGCTGCATATCTTTATGACAGCCCATTCTCTGTGACAGCGTCTGTGATTGGCTGTTGGGCCCCTCTGCAGTGAATATCCAGGAACTTAATGAGCAGCACCGCAGCAGGGTAAGTATAATGCTGTTTAATAACTATTTCATTTTTACAGCTCCCCGAACCCAATTCCAAATGGTAACATGGACTTCCCAGGAAAGTCTGAATTTGGGATCTGTGCCCGAACACTAGGTGTTCGGTACGGACCCTGAACTTTACAGTTCAGGTTCGCCCATCACTGCTAGAAAACAGCAGCACTGAGCATTGTAGCTGTGAATCCAGCTCTAAGAGCGAGATAAAACATTTACTAAAAAACAGCAGCATGGAGGACATAATAAAGTGGTGTTGGGCAGTTTTGCTGTGAATGCAGCAATATGGTTAGATAAAATATTTACTTGAAAACAGAAGCATGGATGACATTGTACACCAATACTGAACAGTGTAGCTGTGAATCCAGCAATATGGGGAGATAAAACACTTACTAGTAAACAGCAGCATGGAGGAAATTATATACTGAGCAGTAAAGCTGTGAATCCAGCACTGAGGGAGATAAAACATTTACTAAAAACTAGCAGCATGGTCTGTGTATCTCTCCAACGCTGCTTCTCCCTCTAAAGATTTTAATAGGTGGCTGTAATCTGATCCCTCAGTCCCGCTTATTTCCACCAAGATGATTTTTTTTTAAAGTAAATGATTAGTTCAGGAGGCAGCGGGGAGGACAAATGGCTCCTAAGTGTGGAAAGAACCTACTTATCTGATAAGATATATTACAAAATTACTTATAATCGCTTGTACTATTAACTAATGGGGTTTGTTCAAACGACAGTGAAGTGTCAATCACAGTGAATGGCGCCTCCCTCCTTCATTGTTCACACTATGCCGACACATGGCAAATAGAGGACGACGAATGACAATGGAGTAGGAGACGAAGGAGACAACTTCTTCTTCCACTTGGGCACCAAACTAACAGTTTTTGGGGAATTCACGCAAAGGGTTAAAATCGAATGTAACAAGACAGTAGATAAATATTTATGATCCATCTTCCTGCCAGTTTGGAGGGGCTATAAATACGATGGCATCAGGTGTGGCTGGCATTCACAATCCCGGAATATAGGGATGATTGTGGAGTGATTAGGCATCTGTGTGGATGTCAGTAGTAGAGCTGTCAGCCGGGAGAAATCCCTGGAGGGAATAATTTGCTTATCAGCTCATGTGTCAATCATCTCCGGCTCCTTCCGTGATAGCGCTTGTTTTTCTCATAAACCTTTCAGAACTTAAAGGGCAATCGAGGGTGTTTAAAAGAAATCCAAGCCGCTGACTGCAGCCACCTAGTAATTATCAGCGGACGGTTTCCATCCCATTGTGTATAAGTCACAGAGGCAAACAATGCGGCTTCTTCTGGTTGTTCTCTTCCCCTTTGTAAGAAATTGTGCAGGATTCTTTATTAGGACAACGCATTTCAGCCTCTCCTGAAACAACACCATGACTTTATATAAGCCTGTTTGTGGGTTATGCAAAGTAGCCAGGACTGGTCCAGCGGGGGGCGTTCCTTGCCCTAGACTAATCCCGCCTCTGATCAGATGATCCCACCCAGGAGGATTTGATTGACATCTATCATATAGGTGATGCCCACTAGCAGGCACAGACAGAAGAGGCCCCTGTGCAAGAACAATATAGGGGACCTTTGCAGTCCAATAGCTCCTCATAATGCACAATTCCACCTGCTTTGGAGGAGGTAGTGGCCTCCTTATGTCCTGGGCACCTGTGCAGATAGATGAACAGGTTGCACCAGTGACACATCTGCCCCTGGTGACAACACTATCGGGGCTCTGTAACTCTCATTGCTGAGAATGATGTTTTGTCTTTCTGGTCATCCATAGTGATGCCAGGTGTATGTGCCCTGGGTCCAGGGTGGTATTGGTGATGTAAATCAGACTCACAGACTCACAGAAGTAGAAATGACAGCACTATTGCCTACATGGACATGCACAGTGCACCAAAGAATCCAGGGTATGTACACTGTACTGCACTGACACTGTGCGCGCGCCCCTGCACTGCCACTGTGCGCGCCCCTGCACTGACATTGCGCGCGCCCCTGCACTGACACTGCGCGCGCCACTGCACTGACACTGCGCGCGCCTCTGCACTGACACTGCGCGCGCCTCTGCACTGACACTGCGCGCGCCCCTGCACTGACACTGTGCACGCCCCTGCACTGACACTGTGCACGCCCCTGCACTGACACTGTGCACGGCCCTGCGCCCCAAAAACCTATTTGAGTAGTATAAGCTGTGGGGAAAGTGAACACAATAGGGTGACCCTATTTAAGGAGAAGAAATGGAAAAAAAAGTATTTTTTTCACCTAGGGGATAGCAAAGCGCCCTGTTACAATTTGCACCCACCTCTGCCTTGTGGCTGGGGAAAGTCCACCAGTCAGTAGTCCAAAACAGATGAAAAACCACTGATACAAATAGTCTACGCTGATGGAAAAAGATTTAATGTAAGCTTAGTCCTATGCCCCACTTCCTTAAGATGCCTGGACCATCAGTGCAATAAGCCCCTGTACCTTGTGCAACCCCTATCCCGTTTTAGATTGTAAGCTCTTTTGAGCAGGGTCACCTTCATTTCTTGCTTTATTTCTTGTATTTTCTTTTTTACATTGATGCTATGCCTATTGTTTTGTATCCAATTATTGTACTATATTTGTTCTCTACTGTAATTACTTACTGTATTATATTTTCTGTACTCTAACCCTACATTGTAAAGCGCTGCGGAATATGTTGGCACTATATAAATAAAGCTTTATTATTATTATTAAAAAAGAAGTATGACAAACACAGAGTCAGAGTAGTAAATTTAATTTATTTATTTACTAATTTAAGCCACATAATAACAAAATAATATCTTTATTTATATTTATTTACTTATAGAGCGCTATTTATTCCTTAGCTTTTTACATACATTTGCAACACTGTCCACATGGGGGCTCACAATCTACATTCCCTATCAGGTCTTTAGTGTGTAGGAGGAAACAGGAGGAAACCCAGCAGGATACAGTGAGAACATACAAACTCCTTGCAGATGTTGCCCTTGGTGGCATGTGAATCCAGTGTGGTAAGGCAACAGTGCTAACCACTGAGCCACCATACAGTGCTAACCACTGAGCCACCATACAGTGCTAACCACTGAACCACCATACAGTGCTAACCACTGAACCACCATATACAGTGCTAACCACTGAGCCACCATACAGTGCTAACCACTGAGTCACCATACAGTGGTAACCACTGAGCCACCATACAGTGCTAACCACTGAGCCACCATACAGTGCTAACCACTGAGCCACCATACAGTGCTAACCACTGAGTCACCATACAGTGCTAACCACTGAGTCACCATACAGTGCTAACCACTGAACCACCATACAGTGCTAACCACTGAGCCACCATACAGTGCTAACCACTGAGTCACCATACAGTGCTAACCACTGAGTCACCATACAGTGCTAACCACTGAGTCACCATACAGTGCTAACCACTGAGTCACCATACAGTGCTAATCACGGAGCCACCATACAGTGCTAACCACTGAGTCACCATACGGTGCTAACTATTGAGCCACCATACAGTGCTAACCACTGAGTCACCATACAGTGCTAACCACTGAGCCACCATACAGTGCTAACCACTGAGCCACCATATACAGTACTAACCACTGAGCCACCATATACAATGCTAACCACTGAGTCACCATACAGTGCTAACCACTGAGTCACCATACAGTGCTAACCACTGAGCCACCATACAGTGCTAACCACTGAGTCACCATACAGTGCTAACCACTGAGCCACCATACAGTACTAACCACTGAGCCACCATATAGTGCTAACCACTGAGCCACCATATGGTGCTAACTATTGAGCCACCATACGGTGCTAACTACCGAGTCACCATACAGTGCTAACCACTGAGACACCATACAGTGCTAACCACTGAGCCACCATACAGTGCTAACCACTGAGCCACCATACAGTGCTAACCACTGAGCCACCATACAGTGCTAATCACTGAGCCACTATACAACGCTAAATACATAAGACTGGCTTCACCTTTTTAAATGTGCAGGTGCAGGCAAAAAATATGTGTATGCACTATATATAATGAAATTGCCGCTACACTGAACACAACATGCTAGGGAACAAGCTAAATGGCTGATACATGAAATGCAGGATTTGTCTGTGCAGCTAAAAAATGCATATGTGATAAATGAACACCGGCATATAAACCACTTCCCAGCAATATAGACCACACATAGTGTCAGAGTAGGACCCGGTAAGCTTGAGAGCACGTGGCGTAGTTACCGGGCTCTTCGCAGTGACGTCAGTGATGAAGCTAAGTCTCTCAATTCATTGATTCCAGTACAGTATTGACTGTGTTCATTTATCACATATGCATTTTTTTGCTGCACAGACAAATCCTGCATTTCATGTATCAGACATTTAGCTTGTTCCCTAGCATGTTGTGTTCAGTGTAGCGGCAATTTCATTATATATAGACTATACAACGCTAACCACTGAGCCACCATACAGTGCTAACCACTGAGTTACCATACAGTGCTAACCACTGAGCCACCATACAGTGCTAACCACTGAGCCATCATACAGTGCTAACCACTAAGCCACCATACAGTGCTAACCACTGAGCCACCATACAGTGCTAACCACTGAGCCACCATATGGTGCTAACTATTGAGCCACCATACGGTGCTAACTACCGAACCACCATACAGTCCTAACCACTGAGCCACCACACAGTGCTAACCATTGAGTCACCACACAGTGCCAACCACTGAGCCACCATACAGTGCCAACCACTGAGCCACCATACAGTGTCAACTACTGAGCCACCATATACAGTGCTAACCACTGAGCCACCATATAGTGCTAACCACTGAGCCACCATACAGTGATAACCACTGAGCCACCATACAGTGCTAACCACTGAGCCACCATACAGTGCTAATCACTGAACCACCGTATACAGTGCTAACCACTGAGCCACCATACAGTGTCAACCACTGAGCCACCATACAGTGCCAACCACTGAGCCACCATACAGTGTCAACTACTGAGCCACTATACAATGCTAACCACTGAGCCACCATACAGTGCTAAACACTGAGCCACCACACAGTGCCAATCACTGAGCCACCATACAGTGCCAACCACTGAGCCACCATACAGTGTCAACCACTGAGCCACCATACAGTGCTAACCACTGAGCCACCATACAGTGCTAAACACTGAGCCACCATATGGTGCTAACCACTGAGCCACCATACAGTGCTAACCACTGAGCCACCATACAGTGCTAAACACTGAGCCACCATATGGTGCTAACCACTGAGCCACCATACAGTGCTAACCACTGAGCTACCGTACAGTGCTACCACTGAGCCACCATACAGTGCTAACCACTGAGCTACCATACAGTGCTAACCACTGAGCTACCATACAGTGCTACCCACTAAGCCACCATACAGTGCTACCCACTGAGCCACCATATACAGTGCTAACCACTGAGCCACCATACAGTGCTACCCACTGAGCCACCATACAGTGCTAACCACTGAGCCACCATACAGTACTAACTACTGAGCCACCATACAGTACTAACCACTGAGCTACCATACAGTACTAACTACTGAGCCACCATACAGTACTAACCACTGAGCTACCGTACAGTGCTAACCACTGAGCCACCATACAGTGCTAACCACTGAGCCACCATACAGTGCTAACCACTTAGCCACCACACAGTGCTAACCACTGAGCTACCGTACAGTGCTAAACATACAGTATGATAAATTCCTGTAACAGGTCCAAAATTACTTATCCTGAAATGCTATATTAGGCATCTTTCATACATCCAAAACGCACATGTGAGAGGGGGCATTTTTTTGGACCCATGTGTCCGGGTAACATGGGTAACATCCAGATAACACACGGACAGCCTGTCATTGTATACTCACCCGTCTCCGGCGGTGTCTGTTCCTCTCTCTTCTGTGCCCTCTGTGACTCTCAGTGAAGTGAATATTAGATGAGTCTAATGAGCGACCCCAGAAGTAAGAGGAACAGGACAACACTGGAGACAGGTAAGTATGTAATTCTTTATTTTTTAACTTAAAATTCTTGGCTCATGTCTGTGCACCCTGGTGTCACACAGAATACATCCATGTGCAGGACATTTTTGGCACGGACCCATTGACCTGAATGAGTCCTTGTGTCTGTGCTGCTGGCCAAAAACGGATATGTCATATTCACATGTTCGTGCTTCTGCATGGACTGTGTCTCCACGTGGAGCCCATGGACACACATCTGCTCCACGCGACACACAGTCCATGCAGAAGCACGAACATGTGAATACGACTATTCACTAACATTAGTGTACATATGTCTGTGTCTATGGCATGTGGCTACATGGACGGCACACGTACCAGAGACACGGAGATGTGCCAAACGATTTAAGCTGTGTGATTGAAGATTTCTTGCTGCAAAAAGATGCGATGATGTTCTATAATGAAGATGACACGCCCACTCCAAGACTCGGTAATCGGGCAGCAGTTGTTCTTCACATTTCGGTTCCTTTCACAGGGACAGACAGGGGCCGAGACCCGTGATCCTGGCATTGTTATTTTAATAAACGGGGGATGACTAGGGAAAGGAGTATTCGTGACGTCACCTGCGGTAATCGGTCAGGGCGGCAGCCGCTGCTTTAGAACCTCTGAGGACGGTGACCGGCAGCTTGGATGGTTCTGCTCCCCGCAGGCGGAGCACGGTTCCCAGGGCAGTAGGATGGAGGAGTCAGTTCGTACCTTGGCAAATATTCAGCACCCCGGTGTCTTATGCGGCCTCTGCGGCTGGTGGTCGCTGCAAAAAAAAGTCTCACACACCACAGCTGCAGTTCTGTTACTATTAGTTGGTGGTTTCAGCATGGCCGCCGGGTACGTCCCGTGCCAACCTCTGGTTCAGCTTTGTAACCAGAATCGGGTTAGTGCAGTCGAGCCTCGGTTGGTGCCCTTTTCCTTCTCACTAGGTGTTTCCATCACTGGTGGTCTCCTCTCGTTAAAAGCTCGTCTCGCCGCTCCTCACTTAGCGCCTCCGCAGCACAGAGCTCAAGTACCGACAGCCACGAGTGCTCTTGTACCCCACCGGGCACTGCTCCCTAATTCAGCCGCCTTCCACAAGTTGTGTCAGGTATTCGGCCACAGCTCCTGTTAGAAGCCCGGGGCCTCCGGTTCAACGGTTCAGGCATGAAGCATCCGTGCCGTGTTCTGGGCCAGGTCCCTGTGTCATCCACCAGCCCCTCTGTCTCGCCAGATATGGGCGTACAGGGACCTACTTCTGTACACCAAGGGCTCCCTTCTTCCACCACACCTCTTGGTCTTTTCCTCCCAGGGCGAGCGTGGTCATGCTCCAGCCCCCAGGAGTTGGCACCACACAGCCCCTACACTCCAGACTTTCACTCCACTCCTTTCTCAATGGTCTCTCCCAGTGGCGTAACGATTGCGGTCGCAGGAGTCGTGGGTGCGTCGGGCCAGGACCTATAAGGGGCCCAGGCCGCCTGGAGCCCCTGCGACCGCCGATCCCAGCGCCCGGCACCCACTTCAAATGGATATGTGTCTCCAAGGACGCACATCCATGTGACTGTGTGGACAGTGTGTCAGAGTGTGGCAGAGGAGGCGGTGGTGCCAGTCTGCGTTCTACTGCGGAACGCATATAGAGCAGGCTGGTGCCTCCTCCTCCACACTAGGAGAAGGCGTCACTTCATGCTTTGCCAACACTGCCGCCTCCTCCTCCTCCTGAGTCTACTTGTGGAGACCGGAGCATCGGGGGAACCGGGAGAGGTAAGTAAGATTTATTTTTTTATAAGCCAGTGCGGTGGCCGGAGGATTATGAGGGGGAGGGGGGAGCATTTACTATTTGGAGATTGAAGAGGCTATGAGGCTGAACTATACAGATGTGCTATGAGGTTGCACTATACAGAAGGGCCTATGAGGCTGCACTATGGAGGGGCTATGAGGCTGAACTATGGAGGGGCTATGAAATTGCACTATATGGAGAGATATGAGGCTGCACTACATGGACAGTTTTGAATCTGTACTATATGGAGACTTTTGAGGCTCCATTATTCTATATGAAGGCCTATGAGGCTCCATTATACTATATGGAGGGCTGAGAGGCTGCATTATGCTATATGGAGGGATATGAATCTGCATTATGCTATATGGAGGGATATGAATCTGCATTATGCTATATGGAGGGATATGAATCTACATTATGCTATATGGAGGGATATGATGCTGCACTATACTATATAAAAGGATGTGAGGTTGCATTATACTATATGGAGGGATGTGAGGCTGCATTATACTATATGGAGGGATATGAGGTTGTATTATACTGTATGGAGAGATATGAGGCTGCATTATATTATATGGAGGGATATGGGGGTACATTGTAATGTATGGAGGAATGTGGGGATGCATTATAACAATTGACTATGGTGGGGGGAAGAGGAAGACCCTGTAAACCATGATGAGGGACATATATACCACAATAAGGGGCATATTCCAGGAGGAGGACCATATAGAGCAGGATGAGGGACATTAATACATAATGAAGGGGGAGAAGGGTCAATCTGTGAGTTTTTAAAGTATGTAGAACATTACACATTGTTCACATAAAACTAGTATATCCCTTTAATTACTTAAAGGGGTCATCAGTCTAAATATGTCTGCTCGAGTTTTTCTCTATATAGTAAAAGTGGGAAAATGTTACAGAATGTGACCTTTGCAGTGAGCGGATGCAGCAGCTGAAATACCATTAGATGAGTTGCAAAGTGCAGAAAGACTCATTTCCTAGACCTAGATGGACAATAATAGCAGGGTGCAGTTCCCCACCTGTTCCTGTAGGGGGAGCTCCTGTCCTGCTCTCTGAAGGTGGATACAGTAGCAGTAGATCCCAATTAGGATCTCAAAGGAGGGGAGTATGATGACCCTGCCTGGATGACCCCTGGCTGGGCAGGTGGGCTGCAAGACAATGGGAGAATTAATAGGGGGGGGGGGGGGGGGGAGGGATGCTTTTGTTGCATTAACTCTTTAACTTCCCAGTACAATGAAGAACAGATACATATTTGGGCTTTGAAGCGAAATATTGTGAATCCTTTTGTTCCATATAGGAATATGATGGAAACGTAACAATGCAGAATTAGGTGGGCTCATATTTGCAATGTGTTCTACAATATAATGATTATTAATATTAATAATAATAACAATAATGATGATGATATAAAATATATAATAAAATAAACTATGTAATAATGATTATTAATAATAATAATAATAATAATAATAATAGAGTATATAATAATTATAATAATACAAATAAAAACCTATATAATAATAATAATAATAATAATAGTCCTAGACACTTGAGAAATGTTTGACTAGTGATTTAATACAAAACACTAATTTTATTGTTTAGATAGGATTTATTATTATTATTAATATTATTATTTTATTTTTTTTGCATAGGACTGCAGGGAAACTTAGTGCAACCCAAAGGGCAGTGGCATAAGTTGAATCTCATGGACCCCGATGTGAAAGCTCCAACGGGGCCCCCAATTATTGCAAATCTACAATAACATTAGTCTTTTTCTATAGCCCAAAGGTACTTTGGGGCCCCCAGGTGCGATTGTAGCCCCTGCACCTATTGTAGTAACGCCACTGCCAAAGTGAACCCATGAGCCGCCATGTGTGGAGGTAATTGTGAAATGTTGCAGCAGCTCAAGCTGTGGATACAAAGCATCCTCCATCCTCCATCCTCCATCCCTCCTGCATCTGGAATCCTTTAAGAGCTGTCACAGATTTGGCCTGGGAAGACTCTGCCCCTTTAAGAGGAGGAGCCTCAGGGTCAGGAGTGGGCTGTGGAGGGTGTGGGAATATTCTCTTCTTCATCTGGAAGATGCAAGCCTAATGCTTCTCAGTACAGATAAGAGGCAGCAGGCTGCAGGCTGAGCCCCCAGCGCCCTCCATGCTCCCCTTCATGCTTTCCTCCACCTCCTCTGCAGGGATTGCAGGGTCCCCTGCTTGATACAAGGAGATAATCCGAACTTTCTAGGAACTGGGAGCCCCTGGTTGGCACGAGGGTCTCATCCGCCGCAGACAAAGCCCCCAGCATGTGCCATGCACAGGACACAATGAGACATCTGTAGTTGTGTGCCAGTTCCTCATCCAGCAATGTGCCCATTGTGGGGTCTCCGGCACTTTACTCCAGGACACGACCAGCTGGGCAAACATACAATGTGCCAACGAAAGGAGCAAAGGACCGAACCGTTGGGATGTGCCTGGAGAACAATGGACCGAGATGAGTAGGATGCCCCCGGCCGAGTCATTGCCCTACACCCTGAGGGTCCCTGTGGATGGTCCAAGCTCTTGTTCCAGGATGAAAGCGGCGGTGGCACTGATCATATCCGGAGTCCTGCTCCTGGTGGGCGGCATCTTCTGGGTATGGAAAGACTCTCACCCCATTGATTCCCCTGGATATCTCCCACAAAGAGCCCCCCGAGCTCTGCGCCTCCCCGCACTTTCTCCGCAGACGCCTCCGACAACTGAGGGTCTCCCATCTGGATCAGAAAATAGTACTACTGCCCATGGGCACCTCGGTGGGCAGCACTCATGTGGGGAACCACTCGCAGACCTTCAATGCTTTGGAGCAGGGGATCTTCTGGGCTCGGACACTGGAGAGGGCACTGCCCCAGGGCTTCTCAGATGAGTACACTTTACACTGGCAGGAGTTTGCTCGGACAGCGGGCATTGTGTCCATGGAGAAGGGCTGTGGGCGCAGCACAAACAGACTGGTGACCCTTTCCGATGGCAGCCGGGCATGTGTGCGTTATGGGATTAATCCGGAGCAGATCCAAGGAGAGGTCCTCTCTTATTACCTCTCTCGCCTCCTGGGACTGCACACTGTGCCACCCTGTGTCCTTTCCAAAGTCGGCAGCTCTCAGTGGGCACAAGTCCATGCTGAACTGGGGGGCACAGGTTGGACGCCAGGGTCTTTGGTCACCATCACCCCTTGGCTGTACAATCTGAGCTCGGTGTTGCCACCGCTGGCCCTTCGAGCGGAGGATGGCAAGCTGCAACCATTGCGTGAGGAACTGCGCTCGGGCCACGCGGGTGTGGTGGAGTTGGCACAATGGGGGGATCTCATCCTCTTTGACTACCTGACTGCCAACTTTGACCGACTGGTGAGCAACCTCTTCAGTCTCCAGTGGGATTCACACGTCATGTTGCGAGGGACGAACAATCTACACCGCACCCCGGACGGGACCCTTGTGCTACTGGATAACGAGGCCGGATTGGTCCATGGATACCGCCTGCGGGACACTTGGGACAAGTACAATGGGCAGCTCCTCGGCACTGTGTGCCTGTTCCGCAGGGGCGTGGTTAGGCGTTTGCGGGAACTGTACTTGTCGCGGAAGGCGGCGGAGGAGCTCCACGCGCTTTACATGGCCAGGGAGCCCCTGGCAGCGGATCTTGGCATGCTCACCGAGCAGGAGGCACACATCTTACAGGATAGGGTGGGCGTAATATATAGACATGTACAGACCTGCCAGGGCAAGTATAGCTGATAGAGGGCTAGCTGGCGTCTGAACGAGCCAGATCCCATATGCCATGGACCAGCGCCGGTGCTGGGCACAAGTGGAGGAAGGGCCAAGGCTCTTTGGGTGCAGGTTATGGTCTGTTCTTCAGACAGGAGTATACTACTGATTCCAGGTCAGTGCTCTCCAACCGGTGGCAATCACCAAACCGCATGGTGGGAGTAGGCGTTTTGCACCAGCCGGAGAGCCACCGATTGGAGGCCACTGTTCTAGCCACGATAACATTTCAGGGACTAAAACCTATAGATGATAAGCTACTAACAACATTCACAACTGTCTATGATGCTGTCACCAAACTAAACCCAGACAGAGAGCAATAGCTGATAAGCCAGGATCTCAGCTGCTCTCCAGGTATTTAGCAATGTACTTCTGAATGTTATTAATGATGAAACGTGTATTAGGTGTGTGGCCCCCAAGGCGGCTGAGATCCGGTGCTGTACATAGGCGGAAACGGAAATATTCATCCGGAACAGGTGTCGAAGAAACCAGGGACCAAATAAATTCTGTTAATGAAGCCGGCGCTGCTCTCTTTTAATCTTTTCAATAAGAAATTACCATTATTCCCTACAGATGTAGTAGAGCTGAGTTTGTATGGAGTAAGGTTGGGCACTGCAAATAAATAGTGTTAGATTTTTTAGCTTTAGGACTGCTGCATTATTTTATCTGGGTCGGCTCTGCTACATCTGTCACTAATTGTATTCTTTACATTCTGTTTCAGCTCTGCTATATTTGTCATTTAGTTGTATTCTTTACATTCTGGTGGCACTGCTACATCTATCATTAGTTTATTTCTTACATTTTGGGTCGGCTCTGCTACATCTATCATTAGTTTTATTTCTTACATTTTGGGTCGGCTCTGCTACATCTATCATTAGTTTTATTTCTTACATTTTGGGTCGGCTCTGCTACATCTGTCATTTAGTTGTATTCTTTACATTCTGGGTCGGCTCTGCTACATCTATCATTAGTTTTATTTCTTACATTTTGGGTCGGCTCTGCTACATCTGTCATTTATATTCTGGGTCGGCTCTGCTACATCTGCCATTAGTTGTATTCTTTACCTCTGGGTTGGCTCTGCTACATCTATCATTAGTTGTATTTTTACACTCTAGGTCAGCTCTGCTACATTGCCATTAGTTGTATTCTTTACACTCTGGGTCAGCTCTGCTACATCAGTATTAGTTGTATTCTTTACACTCTGGGTTGGCTCTGCTACATCTGCATTAGTTGTATTCTTTACACTCTGGGTCGGCTCTGCTACATCATTTATTAGTTGTATTCTTTACACTCTGGGTTGGCTCTGCTACATCTGTCATTAGTTGTATTCTTTACACTCTGGTCGGCTCTGCTACATCTGCCATTAGTTGTATTCTTTACACTCTGGGTCAGCTCTGCTACATCTGCAATTAGTTGTATTCTTTACACTCTAGGTCAGCTCTGCTACATCTTCATTAGTTGTATTGTTTACACTCTGGGTCGGCTCTGCTACATCTGCCATTAGTTGTATTGTTACATTCTGGGTCGGCTCTGCTATATCAGTCATTAATTGTATTCTTTACACTCTGGGTCGGCTCTGTTGTATTTTGGTCAGCTTGTACATCTTCATTAGTTGTATTCTTTACACTCTGGGTCGGCTCTGCTACATCAGACATTAGTTGTATTCTTTACACTCTGGGTCGGCTCTGCTACATCAGACATTAGTTGTATTCTTTACACTCTGGGTCGACTCTGCTACATCTGTCATTAGTTGCATTCTTACATTCTGGGTCGGCTCTGCTACATCAGTCATTAGTTGTATTCTTTACACTCTTGGTTGGCTCTGCTACATTTGTCATTAGTTGTATTCTTTAGACTCTGGGTCGGCTCTGCTACATCTGTCATTAGTTGTATTCTTTAGACTCTGGGTCGGCTCTGCTACATCAGTCATTAGTTGTATTCTTTAAATCTGGGTCGGCTCTGCTACATCAGTCATTAGTTGTATTCTTTAGACTCTGGGTCGGCTCTGCTACATTTGCCATTAGTTGTATTCTTTAGACTTCTGGGTCGGCTCTGCTACATCTGTCATTAGTTGTATTCTTTACACTCTGGGTCAGCTCTGCTACATCTGCCATTAGTTGTATTCTTTACACTCTGGGTCGGCTCTGCTACATCTGCCATTAGTTGTATTCTTTACACTCTGGGTCGGCTCTGCTACATCAGTCATTAGTTGTATTCTTACACTCTGGGTCGGCTCTGCTACATCAGTCATTAGTTGTATTCTTTACACTCTGGGTCGCTCTGCTACATCAGTCATTAGTTGTATTCTTTACACTCTGGGTCGGCTCTGCTACATCTGTCATTAGTTGTATTCTTTACACTCTGGTCGGCTCTGCTACATCTGTCATTAGTTGTATTCTTTACACTCTGGGTCAGCTCTGCTACATCTGTCATTAGTTGTATTCTTTACACTCTGGGTCAGCTCTGCTACATCTGTCTTTTTCATTTTATTTGCTGTAAAGAATGAACATTAATCTGCTCTATCGATATCTAATAATATTTTTTTTCCCCTATGAAAAGTATCTTTTGAGGTCCAGGGTCAGGCCTGCTCACTGTATGGGCCATGAATAGCCCCATGTGACCCGGCAGAAGACAAACCCCATATAAAGCCAGCTAGGTCAAAGGTGCATTCACACGTTGCTTTTTGCTACAATTTTACAATGAAAACTACAGCTTAGCTGCAACGTGTGAACAGAGGTTGCCGGTGACTCGTGGGTGCAATGTGCTGCAGCGGAGTGTATTGGAACGCACCGGAGCAGGGCCATAACTACAATAGGTGCAGGGGTTGCAATCGAACCCGGGTCCCGGATCCTAGGGGGCCCCAAAAGTCCCTGTGGCCTATAGAAAATTCCATTGCTATTAAAGATTTGCAATAATTGGGGGCCCCATTGGAGCTTTAGCATAGGGGCCCATGAGCTTCAGGTTACACCACTGATCTGAACGGTGGTCTAGTTCATTTTGTGCCATCTGATCATAAAGAAGTCGCTCCGGCAGGGATTTTCCACATCAAAGTCCCGCATTTTTGAACAGATCCCATCCCCCACCCCGGCGCCCACCGCCTCCTTCTCAGAACTTCTTCTATTCAGTCCAGACCGCCAGAGAGTTTGCTTCTAATCCACCTTAAATCCTGACACATTTATAAAGTTTAAGCTTATCAGACACAAGGAAAAATGAAAAGACTGATTGGTTTTTGAGAGTGACCTTTACTTTGCAGAGTCGGCGCCGTGACCTGCCGCAACCGGATTACAGCTCCGGGTAAGAAAGTGAACCTCGTATTGCCACAGGATATTGCACATATATAATGTGTGAATATATTGATTGTGCCTTATAGAACAGTCCGGTAGGTATCTCACAGAGTGAGCGCCATGCGGCTGAGATTACCAGATCGCCAGCAATCAGCTCGAAACATTAGAACTAAGGGTTTGATTTCCCTGCAGTGCCTCCGCAGGTGAAATGAGGCATTACACAGCCGCTTCCATGGAAATCAATGGGCAGTCTGTGCAATGGTCTGATTTGTGGAGTCCTCCAAAGCCTCTCCGTGCTCTGGGCTAATAGATGAGGCTACTAAATGGGGCACTGTCTTCTATTAAACAGGGATTTCCAAAATCACAAGACCTTGGCTAAGATCATTGACCTTGGGGCTCGACTTCTGAAACCCCAATGATCCCAAGAACGGGGCCCAGGAATCCCAAGAACGGATCACTGCAAAGCCCCATCTTGAATGGATCGGAGATACGCATGCACAATCTCTGCTCCATTCATTCGCTATGGGACTGCCATAGAAAGCTGAGTACTGCGCTAAAATATTCCCGTCAGGTAAGAAGACACCCCGTCCAAATCCCGGGGGGAAAAAATAATTCAACAGACTATTATGACATGTAAAAAGGTAACAACGTTTCAACCTGTCAAAAAGGTCTTTATCAAGTACTTGATGAAGACCTTTTTGGTAGGTCGAAACGTTGTTACCTTTTTACATGTCATTATAAACTTTTGGACTATTTTTTCATTCTTGATGAAGACCTTTTGGATAGGTCGAAACATTACCTTTATATATGGCAGAATAAACTT
The DNA here is from genome assembly GCA_033576535.1 of Allobates femoralis. NCBI lineage: Eukaryota > Metazoa > Chordata > Amphibia > Anura > Aromobatidae > Allobates > Allobates femoralis. The sequence continues at coordinate 43,230,822 of JARQOC010000010.1, forward strand.
TAAGACTATTATTTCTCCCCTGATAAAGACCTTTTTTGAGAGGTCGAAACGTTGTTACTCTTTTATATGGCAGAGTAAACATTTGGACATCGTTTTTCTCCAAGGATTTGGACGCTGTCTCTTCTTACTATTGGACTTTCTTCATGACAGATACTTTTTTTTGACTTTCCGTCCACCAATAGAGCGCTGCACATGTTCCTCTTCGTTGTAAGATATTTCCGGCAGTCCCATAGATAATGAGTGGAGCAGAAGTCAAGATGTGCATCTCCAATCCATTCAAGATTGGGCTCCAGAAACCCAGATTGGGATTGTTGGGGTCCCAGTGATCTGACCAGCAAGATATCCACTATCCGTTACTTTGGGGTTGACCTGTAAATCGAGGTGTTTAACTACAATAGGTGCAAGGATTGTAATCACACCTGGAGCCTAAGGGGCCCAAAAAGTCTCTTTTTCTATATGAAAAGGCCATTACTATTAAAGATTTGCGATAATTGGGGGCCTTGATGTAGCTTTAAATTGGGGCCCATTAGCTTCAAGTTACACCACTGCTTAAATCCCAAATTGCCCTGTAGGGTATATAACAATGGGCACATATCTCATCTGTTGTGAAACTACAACTCCCAGTATGTCCAGACAATCTGGAAGCAAAATGTATCATTAGCTCTACCTACAAGGTGCTTCAGGCTCATTGGCATCTCGGGGAGCAGGACCTGGGTGTGACTGCTGCCTCTGTCTCCCTGGGTCACAGGTTGCACACCCCTACCTCTAAATAACCCCAACTAATGTCCAACAATGTAGTGCAGTAGATTAGTCTTTATGGCCAGTGGTGTTACTTGAAGCTCACGGGCCCCGATGTGAAAGCCCAACAGGGCCCCCAATTATTGCAAATCCTCAATAACATTAGTGTTTTTCTATAGACCAAAGGGACTTATGAGACCCTTTAGGCTCCAGGGCCCAGGTACGATTGAGACCTCTGCACCTATTGTAGTTATCATGGTGGGTTTACACACACCAACTTTATTGTTCAATATCTGAACCAATCTCTGGTTGCAGTGAAATCATGGATACATTGCTCCATTTTGTGGCTGTGTACAACATGGAGCTATGTATCCATGCATTCACTGCACCAGAGATTGGTTCAGAGATTGAACAGATTAGATTGGTGGTGTTAAACCCACCATCACTCCTGACTACGGATCCCCTAAGCTCCAGGGCCCAGGTACGATTGAGATCTCTGCACCTGTTGTAGTTATACTCCTGACTACGGACCCCTAGCTAAGGGCCCAGGTACGATTGAGACCTCTGCACCTGATTGTAGTTATACTCCTGACTATGGATCCCCTAGGCTCCAGGGCCCAGGTACGATTACGACCTCTGCACCTGTTGTAGTTATACTCCTGACTATGGACCTCCTAGGCTCGAGGGCCCAGGTACGATTATGACCTCTGCACCTGTTGTAGTTATACTCCTGACTATGGATCCCCTAGGCTTTAGGGCCCAGGTACGATTACGACCTCTGCACCTGTTGTAGTTATACTCCTGACTATGGATCCCCTAGGCTTCAGGGCCCAGGTACGATTACGACCTCTGCACCTGTTATAGTTATACTCCTGACTATGGATCCCCTTGCGGCACAGAAAGTCTCACGTCACAGATCAGGACAGAAGAGCCTCATGATTCCCCATTATTAATGTCTCTGCCATGTTGTAAGATGTCTTCTGTAAACGTACAACCTGCAGATAATGAAGATGGACTGAATGTTCTAATAAATTCCTCCGGCCAGGCGCTGCGTTTACTCATCAAATGATAAGTCAACAGAATTTCCAACAGATGGGGCGAGTGCTGGTCCAAGATAACAGCTCCGGATGTGCGCTGTGCTGCGATCTGCACGGTCTATAAACGGGGACGGCAGATGGTGACTAATATTTAGCCCACTTTGCGGTAGGTTCTAGAGCCGATGACTGAGCAAAGCGGAGATAATTGATTATGTGACATCGCAGGGGTAGAGATGCATGCTCAGCCAGGACGCTATACACGGTATCATTTCCATTATTTCATTTAGACACATTTTGCAATTTTTATGGGCTGTGTTTATACCACATCCAAGTGGCACTCATAATGCAACTCTACAAGGGTCTGTCACCCCCAAAATGCTCCTAACGGTACCGTCACATGCGGCAATATTGCTAGGTAATTTCACTGACAATTTGCTGGTTGCAGTGAAATCATGGACACATTGTTTTTGTTGTGTACAAATGTAACAATGTGTCCATGATTTCACTGCAACCAGCAAATTGCCAGTGAAATTGCCTAGCAATATTGCCGCGTGTGACAGTACCTTTAGACTAACGAGAACGTCACCCATTCTCATACCAGCAGTGTATCCAGTACTGGTCCAGTGCTCGTGAAAATAACGTTTAGTCCATATACAAATGAGGGGGTGTCATAGAATCATAGAAGGTTAAAGGGGTTGTCCGATCATTCTGTAGTCACTCTATATGGCTGCAGACTATCATCCTCCCCTCTCCTGCACTGTGGTCTGCAAGGATTCACCGATCTCTAATCCAGGAACGGAACGCAGTTATGTGATATACATGTTCCCGGCCACAACTTGACTAGTGGCCGTGGCTTTACTCAATACAAGTGTGTGGAGCAAGGCCGTGGTCAGTAGACCACCGTGCATATTAGTCACACTCCCGCTACATACACTTGTATTGAGTGAAGCCCTGGCCACTAGTCAAGTTGTGGCCGGGAACATGTATATCACATAACTGCGATCTAATCCCGGATTAGAAATCGGTGAATCCTCGCAGTGCACAGTGCAGGCGAGGGGAGGACTGATAAATCTGCTGTCACATAGTGATGCCAGAATTATCATTTTGGACCGGACAACCCCTTTAAAGTTCAATCAGACCTTCAGGGTCATCGTGTCCAACCCCCTGCTCAATGCCGGATTCAATGGTACCTATTGGGTGGCTATTAACTGGGTGCAACATTACACCCCCTCAATTTGTATCTTGGGAATTGCCCTAGCTTGTGATCCCTCGCTCCTCAAATAAAAGTTACACTGCATTTGTGTGTGTCGAGCCCCAGGGTGTGGGGTATTCGGGTATCAGGCAGCGAGGGGTTAACTTTATCATGGGGAACTGTGGCCATGCCTGATTCCGTGTCCCGGGGGACAGTTCTTTTGAAAAGGTGGTTATGTACAGAGAAGTATTTACAAAGTTTGTCGTCGTGACGCCACCTGCAGTTTCTGGTGAGCAGCACCAGCGCCGCCACAATCTGCCGGAGGTCTGTGGTATTGCGGCTCAGATGGTGAAGTCCTCCGCAGGCATGACTGGACCTCCTGGGCAGCGTAAAGTGGAGTTATGGCTGAGATGGGGAGTGTTGGAGCAGTCACTGAGAGGCACTGGGAACGGAGGGAATGATGCACGCACACAGAAGTCTCTTTTACTGAGGTTAAGCAGGTAATGAAGTCCAGGGCACTGACGGGTGGACAGGTTGCACAGTGGGTTCCCACAGCCAGTGGGTATAAGGCCTCCCCTGTCTCTGTATAATGGTTGAAGAACAGCCTACTTGCAGCCTGACTTGCCTCCTCTCTCTTCCTCACTGTAGTGTTCCCTCTCTCTCTCTCTCCTCCTGTGCGGTCTCCGGGTCACCCTTTTGATCACGGCGGTGCTGTACTGCTGTGTCTGGTTCCCTCTCCCGACTCACAGAGAATTAACCGGGTAGCCGAAGCCTCCACGGTGCAACAGGGTTTTCTGTGGTCCTATAGTATCCCACAGGTGCGGATCCCCAATATCCGGCACTTCTTTGGGCGAAACTCTCCTTCAAGTTCCTCGCTCCCTTTCAGCAATTTGCTCCTTGCCTTCCATCCCCACTTTAGGCTTGCGGGACTTAGATGGGCCACTCTGGGTCACTGGCTCGGGCCTAACCGGGGCACCGACCACCAGGACGTCTTCGCAGCTCTCCCAGCGTCTGCACACTCTGACTAACTCCTCCCCAGCAGCAGTATTTATAGGGGATCTTGCCTAAGGTCGGCAAGTGGGGCTCCCCCTACTGTGCCGGGGTGGAAGGTGTTGTATGTAGTAGGTACCTGCTGTGGAAACCCAGCTGTGCATTGGAGAAGTCTGTGGCTACCTGCGTGAGCAGGGCGCCACATGTGCACAGATATGGGCTATATAGGATGCACACTCACAGTGACTGGAAGAAGTGTCCTCCCTGAGTCCTCCATGCCGATATCATTTGTACACCCAAAGGTGTGCCAGGTTGGAGCCACTGTGTGCACGCTCCGCCAGCACAGTCAGTATCAATGCGCGTGCGCACACACGGAGGGTAACATTCGCTTTAGTAGCGAGCGCTATGCATCACAAGCTTGGACAGTGCCCAAAATGCAAATGAAAGGGGTGTCATGGGGCACCAAGCTTGTGTCTGCGGGTGCACCAAAGCCTCTTCATTTGTGTATGGATTAAAGAGAATCTGCCACCAGGTTTTTTCCATCCCATCTGAGAGCAGCATAATGCAGAGACTGAGACCCTGATTCCAGTGATGTGTCACTAAAGCCCCCCGTCACACTAAGCGAGATCGCTGATACGTCACAGTTTTTGTGACGCAACAGCGACCTCGCCAGCGATCTCTCTATGTGTGACAAGTAGCAGCGACCAGACCCCCTCTGTGAGATCGCCGATCATGTTGGAATGTCATGGTCCATTTTTCGGTTGTCGGGCTCCCGCTGGGCTGCATGCATCGTGTGTGTTTGATGGTGACAACGACCAACGACCTCAATACTACAGGTTTGAGTGACAGGGTCCCAATGACCGCCGTATTGTTGCTGCGTCGCTGGTGAGATTTGACTGTTTGACATCCCACCAGCGACCACGTAGTGACGCACCAGCGATCCCTACCAGGTCCTATCATTGTCGGGATCGCTGGAACGTCGCTAAGTGTAACGTGGCCTTTACTGAGCTGCTTGCAGTCATTTTGATAAAATGAATATTTTATCTGCTGATCTGCCGGTTATTTTAATGTGAAGCTCTATAACTCCGCCCACATCACTGATTGATAGTTTTCTGTGTATAACTCCGCCCACATCACTGATTGGCAGCTTTCTGCCCATATACACTTCACACAGAAAGCTACCTATTAGAGGTGGGGGTGGGGTTATATGTAGAAAGCTGTCAATCAGTGGTGGGGGTGGGGTTATACAGAGCTTATCAATATTCTGGCTATCTGGCAGCCCAAATAGCCTTCTAATGATAATCTACTGCTGATTAAACAGTGATTTTATCAAACCTGCACTGAGCAGCCGAGTAAGTGACACATTGTTGGAATCAGGGTCTCAGTCTCCTACATTATGCTGCTCTCAGATTAGGTGCGAAAAACCTGCTGACAGATTCCATTCAAAATTAATTTTCTCAGGTTCTGTAACAGGTGCAGGGCTATTATGGCATCTATAGGGGTGATTTCAACTATATCACTGTATATAGTTAGTCTAAAGGCATTAGGGGAGTGACAGACTCCATTTAACAGTTAAGAATGATCACATACGTGATTTGGTGCAGAAATATCTGCACCATTTCTGCATCTCTTGGCAGGAAAAACACACATTTTTGGTGCTTTTTTGCAACGTTTTTGGTGCATATTTTTCCTATTCATTATAATGGGTGAAATCTGCTGCAAAAATTGACATCTGCAGATTTATTCCTGCACCAAATCTGCAAAGAGAAAATCCTCCTCGTGTGCAGGAGACGTCAGGATTCTCATTGACTTTGCTGCATCAGGTGACAAATCTGCGCTGAAAAAACATATGAAAAAATGCAATAAAAACACACCGTGTGCACGCAGCCTAATGGTTCAAAGGTAGGTGCAATTTTGCAATCATTTTCTTACTGCTCTACTATATCTAAATAAAATAAATAAGCAATTATTCAAATGTATCAAAGATAAATCCACCACCATTCTTGTTCGCAGCTCCCGTGCAAATTGTAGTGTCTCCATGGTTACAGACTACAAACAATCGTGGTGTAGTCTGATCGTTCAGTGATACACCCATCTGTGGCTAAATCCCTGCAAGAAGTCGAGGGCACGGTCAGGCTGCACAGAGTGTGTTTGTAGTCTGTTACCACAGTGACAAAGGTGCAAACACAAAACATGATTTTTTCAAGGAATATTTTCAAAGTGTTTTTCTTAATTATTATTATCATCATTATCATTATTTTAGATCAGAGGTTGGGAACCTAAGGCTCGCGAGCCAGATGTGGCTGTTTTGATGGCTGCATCTGGCTCGCAACCAAATCGGGTGCTGCTGTGCCTGCCGCTGCGGTGTGGTCTTCCGGTTGCCGCTCTCTGTCCCTGCTGTTGTACCCATACGGGTTAAGCCAATCAGAGGCCAGCAGTGGCAACTGGAAGACCGCACAACGCGGATCATGGAGGATCGGTGAGTATGTATGTGTGTGTGTCTGTGTGTGTGTGTGTGTGTCTGTGTGTGTGTCTGTGTTTTTTGCAGATACCAACACCATGGTCGGGACTGTAAAAGGCTACAAAGGGGATGATGGGGGTACTGCATGGGGATGATGAGGATACTGCATGTGGATGATGGGGGTACTGCAAGGGGTTGATGGGGATACTGCATGGGTATGATGGGGTACTGCAAGGGGATGATGTGGATACTGCATGCGAATGATGGGGGTACTGCAAGGGGATGATAGGGTACCATATTGGATGCTGCAAGGGGATGATGGGGAGACCATATTGGGGCTGCATGGGGATCATGGGGAGACCATGTTGGGGGCTGTTACGAGTTGCAAGGGGATGATGGGGGTGCAATATTGGGGGCTGAAAGGGGATGATGGGGTGCCATATTGGGATCTCCAAGGGGATGATGGGGTGCCATATTGGGGGCTGCAAAGGGATTCATCATTGGTAGCAACAGCATAACAACGTTATTAAAAAGTATTCAGAGACTTGTACTGTAAGTGTTGGTCTTACATAAAATACACACATTTATTTGTATTTAGTATTAAACATATTGTACGACTCTCACAGAATTAAATTTTAACATGTGGCGATTAGGGATGGGCGAATCTACTCGCTAGGACTCGTTACTCGGCGAGTAGTAAGGGACTCGCAGGACTCGGTACTCGGCGAGTTTCCCAGTGATGACTCGCACGAGTCCAATGCAAATCAATATCAATCCTAGTTTTGTCAGAAACGCTGACAAAACTAGGATTGCCATTGTTTGCATTGGACTCGTGCGAGTCATCACTGGCTACTGTGCCAGTGATAGCAGGGAGACTCGCAAAGTAACTGCTGTTTCTTTGCGAGCCGAGTCCAGCTGTCTTCTCTGTGCAGCTCCAGGGTCCTAGAACCTGCCTGCTCACAGAGATGATGTAGCAGTGCTGAGATTATTCTCAGTCTGCTCATTCCCTGTGCATGTAGCATAGAGGACATCGCGTTTTGGACTACGTCGGACGGAAGAGGATTTTTTTAATTAAAGATGGAGTCCCTAATGGCTTTTTTTTTTATTTCAAATAAAAATTTTTCTCTGTGTTTTTTTAACCCTTTATTGGAGATTCTTAGTGGCTGGGTCAAACGTGGCCTGACATTAAGAATCTCGGGCTTAATACCAGCTTGTATAACAAAGCTGGTATTAACCCCTTTATTACCCAGCGTGCTACCGCCACCAGGGCCGCTGGAAGAGCGGGGTTCAGCGCCAGAGGATGGCGCTTCAATGAACGCGCCATCTTCTGAGGCGGCTGCGGGCTGCAATTTGCAGCGGGGGGTGCCCAGAAAGCTTGGGCATCCCTGCGCTGCGGATTCCAGCCCTCAGCTGCTTAGCTGTACCTGGCTAGACATAGAAATTGCGCGGAGCCCCACGCATTTTTTTAAAATTATTTAATGAATTTCAGAGTCAGAGTCTCAGAGTCAGAATCTCAGAATTTCATGAAATAATTTAAAAAAAATGCGTGGGGCTCCGCGCAATTTCTATGTCTAGCCAGGTACAGCTAAGCAGCTGGGGGCTGGAATCCGCAGCGCAGGGATGCCCAAGCTTTCTGGGCACCCCCCGCTGCAAATTGCAGCCCGCAGCCGCCCCAGAAGATGGCGCGTTCATTGAAGCGCCATCCTCTGACGCTGAACCCCGCTCTTCCAGCGGCCCTGGTAGCGGTGGCACGCTGGGTAATAAAGAGGTTAGGGCCAGCTTTGTATTATCAGCTGGCCCTAAGCCCGAAATTTATGGTGGTCACGCCAATATTAGACATGACCGCCATGAATTTCTATTAAATTGTTTTAAAAAAAACACAACACAAAGAAAATTTTTTATTAGAAATAAAAAAAAAAGCCATTAGGGACTCCATCTTTAATTAAAAAAATCCTCTTCCCTCCGACGCAGTCCAAAACGCGATGTCCTCTCTGCTACATCCCCTGTGTATAGATATAGATCTCTATGCACAGGGAATGAGCAGACTGAGAACAATCTCAGCTCTGCTACATCAGGCAGAAGGCAGGCTCTAGGACCCTGGAGCTGGCAGCCAGCACAGAGGAGACAGGACTCTTATCTGTGCGAGTCAGCGATTACTTACAAAGTAAACGAGCAATGCAAATAAATGACAAAACTAGGATTGCTTCAGGCTGAAGCTTCCGAGACACATCTGCGAGTTGTAAATCTCACACTACTCGCTATTACTCGCTTCCCCATTCATTAACATTGGACTCGCTAGACTCGCAACGAGTAGCGAGTCCTGGGCTCGGACTCGCTAGAGTCAAGCGATTCCGAGTAATTTAGGATTCGCCCATCACTAGTGGCGATCATGGCTCACTCAGCCAGAAAGGTTCCTGACCCCTGTTTTAGATGCTGTAATGCAATGACTCCATACCTGCCTCACACCTCCAGTTATTTTTTCTAGATTTCTTCAATTATTAGGAGGAGCTGAGTGATGCGGAAGGGAGTACCAAAAGTTCACTATAAAATAAATCATTATTCATGATGAGTTTTAATGGAGTAGATGTTTTATATTCTCGGTATCTGGGAGGCATTTTCTCATTGTTGCCCCTTCCTCCAGTGAATACTGGACTTGTTCAAATCAAGTGGGGGAAGGGAACTGACTACTTCCCTGGAACAATTTTACAACTCGGAAAACTGGATGTCACTTTTACCCGCTCATTCGACCATCGTCACGATGACCAATAAGAAAATGTTTCACTGTTCCTTATACCGCTCCCTTTGGCCGATACAATGGACTTGAACATGTAGCAAGCAAAGAGAGTCAGTTCCCTTTAAAGGGAATCTGAAAGCAGGTTTTTGTTATGTAAGCTGAGGACAGCATGCTGCAAGGGTTAAAAGACAAAAATCAGCTGTGCCTCTTTTATCAGTGTGTGTGCCATTGTTTACTTAAAATAAAGGGTTTATCACTTGGTGATAACCATTACAGGACTGGAAAGTCATGAGCACAGCAGTCTGCCACACCCCCTGTTGGGATTGACAACTCACTATCAATGTACAATCTGTATAGAGAGCCTGGTGTGGGCAGGGGCAGTTCTCCGTCTATAGACATTGTACATACAGAGGGGGCAGCTCTCTATCTGTAGACATTGTACATAGAGAGCCTGGTGTGGGGGGCAGCTCTCTATGCATAGACATTGTACATACAGAGCCTGGTGTGGGTCAGAGCAGCTCTCTGTCTATAGACATTGTACATACAGAGCCTGGTGTGGGTGGGGGCAGCTTTCTGTGTACAGACATTGTATATACAGAGCCTGGTGTGGGCGGGGACAGCTCTCTGTCTATAGACATTGTACATACAGAACCTGGTGTGGGCAGGGGCAGCTCTCTGTGTATAGACATTGTATATACAGAGCCTGGCGTGGACAGCTCTCTATCTATAGACATTGTACATACAGAGCCTGGTGTGGACGGGGGAGCTCTCTGCCTATAGATATTGTACATGCAGAGCCTGGTGAGGGTGGGGGCAGGTCACTGTTTATAGACATTGTACATACAGATCCTGGTGTGGGCCGAGGCATCTCACTGTCTATAGACATTGTACATATAGATCCTGGTGTGGATGGGGCAGTTCTCTGCCTATAGACATTGTACATGCAGAGCCTGGTGTGGATTGGGGCAGGTCACTGTTTATAGACATTGTACATACAGAGCCTGGTGTGGGTGGGGGCAGCTCACTGTCCATAGACATTGTACATACAGAGCCTGGTGTGGACGGGGACAGCTCTCTATCTATAGACATTGTACATACAGAGCCTGGTGTGGGCAGGGGCAGCTCTCTATTTATAGACATTGTACATACAGAGCCTGGTGTGGGCAGGGGCAGCTCACTGTCTATAGACATTGTACATACAGAGCCTGGTGTGTGCGGGGGCAGCTTTTTATCTATAGACATTGTACATACAGAGCCTGGTGTGGGTGGGGGCAGCTCTCCTAGCTCTGCTGTGTTCCTGAAATTAAACTATTTGATTGTGTGAGAACGGCTGCAGCCTGTTATCTATATGATACATCGTTGGATTCTGGGTTTCTTTGCCTACATTATGTTAAAGTCAGATTAGGTAGCAAAAACCTGTCGTCAGATTCCCTTTAAGGGTACTGTTACATGTCGCAACATTGCATGCAATTTCACTTTCAATTTGCTGGTTGTAGTGAAATCATGGACACATTGTTCTATTTTGTTGTCGTGTACAAATGTAACAATGTGTCCATGATTTCACTGCAACCAGCAAATTGCAAGTGAAATTGCATTCAATGTTGCTACGTGTAACGGTACCCTTAGGGTACCGTTACATAGTGCCACCTCGCCTCCAATGTCGGTGGGGAATCACGGGTGCGCGCATCCCCGCCGACATCGCCAGTGAGATGTCACACGTGGCAACTCGCCGGCGTACTCGTCGGCAAGTAGCATCGGTGACCTCTCGCTGGGTTGCCCAGGGACCCAGCGACTGTTAACCCTCAATGTTTAACATTGCGGGTCGCCGGGTTACATCACGCCTGATCGCCCTGTTCAGATCGCCAGGTTTCACAACACTGCTGTGATATCTAGCAATCATTCAGAGGCGATATTTCACCTCATTATTGCCGCGTCACACTAGGCGACGCACCGGCGAAGTCGGCGGTGATAGCCCACGCCCCTGCATCGCCACCGAAATCGCCAGCGATGTCACCTAGTGTGACGGCACCCTTAGACTTTCCAGACGACCATAATCCTCGTGTATAATAACACAGACCAAAAGTTGAGATTCATAGAAACATTAACCCTATGAAGTTCTGTACAAAAGCACCCAGGCCTCGCCCATGAGTGCCGCTGCCCCCCGGGCGTCATGCTTGACTTTCTACAGATATCTAGAATTTTCTTAGTGATTATTCTTGGAAGTTTCACCTCCGTTATTTATAGCTGCTATATGTGGAATACAAGTTTGGGCTGTGAATCCTTGTGGAATGCAGCTGAATATTTTATCTCCTTGGTCTGACTGATATCTAGGTCTAGTGGTGGCAAGATAACAACAGCAGCGAGGTGGGTCCGGGCCGGCCGGAGTGGGGTGTTGTGTTCCCAGTGGTCCTGATGGTTACATGGTTGGACGGCGGTGATAAATGGGGCAGATACAATGATAGAATTAAAGTGCTGCTGACCACATGGTCACCTGGACATAGCTCTCCATCTCATGGGCATCTCAGGAGAGGTTATAAGGATGATTTATGGAGTGGGCTGTGGTCACAGACGCTGTGTGAACCATGTCATCTGCTCGTCAGTGGTTAATCTGCTTGGAAAGTGCATGGAGAGCAGATCTTGGCGCTGAGGAGCAGTGAGCGCAGCCTCTTCTCCTCGCAGACTGCCTGGGGCTTTCTTACTACTCAGCACTTCTTAACCCTTACAGTAGTTGAGCGCTGGTGAAAATACAATAAGTTCCGCCTACCTATCAAAGTAAGATGGGCTGGATTTCTACTAAAATGTATTCCAATTTTTGAAGTAAATAATGGTAAACCTGTTCTCCCTCCTAGTAAGCAAATATAGTAAAAAAAAATTTTACTGAAAAATAGTTGCAATATTTGCTCATATACAGATTGCAAATTACTGCTCGGCCTTATGGGTAAAAATGTACAAAAATATGAAACATTTAATGCCACAATTGTGGTGCCTGTCCTTTCGTACATCACCCAACTTTACTTATTTATTAAAGGGAAAATTTGATTAGATCAAAAATATTCTTGTCTCCTAGGCTATTCCTTTGGCTGGTGGTGGCCCTAATTGTCCCTTATACCAGAGTTATCTCTGTTGGTGAGAATGTCTGGGCCGCTACCTTTGCCCTGCTCCTGGCCAGCTCTGATCTAATACCCCATTGTCCCCACCCAAGGGAGTGCCAAGACAGAAGTAGTGAAACCCCTACACCTATAAACAAGCTGGAAAACCAAAGACTAAACTAACAGTAATCACACATTGAGGTAGTAGACCAAGGGTGAGCAGGAGAAAACAAAGAGCAAGGAGGAAATAACCAGACGACGAAAGGATTTTCACAGCACCCCACACAGACCTAAGTAAGTCTTCAGCAACTGGATCACCATAGCAAATAGACCGGTATCATATAAGCTATAGTTGGGATATGAAGAGAGGTTCCACCATCTTAAAAAGGTGGGGAGTGTCTGTGATAGGTTTCCCAGAACATGTCAGAATCACCTGCCAGACCTATCACTAATGAGAACACAGCTGGTCGATGCCCAAGCCTGCAGAGACATCAGAGAAAGCAGTGTGGAGTGTCAGAGTCAGTAGTGTGAACAGCGCCAGATGCCGCTGTGACTCTCGGCGGGTTATGAGCCAAACGTCATGTGACTTCTTTCTTTCAGGTCTTATTAAAACCATTTTTTTTTTCATATTTTTGTATTTATTTTGGTGACCACTTAAAAAATTTTAGTTTTCCCAGTGGTACAAGAGCAGTCATAACAAATTGATTTTTTTGCTGTTCTATGAAGCTTTGCTGTATAGCTTGGGACAGAATGCTTTTTGTTGTTGTTTGAAATTGTGGGTATTTTAGGCTGCCTTCACACTTGTAGATGCATCTGCAGCGTTTTGCAGATGCATCTGCAAGTATCAGCATGCAGACCGCGGCCCCTATGTTTATAATGGGGCGCACCGCGGTCTGAAAGCACTCATTCATTCCTATATGTGAACCGTCCGCAGGCGGATGCCTGCTTACAGATCACACGCTCCCGCCCGCACCATGGACGCGAGATGTCGCGTCCATGGTGCGGGCGGGAGTGTGTGATCTGTAAGCAGGCATCCGCCTGCGGACGGTTCACATATAGGAATGAATGAGTGCTTTCAGACCGCGGTGCGCCCCATTATAAACATAGGGGCCGCGGTCTGCATGCTGATACTTGCAGATGCATCTGCAAAACGCTGCAGATGCATCTGCAAGTGTGAAGCCAGCCTTAGTACTTAATTATTGCAACTATCAGCTTTACAAACATGTATTATCTGAGTTTCCACAATGGTCACTAGGGCTGTCGTTAGAAACTACAAAAACTATTGTTTTCCTGTAGTATTGATGCAAATTATCAGCATTACTGTTTACCTTGGGACAGAATGTTTTTACTTCTTGTTGTTTTGTTTTTTTTTAATGTTTGGCGTTTTTTTTGCTTAATTATTGCAACTATCAACTTTACTAACATGTACTATTCTAGTTTCCACACTGATGTGACACTGGTCACAAACAATAACTAGTCTCAGAGGAGCAGAAAACTAACTGAAATAAATGGAAAGTAAATATAACAAGTATACTACTTACTGGTAGTAAAGAGAGGTCAAAGCAATCTACGATCAGTTCCAGCAAAGGGTTAACAAAAGTAAAATCCAAATCAAGCCGAAGTCAGGAAACCGGAGAGACAGAAACAGAGTACATAGTAACAAAACAGAAAGAGAAGTCAGGTCACTAGCATAGGGTCAAGTCTAGGTAAGAAACAAAGTCAGTCCGGGTCTGGTTCAGATCACAAAGAGATCAAGTCCTACAAAGTCAAAAGCAAATGTACAATTGACCCAGAGCAGAGCTACAAGCTATCCTAAATAGGATTTTAATTAAGTGAGCTGAATTCAGGTGATTGAGACACAGCGCCAGCCAAGCCTGACAGTCTCCACAAACCTAGAACAACACAGGCAATGTGGAGACCTCTACAGCAGTCACAAGAAACTGATTTTCTTTCCTGTAATATTAGGCCAAATTATCAGGTTTACTGTTTAGCTTGGGGCAGAATTCTTTTTTATTTGGGTTTTTTGTATTTTTTTGTGTGTGATTATCCCTTTCAAAAACTAATATTTTAGTTTTCACACTGTCCACTATACAAATCATAATAAGCAAATGTTTGCCTATTATATGAAGCTTAAATGGCAGCTTTGATTCACAGTTTGGGGCAGAATTTTTGGGGGATGTGTTCATATTATTTTGTGTAACTATTCACTTTAAAAAATAGAATATTCGAGTTTGCACATTCAGAGCAGTCACAATAAAAGGATTTTTCCTATTCTTTAAAGTTGAATTGTCGGCTTTGCTGTACAGCCTGGGTCTGAATTAGCAGAGGCATCTCATTATCATTCAGTGGCAAATGTGACACATTAAACCCCCTTTGAAAATAAATTAGTTTTTTTGCAGGCTACTTATTTAAAAACAGTGTATATGATGCGATGTCAGCTGAATGAAGGCTCAGTACAGTGTCAATGAAGCCCTATGGATATATTTAGAATGTCAATGTCATTTCACTGCAGAAGAAAAAAAAGACAATACTGCACTGGTTGTTAATGATAGCAGCTAAGGCAATGATTTTTTGTGCCATATGACTTATTTTCTCACATTTTTCTGTGTTCTTTAAAAACTGCATTTTATGGCTGTTTGGGCATGGCCAGCATCTTCCAGCACTGTGTGTGTATTTCAACAGCTTCTGAGAGTAGCTGATAATGAGCTGTGTGGAGAGCCAGCAGACAAGGGATTAACAGAGATTGTGACTGAGCTGTGTGGAGCCAGATGACAGATCTTTCCTTAGCACAAGTTTCTGAGGAGTTTACACTGATCCTGATGTTTTGACATTGCTTAGCAACTGCAATCTAAACTAATCTGATACATTGTTTCCTCACCAGCTCCAGTCAGCAGTGTAGGCCACGCCTCCTTTCCCTTATATGGTTACATGCCCCGTCTTCACTGGAGATGGATCAGACTAATAATGAACATATGTCTGCTTAACATACAGTGTAGTGGAGACACCTTGTGGAAGGTTTATGAATGGTTTTCAACCAGAATTTACTTAAGAAGTATATTTGAAAGTTTATTAAAATCACTGGCTCTAAATTATTATGAAATAAAAATGTAAGGTAAAGTCGTCCTGGGAAAGTTCTCCATCCCCATTCTGAAACTCTCACTTTTGGGCAAACTTTACATAAACCCCAATAGTTTTTCAGCCTGAACTTGCAAGCAATGTGTCTGAAATTGGGGAAGGTTGGAGGGCACACAATGGCAAACTTCTCATCAATTTTCAATATGGCTGCCTTGCCCTCTCTGCAATGCACCTCGGCTGGTTGAAGCTCTTTTACGTCTTATTTTTCCTCCTTTTCCAGATTAGTCTCCGCTTGAGTCCATTTCTAGGGAGGATTTGTACTATTTTATGACATTGTGCTCTAAAGTATTGAACAAAACTGGAAATTTGAATATAAATTGTCCTCTTGACGTCTTCTTTATAAAACCAATATAACGGGTGCCAGGCGCGTAACTCATTTCCACGTGCTGCGCATCCACACAATGTACCGTAATCATCTTTTTGTCCTTTCCGCAGAGTCCAATATAAATGTGGGATTTGGTTACTCGCATTTAAAGCGACGGCTCACGGGCTGCGTAAAAATTCTGCACATTCTTATTAATCCTCCCCTGGCGAACATCCAAATTGTTTTCTCTGTTTTACAATGAGGTCATTTGGGGAGACGGGAAAAGGTTCTCATTTTCTTTTTGTAAAATAACTGTTAGAAAATTGTCGAAGCACCTGACCTAGACCCTGTGGTGCAGCTGTAGGGGGTGTAGGGGTAGTAGTCATACCTGGGGCAACAGGGGGCACGAAGGTCGCCATGCCATACAGGATTACACCACTGTTATGAGTATGGGGGCCATTGTTACAGATCTATGGTGAGCTCCAAGGGTGCCACTGCACTGCCGTCACCGCAGCTGGGCAAGGTTTCACTGCTGGGTCAGCTGCACCATCTAATCCCACCTTAAAAGGTTCAAGTTAAAGGAGTTGTCCAGGAATTGAACTAACATTTTGATAAGTCACTAATATCAGATTGGTGGGGGTTAAACCCTCAGAACACCAACTGGACACCCAATGTTGCACAGGGCTGAAACAGCACAGCTCATTGCAGGGTATAGTGGTTAATCTCGGGTCTACACCTATTGAAGGCAATGTGATCTGAGCTACATTACTGAGAACTTCCACCATGCAGTGTATGTAGCTGTGCTGCAAATGAAATTACTCCGATCACATGTCCATTCTCTTAGGCTCCGATCACATGACAATTCTGTTAGGCTCCGATCACGTCCATTCTCTTAAGGTACCGTCACATGCTGCAATATTGCATGCAATTTCACTGGCAATTTGCTGGTTGCAGTGAAATCATGGACACATTGTTCTATTTTGTTGCTGTTTACAAATGTAACAATGTGTCCATTATTTCATGCAACCAGAGATCTCTTCAGAAGTTGGTCAAAGAAGTTGGCGTGTGTAAAGCGGCCCTTAGGCTCCGATCACATGTCCATTTTTCTTAGGGTCTGTTCACACGTCTGTCCTCTTAGGCTTTGATCATATGTCCATTACTATGGGCTCCAAACACATGTCCATTCTCTTGGGCTCCGATTACATGTCCAGTCCCTTAGACTCCAATCATATATCTGTTTTCTTAGGCTCTGATCACACGTCTGATCTCTTAGGCTTTGATCACATGTCCGTTATTATGGGCTCCGATCACATGTCCGTTCTCTTAGACTTTGATCACGTGTGTTCTCTTGAGCTCCGAGCACATGTCTGTACTCTTAGGCTTTGATCACGTGTGTTCTCTTGGGCTCTGATCACATGACCGTTCTCTTAGGCTAGGGTCACACTTGCATCATGACCCTAGCCTGACGGATGCACTGCAAACTTTAAAAATTTCAGCCTCAGGGCATAGCGGTAACGGCAGGTAATGCTATGCGCTGCCAGGCTATTGAGCCCTAAGGCAACCCGCTGTTTACCTCAGCAATCGGCTCCACACAACTCTCCAAGATATGCGCTTTTGGAGAGTGCACAGGAAAAAGCAGCAGACCGCGTTTCCTGTGCGCTCTCCAAAAGCGCATATCCTGGAGATTTGTTTGGAGCTGCTTGCTGAGGTAAACAGCGGGTTGCTATAGGGCTCAACAGCCAGGCAGCGCATAGCGTTACCTGAAGTTAACGCTACGCGCTAAGGCTGAAATTTTTTAGGTTTGCAGCGCATCCATCGGGATCATGACGCAAGTGTGACCTTAGCGTTAAGCCTACACTTTGACCATGTGTGTTCTCTTAGCCTCCGTTCACATGTCTGTTCTCTTGGGCTTTGATCACATGTCCATTCTCTTGGGCTTCGATCACATGTCCGCTCTCTTGGGCTTCGATCACATGTCCATTCTCTTGGACTTCGATCACATGTCTGCTCTCTTGGGCTTCGATCACATGTCCGCTCTCTTGGGCTTCGATCACATGTCCGTTCTCTTGGGCTTCGATCACATGTCCATTCTCTTGGGCTTCGATCACATGTCTGCTCTCTTGGGCTTCGATCACATGTCCGCTCTCTTGGGCTTCGATCACATGTCCATTCTCTTGGGCTTCGATCACATGTCTGCTCTCTTGGGCTTCGATCACATGTCCATTCTCTTGGGCTTCGATCACATGTCTGCTCTCTTGGGCTTCGATCACATGTCCGCTCTCTTGGGCTTCGATCACATGTCCATTCTCTTGGGCTTCGATCACATGTCTGCTCTCTTGGGCTTCGATCACATGTCCGCTCTCTTGGGCTTCGATCACATGTCCATTCTCTTGGGCTTCGATCACATGTCCGCTCTCTTGGGCTTCGATCACATGTCCATTCTCTTGGGCTTCGATCACATGTCTGCTCTCTTGGGCTTCGATCACATGTCCGCTCTCTTGGGCTTCGATCACATGTCCATTCTCTTGGGCTTCGATCACATGTCTGCTCTCTTGGGCTTCGATCACATGTCCGCTCTCTTGGGCTTCGATCACATGTCCATTCTCTTGGGCTTCGATCACATGTCTGCTCTCTTGGGCTTCGATCACATGTCTGTTCTCTTAGACTCCAATTACACATCTGTTCTCTTAGGCTAGGGCCATATTAGCGTCAGGTTTTTGCAGGACATATCCGTCATAGACTAGTTTTACTGCAACCTTAGCGGATATCGTAATCTCGCGTTATTTTTAAGCGGACGGGAAAACACTCCTTGTAACGTTTTCCTGTCCACTTAAAAAACATGAGATTACGATCTCCGGCACTTTAGTGCCCGTGTTAACATGCGCTGGGGAGTCCGGCACCCATATTATTCAAAGGCAGCATTAACACAGAGTTAACTCTGCACTAAGGCTGCGCTAAAACTAGTCTATGGCGAAGACGTCCTGCAAAAACCTGACACTAATGTGGCCCTGGCCTAAGAGAATAGATGTGTAATCGGAGTCTAAGAGAACAGACATGTGATTGGAGTCCAGAACAACGAGCGAGTCTGTTAACTGAGCCCAACTTGAGTTTCCTGCTCCTCAATA
Source organism: Allobates femoralis (assembly GCA_033576535.1). Taxonomy (NCBI): domain Eukaryota; kingdom Metazoa; phylum Chordata; class Amphibia; order Anura; family Aromobatidae; genus Allobates; species Allobates femoralis. The sequence goes on from JARQOC010000010.1 coordinate 43,249,627, forward strand.
CAGATCCTTCAGCCGGTTCCCCATCTCCCATGTGCCATGTATAATACTGCTGTCTGTCCTGCGTTATACAAGCTGTCACATATAAATATATATAGAAGGAAACAATGTGGTTATGTAAATGCCGCCACCATCCTGCACACGCAGCACAATTGATCTGTATGTGGGAGACGATGAATCTAATGTTCACTTCACAGCTACATCTCATATCCCATTCTACAGGCATTAATAATAATTTAGAGTAAGCGCCGATGACCGCACATTACGAGCCGGATCTCAATTGCTGCCTTAAGAAAATATTGACAGGTGAATAAATGGCCTTTGGTTTTATTCCTTCTGTAAGTAATAGCGTAACTAATGCTTCAGGTAACAACAAACCATCTATCTTCTTTATAGGATTAGGAGCAGATTGAGAGTAGCACGGTTCTGGGTCGAATTTAACCCTCCCAATGCCGTGGCACGCTGCAGAGCGGGAGAAGTGATCGGGCGCAGTGCACACCACCACCGTATGTACCGAATGTGTGCACAAATTCTTGACACTTTCACAAAGAAAACACAAAATTTTGCAATAAACTGACACCTATGAGATTCAGAAACATTCCTTCAAGGGATCTCGTCTAATTTCAAATGCGCATTTTCATGAACTGTATAAACAGGAGTGAGTACTGACTGTGGAGACCCTCTAGGCAAGACACATATGGGGCCCCCCGCTATGCTCAGGCTGTCATATTACTGATCATCCAGGTTGGTAGAAAATCTGCAGAATGGAGAGAGGCCAACAAATAGGAGGCCAAAGCCAATTCTGCCACACCACGTTCAACAGGTAATACAGTAAACCATGCACCATCACATCATCTCCCAGGTGCTTCTAACCCTATTGTGTCATAAAGCACCTCTCCGCAGGAAAGTGGCTGTAGATAGCCAGATGTGCGAGGCAGTGACCCAAGAGTCAGTTCACACCAGCAGTCTTTTTATTTTGCAAAACACAAAGCACTTTCACAGACCTGGAGTTCTGGAGCGCAGCCGTTTCACACATGTTCTGTCCTGAACAAATGGCCACCTCACACCTGCAGGACATTCGGGTGCAGAGCTTTCAGTGCGTGTTAAATTCCTGGCAGGGTCTCTCGTTTTTGGTCTGTGTTACTTCGCACAGACCTGCACGCAAAGGACCTGCTGCTCAGCAATCCCGTATCACAACTGACCCACTCACTGTTCTTTACTGCAGGACTATATAGAAATCAGGGCCAATTGCAAGACCCAGGTTGGAGGGAGAAATACGTCCCACTACCATCCTACAGATTTCGCCAAAAATAAAAGACTCAAACAGGTAGCTTGCCCAAGCAGTAGCTGTACATACTACACATGCCAGGGGCTTCAGTGGGTTTCAACGCATATTCTGGTGGATACATAGCGACCTTCACATATGACACATGTATCTTCCTCAAACAAATTATGCCTGTTAAATAGGGCACTTTTAGTTAACAGAGAAGAAGAGTATCTTGAGACCTTGAATATCAACATCATCTAGCCAGAGAGCTATTACAATGAGTGTATTTGGAGGGCCCAGATGCTATTTAATTGGGCACCATGTAATATTTATTTTCTCCTCTGGAGTCGCTGCAGGAGAATTGAACAGTTGTCATTAAAAGTCAAGATACTGTTTTTGCTTAAGAGTTAAATTCATGATATTTGTTGGATGTACTACGATGCATTTAATAAGCAGAGTTTTTTTTAAAGAAAACAAAGATACTATTTTTTTCACTTGTCGCACCCACAGGTCCAAGTGTCAAACTCCTTTCCCCAATAGTTTAAAGAAGATCAGATCAAACGTGTCCAGTTTTTAATCTGAATTTATTTTCACTTCTATCCTGAGTATTGAGCTTTTATCTCCTTCAAAATCTGCAATACGGTTCCATAAATATAGCTCTTTTTATTTGGTGTTACTTTATATGGTGTTTACCAAGGGGTGTGTTTCACAGGATCCTCGGGGGTGTGACTTTAAGCTGCTGTATGAGCCACACCGCCTTGCTGAAGATCATAAACGTTAACGCTAAATAAAAAGACCAAAATCTAAGGAACTGTATGGTTCATTTAAACAAAGAAAAAAGCAGAATACTCAGGGGAGCAGAGGGAATAAAATCGAAGTAAAACTAGTCTCTTCTGACCTGATTGATGTTCTTCAAAGGTGAATTCTTAAGACCACTATACAACTGCGTATATTGTCGATATTGGCCAATTAATTATTGTGCATGGGATCCCTTCCCGACCCCATAACAGATGATGTTGAGGAAAAGAATGATCAGGACATTGCAAGTTCCATGGAGAATCCTTTTGTTTTTCGTTGTGATCAGCCACCAGCGGAGGATTCTGGCCGTGGCTCATTCTCAGCGGTGGTCGGCCAAGCTGAATGTTCCTGTGTATCGAAGCCAGCAGCTATCTATTGTGCATCGTAATTTATCAGCTCCAGGTATAGGATGTCGAGGAATTATAGATCAGAGGAGTGAGGTTTAAGGAAGTTGTTCTTTGGAAGAGCCAATAATGACCATCACAGACCATCTAGAGGACATGAAAAATACAACATTTTTAGAAAAATCCACAGACTGATCATCCTATCGTTGCTGTATGTCCTTGTAGTTTGCCGTTCCGTGCACACCAGTGGATGGCAGTTCTCATTAGGCACAACTTACAGAATAGCTATTGCCATCTGCTTTTCCACTATGCAAAATTTGCAATAAGATGTGAGAAGGAAAAAATACATTGCGAGAATGATATATTTAGCTTATATACTTGTCAAGTATTACATTCCCATCTGGTATTTTTTGCAGCTCGGCGGAACGTTTAGATTGGGGACAAAATGTTTCATTTTATACAAAAAGTACATGAAATTGTGAAATGAACCCTGACGATATACAGTGATGTCTCTGAGAAAAGCGAGGAAGAAAAGGAAAAGGAGAACAGTGCTCCTCTAAGGTAGAACCTTCAAGAAATTGGAGATGGGAAAGGATGGGGTAGAATCATAGAATTGTGAGTTACAAGGGACCTCCTGGGTCATCGTGTGAAGGGACCTCCTGGGTCATCATGTGAAGGAACCTCCTGGGTCATTGTATGAAGGGACCTCTTGGGTCACTGTATGAAGTGACCTCCTTCATCATCATGTGAAGGGACCTCTTGGGTCTTCGTGTGAAGGAACCTCTGGGCCATTGTATGAAGAGACCTCTTGGTCATTGTATGAAGTGACCTCCTTCATCATCGTGTGAAGGAACCTCCTGGCCATTGTATGAAGAGACCTCTTGGTCATTGTATGAAGTGACCTCCTTCATCATCGTGTGAAGGGACCTCCTGGTCATCGTGTGAAGAACCTCCTGGTCATTGTATGAAGGGACCTCTAGGTCATTGTATGAAGTGACCTCCTTGATCACCGTGTGAAGGGACCTCCTGGGTCATCATGCGAAGGGATGATGGCGGTCCTCCACATGATGACCTAGGAGGTCCTTTCTCACAATGACCCACGAGATCCCTTCACCAGATGACCCAGGAGTCCCTTCACACGATTCCAAAATAGTACAGTTACAAGGGACCTCCTGGATCATCGTGTGCAGGGACCTCCTGGGTCATCATGTGAAGGAACCTCCTGGGTCATTGTATGAAGGGACCTCTTGGGTCACTGTATGAAGTGACCTCCTTCATCATCTGTGAAGGGACCTCTTGGGTCTCGTGTGAAGGAACCTCCTGGGTCATTGTATGAAGAGACCTCTTGGGTCATTGTATGAAGTGACCTCCTTCATCATCGTGTGAAGGGACCTCCTGGGTCATCGTGTGAAGGAACCTCCTGGGTCATTGTATGAAGGGACCTCTTAGGTCATTGTATGAAGTGACCTCCTTGATCACTGTGTGAAGGGACCTCCTGGGTCATCATGCGAAGGACGATGGCGGTCCCTCCACATGATGACCTAGGAGGTCCTTCTCACAATGACCCAGGAGGTCCCTTCTCACAATGACCCAGGAGGTCCCTTAACACAATGCCCAGGAGGTTCCTTCACATGATGACCCAGGAGGTCTCTTCACAAAATGACCCAGGAGGTCCCTTTACATGATGATCCATGAGGTCCCTTCCAACTCTACCATTCTATGATTCCCCACCCTTTCCCATCTCCAATTTCTTGAACGTTCTACTTTAGTGGAGCGCCACTCTCCCTTTCCTTTTCCTCCTCGTAATGCTCTTCTCTGAGACATCATTGTACAGTATATTGTCAGGGTTCAGTAGTCTTTAGGCTATGTTCATACATAGTGGACACGCTATGAATTTCCCACACTGAACTTTCTTATCCATTCTCTGCCATTTAAATCTGCATCTCTAATATTTTTGCAGATTTTCGCCTTGCAATGCAAAAGTTGAAATCCACAGAATATCCACAATAAAGTTTTGCATCAGAAGCATTTCAATCAAATGGTGTATTTTGCAGTTTTGCTGCATTTTCTTGCCCTGATCACATATTTCCAACTTCCCCATTGACAGTGACCACGTCTCCATTCCCCTGGAGCTCATCAGAGCCGGTTCTCAAGTTGAGAGGTCAGAGCCTTTAAGAAGGAGCTGACCAGACATTTTTGCTTCTCTTTATGTGTGATTTTTTGGTGTTGACTGGTATGTGACACATGTCATTAACCATCATCATGGAAACCCATGTGAGGTCTTCTCCTGTCCTGTTCAGCTGTTGTGGAGTTATCGATGTCTCCGACATGAGTAACTGACCCTAAAAGATGTCAGTGCAGATGACGGTGGGCTCGCCACCATCGCTGGAGCCTCGTAATCATGGCCATCATCAGAGCATTGATTACAACACTGGTGGTCGGTCTCCAAGGCAACCAGCTGTAAACAAAAGAGTCAATGTCTCAAGAACGGCTGCAAATTTTAATAGGTAGTAAATTGCAAAAATAGCTGTATATGACATTGCCCAACTAAGATGGGAATGACCCTGGGTTGTCAAAACTAATTGATAACATATAATCCTTCCTAATAATGGTCCTTGAATTAAAATTTTGCATCAGAATTACAATAATAACTGATTTTTTTCTATATAACTAGCTAAAGTATCCCAAAATTAGATTAAAACAAGAAGTGTCAGCCATGTGTAAGTGTCCAGAGTGAAAACTGCGATATTTCAAGAGATTTTTTTATAAACATAAAAAGTCACATATCAATGAAAAATATACAGCATAAAAGATATTTATTTGCAAGTTCCTTGTTCAGGGTTTAAGGAGAGCCGGACACTCAGCAGAGTATACTGCACATGGTGATAACGTGGCCCTATCTGTAACACTGTCTGTCGGGATGCGCTGTACCCGATGTCCCTGATATCTGTACAATTCCAGCAGGTCCGGAGAATTATTGCTGAGTCTGGAGCCTTTCTGAAAAGTGATTCTCATCCTCTGTGCAGGCGGAAGAAGCCATTAAGGATCTTGATATTAATTGTTGTGGAGGATTCTAGTAAATAGCCAGTTGATGCTCAAGTGCTAGGTTTTTATTTGGAGGCACTAAGCACATTACTTCTTCCTTGGATGTGCAGACAATCCCTAGGAGAGTGTCAGTATAAGGGCTATGCACAAAGCTTATGGATATATATTGTGCTATATCAACACCTTTGACATTTGGTTCATATACAGGTCCAACTTCAAACTACTTGGATCAATGATCACTCAAGATAAAGCGATGACACCAGACGTCAATAGGAGAAAAGCTACGGGCAAATCATCAATGAAGTCACTGGCCGAGGTCTTCACACCAAGGAACATTTCACTGGTGATGAAGACACGACTCGTACATAGTCTGGTCTATTCTATAGTAACATATGAATGAGAAACCTGGACGATAAAGGGACAAGGCAGAAGAATCAACACCTTCATAATGGAAGCTGGAGAAGGATGTTATCATTTTAATGCAAGTGACATGTCGGGGAAGGCGGTAACATGGAATGTGGACCCACATGTCCACAGAGGCTTCTGTGGAAGCTGAACCCAAGGAATCAGCTGGACTAGGACGTCAGAGAAATGCAAGAACTTTATTATTGATAATAGGAGAACCCACAAGGGAGGACCCCCTGGGCTGAGGCACTGAACTGCTCGGAGGGAGCACCAGAGAGCGAACCCTTATACAGGCATTTACCCGGCACAGCCTTGGGGGCTCTAAGTGCAACAGCTCCGAGACCAGAGGGTCGGACCCAAGAGGAACAGAGTCTATGAGGGGGAGCGAGACGTCCAGTGAACCGGATGGGACAAACCAGTGAGGAACCGGGATCGCCAGGAGAGTCCGGAGGAGGGACAAAGCTGTGTCACCAAGGGTTTGTCCAAAGGGGTCCAGAGGGTACCGACTGAGTCCGCAAGGATGAAGGCTAAAATGGCCAGACTCCAGTCAGCTGTAAGACCAGAACAGGGACACCAGCACTAAAAGGAACACCAGGCACTATTAGCAAGCATTGGTAATGTAATAGCGAGCAAGCGCTGATCCAAGGACCTGAGGAAAGCAATGTTAGAACAACAGTACAAAGTTGCCCAGGCATCTCCCTAAAGAAGTGAGGGCTTTAAATACACAAAAAACCTCTCAGCAATTGGCTTAGAGATGATCTCTGAAAAAGGTTGTGCTGGCCGTTAAAATGAGGGGAATCTCCGGGTCCGCGCTACCTAAACGCGCTCCTCTGTAACCCAGAAGTGAGGGGAAGCAGAGGAGGTGCAACAGGACGACGCAGCAGCATGGAGAGACATCGCAGGAGCGTGGACCTTGTGGGTAAGAGGGCAAGAAACAGAGGGATGTCTGTGATGTGACAGGACCCGATTTCCCTGTCGCCTGGAGACTGGCCCCCACAGTTAGGGATATTACAGCAAGAATAAACACAAGTTCTGGAACAAATCAAGCCAGACATATTACTGGAAGCAAAAATCATCAAGCTACAACTTGTCTACACATCATACGAAGAGAGAAATCACTGGAGAAGGACATCGTGGTGGGAAGAATAGAAGTAACAAAGCGAAGAAGAAGACCAGCAACCTGATGGCTTGATACAATTAAGATAACGGCGGAAAAGATCCTAATGGACCCATCTAGATTTGGAGGAGACCCTGGTGGACTTATCTAGGATTGGAAAAGACCCTGGTGGACTTAACCTAGGCTTAGAGAAGACACTTGGGGACATATCTAGGCTTGGAGAAGACCCTTGTGGTTCTATCTTGGCTTAGAGAAGGCCCTAGTGGACCTATCTGGGCTTGGAGTAGACCATGGTGGACCTATCTGGGCTAGGAGAAGACACTGGTGGCCATATCTAGGCTGCACAAGATCGATCTTCCTACAGAGTGTTCATCCATCATGTTGCCATGGCTTGAGATTGAGTCTAAGGCCTTTAACTAATAATGTATTTACAAGCTGGTGCAGGGAGATTCTGGGAAATTGATCTGTGTTTATTAGTAGGTCAACAATAGACCTTGAAACCAAATTGGGTGACTGCAGTCCCTTCATCTGGTCAAGCTCTGAAGGAAAGCGAATTTGGTTTATTATCCGTTGCTTTCCTAAAAATCACAGTATACAGTGGGGAAAAAAGTAGTCAGTCACCAATTGTGCAAGTTTTCCCACTTAAAAAGCTGCGGTCGGCCTGTAATTGACATCATAGGTGACCTCAACTATGAGACAGAATGAGAAAGCAAATCCTGATAATTACATTGTCTGATTTGGAAATAATTTTAATTTTGGTGGAAAATAAGTATTTGGTCAACTACAAAAGTTCATCTCAATACTTTGTTATATATCCTTTGTTATTCACAAGGTTGACACACACTGTTGCTGGTATGTTGGCCCACTCCTCCATGCAAATTTCCTATAGAGCAGTGATATTTTGGGGCTGTTGCTGTGCAACACGGACTTTCAACTCCCTCCACAGGTTTTCTATAGGGTTTAATTCTGGAGACTGGCTAGGCCACTCATGGACCTTGAAATGCTTCTTACAAAGCCACTCGTTGCCCTGGCGGTGTGCTTAGGATCATTGTCATGCTGAAAGACCCAACCACGTTTCATCTTCAATGCCCTTGCTGATGGAAGGAGGTTTGCACTCAAAATCTCATGATACATGGCCCCATTCATTCTTTCATGTACACAGATCAGTCGTCCTGGTCCCTTGGCAGAGAAACAGCCCAAATGCATGATATTGCCACCTCCATGCTTCACAGTAGGTATGGTGTTTTTTGGATGCAACTAAGCATTCTTTCCCCTACAATCACGAGTTGTGTTACTACCAAACAGTTCTACTTTGGGTTCATCTGACCATATGACATTCTCCCAGTACTCTTCTGGATCATCCAAATACTCTCCAGGAAACTTGAGATGGGCCCAGACAATGTAATGGCTTAAGCAGGGGGACAATGTCTGGCACTGCAGGATCTGAGGCCCTGGCGGCGTAGTGTGTTACTGATGTAACATTGGTCCCAACTCTCTGCATGTCATTCATTAGGTCCCCCGTGTGGTTCTGGGTTTTTTGCTCACCTTTCTTGAGATCATTTGGACCCCATGGGGTGAGATCTTTTTTGGAGCCCCAGAATGAGGGAGATTATCAGTGGTCTTGTATGTCTTCCATTTTCTAATTATTGCTCCCACAATTGATTTTTTCACACCAAGCTGCTTGCTTATTGCACATTTAGTCTTCCCAGCCTGGTGCAGGGCTACAATCTTGTTTTTGGTGTCCTACGACAGCTCTTTGGTCTTCACCATAGTGGAGTTTGGAGTGTGACTGTTTGAGGTTGCAGACATGTGTCTTTTATACTGATGAGAAGATCATACAGGTGCCAGTACTACAGGTAATGAGTGGAGGACAGTGGAGCCTCTTAAAGAAGAAGTTACAGGTCTGTGAGAGCCAGAAATCTGAGCAAATACTTATTTTCCATCAAAATGGAAAAAAAAATTATTTCCAAATCAGACAATGTGATTTTCAGGATTAGGGTGCGTGCACATGGTCCGGAGGAGCTGCGTGTTGGACACAGCTCCTCCTGACCTGAGGGAAGCCGCGGGTGGCCGCAGGGAGACCGCTGTCGCCCTGTACTCACCATGTGCGGCAGGTGCAGGACGGCTTCTCCCTGAAGTCACCCGATGGGAGCCGCTTCCGACTCCGCAGCATGAAATAAACATGCTGCGGAGGAGCGAACCGCCAGTAACCCGCACCACAGCTCCAAACACGCTGCGGGCGGGTTACGCATAGTGAGGATGGGATTTCTTGAAATCCCATCCACTATGCTTGTACTGTACTACGCAGCGTTTTGGACGCAGCGCAAAGACGATGCATCCAAAATGCTGCGTACACTGATCGTGTGCACGCACCCTTAGTTTTCTCATTTTGTCTCTAATGGTACCTTTACACGCCGCAACAGGATGGTGGCAACAACCGGGTGCTTCACGTGCACGAGCACGCACAAACGGTTGCAAACGGTAATCGCACCACCTTTACACGCCGCAACAAGGTGCGCTACGGTAGGTTACATCTATCTTTGGATACACCGCCGGGTGCCACAAGTTACCCTCTGTAGCTTACCTTACCTCATTTACACGCCGCTATAACAAGGTAATATGGGCGGAACAAAGGCAGCAGGGACAAAACATAGGCGTGCCACAATTGTGGATTACGAGAATTCCGTACGCTGATAGGACAAAGCAATAACATCATGATTGGCCAGCCAGCGCAGGAGGCTGAGTAATACATGACGCTCGAGCAATTGTGTAGTGTGACTGGTCAGCTCATTAAATATGCCGCCCTATGCAGCGTCTACCAATCGTAACGCAGGAGCTTCCACCAATGATCACTGATGGGGCGCGGTATCCCGGAGCCTGTGTCACGCCCCAGGTACATAGCATGGTGTCGAAACAACCCTTCTGTTCCTTATTTACACGCCGATACAGGCCGCAACCATCGCCTTGAAATCAACCTGTTTTAGGGCACTGCTCTGAAACAGGTGCCTCAAGTGACGGGTGGCAACAACCGTCTTCACACGCCGCTACCTCAGGTTGATTTGGAGGTGCAAGATATATTTCTCTCATGTACCCGGTTGTTGCCACCATCCTGTTGCGGCGTGTAAGGGTATGTGCACATCAGTCGGTTCTGCATCTTTGCAGACCACCCGGGAACCGGTGAAGACTCGCCAGTCTCCCTGGTTTTGTTAGCGTTTTGCTAACGTTTTGCGATCGCTTTACTAGCGGTCGCACAGCGTGTTCTTGGCGATTTCCCCGGCGTCTTCCTTAGCGATTTCCAGACTGGTCTCTGCTGCACTTGTTCAGCTGGACCCGCTGGAAAAACGCTAAAAAGAAGTCGCTTGCTCTATCTTTGAGAAGCGGTCGGAAACCGGTGAATAAACTAAAATCGTCAGGAAGAAAAACGTTGTAATGTACACAGCGTTTCTAAAACTCCATTGACTAGCATGTTAATCCTACCGGTGGGTAGGATTAACATAAATTAACATAAAACTCAGCGGGAACCGCCGACGGAAAAACGTGCAAAACCAGCCCACAAACCGACTGATGTGCACTTACCCTTAAGGTACCATCATAGTTGAGGTCACCTATGATGTCAATTACAGGCCGACCTCATCTTTATAAGGGTACTGTCACACCTGGTGACATCGCCGCCGATTAGATAGGCGACGCAGGGGCGTGGCCTATCGGCGGCGACAGCGACGCTGCGTCACCTAATGAAAAGGGGCGATGTCGGCGCTAAATATTGCCTTTGAGTGGTCGCCTGGTCTCTAAGCAGTGCTCTGAAACCAGGCGAGCACTCTGGGGCGATGTGTACACATCGCCCCATGTATCATGCCGATTGGCGATGTTACAGGCGATGGGAGCCATAGGCTCCCATGTTACAGCATCGCCGCTGGGGTTTGTAGATACCCCAGTGGCGATGCCGCCTCCAACATCGCCGATGCGTCGCTGGAGGTATCGCCCCGTGTAAACACGCGACAGCGACGCTGGCAGTGCGCTAAAAACCCCCGTGTGTTGCCAGCGATATCTGTGGCGAAGTCACCAGGTGTGACAGAACCCTAAGTGGGAGAACTTGCACAATTGGTGGCTGACTAAATATTAATTTTTCCCCACTGTATTTCATAACCTTGTGAAACACCAATCGGGACCTTAAATGCCTCGAAACAGAGCTGTCCCTTCATTCTCCATGCATTCATTGTCCATAGAACTGCAGAAGCCAAGCGCATTCCTAGGGGGCGTTCTGGAATTTTTGTAAACTATTATTGTAAATTTCTATCATTTTGTTGATTTAACATTTTTAAAAAGTTTCGGTTTTGCTTTGATTCCAAAAATTATGACAAAATTTAAAAAAAAAAAAAAACCTTATCTAAACCTACCCTAATTGTAAGTTTCTACATATCTCATGGAATGCGCTGTTAGACAAGGTGCAGCTGTCGGAGCTCCTGGGATAGCGGCTGCAGAGCGTTGCTCCCTAGACCTTGCAATAATCCGCTCTATGTTTAGGCCGAGGGGAAGCAGGTGCACAGAGGATCTCTCATGTTACTAAAAACAAGCAGCAGTTTGTGCGCCTCCATACTACTCCATGGGATTATTCCGATCCGTCTTGGCAATTACGCCAGGTATTTCCAATGTCAAGGCCGCAGCTAGGAAATGTATCAAAAGGCATCAGTCATTTGGGGCCTCAATTAGGCAGTTATTGGATACAATGCTCTCTACGTCGTAGAAAAACAAAAATGCTGCAAAAACCCTTTCTCCTACCGGTAGATAGAAAAGTTATAAAGTCCCATCTGTACCTCATAGTGAGCCCACTGATGGATTCTCAGTTAACTCATTCTGCAGCCAACAATACACAGTGCGAAACAAAGGGTAAGGAAGGCAAACAGTGAAACATTTTTAATAAAGCTCAATGGAAAAAAGTGTTTTTAGCTCAAAATACAAAAACCCAATCACTGATGAGAAGACGCTGAATAACTTCGGCATGATGGGACATGTCTCCAGGATCCGGGCTTCATCCATCATCTCTGACAAACCAGTAATTAGTGACATAAGGGAGGTGATGTCTTGGGCAGGTCTTTGTTCTCCTGGGAAATTCCAGACATTCTTCATCCTCTAAATTTACTATCCAGATTCCCCCTCTTCCTTTATGTGACCCCCAAAGCCCCTTCAGATGGCCATTACCAGACCCCAGAGCTCACATGTGGCCCTATAAGAAAATGCATGTTAGAAATCATTTTACAGAATATTTCTATCAGATTTATTTTTGCATTCATGTTGAGTTATCGTCACACCTGCTGCAGCACTTCTTTACTTAAATGTCTCAGTTTTGCGACTGTTACAAAGATCATGATACATAAATGCAACTAAATCTAATAAGGATAGTAAAGCAAGATCCAAAATGTTTTCCTATTCACACACAGCAATCATGAGACCCTGAAGCCCCAAAAACTTCAGGGGTGTCCATACCATGGGTGCGATCGGAGTCCAAGAGTTGGGGGGGCACGTTCACCTCCAAATCAGGTTGAATCGTGTATTATGATGAACTATTGGACTGCAAAAGGCAAAATCCACTGTTCCTGTAAGGCTATGTGCACACAGGGAGGTTTAGGGCCGTTTTAGCAGCGGAAACCGCCGGTCGGTTTCCATGAGGCTTATGCTAATTTATGTTAATCCAAAAGCGGCTTTTGGGTTAACATAAAAACCTATGGAAACCGACCCCCGGTGTGCACACACCGCGGTTTCCACATGCTCATCCGTTGCTAACCCGCTGGGTTCCCAGCGGGTTAGCGAAGAATGAGCATGTTCTATAAACCGATCGGTTCTGCAGCGGCTGCAAGCAGAATCATGTGCTGCTTCCAGCCGCTGCAGAACCGACGCGGCTAACCCGCTGTGCACCCGCCGCAAAGCCGACGCACACAGCCGCACATACCCGACAGGAAGCCGGTGGGCGGCTCTGGAGCTTCCTGTCGGGTCCGGCCAGCCGCCGCCGACACAAACCCGCCCACCAGTGCGCCCAGTGTGCACATAGCCTTAATGTGCCCTCTTCTGCCTACATCCGCCTCTGCCACATGCACAAGGCAGCATTATGTACAGAGCTTCAATCTGAAGTGTTTACAACCTATGACGTGCTGAGTCTGGAGAGTCATAAGTTTATAATACGCTATAATATAGAGGCAAACACAGCGGTACACAGAGCAATAGGTAATCTCAATTTGTACATACTTTACATTACTGATCACTGGCGTAACTTCAGGCCCAGGGGCCCCGATGCAAAAGCTCCAATGGGGCCCCCAATTATTGCAAATCTTTAATAGTATTAGTCTTTTTCTATACACCAAAGGGACTTCTGGGGCCCCTTAGGCTGCAGGGCCCGGGTGCGATCGCAACCCTGCTTCTATTGTTCTTGCACTCACTATTCTGCTGGTGCAGTCACTGTGTACATACATTACATTACTGATCCTGAGTGACCTCCTGTATTATGCTCCAGAGCTGCACTCACTATTCTGCTGGTGCAGTCACTGTGTACATACATTACATTACTGATCCTGAGTTACCTCCTGTATTATCCTCCAGAGCTGCACTCACTATTCTGCTGGTGCAGTCACTGTGTACATACATTACATTACTGATCCTGAGTTACCTCCTATATTATACTCTAGAGCTGCACTCACTATTTCTGCTGCTGCAGTCACTGTGTACATACATTGCATTACTGATCCTGAGTTACCTTCTGTATTATACTCCAGAGCTGCACTCACTATTTCTGCTGCTGCAGTCACTGTGTAAATACATTGCATTACTGATCCTGAGTTACCTCCTGTATTATACTCCAGAGCTGCACTCACTATTCTGCTGGTGCAGTCACTGTGTACATACATTACATTACTGATCCTGAGTTACCTCCTGTATTATACTCCAGAGCTGCACTCACTATTTCTGCTGCTGCAGTCACTGTGTACATACATTACATTACTGATCCTGAGTTACCTCCTGTATTATACTCCAGAGCTGCACTCACTATTCTGCTGGTGCAGTCACTGTGTACATACATTACATTACTGATCCTGAGTTACCTCCTGTATTATACTCCAGAGCTGCACTCACTATTCTGCTGGTGCAGTCACTGTGTACATACATTACATTAGTGATCCTGAGTTACCTTCTGTATTATACTCCAGAGCTGCACTCACTATTCTGCTGGAGCAGTCACTGTGTACATATATTACATTACTGATCCTGAGTTACCTCCTGTATTATGCTCCAGAGTTGCACTCACTATTCTGCTGGTGCAGTCACTGTGTACATACATTACATTACTGATCCTGAGTTACCTCCTATATTATACTCTAGAGCTGCACTCACTATTCTGCTGGTGGAGTCACTGTGTACATACATTGCATTACTGATCCTGAGTTACCTCCTGTATTATACTCCAGAGCTGCACTCACTATTCTGCTGGTTTGAGGGCTAAACCTGATAGCACGAATATGAGTTATACGCCCGTGTGAATGCTTACATTCAATATTCAGATTTTTTTTACCTCTCGGCTCACCCAGGCAGATTTACATCATTAACAATATATAATTAGTAAACTTTTCTTTTTGGAGTCTTGCAGCAAAATAATAACCTCCATTTCTGCAGTCACTCGATTCCATCCCCAGTGGTGGGAGCTTCCAGTGATCGGACTCTATGGCACCGATCTGCTCTGCCGCCTCCATTATACCAAATTTATTGGATCATTATTTATTAATTTCTCACTGTTTATACAGCGACAATATATTCCATAGCTGCAGAATATTTTACAATTACCGTCCAAAGGAGCTTATAAGAGAGCCATATATTAACTCCCTCGTATATAGTTGACTGCCATGTGCGGTGCCCCAAACCACTAAAACTAGTAACTCCTCTGTGGCGCCCCGCAACGAGTGCGTCCCAGGAGGGTATTGCAGCCAAGACAGCAGCAGCAATATTCTCTGACTCAGCAGTCACACGGTTAACTCAGAGATCCATACCCTACATGCATCACCTAGCATAGAGGGCCAATTAGGTCCTAGTGGGCGGAGTGTAGAGGTAATGTGTACTGGAAATTTTAGGACACACAAGAGAGAAGTAAGGAGAGAGAAGTCGTAACTGCAACCTAGGAGAGGGGGTTGCACAGTTCCGTGCAGCCCCCTGGCCAATTCCCTGGCCGTCTCCCTGTCATCACCCCGGTTGAGCACCATTATTCCCAGTGCCTTAACAATCGCTCAACGGGCATCAACATGCGGGTCCAAAATCATCCCGTGCCCATTTACAGCCGGTTTGCTGGTACCGAAGCTAGGAGTAGTTCAGCACTTCTACGCGAACCAGAGGAGTGGAGAGACCGCTTTACAGGAGCATCCCACCACCGCCATACACAGTCGTCTAGCCAGCGGTGTACCCAGCAAAGGACCCAAGGCTCCCCAAAGCATCCGGAACGTATACCCCAGATAGGGCATTCAAGCAGCCTCCTTGTACCTGATCTGGCATTCCTGGGCGACAACGGCAAAACAATTAGTTAGAATGGAGGAACACCGCGGATCTCTGAGAAACACAGTGCTCATTGCTGAGTCCACCCGGTCCACTACCTACAAACTGTATACCATGTATTGCCTGCTGGTTACAGTAAAGAACTCGTTACAGAGACTTACAGTGTCCGTGCCTTCTTATAAACTGCTTATCCGCACATTAAGGTAACCGCAGCTGCCTCAGAACATCTTGTGCAGCTTCTGGCTCCGGGGATCACCGCTTAGCCTGTGGGGAGTGTTCCATCTTGCTGCATTCCATCCCCCGGAGGCCCCACAGCGCCGGTACAGTTACCGGAACAGTCATAGGTGGCGTCACAAAACAAATTAACCCCTAATCTGTTCAACCCATGATGTCTCTTTTGATCTGTACCACCGGGCCCCACTACCGGCAGGCGCGGTCCATCCGTGACAAGGAGGAGGAAGAAAACGCCTTTCAACCGGAGTCCCAGCCACGGTGTAAGTCACCTCTACTACCCTAGACCAGCAGTACTAATGACTCATTCACTACCCTAGACCAGTAATACTAATGGCTCCTCGAATACCGTAGACCAGCAGTACTAATGCCTCCTCTACTACCCTAAATTACTAGAACTTGTGACTCCTATACTACCAGAGACCAGCAGTACTAATGACTCCTCCACTACCCTAGACCACCATAACTAGCAACTCCTCTACTACCCTACACAAGCAATGCTAATGGCTTCTCTACTACCCTAGATTTCCAAATATAGTGACTCCTCTACTAATCTAGGCCAGCAGTACTAATGGCTCCTCTACTACCTTAGACCACCAGAACTATAGACTCCTCCACTACCCTAGACCACCAGAACTAGTGACCCATCTACTAGCCTAGACCTTCAGAACTGTTGACTCCTCTACTACCCTACACCAACAGTAATAATGACTCCTCTACTACACTAGAATATCAATAACAGGGTGCATAGTTAATACATTTTTTTGCAAAAAATGTACGAAAGCTGTTCTACCACGCCACGGTGACCCTTTATCAGAACGGTCCCTAAAACTAACGTATTTAAAACCTGATCTGATGTGAACATACCTCAAAGATGCAGCAGGGTCAGAATCCAATATAGGCACAGGGTAGAAATAGCACTTATGTGTCTGACTCAGTAAGGAAGGGGTGGGGTGCTTCCTAACTTGCATAACAAGATATAGATCTTTAGTGGTGTGAACATGGTTCTACAGACCTGTTCACATTGTGTTCTGGCTCAGTTATCTGTATTCATTTAGTTTCTTATTATGCAAGATGTGAAGTGCCCCACCCCTTTCTTACTGAGTCAGACACGTAAGTGCTGTTTCTACCCTGTGCCCATATTGGATTCTGGCCCTGATGCATCCTGCATCTTTGAAGTATGTTCACATTAGATAAGGTTTTAAATATCTTAAGGGGGTGTCACACGCGTCAATATCGCCTGCACGATATCGGCTGCACGTGACGTTGCAGCGATATTGACACGTGTGACATACTGCATCAACCAGCGATAAATCGCTGGTTGATGATCGCCAGGTTTCAGAACCAGCTCTGAAACCTGGCGATTGTCGCCCGGTGGACACGCAGCATCGCTGCGTGTGACACCGGGACTAGCGATATTCCAGCTCCCAGCGCCTGTCACCGGGTGAGCGGAGGAGGCTGGTAACTAAGGTACACATCGGGTATCTAGGCAGCGCGCGCTGCCTAGTTACCCGCAGTGTACCTTGGAGACCAGGCTGCTCCCGCTTCCAGCAGGCTGGCAGCGGGAGCAGGACATCGTGGAAACGATATTTAAATCGTTTCCACGATGTCACTGGTCAATTGATCGCTGGTGAGTCTGTCTGTGTGACAGCTCACCAGCAATCAGCCGTCAATGTCGTCAGCGATCATCTCGCTGACGACATTGACGCGTGTGACACCCCCTTTAGTTTAGGGACCGTTCTGATAAGGGATCACCGTGATGTGATAGAACGGCTTTCGTACATTTTTTGCAAAAAACGTATTAACTATGCACCCTATTATTGACATTTTTTGCACTTGCTTTTTACTTTTACCTATACAGTAGAGTAGTTTTGGACGTTTTTACACTGTCTTTTTTGTGGTATAGATCTTTGGTGGTGTGAACACAGTTCTACAGACCTGTTCACATTGTGTTCTGTCTCAGTTATCAGTATACACACTAGACCACCAGAACCAGTGATTCCTCTACTACCCTAGATCAGCAGTACTAATAGCTCTACTACCCTACACCAGCAGTACTAATGGCTCCTCTACTACCCTAGACCAGCAGTACTAATGGCTCCTCTACTACCCCGGGCCACAATAACTAGTCACTACTCTACTACCCTACACCAGCAGTACTAATGACTCCTCCACTACCCTAGACCACCATAACTACTGACTCCGCTACTACCTTACACGAGTGATACAAATCGTTTCTCTACTACCCTAGATTTCCAGGAATAGTGACTCCTCCATTAACCTAGACCAGCAGTACTAATGGCTCCTTTACTACCCTAGTCCACCAAAACTATTGAATCCTCTATTATCCTAGACCAGCGGTAGTAATAGTTCCTCCACTACTCTAGACCAGCAGTACTAATGGCTCCTCCACTACCCAAGACTAGCAGAACTAGTAACTCCTCTTTGTCTTTAGTGGGAAAACTGTGATTTGTGTGGTTGTTTACTGATTCATAAAATAGAATCATATTGTTCCATGTTACCTAATGCCGAAACGCTTTTCAGGTTGTTTGTCAATCATGTGATGAAACTGCATGGAATCCCTCTAAACATTGTATCTGATAGAGGGGTACTTCTGGAGAACATTTTGTAGGAAATTGAGGATTGAGCTGTCATTTTCCTCTTCTTACCACCCTGAAACCAATGGTCATATAGAAGGGACCAATCAATCTTTGGAAGAAATTGTAAGGTGTTTCGTTGCCACCCAGCAGGAGGACTAGTCCTCATATTTACCTCTTGTTGAGCTTGCCTTTAATAGTGGGGTCAATCAGTTCACTAGAAACTTGCCTTTTTTGCAATTAGTTTTCATCCTCATTTATGTGAATTCTCTAGAATGAGTTCTGGGTGTCCTCAAGTAAAGATTGCCATATAGAAATTCTGGACGGAGGTTTGGAAGACTATTGGGATATCTCAGCTTTGCCAAAAATGGAAGTTTGATAAGAAACATTCAGGGGAAGGGGGGGTCCAATCTTCAATGTAGGTGATAAAGTGTGGATGTTATTTAAAAATGTTAAGCTATAACATTCCATCAATGAAGTCGGGTCCTAAATGTCTTGGTCCATATGAGATTCTGGTGGGTGCTAATCCATTGGCATTGAGATTAAGACTTCCTCTGATGTTTTGAATCCCAAATCTACTATATAATTGTCTAAGGCGTCTGTCGGTCACAGAAATCGCGCACCAGACAGAGGCCGCTCATTGGTGCCCGCCAGAGGCGGCCACCAATGCACCAATGAGTGCAGACTATGCAAATAGGCGCGCAAATTCAAAGTTCGAATTTCGCGCCAATTTGCAGCCTGGCCAAATGGCCTGCCCGCGCTCCATACCCCACTCCTCTGCCCTGCCCACGCTTCTCCCCCCTTCCTGCTCCTCCTGTCCTGCACGCCCTCCATACCCTGCTCCTCTGCCCTGTCTGCGCTCCCGCTCTCCGCGTCCTCCCCGCGTCCTTCTGCTCCTTAGGGCTACTTCTTTAGTGATTTGATTTCGCAGTGCATTATACACTGCGAAATCAAATGTAAAATAAAGACAAATGTTTTAAAAATAATAAAGATTGTTATACTTACCTCTCCGCAAGTATTCAGTAACCGGGAGCAGTAGCAGGTAGTGTTCTGCTAGGACCTTGCATGATGTCAGAATGACATCGGCCCGCTCGCGGTCATGTGATATGCGCATCATGCACATGACCGCGAGCGGGCCAATCACAGCGCCGAACGCCGATGTGATTCTGACATCATGCAAGGTCCTAGCAGGACACTACCTGCTACTGCTCCTGGTTACTGAGCATTCCATCCTGCCCCCCCCCCTGGCTCCATCCTGCCCCCACCACCATCCTGTCCCACTTGCTCCATCCTGCCCCCCCCCCCATTGGCTCCATCCTGCCCTAATCGCTCCATTCTGCCCCCCCACCGGCTCCCATCCTGCACCCCCAGCCAGCTCCATCCTGCCCCCCTCCGCCGGCTCCATCCTGCCCCCCCCAGCCGGCTCCATCCTGCCCCCCCGCCGGCTCCATCCTGCCCCCCCTGGCTCCATCCTGCCCCACCGCCTCCATCCTGCCCCCCCCTGCTCCCCCCCGTCTCCATCCTGCCCTGATCGCTCCAACCTTCCCCACCCCCGTCTCCATCCTGCCCCCTCGCCGGCTCCTTCCTGCACCCCCCCCATCGGCTCCATCCTGCCCCCTCCGCCGTCTCCGTCCTGCCCCCCCTGGCTCCATCCTGCCCTCCCAGCTCCATTCTGCCCCCCGGCTCCATGCTGCCCCCCCTCCCTTGGCTCCATCCTGCCGCGCTCGCTCCATCCTGCCCCGCTCGCCACCATCCTGCCCTCCCGCCACCATTTTGCCCCCCTCGTCACCATCCTGCCCCCCCCATGTCACCATCCTGCCCCCCTGCTCCATCCTGCCGCCTCGACAGTTAGCGGTCATGTGACCGATCAGCTGATCGGTTTACCAGGCAACGACAGGTCCTAAAGGCCTGTAGGACCTAGAAGACGCAGTTGGAGCGAGTCGGCAGACAAGTGAGTATCCTCACTGAGGATATTTTTATTTTTACTTCTACTGTGGAGGAGCGGGGGCCGCGGGGAGCGGAGTATCGCCATATACCATAGTGCTGCTATACATGTACTGTAATGTACCGCCATATACCATAGTGCTGCTAAACAATGTGCTGTAATGTACCGCCATATACTATACCGCTGCTATACATGTACTGTAATGTACCACCATATACTATAATGCTGCTATACATGTACTGTAATGTACTGCCATATACTAGAGTGCTGCTATACATGTACTGTAATGTACCGCCATATACTATAATGCTGCTATACATGTACTGTAATGTACCGCCATATACTATAACACTGCTATACATGTACTGTAATGTACCGCCATATACTATAGTGCTGCTATACATGTGCTGTAATGTACCGCCATATACTATAGCGCTGCTATACATGTGCTGTAATGTACCACCATATACCATAGCGCTGCTATACATGTACTGTAATGTACCGCCATATAATATAGTGCTGCTATACATGTACTATAATGTACTGCCATATACTATAGTGCTGCTATACATGTGCTGTAATGTACCGCCATATACTATAGTGCTGCTATACATGCACTATAATGAACCGCCTTATACTATGGTGCTGCTATACATGTACTATAATGTACCGCCATATACTATAGTGCTGTTATACATGTACTGTAATGTACTGCCATATACTATAGTGCTGCTATACATGTACTGTAATGTACTGCCATATACTATAGTGCTGCTATACATGTGCTGTAATGTACCACCATATACTATATTGCTGCTTTATATGTACTGCCATATACTATAGTGCTGCTATACAAGTGCTGTAATATATCACCATATACCATAGCGCTGCTATATATATCTATATATATATATATATCTATATATGTAGTTCACTCACGTTAACTGAACAAGTTCTGTCAGTCACAGTATGTCAACTACATACATATTCTAGAATACCCGATGCGATAGAATCGGGCCACCATCTAGTGAGTTCTATAAGTCCCTATTGAAAGTGTTTTTCCCATCAATCTTGTCTACTTCACCTCTGCCTCCCCCTGTTTCTGTTAATGGACATTTGGAGCATGAGGTGCAGAGTATTGTGGATTCTCCAAGGGTCCAGAATTCTCTCCAATATCTCGTTCATTGTAAGGGATACAGACCTGAGGAGAAGTTCTAGGTGCCGGCTCGTTTCATGAAGACTGATCATCTTGTCAGTGCCTTCCATTGTAGGTTTCTTGGGAAACCTGGGGGTTAAAGAGGAGGTACTGTCATGATTCCTCTTGTTGGTGTGTCTTGACACAGTCGTCAGCCGTCCAATCTTGGCCATGAGCATTCTGAACTGTCAGTATGGTGATGAACAGGTTATCCTTCCAATCAGAGGGAGGGACTTGTTGAGCTGTCAGGTGGGAGACAGCTCAGCCATCCATTCTGGGCTGCGGCATCCAAGGTCTCCTCCATGTGTCTTCTGTTTGGAGTTATTACCATGCTTTATAGTTGCCTTTCTGCCATCAACTACTGCCAGTTGTAGCTTTAGCTTGGTGGTGTCTGTTGTTCCTGTACTTAGTCTGCTCTATTAAGAAACAATGGATATGCTTGTGGACATAATTGCTGCCAAAAGATGAATGAACTGGAGAGGTGTATACAGTATATCAAACTGTAGCTTTATTTGCGACACATTTTGGAGTCTAACCCTCACTCTTTCCTCAGGAAACTAACCAAGTTCACCAAGGTTGTGGATTCTGCAGCAGCCATATATGTGATCTAAACTGGTTGTATGTCACACAACTTGGCAAGGTGAACAAATGCAATAAATAATCTCTAACTTATCATCAGGATAAAACCCTATTTGCGCTCCTATTTTATTCACAGTTTCATTGTAGTCTGATATTATTTACCTGACCTTGGACTTTGCTTCTGACGATCCATTTGCCAAGCCCCTTCGTCTTGATCCACTAGCTCTCAGGAAATTAGAGTTCAAAACGTGACCTGACTACTTGTTTGTCTCACCCCTTTGTTTTTTGCTGGCCCTCGTGGTATCTGACCTCAGACCTCTTGACTACCCCACCTCAAGGCTAGCCCATGACTAGTGACTAGCGTCACAGTTCCCTTTGCCACACACTTGGGCTGTCATGACATCTTTGATAGGTTCTCCATCAGGGTCCATTGAAACTGGAAGACCATAAACCCCTAATACAATCCAGGACATTGCAATAACCTTCAGGCATTACGCTATGTGTATTCTTAATTCCCTCATGCAATTTTGATGATACCGCGCGCTCTATATGCATTTAGATTGCATTTGTGTCTATGTGTTTACTTACAATAAACATTTCAATGCTGTTTTAATGCATAAATACCTAGTGCAAACATTTCGTAAGGGTTTCCTCTCCTCTAACCTTTTCATATCCTCTCCACCTCCCCTAACTGAGAGCAATGTGGTGACATAGTTGTGACCCAAGGAGTGAGCGCAAGCCGGAGATGCACAATAAGGGCCACAGTGAATGTCTCAGGTACGTTCCCGTACAGTGTCCAGGTCTCAGATTCGTGTGTATGGATGTATATTGATGACCTATCCTACAATAGATCATCAATATCAGATCAATGGTTGTCCGACATCCGGTGCCCCCAACAGTCAGCTATTAGCATCTCCCTCAGTGAAACAGCGCCACACACTGTGTAATGGACATTATGTGTACTGCAGCTCAGCACTTAGTGATTAAGGCCAAGTCCTTCCAAAATTTCCTTAGTGGCAAAATCCAACCAATCTCCATTTTCTTTACTATGTTACCTACATATAACCCATTAACCCGTTCAGGACAGCCGCCAAACATGCATGACACACGTCGGGTGTAGGTGTATGGAGCATGCGCAGGTGGAAATCCCATTCAACATAAGGTAGGTGCCAGCTGTGTTATAACAGCTAGCTGTTTAACCCTTTAAATGCTGCTGTCAATCCTGGACAATGGCATATGATCCCCTTGGCGGGCACCCTTCACACCCCCAGTCTTCCAGGACACGATCATAGATTACCACAATTAGACTCCTTTGTTAGCTATTGGGGTTAAGAATTTTTCAGTTAATTATTTTGGATTTCACCCAGGCCCTGTTTTTTTTTTTTTTTTATCCCTGACCTTGAATTAGTATGACCAGGATTTTTGTATCCTTTTCCGGACCTTTCCCGCAGGTGATCGTGGCACCTCAGTGGATTGTTACAACTGGCAGAATGATAATTTTGGGTTTTGTGATCTTTTAGCAGCTGATAACACACATTACTCCAAACCGTCTGCCATGTGATTTCTCCGCTCGGTAAAATATAGGTCATATCCAATCAATACATGTAATTTTTCACAAATTGCCTTTTCTGGCTTATCCCTTTTAACTATTGGCACAAATCAATATTTTCATTTTCCTTTGAATAACATGCAGCTTTTCTAATGTTGGGCCAGTCAGACAATAAACTCTTAAGTATAGGAACCCGCTGTCCTCCCATGACCGGAATACACATGATGGAGATGTCTCATATTTTGGCATTCAGGTGCGCCCATCGTACCATAGACTTGTTCCATATCAGATTGGCGGAGTGATCAGAAAGAAAGTTATTATGCCTTTTCAATTTTTTTTTCACAATTATGTTGCATGATGAGCATCAGAAGGGGCCGCTCCCTACATTTCTTAAATGCTGCTGCTGCTGCCATAACTGACAGCGGCATCTACTTGGCAAAATTGCTGCAATCGATATCCAGCTAACTTGTCACATTCAGGTTGTATTAATACAGCCAGCATGTCTTGTGCCTGGCCCCATTCAAGCAGTGTGAATTTCCGATGTATATGTACGGAGAATGACACGTTCATGAGGGTCCCCCGTCCTTGGGAGACTTGTGACAGGTTTGAGATCTGAGTTTCACATTGTCTTGTGAGACTCCATTTTTTACATGTACAGTAGCTGCTTTCTTTTGGTGCAGCAGGGGTAAAGGAATCTTTCCTTGCTGGTTGTTCATTGTTACTGCTCTCTCAGGTGTAGCCGTTTTGTGACCTCTCCCCTCCACCTTAAATAGTCACATGTGACATCACCTGATGCCGACTATAGAGATTCATTCTAAAACCGACCATCTTGGAGGAAGGAAGCTTCTTATTGCTGTTGGAGTTCTGTTGCCTGCAGCCCTGATGTCTGGCTGCAGCTTTGAAGTTGAAGTGCGGTAAATCCTTTTGATTATGTTCCCGTCTGTTTTCCTTTCTCTCTGTAGGACTGTTGTAGAGGTGGTGTCTAGTGTATTCACTGGCCTTCACATTATTCAGGGTGAGTGGAAGGAGTGCTAGGGACTAGGCATGTGACGGCGGCGAGGGGAAGGACCTGCTTAGGGACATTAGGGAGCACAGGATGCAGACACAGGTTAGTGTCAGGTGGTAACCCCTCTATCTACCGCTAGGCATTCCTACCCTTTGACATTTCCTGTTGTTACGTCTGTATTGCACTGTATGCCAGAACTCCCCTTATCTGTGCGTGAAAGTCGCAAATTGAAACCCAGGAGTCATAGGTGGTGCTGGTATGGGATAGGTGAAGGGTAATTGCAGGTGACCAGGGTGGGCATTATCTGTTCAATATGTTGACCCGCCCCAAGGCCGCGGGGACTTGGTACCCGGGAGGTTGCTGTAAGGGGGATGTCACTGGTGCGCTGCCCGGGGCCGTGGCCCTGGTGGATGCTCAAAAAGGTTGGGGAATAAAAATAAAGTAAAAATAATAAAGTCTCATGACGCCACCTGCAGTACCTGGTGATGGCACCAGTGCTGCTGGCAGACCTCTGGGAATGATGGGTAGGCAGCCAGATGATGTCGCTCCCTGCAGGCGGAGCAGGGTACTCAGGGCAGGGTCTGGTCACTCTTGCTGTTCTGCACCTTAATAGAAATGAAACACTGGAGACTTGCTGACTCTGTACGGATGTTTACTGGTAACTGGACCCGGCAGTTCTCAGGTATACAGCCACACAGATTCATGTAGCTGGTCGTACTGGTCGAAGGTTGCAATGTCTCCCTAAGGCTCTCTTGGATGTCCCATCCACTTTACTTTCAGTCTCTCTGTATCTTTCCTTGTGTGGTGCCCCTATGGCTAGGTGCCACAGGGAAGTCCTGCACCCCAAATAGCAGGTGTAGTGCCTCGTAGCTGTGGGTTTGGGGTTTAACTTATGGAGTCTGTACTAAACACACAACACCAGGCCCCTTAGGGTAGTGGGACTGTATATTCAGTAAGTCCCAGGGGGTGGAGCCTAGGTTAGAGTGGGAAAACCAGGAGCAAGAGAGAGTTTAGTCAGACAGTGCTGAGAAGTCAGCCAGATAGGAGGTGTCTGGCAGGGCTGCTGACAGGAGGGCACCTCTCTTCAAGAAGGGGACCCAGGACAGAGGGAGACGATCCAGAACCGGTTGGAGCCGGCTGGAAAACGTCTGGGGTCAATACTGGCAACACGGAAGCCGAGACGGTCAGTGGTCTATCCCTGACCGTAAACCGACGAGCCACGGGACCAATCCATGGAAGCCGTAGCACCACAGAACGGTACCTCCTCCTCGGTCCCATAATCAGCCCAAGACACCGATAGGTACCGGCCCGGATTCGGTGACGCGAGGGTTCAACTTCCACCACTCCTGTCCGTACCGGTAAAGGGACAAACCGCACCTATCCGTAACAGGCCAGGGGATCGGCGAGGAAGCTCTGCCTAAGGGTGGTAAAGAGAGAGTAGAAAGGACTGAGACCCCGAAAGCCACTAGGAAGGAAACATCCACAGACTCCATGAGGGCACATTGAACCTGCAGCTACCTTCCTATTTTACCAAACTGTACTGTGTACTATATCATCTGCCGGTACCAGTAAAAGACGTTGGAGTTGAATCGGTGTCTGTCATTCCTTCCTGCCGGCGTCCAGAGGGTCTCAGCATCATCAGAGGGGTAAGAACACTTACTCCCCTCATCCATCCTTGCTGCCCTGAGGTAAGCTCCACCTGTGGGGAGCTGTACTACACTAAGCTGCATCCCATCACCTCAGTTGCCGCCTGCAGCGCTGGTATCATCGTTACCAGGATCCACAGGTGGCGTCACGACCTTTCCCTAAATTCCCCTTCCCTCCCCTACAATGACAGCCAGGGCACAGAACCGGGAAACCGACCACCCGTGATTCCCGTCACCGCCACAAACCCATCCGGGTACCCGACTACCCCTCTCTCTGTGCTCATCACTTGCGCTCTCCTTCCTTTCCATGCGCTGCCCTGTATAAACCCTCTCCCTACCAGGCCTGTTGGGTGTAATGAGGATACCCTTCTCTCTCTAAGGGGCTCAACACGGTTTGGAGCTCCTGGTGGGGCTGTGCTTTGTGGAGAAGTTCGGGGGCTGCTTAACAGACCAGCGATCCACCAGTGTTAGCAGCTCAGGGTTGGACTCACCTGCTCTCGGAGCTGGTTTCCCGGTTCGGGACTAGGATCCCCCCAGACCGGATAATGGTACAATCTGGCGCCGGGTCTTCACCAACACCCTCGGGCTCCCTCCTTCGTCTGGGCTGCCGTTCCTTTTTATAGGCGCCCTCACTGTGACTTCCTTCTATTCTTCTTTCTTTCCACTTCTCTCTCTTTCCCGCTTTTTCCACTACCCTAAATTCCTCCCACCGGGACCAGTTACCCTGGTAATAGGCTAGCGAATTGGTCCCTTAATTCTAGGTGTAGGGATACTGAGATGAGAGCCTCCGTTTAACATTACATCCGCCAGTAACTGGGGTATCACACTCACTGGCTCGAGTGCAGTACCCCTACTGTGGCGCACTGACCAGTGGGGCGCCACAATGGCATCCCCATTTTTCATGCTCGCTGGAAACATCTTGTTGTCCCCACTACAGCAGCGGCCTATATAAAATACAGGGTAGAGATGTAACATGCTTAGATTGCAGGGGACCTGTAGTTTCGGGAATGCAGGACATCGGCGCTGTGGGTGGATTGCTGCCGGTTTATGACATAGTATCGGCCTGTATTTCTTCGCTGAGCACAAAAGCTCCGTCATAGGACTCAGCGTGAATTCTGTTACAAGTCACTGATTCCTGATTCTCCCACAGCGAAAAACAAATCTGATGGAATCTGAGTTTCTAAATATAAGCCGCACTATATGCTGCCAACCTTGTAGAAAACATAGTCACATTCAGAAAACCCGGCCTGGAATTGTCCTAAGACCCAAAGAAGGTAAATAAACGAATGGCAACAACCCAGCATTCTCCAGACGCTCTAGATAGACTATTGCTAGAATGAAGGGGCGATCACACTTAGTTGACCACTTGGTTGACCGCTCTTAAACCTGCTTTTTGTTCAGTAATGGAGTTTTGCGTGGTGAGCGTGCATGCAGGAGCGTGCATGCAGGAGCCATGGAGGGGGAGCACATTACTTTTCTTTGGAACAATGGTTCATGCTAATTCCAGGTCTTTCTGTCGCTCTTCACAGGTGGATCTTCGCTCTTGGACAACTCTTCTGATAATTCTTTTCACTCCTGTGTGAAATCTTGTAGGGGGAACCTGACTGTGGCTGGTTTATGGTGAAATTGTGTTCTTTCCTCTTCCAGATTATGGCCCCAACAGAGCTTACTGGAGACTTCAGAAGTTAAGAAATTCTTCTGTAATGCCATCAGTATGTTTTGCCTCAATAAGTTTGTGAAGGGCTTGAGACGGCTCACTGGTTTTCACCATCATGAGATGTTTCTTGGGGTGACACCTTTTTATCGGCCATCAGTTGAACCAGCTGATATTATTATCACTAAGTGGCAGGATTGCTGTCTAATTACTGATAGATTTCAGCTGGTGTCAGGACTTTCCACTCTCTTCTTCTGTTTTTTCCCTGTGTCATTTCTCATTATTACACATAACTTAATTTAGCTCTTAGCTGTCGGTGTCCGCTTCTGTATCTATTATACAAATGATGCAAATTCTCAAATTCCGGTCTTTGTTTTTATTTCTTTTCTTTCACGGACTTAAAGAATTTACAGTTGCAATCAGAGTCAGACGCTTGGCTCCTGTTGTGCTTCATTTGCTTCCCTTAGCCATAAAACAAGAGCAGAATTCAAACTATTAAATTAAACATTAGTTTTTGCAATACACGAGTATTTTGGCACCGACACATTTCTACTTATCATATTTTTTTTTCAAGCTGAAAGACTGATAAATGTGAGCATTAAAGACTATTTCAGGGAGGAGAGCAGAGATTAACTGCCATCGTATTACTGCAAGGAATTAAACAATACTGATGAGCAATTCAAAAAGAGCAGACCAGAACATTGCTCTGCCAGAGTATTGTACTTTGTGTTCATGATGTGCCAGAGGATTCAGGGTAATGAAAGTTGGTAGTCCAAAAATAATAGTAAAGTTATCAGAGGTCTAACTTATAGCTCATCGGACCCAGAGTAACATTTTTGTGACATGCTCCAGGCATGACTCCATACCTCTGCACCCCATAAACATGCACCCCTGAAAGTTTTTAGTTTGAGAACCACTCAAAAAACATGAAAACGGTCATGAGTACAAGTGAGCCAGAAAGCAGAACTTCAATCCAAATGGTGCACCAGGGTAATCTAATATATAATCACCAATAATGTGTCACAGACTTCCGGCGCTTATGTTGCTATCCCACAATGCTTCGCGGCACCATTGTGGGATAGGGACACAGGCGACAGAAGTCTAAGTGACACAAACGCCACCGCTCTTGGCGCGTGATTTAAATCGCACTTCGTTGATTGGTCACCTCAGATCGCGGCGACCAATCTGCGAAGCAGCTCGTGCCTTGGCGGGGATTTGAATCCCGCGCCAATCAGCGGTGCGGGATTCAAATCTCCCGCCAATGCGCGAGAAGCTTTGCTGATTGGTTGCCACAACCAATCAGCGAAGTGGCCCTGAATGAAATCGTGCTTCGCTGATTGGTTGCCACGGATCTCGGTGACAAATCAGCGAAGTGGCTCGCGCCTTGGCGGGAGATATAAATCCTGCACCGCTCAGCCAATCAGCGGTGCGGGATTCAAATCTCCTGCCAAGGCGCGAGCAGCTTCAGTAGTTAGCACTGTATGGTAGTTCAGTGGTTAGCACTGTATGGTGGTTCAGTGGTTAGCACTGTATGGTGGCGCACTGGTTAGCACTGTATGGTGGCTCAGTGGTTAGCACTGTATGGTGGCTCAGTGTTTAAATGGCTCAGTGGTTAGCACTGTGTGGTGGCCTCAGTGGTTAGCACTGTGTGGTGGCTCAGTGGTTAGCACTGTGCGGTAGTTCAGTGCTTAGCACTGTATATGGTGGCTCAGTGGTTAGCACTGTATATGGTGGCTCAGTGGTTAGCATTGTACAGTGGCTCAGTGGTCAGCACTGTATAGTGGCTCAGTGGTCTGCACTCTACAGTAGCTCAGTGGTTAGCATTGTATTGAGGCTCAGTGGTTAGCAATGTATGGTGGCTCCATGCTTAGCACTGTACGGTGGTTTAGTGGTTTGAACTGTGTGCGGTGGCTCAGTGGTTAGCACTGTGCGGTGGCTCAGTGGTTAGCACTGTATGGTGGCTCAGTGGTTAGCACTGTATATGGTAGCTCAGTGGTTAGCAATGTACGGTGGCTCTATGGTTAACAATGTACGGTGGTTCAGTTGTTAGAACTGTGCGGTGGTTCAGTCGTTAGTACTGTGCCGTGGCTCAGTCGTTAGCACTGTGCCGTGGCTCATTGGTTAGCATTGTATGGTAGCTCAGTGGTTAGCACTGTATGGTGGCTCAGTGGTGAGCAATGTATGGTGGCTCAGTGATGAGCACTTTATGGTGGCTCAGTGGTTGGCACTGTATGGTGGCTCAGTGGTTAGCACAGTATGGTGGCTCAGTCGTTAGCACTGTGCTGTGGCTCAGTCGTTAGCACTGTGCCGTGGCTCATTGGTTAGCACTGTATGGTGGCTCAGTGGTTATCACTGTATGGTGACTCAGTGGTGAGCAATGTATGGTGGCTCAGTGATGAGCACTTTATGGTGGCTCAGTGGTTAACACTGTACAGTGACTCAGTGGTTAGCACAGTATGGTGGCTCAGTGGTGAGCAATGTATGGTGGCTCAGTGGTTAGCACTGTATGGTGGCTCAGTGGTGAGCACTTTATGGTGGCTCAGTGGTTAACACTGTACAGTGACTCAGTGGTGAGCACTGTATGGTGGCTCAGTGGTGAGCACAGTGGTGAGGCAGGGACACAGGGGAGGGAGAAGGCACAGGGGATGCAGAAGGCACAAGGGAGGCAGAATGCACAGGAGAGGCAGGGACACAGGGGAGGCAGAGTCATAGGGAGAGACAGTGCACACAGGGAGACACAGCGCACACAGGGGCTGAGAGCACACAGAACGGAGAGAAAGGCACAAGTAAGACAGAGTACACAGGGGAAGAGACAGCATAGAGAGGAGAGAGCGCACAATAGCATCAGGCCTATTTCTAGTGCTCAATAACTGGCAAAACTTCAAATCCAATGGTACACAAGGGTAATACCCAATAACTGGCAAAACCTCAATCTAAACGGTGCATCAGGGTTATACCCAATGACTGGCAAAACTTCAATCCAAATGGTACACAAGGGTAATATCATCCAACAACAGCCAAAACTTCAATCCAAATGGTGCACCAGGATAATACCTGACATGCCCTTGGCCGCAGGGCCAGTCTCTGCCAATCAGAGAGATCGGTGCCCACCATGCAGCTCTGCTAGTTCTGCTCACCCTGTCCATGGCTTCATTCGGACATCTGCTTCCTTCTGTGCTAGGAACCTGCGCCCTCTTGGCAGGTCTCCTTGGAATGCTCTTAGGATGCGCGCGCCACTTAATGCACACACTTACAGGAGCAACACACCTGTTCCCTCTTAGGAACAACACACCTGTTCCCTCTTAGGAATCAGACTGAGTGCTAAACTGCCCTGTGCATGAAAGGCATCCTCCCCAAAGGGCAACGTGTTCATTCTCTAGGAATGTTGCCTTTGTCTTGGTTGCACTCCTGTAGTACTCTGCGATAGGAAGACTGTTGCTTTGCACTATACTAATACCTCTGTCTCCACAGAATCCTCTGCTGGCAGTTCCTTATCCTGCATCACTCTATACACCTCAGATCCCGTCCCAGGGTGGCCAAGCCTCTTATCACAGAACCATCCAGATACCTCTACCGGCTTGGATCAGCCTTTTTGTGATTACACGGAACTCTCAGGATCCTCTCCACTGACTGAGCAAGTGTTCCACAGTCTCTCCGTCTCTACTTTCTGGTCTGTACAGGTCACACCTCTGGTCCAGGATTTGCTGCATTTAGACCTCCTGGTGCTGTACCACCTGAATCCCTGTACAGGGTTTACTTCTGCTGGTGCTCTGCTGCTAGAGTTCGGTGTCGCGATCCAGAGAGTCCTCCCCTCAGACACCTTCTCCTTATGTTAAACCTTTCCTTAATAAATATCCTTGGTTTTAGTAAAGTCACTCTCCTGTCTCTTGAGTATCGGGTATTCAGCTACCACTGCTCCACCAGTGGTCCTGTGAGTCCACGTAACATCTTCACGCCTCTTGGGTGTAACAATACCCAATAACTTGCAAAACGTCATTCCAAATGGTGCACCAGGATGAAAACCCATAACTGGCAACATTTTAATCCAAATAGTGCACCAATAACCATAGTGCAGTTATCCAATAACTGGCAAAACATCAACCCAAATGGATGCATTAGGGTAACTGGTGCTCCAGGAGAGGTCTCTCACATGTGTGTACAAATGTAGAACGCTCTCAACTACAATGTTGAAGACTAGCCATATCTCTCCCTATAGTCCCGGGCTGCAACTTCCAACTATATTTTCTCTGAAATGCATTTCATAGAAAGACATAGCTTGCTGAAACTGTGCAATCAGTGGTAATGGCAGACCGGTTCTTTATGGTGATCCTGCTCACTTGGCTATGCTCACCAAAAGAGTCAGCTCTTTTGGATCCTAAATGGATCCCTAATAAATGTGATCACCACAGGTAAACACATATTTCAGATGATGTTAATGCGTCTGAAACCCCGCCCACCTGCGATCAAAAACCCGAACACTTGCAATTAGCCAATCACTTTGACGAATGGGTTGGATTTGGTTTGGATGGGTGGGGTTTTATCCTCCAAACACTGGAATTTACCTTCCAGTAAAAATCTATTAAGGAAATTTACTGGCTTTCACTTGTTGTTTGCTGTCGTTCACAGCAGGGACAGAACTACTTGTCTGGGATCATTCATGAACCCACCCACCACTGGTAACCAGGCTCTGATCCATGCTGCCCAGAGTTTGAATTGAGTAACAGGTCATGGAAGCTCATAAATGCATATGTAGGTGGAATCTAGAAGATACATGGATAGATAGATAGATAGATAGATAGATAGATAGATAGATAGATAGATAGATAGATAGATAGATAGATAGCCCATGTAAAAGTAATGCCTATCCTCAGGATGATACTATATATAACCTCGCCGCACCATATAGCTATGTCTGCACACCTGGCACAGATCCGAGAGATTACCTCCTTCATCACAGACACAAACTGTGTTACAAAAATTCCTTGAAGCGATAGAATTCCTGCCCATTCTTGTTTTGTAATCCAAGAAATGTCTGTCTGTCACCCGGGGATTATGACGCTCTGCATTTATGTTATTGCGTGGGATACGGAGAACCTGTTTTACAACAGATTACTAGTTGTGCTTACTTAGAAACCTCTGAACTTAAAAAAATCTTTGTTACCTATCCTAATTACAAGGTTCTAGATTCTCCTATGATGTAGTATTTAGGATTTATGCAGTTCTTCTTGCTCTTCTTCTTCTTCTTAAGGTACCGACACATCCCGCCATATGGCTGGCGATTTGATGTGAGCGCACACTTTTCGGGCACTTTTTTTTCACATCGCTGTGGAGCTGTCACACATAGCAATCTAGCGTACGATCTTCGTGCAATTCTGCGTCCCGGAAATCGCCTTGAGAAGACCGGAAGCGATCTTCCCTTCACACATCGCTGCATCACACGCCACAATCGTAGCAGCGATGTGGCCATACTGTTTCGATAGGGGCGTGCTAGAGTGTGTTTCACCGCGCCCCTAATACTGCGATTGGTGGATGGAACTGCGTTCCTATTGGACAGCCTTGTGTGAACGCACGGGTTATCAAATAAGGTTCCTCGGACATGGCCAGCCAATCGGAGCGCAGTATCACCTACCAATCGCAGCAGATGTGGCGCAAAAAAACACCATCCAAGCACGCCTACGGGATTGACTTCAGGATCACTGTGTACGTCGCTATCACCCTGTCACACGCCACGATGCGCTGAAATCGCCTGCTGGATATCGCCTGATTTCACTGCATTGCAGGGCAATCAGGCGACGCTCCACCAGCGATTTCTCGCCATAGAATCGCCCAGTCACACGCCACTACGCACATGTGATGTGGTTTCCACATCGCCGAATTTGGGAATTGCCAGTGATCTCGCCGGTGATATGGAGGTGTGTGACGGTACCTTTACTCTTCTACTTCCTCTTCTTCTACCCCTTTTTCTTCTGACTTCCTCTTCTCCCCCCCTCCTTCTTCTCCTTCCTCTTTTTCCTCTTCCTATTTATCTTACTCAATTTCTTCTTCCTCTTCTTCTTCCTCTGCTTCCTCTTTTTCTTCCTCTTCTTTTTTACTTCCTCTTCCTTCCTCTCATCATTCTATCTCTTCTCCTTCTGCCTCTTCTTTTTCTCTTCTTCTTCTTCTTTCTACTTCTTCTTCCTTTTCTTTTTCTTCTTCTCCCTCTTTTTTTTCTTCTTCCTCTTCTTCCTCATCTCCTTCCTCTTCTCATTCTTCCTCTTCTTCCCCTCCTTCTTCTTCTTCCTATTCTTTTTATTCTTCTTAATTCTTCTCCTCTTCTCCCTTCCCTTCTTCTTCCCCTTTGTCTTTTTCTCCTTCCTCTTCTTTTTCTTCTTCTTCTTCCCCTCCTTCTTCCTCTCTTCTTCTTCCTCTTCTTCCCCCTTCGTCTTCTTTTTCTTCTTCTTCTTCTTTTTCTTCTTCTTCTTCCCCTCCTTCTTCCTCTTCTCCTTCTTCCTCTTCTTCCCCTTTGTCTTCTTTTTCTTCTTCCTCTTCTCCTTCTTCCTCTTGTTCCCCTTCAACTTCTTTTTCTTCTTCCTCTTCTTTTTCTTCTTCTTCCCCTTCTTCTTCCTCTTCTTCCCCTTCGTCGTCTTTTTCTTCTTTTCCTCTTCTCCTTCTTCCTCTTCTTCCCCTTCATCTTCTTTTTCTTCTTCCTCTTCTTTTTCTTCTTCTTCCCCTTCTTCTTCCTCTTCTCCTTCTTCCTTTCTTCTTCCTCCCTTCCTCTTCTTCTCCTTTCATTCTACTTTCAGGGAATAATCCTCCAGAGCATATCTGCATATCTGGAACTTTCGGAATCTTGAGTATTAGGAGCCACAGACACTTTGTAGCGATGCCAGAAATGATAATAAATGTCTCATTTCCCTCTCTAGATGTTCCTTTGTATTACAAGTGATGGCGGTGATTAATGCATTGCTGACATGACGCATTTAACCTACATTTCAGTATCAGTGTCGTCCTGCTCCGTCTCATTTTACTATCTGGCTAATATCCCCCACTTCTCCTGTCCCAGCTGTCACTTAATATCCTGGCATTGTGACAGTGTTGTCATAACAACCCGACACTTCCGCGCTCGGAGACAGGACACAAGGAGAAATTTCGGTTTAGTGTTTTTTTTAGGAAATTCTTATAAATGAAAAATGACCCCTAGTGTTTAATATTGATGCGGCCGTACAATACACAGCAATATGGAAAGTTTGCAGAACTGTCTACAGCAACAGAAAAAAGCATATTGCACATAAACATGTGGTCTATAGTCACAATTAAATACAAACATTAGAAAAGTCTGTAACCTAATTTATGTCATTTATAATATCCGGCATCATATTTTGTGGCAAAGAGGTCTTTGGGACTCCTCAAGTACCAGGGTAACGTCAACTCCTGTTAATGCCAACTTAATATTCACTCCTTCCCCAGCCCACCCCTCTGTGCCGGCATCAGTGATTGGGTCGCCCGCTAATGCTAAATGAATATTCACTCCTTTCCCCTTTTCTTCTCTGTGTTGGAATCAGTGTTTATATGGCACCCTGCAGTCAGGCTGCCACTAATGGTATTGCATACATTTTACACGTATGGTACCATGTCCAGAGGTAAGGAAAGCTTTGCTATGACCCCCATTTGCACCCGATATAATCCAAACTCCAGGCCAGAGAGATGCCGGGCAGAAGATAACCAAATTCAGGGCAGTTCCCAACTACTGGATGAAGGGAGGAGTTAGGTTAGGGATGGGAGGCAGAAGGAGTTAGGCTCTAGTGAGATCCAGTTGGGCAGCTGGGAAGCTAGGACTACACATGGAGTTAGGTGCTAGTCACAGGCCTGAGGACACGAATCTGCTGCCTGCTGTTCAAGCCGGGCAGAGGAGCTAGCCGCAGTAAGGGTAACAGCCCCAATTTGGTTTGGATTCTTCAAGGCCAGCCCTGAAACTGGAGGCCACCTGAGTACAGTGGCTAACTTAGTGGACCCTTCCGAGGCTTAAGGAACTATATAGGGTTAAGAGAACTAGCAAGATGGTTGCTCGCAGAACCCGCAGTCACCTGCCTGCTGGGACTGGCAACCATAGGACACTTAGGAGAGGACGGGGGTAGCAAGTGTCAGGAAGAGGAAAGCAGTGAGGAAGACCAATATACCCTGTGCCTCGGCAAGGTGAATTCTGAGTAACCCTGGGCTGGCCAGGCTGTAAGCTTGTTGGACCATGTACCTCAGCCAATTTGTGACTACACTGAATTGTCAGTAAAGGGTAAGAACCACAAGAACCCTGGGTGTTGTCTGGTGTTGTCTGATCCTTCCTGCACCTCCCTGCACCTCTCTGCACAGCTGTACCTTGTACTGCTACAACCCCGGTCCTCCTCCTCATCCCATCTGCAACTTATACCTCCCAAGGGACTCTGGGCCTAACTGGAGAGGGCCCAACATCTGGCTGCCACACCACCATTCCTTGGAGAGTCCCCCACAGCAACCCCATGCCATCTACAGGCCAGAACTCCAGTTGGCGTCACAGCAGTCAATTTACCCTATATATAATTTCCCTTCACTTGTTCGATATGGGCCGTTACCCCATGGACCGCCACTGTGTCCCCTGAACTGTCTGACCACTGATAGTCGAGTACCCCAGCCCCGCAACTGATACACCTGGGTCACCCGTTAATGCAAGGGAAGGAGTGAATATTCATTTAGCATTCACAGGAGATCCAATCACTGATACCGACACAGAGGAGTGTGCGGGGGAAAGAGTGAATATTCATTTAGTATTAACGGGAGACCGAATCACTGATGCCGACACAGAGGGGTGGGTGAAGGAGTGAATATTAATTTGGCATTAACAGGAGACCTAATCACTGATGTCGGCACAGGGGGGTGGGCAGGGAAAGGTGTGAATATTCATTTGGTATTAACAGGAGACTTTATTATTGATGCTGGCACAGAGGGGCGAGTGGGGAAATGAGTGAATATTCATTTGGCATTAACATACATTTCCAAAGTTTACAGCAACACAACGGAGCAACATACAACACTAACAATTACATATCCTGAAAGGGCTGCCCAAGCCCTATTTCAGTATACTATTAGTATGATGAACTGTATCAAGGGCTTATTTTTGGTGTAGGTGACTCACATTGGCTGGGACTCCGGTTGAAAGGCGTTTTCTTCCTCCCTCTTGTCACGGATGGACCGCGCCTGCCGGTAGCGGGGCCCGGTGGGTACAGATCAAAAGAGACGTCATGGGTTGAACAGATTAGGGGTTCATTTGTTTTGTGACGCCACCTATGAGTGTTCCGGGAACTGTACCGGCGCTGCGGGGCCTCCGGGGGATGGAATGCAGCAAGATGGAACGCTCCCCACAGGCTAAGCGATGATCCCCGGAGGCTGGAGCTGCACAAGATGTTCTGAGGCAGCTACGGTTACCTTAGTTTGCGGATAAGCAGTTCATAAGAAGGCACGGACACTGTAAGTCTCTGTAACGGGTTCTTTACTGTAACCAGCAGGCAGTACATGTCATACAGTTTGTAGGTAGTGGATCGGGTGGACTCAGCAATGACCTGTGTTTCTCAGAGATCCGCGGTGTTCCTCCATTCTAACTAAGTATGTTGCCTTTTGTCGCCCAGGAATGCCAGATCGGGTACAGGGAGGCTGCTTGAGTGCCCTATCCAGGGTATACGTTCCGGATGCTTTGGGGAGCCTTGGGTCCTTTGGTGGGTACACCGCTGGCTAGACGACTGTGTATGGCGGTGGTGGGGTGCTCCTGTAAAGTGGTCCCTCCACTCCTCTGGTTCGCATAGCAGAGCTGAACTACTGCTAGCTTCGGTACCAGCAAACCGGCTGTAGATGGGCACGGGATGATTTTGGACCCGCATGTTGATGCCCGCTGAACGGTTGTTAAGGCATCGGGAATAATGGTGCTCAACCGAGGTGATGACAAGGAGATGGGCCAGGGAATTGACCAGGGGGCCGCACGGAACTGTGCAACCCCCTCTCCTAGGTTGCTGTTACGATTCCTCTCTCCTTACTTCTTTCTTTAAAACTCTCTAATTGTTCTAAACTCTCCACTACACACTACCACTGCACTCCGCCCACCAGGACCTTATTGGCCCTCTATGCTAGGTGATGCATGTTGGGTATGGATCTCTGAGTTAACCGTGTGACTGCTGAGTCAGAGAATATTGCTGCTGCTGTTTTGGCTGCAATACCCTCCTGTGACGCACTCGGTGCGGGGCGCCACATAGGGATTCTATTTAAGGCATACTCCAAAAAAGCTGAAAAATTCTGCTAGGATTCATTTTTGGGATAGGTGTTATTTTCAAGAACACACGGTATCTCCAGCTTACCATATTTATCCCCTCTCCATCAGTATGTGCACATTCAGATGTATTCTTCTATGTAGGGAAACGTACAAAAGTCACCATCTGGAGACCTTCTCTTCATAGCAGTTTGCTAGACCTTGTGCTAATGCACAAAGTTGACAAATAGCCACGAGCCACAGTTCTTGGGTCTGTGAGCCACATGTGGCTCCAGAGCTGTAGGTTAGGGACTCCTGTTGTACATTGATTGGCACAGTAATCTGAGGCCTATTCACACGGCCCGAAAAATTGCAATTATTTTGGCCAACAAATGTCATTCACTAAATCGTCATTTTCTCATGCACATCGGTTCACAATAATGATTGTTCTGTGTTAGAGCAATGCTTTTCATTCTCCTTCTGTTGCACCACTGCTAAAAATCTAGGGGGCTCCTCATTGATCCTGCATGTCCAACCTTGCAATATTTCCAAGAGAACTCAACCATTGTGCATGATGCCTAGACCACAAAGTCCTCAATAAAGAGACTTCAGGAGCTCCAAGAAATTCTCATGAAACAGAGAAACACATAAGAAAAGGACTGAAACTTCCCATGTAAACTGATCTTCTTACATCAGAGTAAACAAAGTAGGACAGATGACAGACGCCACTATCTATAGAAGAATTGAGGAGACATCCTGCTGACTGATGAAGGAGGACGCGTCTTCCGGTGGATGAAATGTTCTCAGGTAGCAGCCACATTGTCAGGAGAGCTTTCATAGATCGGATTCCTTCATCTTTCTATTGACTTCTGTTGGTTGAGGGGCTGCCATGATTTGAAGGTTGGAGGTATTTGCAGTATTATGTAGATGTTGGTTTGCAGGTTTCCACACAAGCCATGCAGATATTGAAACTTTGAACAATATGCCATACATTTTATCAGAGATTGGTCAGTCGTTGTCTGGAGTTATTGCGCCATTTTTAAATCAGAAGAAATTTGAATGTTAGAAAAGGGAAATTTTTATTTTCCAGAAAACATTCAACCACTTTCTTCCACCTGACATTAATATACCTGGCAAGAACGTGATTCTCCGTCATCATGTATAAATGGGGCAGCAGTCTGCAGGTGTATGCAGTTGCAGTCCAAATTAGTCAACTCATCATGACAAATATCTTTAGCATTTTGTAGATCCCTTTGGCTGTTATGACCTGCTGCAGATCTAATTCATAACCATACACCAGATTTTGGCAGCATTCCTTAAGAATCTTAGCCCATGGCTAATGGCCTCCAGGTCATTAATATTCTTGGGTTTGCTGAAAATCCCATCAAAGATTTTCTTTGGGTTTCCAGTCAGGCACCTGTGTGTCCACTCCAGAATCTTCCAGGATTTCTTCTGAAACCAAGCCTTAGCGGACTGTGAGGTATGAAAGGCATTGACCTGTTGGAAGTTCTAATGACGCCCAAGCTTCAACTTTCTCACAGAAGACATGATGTTTTCTCCTAGCATTTTCTGATACATGATTGAATTTGTCTCATCCACCACATGCTGTAGGTTTCCAGTGCCAGACGAAGTGAAGTAGCCACTTCATCAACTCCCTGCCATTGAGCCACCACCATGCTTCACTGTACACATCACCAAGCCACCACCATGCATCACTGTAGACATTGACAAGGCACCGCCCTGCTTCACTGTAGACATCGCCAAGGCACCACCCATTGCTTCACTGCAGACATCGCCAAGGCACCACCATGCTTCACTGCAGACATCGCCTAGGCACCGTCATGCTTCACTGTAGATATCACCAAGGCACACCATGGTCACTGAGACATCGCCAAGCACCCACATACTTACATGCAGACATCGCCTAGGCCACGACTCATGCTTCACTGTAGACATCGCCAGGCATCACCATGTGTCACTGTAGACCTCACCAAAGCACTCCTACTTTACTGTAGACATTGACCAAGGCACCGCAATGCTTGACTGTAGACTTTGGTCAAAGCCCGCATGCTTCACTGTAGACATCCCCTAAGCACCCTATGCTTCACTGTAGACACTGCACGAGGCATCCACAATGTTCACTTAGACATTGCCAAGACACCTTCCATACTCTTACTGTAGCATCACCGAGCCCACTTGCTTCATTGTATACATTAATGAGTCACCCACCATGCTTCACTGTAGACATCGCCAAGCTACTATTAGTTTTCAATGTAGACATCACTGAGTCACCGACATGCTTCATTAGACTTGCCAAGTCCATTCCATGCTTCATTATAGGCATCACCAAGTCCTTGTCATGCGTACACTGTATTCATCTCGAGCCCCCCAATGCTTCACTGCAGCATCAATAAGCATCACCATGCTTTAAGTAGGCATCACCAGGCATTGCCATGCTTCATTGTAGTCGTCGCCAAGACCTTGCCCTGCTTCACTGCAGGCATCACAGAGCCCCCCCCCCATTCTTCACTGTAGACATCACCGAGCCCCTGATATGCTTCACTGTAGACATCACTAAGCCCCCACCATGCTTCACTGCAGGCATCAATAAGTCATCATCATGCTTTTATGTAGGCATCACTAAGCCATTGCCATGTTTCATTGTAGTCATCACCAAGAGCAAGCCCTGCTTTACTGCAGGCATCACAGAGCCCCCACCATGCTCACTGTATGTATCACTGAGCCACCACCATGGTTCACTGCAGGCATCACAGAGCCCTCACCATGCTTCACTGTAGGCATCACTGAGCGCCGCCATGGTTCAATGCAGGCATCACAGAGCCCCCAACATACTTCACTGTAGACATCACTCATGCGCCATGCTTTACTGTAGCCTTCATCAAGCCACAACCATGCTTCACTACAGACATCATCAAGCCACGTAGAAAAATAAAATGAGTGTGCTCACATCATGGGAAAGTCTTTGCTGCACAGAATCACATCCTGAGTGTAGCAAACCAACTTAGAATAATGGATGTTCCAGCTTCAAGGGTTCCATTAAAAATTCATGCTTTATTCAAGGTTTAAAAGACATGTACAGGCATAGAAAGTGCAGAGGGGGCAAGGGGGTCCTGGCTACGCATTTCAAACACAAGCCTCAGGCTTTAAAAAAGAAGATGGCTTGTGTTAGAAACACGTAGCCAGGACCTCTCTGCACTTTCTATGCCTGTATATGTCTTTTTAAACTTTCAATAAAGCATAAATTTATAATGGATCCCTTGAATCTGGAACATCATTTTTCTACTTTGATCACCATGCTTCATTGTTTGCATCACTGAGCCCACTGCCATGCTTCACTGTAGAACATCGCCGAGGCCCACCCGCCATACTTCACTGAAGACATCCCCAAGGCACAGCCATGCTTCACTGTAGACATCTCCAAGGCATCGCCATGCTTCACTGTAGACATTTCCAAGGCACCGCGATGCTTCACTGTAGACATTGCTGAGGCACTGCTATGCTTAACTGTAGACATTTCCAAGGCACCGCCATGCTTCACTGTAGACATTGCTGAGGCACTGCTATGCTTAACTGTAGACATTGCCCAAACACTGTCATGCTTCACTGTAGATATCGCCGAGGCACTGCCATGCTTCACTACAGACATCGCCAAGGCACCGCCATACTTCACTGTAGACATCACCGAGCTCCCACCATGCTTCACTGTAGACATCACCGAGCCCCCACCATGCTTCACTGTAGATATCACCAAGCCCCATCATGCTTAACTATAGACATCGTACGATCAGATTACAGCTGTGGAGGAGAGGGAGAGATTAATCTCTCCATCTCCAGCATTGCCAACCTCTTGTATATCGCTCTGCACTCAGATGACATCCGGGTGCCGTGCAATGTTTCCCTTGCTCCAATAGACTTGTATGCGTGAGTGTGATCCCAAGACTCACTGATAGTCACAGCATTCTGCAATTTTTTTCCTCTGCCAAAATTGTAGCAGATGGCCACTGCGATGTTTAACATGGTAGTGCAATCCAATGATTATAAACACATTGTTGAACTGCAGTGGAACGAAGCTAGTGGTACAACACCAACATTGTACAATCTCTGACAAATCTGGTCAGTGAAATATGGACACATATCATTTGTGGCTGTGTAAACATGCAATCTGTCCATGATTCACTGCAACCAGAGATTGGTTCAGAGATTGGATACAATGAGGTGTGTAAACCACCATCAGTTGACAGATTGGATGCTGGATTGCCGAAGAAAAAACATTCTCAAAGCTGCAGAAATTAGTGCACTGTGTGATTAGTGTGTGAAGCGGAGCAGGACTATGTGGGTAAGGTCCTCTGTATATCTTCCTCCTCATGGCTTGCCCCTTTACATTTAAATGTAATGCCACGCCTCCACTGCAGCTGTTGGTGGTGCATGCACATTACTATTGTAATTGTGTCGTCATGAAAATGGCGCTGGAGTCAGCGCGTGCGTGCACCATAATCTCTTGTGCCATTTTATTGAAGACACTGTGGGGGTGACTATCAGGAGCAGGGGCACATGCGCAGATGAAAAAAAAATTCAAACTCCTCGTGCGCCGATGCCGCTCATAATCGTCTCTTCAGTGTCTTCAATAAAATGGCGTCATAGATCACGATACAGCATGTGCTGACTCCTGCACCATTTTAATGACATCACAATAGTAGTGTGTACATGCCAACTGCGGTGCGGTGCAAAATTTAAATAAAGAAAAGGGGATAAGCCAGGAGGACACAGGAGGAGGAAGATATACAGAGGACCCGACCTATATAGCCCCACCTCGCTGCACACGTCAGTCACACAGTGCACGCCCTTCTGCAACTATGGCTAGGGTCAGACTTGCGTCATGCATTTCCTAAATACATGTGTTATTTTCATGTGCAAATCTTGAAAAACGCATGTGTTAACACACCCATAGGCTCCAATGCAAAAAACGCATTGCAAAAGTGCAATGCATTTGGCACTATGCGTTTTTGCCAGCGCACCTAAAAATGCGGTCTGCAGGGCTTTTTGGTGCTTTTGCAAAAACGCATGTGTTTTTTTAACATGGGAGTCTATGGGAAAGGCATGCGTTAAGGCATGCGCTAAGAATAAACATAACTATCATGGAAATGGAAAGGGGGAAAAAAAGCATCCTCAAACGGATGCAACCTCCCAAATGTGACCCTAGCCTATGAGAACGTTTTTTTCGACAGTCCTGCATCCGATCTGTCATCTAAGGCCCTGTGCCTATGCAGTAAAAGTGGTCCATTTGTGGTGCAGAAAATTCAGCAACAAGGTTCACACACCTAAGGTTTTGCTGCAGCAAAAACGCAGCAAAACCTGTAAGGCTGAAGGCACACTACAAGCGTTACAAACAGTGCGTTTTTGTCGCACGGCAGTCATGCGAGTGCTTTGCATATTGTCCTGCGAGTGTGGTGCGAGTGCGTTTTTTTGGCCACATCTTGAATCCGACAGCAATGCGTTTTTCTCTCACTGGATTTTCATGTTTTCCAAATGATCAAATCAGCTGCCGATCGTATAGTAAATGACGGTCAATTAGCTCCTTAATAAGGCTAGAGTCACACTTGCACGATTCTAAATGTCGCTTTACACGTCGCGATATCGCAACATAACAACGATAAAAAGTCACGTGGTACGGCCGTTGTAGTTGATATCGTTTGTGCGTTGAGTCGTGTAAATGGGCAATGTGACGCGAAAACAACCTAACTATGATATTGCAAGAAGATTGTGCAAGCCCTTCAACCGTACGATATTGTATAGGCGATGTGGCAGGATCGTGCTGTGTGACAGCGCAACTATGATTTTGAGCGCAACTTCCCCTATTCACTACAATGTTAAATGGTCGTTCCCTGGGTTGCTCATACACAGTGTGGAAAAGGGGCGTGCAACATCATAGTTGCGTTGCCTGCCGATATCTCCCTGTGTGACATCTCCTATGAGATCTTGGACAAGTGCCAAAAACGTGCGCGCTCCCATGAGATCGTATGCAATATCGCAATGATATTGCGACGTGTAAAGCGGCCTTTAGAATCTAAAAATTCTACGTTTTCTGCCAACAACACAGGGGACTTAGAATCGTGCAAGTGTGACCCTAGCCTAAACTGATTGATGCTTGTCCCATATTACTGGATGGTCCTGAACAAGCACAATTAACATCTCATCATTAATATACCGGGACATGATGCAGGGA
The DNA here is from genome assembly GCA_033576535.1 of Allobates femoralis. Lineage (NCBI taxonomy): Eukaryota > Metazoa > Chordata > Amphibia > Anura > Aromobatidae > Allobates > Allobates femoralis. Next base: position 43,294,015 of record JARQOC010000010.1, read on the forward strand.
TCAGGCTCTGTGGAGGAGGAAACACAGCTTGTGCTTGTAATGGGACCCTAATTGCAGCTGCGCTTCCTGATAAGCTGATGAGTCAACTTACTGGTCCAAACTGTTTTTTGTGCATTTTTCACGCATGACTCTCGCCTTGTGTGTTACAATGGTGCGTTTTTTTCACGCATCCATTGAGTTACATTGGGCTCTCACGCGTGAAAAACGCGTGCAATCGCAGCATTCTACGATTGTACTCGCATTGCCCTCGCAATGAGTGTTCAACATGAGAAAAACGCACCAATATGCCCTGCAGCATTGCTTAACATTGGTCTGAGTGAAATGCGATTTTTTTCACGCATTGCACTTGCGCGAGTCTCTCGCCAGTGTGCCTTTAGCCTCAATCCAGATTACTGGCAGGGGAAAACCTGTGTTTTTACTGAGAATTTCCTGCATTTTTTCTGTTTTTGTCCACAGAACACTGCAAAAATACAGAAAAGAATTGACACAGCAAACTCTGAGCAGGTTTCAATTTCTGCAAAGAAATTAAACCAATGTGTGTGCACAGCTTTTCCCTGACTCAGGCCTGTTTTATACATCCGTGCCTACGGCAGACCGGCACGTATGCGGTCCATGCCAACGCATACCGGAGGCACGGACATACGGACAGCAATGTTATTCTATGGCCCTCTTCACATGTCCATGATACTGCATGGATTGCGTCTCCGTGTGGAGCAGATGCGTGTCCGTTTGCTCGCCCGGCAATATGTCCGTTTTTTACCAGCACCACGGACCACTTTTGGCCCAAAACGTCCTGCACATGGATGTTCACAGTGTGAATCCGTGTTCACGGACCTAGAGCCAGGATCTTGAAGCTAAAAAATAAAGAATTTCATACTCACCTGTCTCCAGTGCTCCCTGTTCTTCTCTCTTCCGGGACCGCTCATTAGACTCATCTAATACTCACTGCACTGAGCCAAACAGCGGACTGGAAATGAGAGGAACAGGCAGCGCTGGAGGCAGGTAACTATGCAATGACAGGCTGTCCGTGTACTATCCATGGATAGCACACGAATGTGTCACATGTGTGACACATGGACCCCCCCCCCCCTTCAAAAATGGCCTTTCTCACGCATCCATATGTTGCACGGATGTGTGAAACAGGCCTCTAAACAGGAATCTAAAATGCAGGTTAAGGCTATGTTCAGACTGTGCATTTTTTATCTGTTTTTTTTTTCCATTTTTGCAGTGAAAATGCAGTGAACACATCACTTATTTGGAATTCCTGCAGAGTCAATGGGTTTTCAAGTTTTGCTGTTCAGTTGGTGCTTTTTTGACCTGATCCGTTTTTTGTGTAGAAAAGTGATCCGTTAAAAGAATGAGCTGTGCTTTTCTGATCTGCTTGTCCCATTGAAACTATTGTGTATGGGCTAAAAAAGCGCACCAAAGAAAAATGGATCAAAATTAGATGATCTGTTTCTGATGCGTTTTTTTTGACAAGTTGATCCACATTTCCAGCTTAAAAACAGAGAAAAACGCCCAAGAAAAAATGGGTCAAAAACGCAGTGTGAACATAGCCTCACACTAGCATAAAAAAAAGGTATAAACACAGAACGAAAACGCCCCAAAAACGCAGTGTGTGAACATAGCCCAAACGGCATCTGTTTTTCAATAAAAAAAAAATCACCACAACACATCGTGTTTAATGTGCTGCCAATCTGTTTTTGATGTTTTTTTAATTACAATGGAGAAAACGGATCACTAATTGACGCGCATTCTTTTTCTGGATGCGTTCGGCACCAAAAACGGACCAATATAAAACTCAGACAAAAATCTCATAGGGTGTTTTCACATCTAAGGTTGGTGTGCGTTTTGCTTAATTTGCGTTTCTAGGCGTTTTTACCGCTAACCGCATAAAGACGTTAGCGTTTTTGCCCCCATTGATTTTAATGGAATCGTATGTAAAAACGCATGTGTTTTTGCCAACGCTGCACAAAACGTCGGGGAAGCGTTTTGTGCTGCGTTGGCAAAAACGCATGCATTTTGTGTTTTTGCAAACGCACATGCGTTTTTCATGCGTTTTAATGCGATTCCATTAAAATCAATGGGGGCAAAAATGCTAGCGTTTTTAGCGGTAAAAACGCCTAGAAACGCAAATTAAGCAAAATGCACACCAACCTTAGATGTGTAACAGGCCATAGACCTTGGTGGAAGCTCCATAAGGCCACATGCACACGTTCAGTATTTGATGAGTTTTTTACCTCAGGATTTGTAGACAAAACCAGGAGTGGATGATTAAATACAGAAATGGTGCAGGTGTTTCTATTAGACTTTTCTCTGATTGCTGCACTCCTGGTTTTGTCTACAAATCCTGAGGTAAAAAACTCACCAAATACTCCGCGTGTGCACATAGCCTAAATTGATCTGGTTTTGGTGCAGATTTCACCAAAAACATATGGAAAAAATGCAGCATGTGCACAGGGCCTAAGGCCATGTTCACACATTGGGTATTTAGTGAGTTTTTTTACCTCAGGATTTGTAGCCAAAACCAGGAGTGGAACAATCAGAGGAAAAGTCTAATAGAAACACCTGCACCACTTCTGGATTTAATCACCCACTCCTGGTTTTGGCTACAAATCCTGAGGTAAAAAACTCATCAAATACTGAACGTGTGCACGTGGCCTAAAGCTGTGATTGGATTCAGCATCCTAGTGTCAGTATAGCACTGGCTTTACTTCATATGGGAACATCCTGCTGGTTTCCCTTTAAAGCCACACCGGCTTTTTACTTGGCTGGAGAAGGCAGCATTGTTGTGCCCATCAGGTTACATAATTTATTTCGATGTTAATACTTCTATGCCCAAAAATGACAAAAGTATTGTAGGAGTGATACCTTTATTGGCTAACCAGAGAAATGCTATTTGCAGCTGTCAGTGCACAGAGCATGCTTTCTTTCACATTGCTATATGCACATTGTCACATTTTGCAGATCCGTCTTGCACATCTGCGACGCCTTGTTTCCCGGTGAAGATGATGATGAAGCTCGTCATATTTCCGAGAAGCTTTGCACTTCCTGTCCAGTGACTCAGGAAGCAAAACACAGCAGCGTGGAAAGTGAAAGCAGGAAGCTTCATCAGAGCTGAGGCCTGAGCCAGGAAAATCCTCATTGTTCTGCCCAGAGAGAGGGGGATCGCCTGCTGCAGCTGCCTGGAGACAAGTGACCGAACTGGAAAGGTGAGCGAAGAGCAGAGACTGTGTGCATCCACCAAGGCGTGCAAGAAAAAAGTGCAAAGTCCAAGTGCAATACAGCCTCCAGGAATCCATAGATCGGATCAAGATTTCCATGAACTGCCCATCAACCTCAGTATAGAAGATAAGTCCGACCATGGCCAGCGCAGCAGACGAAACCTCACACCTCCCTTACGATGGCACCTGTGACGCCTGTGAACCCGACGAGGCCAAAGAAGCGCTGGTCATCTGTGACGATTGTCATTTTTCCTTCTGTGATTTGCACGCTTCTGAACACAAGGAGAAATACCCAAGTCACAGGGTCAGAGACTTCTTAGAATCGTCTTCAGATGAAGAGACGACCCCCGTAGAGGAACCGGAGACTAAAACAAAGGAGAGCGGTCCTTCCGAGAAGAAGACCTGTCCGGTCCACAAGCAGGAGCTCAGCCTGTACTGCAAGGAGGACTCCAAGATCATCTGTGTGTTATGTGCAGTGGCCGGAGACCACCGCCAACACCAGCTCATCACCCTCAATGAGGCCTACCTGGAAATGAAGGTAAGAGGGAACACCAGGGATTGGGGTCTTATACAATAAGACTATGGAGTCATTAAAAGATTTGAGGTCTCTTTCATCAGTTGCATTTTTTTTTCGTTCCTTTTCTTTTTATTTTATTTCATCAAAATATGTATGTAGTCTATTATTTTAAAGGGAATCTGTCACCTATTTGGGGGGTTGTAAACCCTGCCCACCACCTGAACATGATATAAAGGGGTTACAGGACCCCAATTACATCACCAGACGTGCCCCTGCATACCTCATAAAATGGCTTTCAATCTGTCTTGTGCTTTATGCTAATATCTTTTTAAGGGTCATATGGGTGTTTGTACACTGTGGTCAGAGCCGCCCGGCTCCATGGAAAGCCCAACCCTCCTGAGTATAAGCAAGTGAATGACAGCGACGTCATCCACACCATTCCCATTTATCGCGCCTGACGTCAGGTACGCTGCGGCTGAAGCAAGACCGAAGTGGCGTGCCTGTGCAGTGGAATCACTGGCTGTCCAATAGCAAAGATTCGGGGAGAAAAGAAAATGGGATTTGGTCTGCGCTTCCGTCACACTGTAATTAATCTACTGGAGAGATTTATTTTTTATTGTGATTTCACTTCTATGCGTTTCGGGGTGCAGGACCCCTTCATCAGGAAAAATCACAGATGTACCATCACTGCTTGTACCATGTGTGATTTTTCCTGATGAAGGGATCCTGCACCCCGAAACGTGTAGAAATGAAATCACAATATAAAATAAATCTCTCCAGTAGATTTATTACAGTGTGACGGAAGCGCAGACCGAATCCCTATGCCTTTTCTCTCCGGATCTTTTCTGTTCCTTGGAGGGATACTGTCGCACCCCGGGGCAGGGGTACTCAGAAGCGGGTCCTCTCTTCAGTCTGCGGGGAAATGTCACGGCGACATGACCTGGCTCCGTATGCCCGGGTGCGGCAATAAAAAGGGAAAAAGAAAAAGGGGAATAAAGTTTGTAAAAGTAGTTTGTGACGCCACCTGTGGATTGCGGCCGGTATAACCACCGTTGACGGTCAGACCTCTGGGGATGATTTTGAGGGCGACAGCCGGGATAGTGAGCCCTCCACGAGAAGGGCTTTGTCCCCAGGGCAGGTGTAGAAGGGTAGTATCCGGACGCCATGCGCCGTCTCTCCAGGCGATATCCCCTGCAGCTAAAACAGCCAGTGTGCGGCTCTACAGGCGAGCCTCATCTCGGATGCAGAAATGACAGTCTCAGACAATCGGAGTAGAGCTTGACCGGGCACTTAACTCATACGTTCAGCAGGTTACAGGGTACAGACAGTTCTCATTATTTCACATACCCTTGCAGCTGGGACCTTTCAGCTACTATACCTCCCTTCATGTTCCTTTCCGGGCCTCTCTTTGTTCCACAGGCTAGTTCCGGGCCAGCGGTTGCGGGTCTTCTCCCGGGAGATCTCCATCTGTCTCCCTGACCCTATCTGACGGCTTTTTCTTTTCTACACTAGAGGGTAGGATCCGTGCATGAAGTCCTTCTCCACGCCGGTTAATTCACAGTTGGGACATAAAGTGTCCTGCTCATCTGCAGGGTCGGCACACTGGCTTTGGCCTGGTCCCCCGGTGTCCCCATTGTTCTTGGGTACACCATGGACCCCTTCTTCCTTCTCACAGGAGCTGCCTGGGACCCAGACTGGCCATCCGGTGGCACAGGCCACCGGGTCTGTGTTCTTCCACTCTGTACTACAGTTTGTCAGGCTTACTGGGTGTTTCGGCTTAGGGGTTTCATTCCTCCCCTTACACAAGCCAGGAACGTCAACCAGAACGCTCTCCGAGCTCCCCTAACTTTGTGTTCCTAAGTTTTAATCTAGTTCCTCCACCCACTTCCTGGGCTTTTTCTCTCGCTCCACCCTCCACTCGGTTCCCCTCCTATCTCCTGCGTGACATAGAGTAACTAGGATTGGGATTCGGGGGATGTGTTGGGTGTATGTGTGAAGTGTCCTGCCTATACGTCCCAGCTGCAGTAACTTACCGTGACCGCCACTCCACAGGGGCGCCATAATACTGCTGCAGACCGTCATTGTCGGGATATCAAGCAGATATCACAGGTTGGTTGTGACTTCCACAACTAAAAAAGGTGAGCAAACCATGACTCACAACTTGAAAACTGTTCCACTGTATCCTATATTGCGCCTTTCTTTTCCAGCTCAGTATACCTGTTATGTTCAATAGGGCACAGTGATGCGCCACTGCACAGGCATCAGACGTTGGGCACGGTGTGGCTGATGCGAAACCTAAGTCTCGCGCCTGTGCAGTGGAATCACTGGCTCTTCAATAGAGCACATTGAGGAGCGCCACTGCGCAGGCGCAAGACTTGGGGATTGTAGCGACATCATCCACTTGCACACAGTCAGGAGGGGCGGCGTTTCCATGCAGTGGGGCGGCCTTGACTGCAATCATCAAACACCCATATGATAGAACCACGAAATCAGCATATAGAGCGGGACAGAACAAAACTCTATTTCTGAGGTAAGCAGGGGGACGTCTGGGGCTATATAGGGGTTACAGGAACCCCAATTACATCATGTTACAGGTGGTGGGCAGGCAGGGGTACACCAAGCCCCCCTGCCGCCTGAGCCACAAGTAGAGGACCGGGAGGGGGGGTGCTGTCAGAAGCTAGCACCGCCGCCCCTGTATCAGTGGTGTAGAGGGCCGCCGCTCTGAGGGTCTTGCCTGCGCCTTGCCGCCCCCTTCTACTAAGCCGCTCTCCTGCCAGCTTGCCGCCTGAGTGTAAGGGCTCACACTGTCCAATGGACGGTGCGGCCCTGTGGGCAGGGTTTACAACCCCCAAAACTGGTGACAGGTGCACTTTAAACAGTTCAGTATGAACTTGAAACGCGTGATAAAGCTACTATTGAATTCTACCACAGCGTGGAACGACTTCTTTTACACCAGCAGCGTGGTCAACCAGAAACGTCCATCTCCTTTAAAGAGGACCAGTCACCCCCCTGGTGCTTTCCAAAGTGAAAGCACCACTAAATGCAGTGTGTCTGCTGCATTCAGGGAAGGTGTGTACCATGTCTCTAGTTCCCCTGTACCCTGAAAAAAACACTTTGTAAAGTTTAGAGTTAAGAGGTCTGAGGGTCTTATCTGATTATACTGTCCTCCCTGCCAGACCGGTCCTCCCCACCTCCTGCGCTATTGTGTATCTGCATAGAAAGTCTACAATGTGTCGAAACGTACTGTACCCCTTATGATAATGTCTAGGGCATAGACATAGCGTTATCTTACCAGAAGTGAACAACGTCCTGTATTCCAGGTTGTCAGGCATGTTGAGGGTTGTAGTTCCACCGCAGTCATAGCGCCCTGGGATAGAGCATATCGTATGGTGGTCATGCCCAGTGATCTGTTTAGTGCTTTTACAGAATAACACAATGTTGACATGTCAATTTAAACTCTCATTGACTTTTCTGCTCTATATGTCATGATCACAGATTTTCATCTGCATTTTTGGCTTGTGAGGCCCAACCACACGCGCTTCAGGTTGTTAATTGAGCTCAGGTAATGACAGTGTGACTGGTGCGGCTTTCATCTTCCCCGCTGCCTCAGCAAGAAATGTCATACCCCGACGCTTGTTATGTGCCGCATTATAAAACCGCACACCCGGGCTTTGAAGAAGACTTGACGGGACGTATAGCTGTGTTCTCGCTTTGAGCGTAGTCTAGAAAAATCAGGACAGTTTATGAGTCATAATGGGGGAATTGTAAATTATTTAGCGTCATCCAACAAGAGGAGATGCAGACGTGCAAGTAATGTAATTGGAAAAGGAGATGGGATGTGGATCGTAACAAGAAGCAAAAAGTGGGATATCTACAGGATACTGGAAACCTTGCAAGATCTCTGCTTGCTTTCATCCAATAGAAGCATTAATTATTTGCTTCCAGAGTATAAAAAATTGTTATGATCATAGGACGGACACACAGATGCAAAGCTAAGGACTGACATGGCGGATATTTACTGGTATAAATCAGGAACATATATGCACATGTTGGGTCTCATTCAGACGTCCTTTGTTTCCATATAGGTGTTTCATCTATAGTTCTCAGAGAACGTGTCCAAGGGGCTGTTCAGATACCAGTTTGCAGCGGCGTAATTTGAATGGGGACGCCAATTATTGGAAACCTTTGATAGTATTAGTTTTTTTCTATATGCCAAAGAGAGTTTTGGGGCCCCCTAGGCTCCAGGGCCCGGGTGTGATTGCAACCCCTGCACCTATTGGAGTCACGCCCCTGCCAGTTTGTTCTCACCAGACCCATCATCCACCAAAAAAAGAAACTGAGACGTCCATTTTTTATCCAATGCCGGATCCCCACCCGCTCCCCCAGAGTAACAGATCTTTCCACAATTGGATGTGTTTAAAAAATGTTCCTGTCTAGAAATATTTTTAGAAATCTGCCCCTGTGTAATGAATGTGTCCAACCATGCAGGAACAGGTGGGATATGCCAGAGCTAGAGGGCAGGGGAGAGGAGTAAGAGAGTATACAGGCATTACAGCCGGGGATCACAGAATATAAGAGTATACAGACATTTCAGAATGTAAGAGTATACAGACATTACTGCCTGTGATCCCTGGCTGTAATGTCTGTATACTCTTATATTCTGTGATCCTCGGCTGTAATGTCTGTATACTCTTATATTCTGTGATCCCCAGCTGTAATGTCTGTATACTCTTATATTCTGTGATCCCCAGCTGTAATTTCCATATAGTCTTCTATTCTTTGATCCCCGGCTATAATGTCTGTATACTTTATATCTGTGATCCTCGCTGTAATGTCTGTATACTCTTATATCTGTGATCCCAGCTGTAATGTCTGTATACTCTTATATTCTGTATCCCAGCTGTAATGTGTATACTCTTATATTCTGCGATCCCCAGCTGTAATTTCCATATAGTCTTCTATTCTTGATCCCCGGCTATAATGTCTGTATACTCTTATATGCTGTGATCCAGGCTGTAATGTGTGTATACTTGTCATGGGTGTATTTGGAGGCACGGATGAGGCTGTTGAGGTCACTTGCAGACGGTTGCAACGTTTCAGCCAAACGGTCAAAATTCTAAATAATGTCTCTGTCCCTTTTAAGAGGCATCTCTGTCCTAGTGATAGCTGGAGGTCACTAGCACCCAGTGGATCATCTCTTCAGTTGCCTACTTATACCTCTTGACTCCCAGGATGCACTGCTGGGATAGCTGTTCAGGTGTTTCTGATTGCATCCTAGTTCAAGGCAGTGTTTCCTGGAGTCTGTTGGTTTGCTTCTTGGATCTGCTCAAGCTAAGTGTATCTCTTCCCTCTTTGTTTGTTTCCCTTGTGTGTTTCTTTAGTTGCTAGCCCAGGTTGACTAATGATCACCTGCTCTGATCCCTGCGTAGTTGTGGTCCAGGGACAGATAGGGCAGATATCACATTCGGCGACAGTTGCGGAAACTATAGGGACGTTAAGGGAGCCAGGTGTCAGCACTAGTTTCTAGGGGGCACCATCACCATCTTCTTGAGAACCATGCCCAGTTGGCTAGCAAATTAGATTTATATGCAGGGAAGAGGGACCATAGATCAGGAACGAGAGGAGCAGGAACACAAGAAAAACATCGCTGGATTCAGGGGAACAGAAGCAATTATATCAAGTTAGGAAATGACATTTATGGCAGGTGACAGGTTCTCTTTTATTGGTCATCATGGTCTGGCTCAGGATTGACAGTAACTTTTTACCTCTCTCCTCACTGAATCCTACATGTTTAGGCTTTGAAGTGTGTGATGTCTCCAGGTGTGATACAAGCTGGTGGAATGCTGCAGTAAGGAACATTCTTGGCAGATATAGGGCAGATAATGTGCCAAGGGGGCAGCGAGAGGAGATAAGAGGAGCTGTCATAAGAAAGAATGTCTGGAATGGGAAGTTTTAATCCAACACACGAAGTAGAACTATAGAATTGAAGGTTTCTTTGGTGAAGTGTTCTGTAATGGCGTTACATTGTATCGTATAATGACTTCATATAGTCTTGTCTATCAATAAAGCAAATGTGTGAGAAGACTGCTGCCATCACTAAAGAGCACTCCCGATTATCACGACTGCTAGTAGAGCGCCCCTACTCCCTCAAAAGGAACATCAAGTGTTCCCCTTCACACAGCATAGAGTGACATGATAATTATACCTAGGTTATCTACTACTAACTAGTGTAACGTGAGTGGCAGCAGACCACGTAGCCGCTGCGAGGCCCGTGAACAGGGGGCCCCCATATGGAGGACTATGAGGGGGGTGTTGTATATATGAAGACTATGGGGTTATTAAATATTGGAGGACTATGGGGTGTTCCTTAAAATATATGGAGGACTATGGGGTGCATTATAGAATATGGATGACTATGGGTGTTCATTATACTACAGTGGGGGAAATAAGTATTTGATCCCTTGCTGATTTTGTACGTTTGCCCACGGCCAAAGACCTAAATAGTCTATCATTTTAAGGGTAAGTTAATTTTAGCAGTGAGAGAGAAAATCCAGAAAATCACATTGTCCAAATTATATAAAGTTATTTGCATTTTGCAGAGGGAAATAAGTATTTGACCCCTCTGGCTAACAAGACTTAATATCTGGTTGCAAAACCCTTGTTTGCAGCACAGCAGTCAGATGTTTCTTGTAGTTGATGATGAGGTTTGTGCACATGTCAGGAGGAGTTTTGCTCCACTCCTCTTTGCAGATTATCTCTAAATCATTAAGATTTTAAAGCCGTTGCTTGGCAACTCAGAGCTTCATCGTCCTCCATACGTTTTCTATGGGATTAAGGTCTGGAGACTGGCTAGGCAACTCCATGACCTTAATGTGCTTCTTTTAGAGCCACTCCTATTGTTGCCTTGGCTGTAGTTTGGTCATTGTCATCCTGAAAGAACCAGCCACGACCCATTTTTAATGTCCTGGTGGAGGGAAGGAGGTTGTCACTCAGGATTTTACGGTACATGGCTCCATCCATTGTCCCATTAATGCGGTGAAGTAATCCTGTGCCCTTAGCAAAGACACACCCCAAAACATGTTTTCACCGCCATGCTTGACTGTGAGGATTGTGTTCTTTGGATCATAGACAGCATTTCTCTTCCTCCAAACACGGTGAGTTGAGTTAATGCCAAAGAGCTCAATTTTTGTCTCATCTGATGACAGCACCTTCTCCCAATCGCTCTCAAGGCCCAGTTACACACAGATAATTGTGCAGATATTGTTCGCAGATCTCTGGTTGCAGTGAAATCATGGACACATTGTTACATTTTGTGGCCGTGTACAAATGTAACAATGTGTCCATGATGTCACTGCAACCAGAGATCTGCGAACATCTCTGCACAATTATCTGCGTGTAACTGGGCCTTTAGAATCACCCAAAGGTGTTCATTGGTGAACTTCAGCCAGGCAGCACATGTGCCTTCTTGAGCAGTGGGACTTTGCGGGCACTGCAGGATTTTAATCCATTACACCGTAATGTGTTACCAATGGTTTTCTTGGTGACAGTGGCCCCAGCTGCCTTGAGATCATTAACAAGTTCCCCCCAGGTAGTTTAAGGCTAAGTTTACATGCGGGCTTTTGGCCGCGTATTCGGCAGTCGCGCTTTTCCGAGGCCATGTTAACATGTAGCCCATGGGGAAAGTGCGCAAAAAAATATGCCAATAATTGGCATGTCAATTCTTTTTGCACGGGCGCTTTTGCAGTGAAAGCGCCCGCGCAAAAATATGCGGCAAAGCGCCGCGTCTGAACGTCTTTCAGCATTCATGAATGGAAACCTCAATGCCATCTGGATATCTGAAATTGCTACATGATTCACATAGTTGTGTCACATGACCCTTTTCCCATTGAAAAAATAAAGTTGGATCCAAAATGGCCAACTTCAAAATGCCACCATAGTCACCACCCATCTGGAAAGGTTTTCCCCCTCCCATATATAATGTGCCACAAACAGGAAGTTGATATCACCAATGATTCCCATTTTATTTAGGTGCATCCATATAAATGGCCCACCCTGTGTATGGAGGACTATAAGGGTGCACTATATGGAGGACTATGGAGAGGATGCATTATACCAGAGGTTACCAACTCCAGTCCTCAAGGCCACCAATGGTCCAGGTGTTTCAGGATTACCTTAGCATTTTGACAGTTGGTAATTAAATCTCCTGCACAGGTTTCAACTGTCAAATGCTAAGGAAATCCTGAAAACATGCACTGTTGGTGGCCTTGAGGACTGGAGTTGGGGAACTCTGCATTAAACTATATGGAGCATAGAGATGTATAATAATTCTAGACAGGTTATCTACCTCTAGCAGTGGCGTATCACCAATGGCGGCAGACGACGTAGCTGTTGTGGGGCCCATGAGATGGGGGCCACAATATGATGATGGAGGTGCACTAACTTATGGAGGGTGCATTATACTATATGGAGGACTATTAAGGTGCATTATACTATTGAGGACTATAGGTGATAGACTTGAAGATTTGGGGGTGCATTATACAATATGGAGGAGTATAGGGGTGCATTGCATTATAATATATTGAGGACTATGGGGGTGCTTTATACATAATAGACTAGGGGGGTGCATTATACTATGGAAGATATGGGGTGCATTACACTATATGGAGGACTATTAGGTATGTTATTATATATTGAAGGACTATGGGTGCATTATTATATATGGAGGACTATGTGAGGGCTATTATAATATTTGGAGGGTATGAGGAAACTTTTTACTTTATGGAGGGCTATTTGGGGGCCATTATACTGTATGCAAGCAATTATACAATGTGAAGGATTGTGTGGGGTTGATCATACTGTGTGAAGGGCTGTGTGGGGCCATTATACTGTTTGGAGGTCATGTGTGAGAGACACAGTTGGGAATCATACTGTGTTGGGGTCACCAGGTAGTTGTGGGGTGTACAGTAGGGTCTTAATACTGTGTGTGGAGGGCACTATGGAGGAATTAATTGTAGGGTCAGGGGCGGACCTACCGTGGTGCAGCTGGTTCAGCTGCACCAGGGCCCCGACCGGCTATGGAGCCCCTCAAGTCTGCAGGGGGGCCCCCAGCCGACCCCTGTAACCCGATGTCAGAGGAGAGGAGGGTCAGGCAAGGGAAGCAGGAAGCTTCCTGCTTCCCTTGCCTGATCCCGCCCCTCCTCTCCTCTGCCCCTCTGCCACACTCTGCATGCACTCGGTGCGGCTCAGCAGGTAGGAGAGCCGCATCAACAATAACTGCCCCTCCCCCGCACCTCGCCGACGGCTGCCAGCACCCCCCCACTCCTCACCATGGCTGCACCTGGGCCCTATGGGCTGAAGGTCCGCCACTGTGTAGGGTTGTCAGTGTTCAGGGGGCACATCATACTTTATGGCTTCAATAGAAGGAAAATTACTTTATAAGGGCAGCAAAGTTGTGATATGTGTTCTGTTGTGACCTAACCGGATATTGTGCCTCACCGGTAGCTTCATGGCCAAGCAGCTGCAGCCATACATCACAAAGCACAAGGCCAAGCAGGTGCAGCTGTAAATCACCAAGCACAATGCCGAGCGTCGGATAGAGTGGTGTAAAGCCGCCACCACTGGACTCTGGAGGAGACGTGTTCTGTGCAGTGATGGGTCACACTTCTCTATCTGCATCTGATGGAGGAGTCTCGGTTTGGTGATGGACGTTTCCCCCTGACTGCACTGTGCCCGCTGTACAGATGGTGGAGGAGGATGATACTCCGGGCAGTTAACAGGGGGCGGCTATGGACTCTTAGTTCTAGTGATGGGAAATCTTAATCTTCAATACAAGACTTTGTGGACAATTGTAGCTTCATGTTTGTGGCAATAGTTTGGAGAGGACCCTTTACTGGGGCAGACCCCAGCCTGAATGGTGGGAGGTGAACAAACCTGTACAGAATGGTTGTTTCTTTGTATATTATGAGGCAGTTTATGACTTTTATGCCCTTTACTATAACAACTGTTATCCTTTTTCTTCTAGAATAGAAAACCCGCTGACCTGAAGCTTGCCATGGGCGATATGGTGGAGAAGTTAAAGGAGAAATGCGCCAACTCTAAAGTAAGTGTGAGTGCATGTATGTGCCGTGTCCTCCGCGCCCGTGTCCCCTGCTGCTCCTGTCCGCTGTTTTCTCTGCTTTCTTTGCTGCAGAATTCCCAGCCGCCTGGGAAACGGTTATGAAACACTTAACTTTGGGTTTGGATACCATTCAAATATTGTCATCTTCTGTATAATTAATGGGTTCATTGGGGCAGATGTAATCAGTCGCTAAGGAACTCGACAGCCATTCCTCCCCGCCGCTGTAGACAATTGACATGGTTCAACCATACAAACAATGCAGAAAATCACATGCACTAATTAATTCTCGACCTCAGACTCAATGCGACGCAGTGCGGAGAACAGATTTAAAGGTTTATTCTCATCCTCTTTCTGCAGGAGTGCGCCGCTTCTGTTTTCTTGGCTTCCGGCTTGCTGGGTGGCGTCGCGCTCCTGATGATTGACATCTTGGACCAGCAGTACACCTGCGCCGCTGACCCGAAATCTGCTCTCTCTCTGACGCTTGTAGCTTTTCTTTTGCAGCATTGGAGGAGCTCACGGACAATAATTGTAGCCAGATAGCTGGATCCAACCAGCTTTGGAGAGACCGACCACCTCTGGTGGTCTGCAGAGGTGGCCACTAACCTAGACAAAGAGCAGTAAATGATAGTTTTCTGTAGTTATCACTTTTACCCCGTGCTAATTGTTACACTTCTGTGATCCAATGTGAGCGGAGGAAGGGAAGTGACAATTGATTTGTCTGTAATTCTGATTTAGGAAAAAAATGTTGCTTTCACCCATTGGGCCCAATTGACCATTTGCTGGATCAATTAAAGTTTAAACGGGTATTCCAGTTTTCAGACCCTATCACCTATCTTGGAGCTTCATTAAACTATTATCATCACTTTCAGTAATTAATAACCTGTCACTGCATTGAACATGTCCATGGCAAAACACTGAGCAAAGGTTGCGTGCACACAGTTGTTTGACGTGGAAATTGGAGATGATTCTGTCAAGCAATGACAGGAGACGAGGATTACATTCATTATAATTGGCGCCTGTAAGAGGTTGGGATTTACTAAGCAGAAAGTTAACTATCAATTCTATAAGTTTAGAATAAAAAAAATTGGGCAAATGAAAGGATGTAAGCAACTTTCACAAGGGAGAAATTAGGATATCTTGGTGTATGGTCTACCGCTATATGGTGGATCTTGTGAACTGTACTGTACATATGGCAGATCTTGTGGGGAGTCCTTGGTATACAGCAGGACTTGTGGGGTGTTCTCGATATAATGGGTCTTGTGGGGTGTTCATGGTATAAAGCAGGTCTTGTGAGGTGTTCCCAGTATATGGTAGGTCTTTTGGGGTGGTCTCGGTATAGAGTTGGTCTTGTGGAGTGCTTCCAGTATGCGGCAGATCTTCTCAGTGTATGGTGGGTCTTGTGGGGTGTTGCCGGTATATGGCAGGTCTATTGGGGTGTTCTTGGGATATGACAGGTCTTGTGTTGTGTTCCCAGTATTTAGCTGGTCTTTTGGGGTGTTCCTGATATATGACAGGTCTTGTGGGATGTTCATGGTATATTGTACACCTTGTAGGGTGTTACCACTATACGACAGGTCTTGTAGGGTTTTATTGTTGTACGGTATGTGGCAAATCTTGTAGGGTGTTCCTGGTAAATGGCAGGTCTTTGGGTGTTCCTGGTATAAGGCAGGTCATTGTAGGGTTCTTGGTGTACGGCAGGTCTTGTAGGGTGTTCCCGGTATAAAGCAAGTATTGTGGGGTGTTTAGTTATTCAGCATTTTTTGTAGGGTGTTCCCGTATAAAGCAGGTCTTGTGGGGTGTTTAGGTATTCAGCATGTCTTGTAGGGTGTTTACAAAACATGACAAGTTGTTTGGGGCTTTCTCAGTATATAGCGGGTCTTGTGGAGTGCTTCTAGTACACAGTCTATGTGTATGTCAATTGTACATGGAGTGATAGAACTAGCCTCTCTGGTCTGGTGAATCCATTTTCCATCATGTAGTCGGCCGGTGCACACACGTCATTTACCTTGGGATTAGATAGATCCAGGATGCACTAAAGGAAGAAGACCAGCCAGCGGAAAGCCATGTTCTGCTGAGAAACCTTGGATCTTGGCATTCATGTTAGATGTGCCATGTATCACCTACCTCACATTGAACAGCCCTATGGCAGCTGTATTCCCAAATATCCATGGCTTCTTTCAGCAGGATAATGCTGTTACCTAACTTGCTCAAGAATGATTTGAATAACGTGAACAGAGTTTATGGTGATGATTTGTCTCAATCTCAAGATCTCAGTGACTTCTGTTTGTGTCTATGGGGTCAAGGCCCTCGCCTTTGGCGGCAAAAGTATCCATGCTGCACTGTTCTTGCAGTCGAAAATGATCAAAAATCTCTGACCCCCTACATGAAATAGGGGCTGTCTGTCTTAAAGAAGTTGTGATTTTTACTGACTTCTTCCCTGCTGATGGTCAGTAAATCTCCCCGCTTCTTACATTTTGCTAATGATGATTTTTGCCTCCTTTTCTCCTTCCATTATTCGATTCTTCCCTGCCGGAGAAAGGTTGTAGAGATTGTTAATGTCGGCCTGTAATTGAGGCGCTGGCTAATGTTTGATTGCCCGGGTCAGACATGGCGAGATGTTTCCTCTCCTCTCTGGATTGGGTCAATTGAAAGGTTTTTCTAAAAGTTGAAAAATTCTGACAAAATTACAAATTGAAAGTCGTTGTAGGACAGAGGCCGGCGGGGAAACGGCGTCTCTGCTCTCACAGAACTGCGGGATCTCCACTCTGCACAGCTGGAGAGCAATACAGATCCGCGCCATGAATGCAGAACTGACAGCGGGAGGAAGCTCTGACTGCACAAACACTGAATGTGGCAGACAATATTGGGAAAGAGAAATTCCAATGTAAAGAAATTCTCAAGAATTACACCTTAGCTCCCCTAGGAACACCCCGGAAAGCTGAAAAAACCTGCATAAAACCCTATGTAGACAGAACAGCGGGGGAGGGCTGCCTGACTGCAGCTCGGCGCCTTACAGTGACAGCGAGCTGATGTTATGATCTCCTTGCTGAGAACAGCAGACATGATGTGGATTGAAGAGATTGCATTAAATAAAGTACACCCCTGCTTGCTATAGTCGGACAGGATTCGGGTCAGTCACTCTAGCGAGTGTGACACTACATCTCCCAGCATACCTGGAAGCTGGATTGTTGCAGATTGCTGACCCCAGGGTTAGACGTTCATCCCCTTAAGGGCAGAGATGCTATGTGAGATGAATGCAAGTATCTTGCATGCATCTCGCATGACTCACCCAGCCCGGGCACTGCCTCTCTGAATGGGAACGTGTCATCTGATTGTGTTACTTTGCAGCTCCACGCTCCCGTCCAGAGAGCCAGAGGTCGGGCCAGGTGACTCATGCAAGGTGCATGGAGCATCTCGCACGCAGCTCGCATGACTCGTCCGGCCTGGCCGCTGCCTCTCTGAACAGGAAAGTATCAGCTAATTGTGTTACTATGCAGAGAGCCGGCGTCCAGGCGGGTAAGTCATGCGAGATGCATGCGAGGATCTCGCATGCCACTCGTATAAGAGTGTCTCTACCTTAATAAGTTTATTGCATGCAGCTGACTATCCTCTATGTATATTTGCATACTTATTGTATAGTCATAATCATTTTTGTAGTTAGGTGTCAATATAAAATGTGTACAGTTTGCCTTCTATTGCCTCTGCGCTGCACTGTCTATCGCTGGCTGCAGAGTAATGAGTTGATCCAATGGGAGAGGTTATAACTCTTATCTCTTTTTCTGACCTCTTCTCAGCTGATTCATGACCACAGACCACATCAAAGTTGAATGTTGAAAGAAACAAAGAGCCTGTAAAAGAAAAATAATGCATTTTTTTATTATGGTTAGTAATTGCAAAAAATCATTGTACTTTCAAAATACATGAAAAACACAAATACAAAACATACAAGTAAAGCAATACTTACAAAAAATACGGGTAAAAAAGAATGCAGGGAATACTGAAAAACTACAAAAGTTGAAAAAGCAGTAAGAAGTAAAAAACACAAGTAAAATAATACTTAAATACAAAAATAAATTGAAGTAAAAAATACAAGTAAAGTAATATTTAATAAAAATAAAAAAAATGCACCTAAGGAATACAATAAAAAAAACTACAAGGCAACAATATACCAACAATATACATAGGGAAAAATAGCCTATAAAGCCTTGTCTTTTTGAGAATGTGATGATATGAAGGTTGATGTGATATTGCCTGAGTGTGATGGTGAAGAGCACACAGAGGTACTAGGGGGCACCGGCCCCGTGTGGAGGAGCAGCCTGGAATTTCTCCATAGAATTGTAGAACGTTCCGCCTCCCTCTTTGCGGAATATTCCACATACCAGTCATCAAAAACCCAAGAAACAACTGTTGTATTTTTGTTGGTTACCATGTGAGTCCACAGTAAATATAATGCTAATGATATTTTGCAGGCGGGGAATATTCCTGCTACAGATATTTAAAGTGATCATGTAGCATAACTAAGGAAACTTTCCCTCAAAAGTCAATGAACAAAAAAAAAATGTTTGATAATGTTAGTTATGACATACCACATAATGAAAGAACGGAAATCTTGCAATTTTTAAAGGGAGCCTGTCACCTCGATCTACCCCTCTAACCTACCACTAGCTGTCCCTGCACCTTCCTAGCTGATCCCCCATCCATCCCTGTCTCACCTAAAAGGGCCCTATAAAGATTAAGAAAAAGAGTTATATAGACCTATATACTTAAATGTAGTCTGGGTCCATAGTCTGCGGTGGGCGGGCTCTGGGGCTCCATTCCTCCTCACTTGCTTGCAGCACGCCCCCCGGGGCTGGCGCATGCACAGTGCGCATTTTTAAGCCGGGCCGTACCACGTGATCAGCCCCCACAATGCACCGGGCCGGATATGACGTTGATATGACGGCCGGTGCATATACATCAGAAGAGGTGGGAATTTTCAAATGAGGAGGAGATCAAGAGATGGATCGATGAAGCCCAGCGGGGTGTGCTGCAAGCAAGCGAGGAGGAATGGAGCCCCAGAGACTATGGACCCAGACTACACATAAGTATACAACTATATATAACTCTTTTCTTAATCTTTATAGGGACCTTTTAGGTGAGACAGGGATGGTTAGGGATCAGCTAGGAAGGTGCAGGGACAGGTAGTGATAGGTTAGAGGGGTAGACTGAGGTGACCGGTTCCCTTTACCTTTTTAGTAA
This sequence comes from Allobates femoralis, assembly GCA_033576535.1. NCBI lineage: Eukaryota > Metazoa > Chordata > Amphibia > Anura > Aromobatidae > Allobates > Allobates femoralis. Next base: position 43,313,111 of record JARQOC010000010.1, read on the forward strand.
TCTTATTATCATCAGACAGAATACAATGAAAGGTAAAACCATAGTAACAGCTCACCACCTCCTCCACAATGGCTGATAACACCTCTGTATACAGTAGATAATACACGATCCACCATTCACAATAGGTGATATCACAGCTCACATCCTCCTCCTGTACAATGACTGATGACACCTCTATATACAGTAGATAACACAGGATCCACCATTCACAATAGGTGATATCACAGCTCACCTCCTCCTGTACAATGACTGATAACACCTCTATATACAGTAGATAACACAGGATCCACCATTCACAATAGGCGATATCACTGCTCACCTCCTCCTCCTGTACAATTGAAAGAAAAAGGGGGAAGGGGAACAAGAGGCGCAATAGTGCCTTATCACTTAGACACTGACAATCAGGTGGTATAAAGGAACCACTCACCTATTTCAGTTGTGCGACCCACAACTGGTATACAGACATGTAGTGTTTTATCCGGATGGCTGCTGCTGGACTCCCACCGACCACTTGCACGTGGAATCACACAGTAAAAAATGGGAAAGGAAACGGTGTTCACCAGTCCGCGCTGCCAGGATCCACTTATTCCAGGGAAGAAACTCACGATCAGATGTGATATGATCAAAGCCTTTATTGCATCCAACGCGTTTCAACGCCTTTCCTGGCGTCTTCCTCAGGTATCCCTGAGGAAGACGCCAGGAAAGGCGTTGAAACGCGTTGGATGCAATAAAAGGCTTTGATCATATCACATCTGATCGTGAGTTTCTTCCCTGGAATAAGTGGATCCTGGCAGCGCGGACTGGTGAACACCGTGCGTCTTCCTCAGGTATCCCTGAGGAAGACGCCAGGAAAGGCGTTGAAACGCATTGGATGCAATAAAAGGCTTTGATCATATCACATCTGATCGTGAGTTTCTTCCCTGGAATAAGTGGATCCTGGCAGCGCGGACTGGTGAACACCGTTTCCTTTCCCATTTTTCCTCCTGTACAATGACTGATAACACCTCTATATACAGTAGATAACACAGGATCCACCATTCACAATAGGCGATATCACTGCTTACCTCCTCCTGTACAATGACTGATAACACCTCTATATACAGTAGATATCACAGCTCACCTCCTTACTGTCTCCAAGGTTGGACAGAGGTGTGGCGCAGAGTGAATGGTGTTCTGTAGTGGACGTACAGTGGTACAGGGCAGGTGACATCAGACGTTTTTCCACCACTTGGGACATTAGACCTTACATTGTTCTTGGTGGCAGTAATGGGGGTCCATGTAATGTGTAGGTGCTGGGGCCTGGTCCCATGTTATGTATACACACTGAGCTTTCCTTTTCCTTTTATTTTGTAGATCACACGTAACGAGCTGAAGATTTTTATACAGAAGGAGTTTGAACACATGAGGAAACTGGTGCACGAGGAGGAGACAAAGGCCTTGCACTTCGTGGACCTTAAGGAAGCCGTGGCCTCCGCTCACGTGACTGAGGTCCTGGCCGAACTCAATGTCCATATGTGCAAGCTGATGGCAGAAATGGCTGAGATCACTGAACAACTCAACAGCTTCAACGAACTGGTAATACAAAAATCTGAGGTGTCCGTACCCTGTGTGTCCACGTGCTCCCATGGCGTTATCATTTAAGGGGTGCAAGAAGTAATCGCCTGTCTACGGAATAGATGATGACTTCTAGAATAGCGGGGGTCTCGTTTTTATACCTCTGCCATTCTTGAAATTATCACTTATCCCTTTGATAGGTGATAACTTGTTGTAACCAGAATGGGGCACTTTATATCTTTAGAAGAATGGTCTGTGTGCACGCTCGGACTCGTCTCCATTTCTTCTCTATGGGACTGTCGGTGCAACTGTGCATGGTGTTCTTCAACAATCCAATAGAGAAGGAGTGGAGCGGCGGTGGAGCAAGCGCACTGACTATTCTTCTGAAAATATAAAGTGCCCTGTTTTGGCAATCGGTTGGGTCCCATAATCAGACCTTCTCTAATCTGCAGGTTGTCACTGATGAGCGACCAATACAATGCTCAGGTGCTCGGTACCCGAAACAAGCGGCCTGACACTTGGACGGGCTCCACTCAAGTACCGAGTATAATGGAAGTCAATGGGGAAACTCCATATTTCTGGCGACTCTTCCGGAAAAATACTTGAGTTTCCCATACTTCCATTATACCTCGTACTTGAGTGGAACCTGTCCAAGTGTCCGACCTGCTTGTTTCAGGTACCGAGCACCCAGGTGTGATAATGCTCACTCATCACTCGTGATCACATCTTGTAGAACCCAAATACCCCTTTAACTCCATGGCTGAACAACTTCAAGACACTGAGGCCTTCAGAGTAGCATCAAATTGTATGACATGTTCCCCGACACAGCAGCCACCAAACATAAAGGCGTTGTTAAAAGCTATATACTGTATATATACACACATACTGACCTCCCAAATTGGTGCCATTCCAGCTATGTTGGCACTGTGTGACAATATGTCTCCTTAGCGCTGCAGCCCATCAGCAGCCACTTATAAACTGCAGCGCTCATATGACATGTGAATGACGGGAGACACAATACCAACATTGAAAGAACAGGGCCAGTTCGGAGGTCACCATAAGTTATTTATATATAGTGACAAAAGTGATCTTCTATAAAGCCCAGCCACAGGCTGAGCTTCCTGGAATGGCCCCTTATACACAGAAGACAACGTGTACATGTTTGGGGGTTTTTTTTGTAGAAGTGTTTGGATCTGACCCTGAAGCGCTCACCTTAGTCGTCGATAACTGTCTGTAATGGCGTCCCGTTAAGGATTAACCCGCTCAGTCCAGGAGCTTTTACAGGTTGCAATGGCTGTCCTGATATTACAGCTGATAGGAAGTTATTGTAGACAATACGATGAAAGGTTAAAAAACGTCATCCCTGCAGGGGGTCCGTATACCTCCTTCCTTTTGAGGCAATGTAAGTGCAGTGATGAGAAACTATTTTACAAGGGATCAAAACCCCAAAATTCCCATCACATATAGAGATTGCTCCGAGAGATCACTCTTCTGAAGACAAAAAAAAACAGAGTTTTGATGCAAAATACATACGCAATAAAATTAACTTCAATTATTTACAATTACGCGTCCAAATTATATTATGTATTAGTAATTGGTTAATATATATTGTACATTTTTTTTTCTTTTTATTGTATTATACATATTTTTGCTATTTTTTTTCTAAAATGTTTGGTAATTTTTAGAAGCTAAACTGTACTTTTGCCAATATGTAAAACCCACATTTCATAAATTATTATTATTTTTGTTTTATTCATTTATTTTCATTTTTTGTATTATTTCATGTTATGCTTTCCTAACATATTTCTCCTTTATTAATTTCTAGGATTCGGATGAGGAGAATGGGTGAGCATACTTATATTTTCTATATATATTTCATAATTCAAAAAGATCTGCAGGCCCCTGTTGACAGTCCATGGCTGCCCAGTACTCCTCCGAACTTTCAGCACCTCTGGTTTATCTTTTGATTAGAAGGCTGTCGCAACGTAATGATGTTGTGGGGTCTGCTAATCAGAAGGGGCACCGATGATACCAATAGGAAGGAGGAGGTCTACAGGGCTTTGGCCAATGGATTGGGGTCCTACAAATCTTTTTGCTCAATGCTGCATAAAATATTACATAGATGTTTGGCTCTTTACACTCGTGTTGCATTTTTGGATGTTTTTCTTTGCAAATTTAAGATTATACTGGAAGAAGAAATAAAAAGGAGTGCCGGCTCACCAATTGCCGGAACAGTCAAAGTCATCGCCCGAGTCACAGCTCTATAGCAAAGTTCAAGAAAGATAAAGGTCCTATGATGGAAAAAAGTTCAAGTTAAAACATCACATGTTTAAATTTGTTAACAACATCCTTCATTATAAAAACATGCTAATCCACTTAAGACGACATCCTACGCGTTTCGGCATAAATGCTAATGTCACACGGTAGAATAACGGACAAGGGGAAAAGTTAGCAGGATGGCAGTGATGGTAAAAAAAAAAGCGATCAGGAGAAATAGTCTGACCCTTAGACGGGAGATTCATAGCTGACCCTGTTCCCAGAAGCACCTCTAAAGGTGAGGATGTCTGGGCCTCCACTCTTACCCTGCTCCAGACCAGCCCTAGCCTATAACCCCAGGGACTAGGATATGCACAACAACTCCCAGAAAGATGGCAAATGAAGCTACACAGCAAAAAAGATCCAGCAGAGCGGCACTTGGCGTCAGCACAGTTCACCATCATGGAACTACTTAAAGGTTGGGGGAGTGGACAACCACATCAGCTGATTTACCCAGCAACTACAACTAGTACTGCAGAGCCACAGACATCAACCCTTAATAGACTAAGGAGTGCACAGTGGTGACGGTGTTCGGGCGTGGGCGACCGCCAGAAGCTCTGGACGTCACGGGTTCCTGCGTTCATGGTGCACGCGGCTTGTGCACTCGTTTCGGTCGGTGTACGCGGGGTAGCGGCGGCGTGTTGCGGCGCGGAAGCAGTACATGATTCTGCTGCAGCGTTGCATAACGACCGTTTATTGAACATGCTCATTCGTTGCTACCCGCTGGGAACCAGCGGTTTAGCAACAGATGAGCAAGTGGAAACCGACGGGGTGTGCACCCGGGTGTCAGTATTCCATAGGTTTTAATGTTAATCCAAAAGCCGCTTTTGGATTAACATAAATTTACATAAAACTCATGGAAACCGACCGCCGGTTTCCGCTGCTAAACCTGCACAAACCCGACCAGTGTGCACATAGCCTTAAGGTACCGTTACACGCTGCAATGTTGTAACGATATCGCCAGCGATCTCAGGGGCACGCGGTCGTTAGGACATTGTTTTGACATCGTTGGTGAGATGTCACACGTCTAGATATCGTGGAGGACGCACCAACGATGTAGCGAGAAGCTGTCGTTCGCACAACCCAGCGAACGATACTTGTGAATAGGTGAAGTCGTGAACGACATTGTTATCGCGGTGTCACACACAACGATGCAGCAGGTTGGCTGATCTAGGATAATTTGAGAACATGTTCTCAAATCTGCGATCAGCGAGCCAACGATTTATCGTAGTCGTATCTCGGAGTTACACGTAACGACGTCCTAACTATGTCATTTCAACGATTCCAAACCCGTGACGTTTGAGCGACATCGTTCACGATCTCGTACCGTGTAACGGGGCCTTAAAGGGAATTAGCTCCATTTACCAAATGCAGAGCAGTCTACACGAGACAGTTAATCGTGGTCCCATATACCAAGTACCATGATTAAGGCTTTTTGCCGAAACGCGTAGTTATGAAGTTCTGAGTAGAGTAGCAGGTTTTTATAATGAAGCGTGTTTTTTAATAAACCTTAACACGTGAAGTTTTAAATGTAGCTTTTTTTCATCGCTGGACCCCTATTTTTATTTTTTCCTTGTACGATTGATGTAACCCTATAGGAAAACATTACGTGTTCACATTCGTGCAATACTTATGTAGGTGTTTGCTAAAATACTCAACGCGATCCTTCAACTTTAACCCTTTATGTATTTCTTGGATTCTCCTCTTTCCACTTATTCTGGCATCCAAAACCAGTTAGTGGAATATATATATAGTGTAAACCCGCAACGGAGGTGGTGGCAGCTGGTTAATGTGACTTTCGCTGACAGGTTTCCTTCTCAGACATAAATCCGGCACGGATAAAACTTGTGTTTGTAGGAGACGCAGGAATGTAAGTGGCTTTCCACACGGCAGGGTGACAGAGCGGAGAGCAGGGATTATATCACCGGCTTTATCCGTCATCACATGAGAGCCCACCCTCCACCCAAAACACCACATTTGCTGATCTCCAGCCCACACCATTAATCCTCTAAGTGGCCAGAATGCACAGTCTATATTTGTAGCCCAACAACTGGGCCCAGGCCAAAGAACGGAGCACATACCCAAACATGGAGCTCGCCCGACAAATCCTTCTCATAACTATATGGAGTAACGGAAAAAAGTGACTCCTCCCTGCCCAAAGACCGTTACAGGGGTTGTTAAAGGGTTGTACCACAAACAATTGTACAGTTTAATTAATGGATCTTTAAATTCTAACAAGTTCCACAATTGGATGTGTTAAAAAACCAATGTTCGTCATCCGAGATATTCTTATAAATGTGTCCCTGTGTAATGTATGCAGGAACAGGTTGGATATACCACAGCTCCTGGGCAAGGGGGGAAAGTAAGAATATACAGACATTATAGCCGGGGATCACAGTATATAAGAGTTTAGAGATGATGCAACCAGGCTTTTGGGTACTTCTGAGGACTCACAGGGGTTGAGACCCGGAGCAGTTCCCCAGGGCAACCTATGAAGTCCATGGTTACGGTAGGCCGATGGGGTGCAGGACTGAGGGTGCAGAGTAACGGACAGACACACAGTCGTAGTCTCCTTTACCTTTACTGATGATAACAAGTCCAGACCAGGGTATTGTCCACAGGAGATGTTAGGAATCAAGGTGGCATGGAAGCAAGTTGGGGATCTCCTCACCCGGCGAGTTCTGATGCCTCCCTTCTGTGCGTCTCTGTGCCGGTCCTGGCTGCCTGTAGCTAACCTGCGACCCTCTCTCTCTTTCTGCTGTTAAGTCTTTCACCTATTTGGCAGGCAGCTTGAACTTTTCCTGGGCTCCACTCCTCTGGCACTGGCCCTAAACTCTCTGATGCTGCTGTGTCTCTAGGTGCTGGGGCCATGAGACTTGGAATCTCCCATCCTCCGGATTTGGGCTTGGAATCCCTCACAACCTCGGACTCTGGTGTCCGCTGCTGATGCTCTGCACTGGGGTGAACCTTCAGCTGGCTCCACTCCCCAGGCCTTCTTCTCTCCCTCCTCAGACCCTCTCCTACGGGTCCCTCATGCTGGCTAGTCTCTGTCCTGGGACGAGCCTTACACGGCTCCAGTCTACAGGACATCTTCACAGTCCTCCTAGGAGCTGAACTGACTAACCCCGCCTCTGGGCCAGAATTTATAGGGAAGCTCCCCTGAACCTGTGTTTCAGAGCTCCCCCTTCAGGTCTGGAGTCAGGAAAGATGTTGTATGCTGTAGGCTTACCTGGTGTGGATACCCCTTTCTTGCTTCCAAGCATGACATCACTCCCGAGGGAGGCAATGCCATTGTGGCTACAAGACTCTGGGGTGCCACACAGACACTACAGCTGGGGATCACAGAATATAAGAGTATACAGACATTACAGCCGTAGGACGATCAAGAAACTCATATTCTGTGATCCCCAGCTGTAATGTCTGTATACTCTTATATTCTGTGATCCCAGCTGTAATGTCTGTATACTCTTATATTCTGTGATCCCCGGCTGTAATGTCTGCATACTCTTATATTCTGTGATCCCTGGCTGTAATGTCTGTATACTCTTCTATTCTGTGATCCCCAGCTGTAATGTCTGTATACTCTTATATTCTGTGATCCCCAGCTGTAATGTCTGTATACTCTTATATTCTGTGATCCCTGGCTGTAATGTCTGTATACTCTTCTATTCTGTGATCCCCAGCTGTAATGTCTGTATAATCTTATATTCTGTGATCCCCAGCTGTAATGTCTGTATACTCTTATATTCTGTGATCCCCGGCTGTAATGTCTGCATACTCTTATATTCTGTGATCCCTGGCTGTAATGTCTGTATACTCTTATATTCTGTGATCCCCGGCTGTAATGTCTGTATACTCTTATATTCTGTGATCCCCGGCTGTAATGTCTGCATACTCTTATATTCTGTGATCCCCGGCTGTAATGTCTGCATACTCTTATATTCTGTGATCCCTGGCTGTAATGTCTGTATACTCTTATATTCTGTGATCCCTGGCTGTAATGTCTGGCAGTAATGTCTGTATACTCTTTTATATTCTGTGATCCCCGGCTGTAATGTCTGGCTGTAATGTCTGTATACTCTTATATTCTGTGATCTCTGGCTGTAATGTCTGTATACTCTTATATTCTGTGATCCCTGGCTGTAATGTCTGTATACTCTTATATTCTGTGATCCCTGGCTGTAATGTCTGTATACTCTTATATTCTGTGATCCCTGGCTGTAATGTCTGTATACTCTTATATTCTGTGATCTCTGGCTGTAATGTCTGTATACTCTTATATTCTGTGATCCCTGGCTGTAATGTCTGTATACTCTTATATTCTGTGATCCCTGGCTGTAATGTCAGTATACTCTTATATTCTGTGATCCCCAGCTGTAATATCTGTATACTCTTATATTCTGTGATCTCTAGCTGTAATATCTGTTTACTCTTATATTCTGTGATCCCCGGCTGTAATGTCTGTTTACTCTTATATTCTGTGATCCCCGGCTGTAATGTCTGTATACTCTTATATTCTGTGATCCCCGGCTGTAATGTCTGGCAGTAATGTCAGTATACTCTTATATTCTGTGATCCCCAGCTGTAATATCTGTATACTCTTATATTCTGTGATCTCTAGCTGTAATATCTGTTTACTCTTATATCCTGTGATCCCCGGCTGTAATGTCTGTTTACTCTTATATTCTGTGATCCCGGCTGTAATGTCTGGCAGTAATGTCAGTATACTCTTATATTCTGTGATCCCCAGCTGTAATATCTGTATACTCTTATATTCTGTGATCCCAGCTGTAGTGTCTGTATACTCTTATATTCTGTGATCCCCGGCTGTAATGTCTGTTTACTCTTATATTCTGTGATCCCCAGCTGTAATGTCTGAATACTCTTATATTCTGTGATCCCTGGCTGTAATGTCTGTATACTCTTATATTCTGTGATCCCTGGCTGTAATGTCAGTATACTCTTATATTCTGTGATCCCCAGCTGTAATATCTGTATACTCTTATATTCTGTGATCTCTAGCTGTAATATCTGTTTACTCTTATATTCTGTGATCCCTGGCTGTAATGTCTGTTTACTCTTATATTCTGTGATCCCCGGCTGTAATGTCTGTATACTCTTATATTCTGTGATCCCCGGCTGTAATGTCTGGCAGTAATGTCAGTATACTCTTATATTCTGTGATCCCCAGCTGTAATATCTGTATACTCTTATATTCTGTGATCTCTAGCTGTAATATCTGTTTACTCTTATATCCTGTGATCCCCGGCTGTAATGTCTGTTTACTCTTATATTCTGTGATCCCCAGCTGTAATGTCTGTATACTCTTATATTCTGTGATCCCAGGCTGTAATGTCTGTATACTCTCTTCTCCCTCCCCTGCCCAAGAGCTGTGGTATATCCGACTTGTTCCTGCATTGTCGGGCACATTTATAAGAATATCTCGAGACAGGAACTTTTTTTTTTAACACGTTCAATTGTGGAACTTATTTTTATTCTAAGATCCATTCATACAAAATGTACAATTGTTCATGACACAACCCGTTTAAGTGCCACAAGGGTGCAGCTTTAGAGGGTTCAGAGGTAACTGTGGTACCTGAGTCAGTGAAGTTCTCATCTACCACACAAAAAGGCAAAAGTAGTATAAAAAGCAAACACAGATGAATTTATTAAGACGGCATTCTGTACACCAGTCTTGAACGTCTGGCCCTCCGGAGTAAGATGTACCAAATTTGTGAATAAATAATGCATGCCGTATAATACATTTACAGCATCTTTTGCGCTGTGGATCTGTTGGACTGTGCTAGAAAATAAATGTCTGCCATTAGCAGTTTAGGTAAAATGAATGTATGGCAATGTTGTGCAGTAAACTACTTTGCTAAGCCCCGCACATCTGCAACACATTTTGTCACTTTATGATGCCAAAAAAACTGTTAAAACCCCAATACATGTAATGTAACAGTTGCCCAAAATAAGCAATTTCATCCACCGAAAAATGAACATCAGCTACTTCAGTGAAACGATTGTTTACTTCAAGCAATTCCCGAACAATGAACGATTATTGTTCAAAGCATCGATCGGGTGCACCAATGTCCGAAAAAATTAGTGTTTCCCAAAGTAGCTTCCACTTGAAAAACATTGATTTTGAATGCATCCAAAAACTCCTAGCCTTAAAAATGATGCATAGAGTCCCATGGGATTCAAGTTATAATTCTGGAGGTCGGAGATAAGAGCATTGCAATGGTGGTGGATGACCGTGGAAAAAATAGGTCAGGGGCCACTCTGCTTTTTTCGGTTGAAGTATATACCGTTTTTTTGGATTCTTAGATGCACTTCCCTCCAGATCGGAGGGAAAATGGGAGTGCGTATTATAGTCCTGATGTAGTTTACTGGATTGCGGTGGGGGTGGAGCGGGACCACAGTAGGCAGAGCTACCGCTTCAGGAAGTCGGCGATAACATGAGTGAGGCACAGCTGCGGGCCCTTGGCTGGGAGGAGGGGTGTAATCGTGGCGCTAGGCAAGCACTGTTGAGCTCCCGGCAGTGGATGCAAAGGACTTAAAGTGTAAGTGCTGTTAACATTTTTATTTAATAATAATGTAGAGAAAGAGATTTTAATAAACTTTCAAATATACTTCATTAGAAAATTCTGGCAGAAAACCATTCATAAACGTTCCACAAGATCTCCCCACTACACTGTGTGTGAAGCAAATGTATGTTAATTATCAGTCAGATCCGCCTTCACACTGAATGTCACCATATAAGGGAAAGGGGGTGCGGCCTACACTGTTGACTGCAGCTGCTGAGGTGACAATGTATCAGAGCACCACAGTCCACAGCACAGTTGTTAATCAATGTCAGAAGGTCAGGATCACTGCAAACTCCTTTGCACAAGCTTCTGTTCTGTCATCTGGCTCCACACAGCTCAGTCAAGATCTCTGTTAACCCCTTATCTGCTGTCACACTGCTCACTATCAGCCTGCCAGAAGCTGTGGAAATACACACACTGTGCTGGCAGACACTTGCCACGGCCAGACAGTGCTGGCAGATATTGGCCATATCCACATAGCCATAAAATGCATTTTTTAAAAGAGCACAGAAAAATGTGAGAAAATAACTCGTATACCTCAAAAAAATCTGAGATCTCATTCTGCATATGCTCAACATCCAACGCAAAGGACTTTAGGAAAATGACTGCAGAGGCGGCGCATGTGCAGATTGACATCGTGGTCCTCCGGAGGCAGGGTCACTGCTGCAGGGAGTGGAAGTCCGGCGGTGGCATGAATGGGGTAATGCTATGGGCTCTGGGGTGGGAGGAGGAGGTGTACCGGCGGCGCAAGGCAAGCGTTATTGATCTCCCAGTGGTGGACGTGATGGACTTAAGGAATATGGCTGCGGAGGTGGCACATTCACAGATTGAGAACTCAGAGAGCTAAGATCTCAATCTGCGCGTGTTCCGACTTTGTATCCATTCTCCGAAAGTCCATCACATCCAGTACTGGGAGATCAATGGCTTCGGATAAACATCTCAACTCATTTAGGTGATTTTCATAAAGGAGGTTTAATACATACCGTTATATATATATATATATATATATATATATATATATATATATATATATATATATAATCTATCAAGCAAAACTACAAAGGAGACACCGGGCACTTAACGTGTGTGCTGGCACGGGCTATCACTCCTGTGATGTCTGCAGTCATATACTGGCGGTGCCGGCTCCCACAAGTAATTTACAATCAAGATATGCAGAAGTAAACGAGCCGCACTCACCATTCGTTGATCTTGTATCTTTTTTATTCCAAGTTCAATCCAGTTCGGGACATGAACAAAAGCAAGGGAGGGGGTGCAGAGATGGAGGGCAACGGCCTGCCGTTTCGCGGTCGTGTACCGCTTCGACGGGTCGAAGCGGTACACGACCGCGAAACGGCAGGCCGTTGCCCTCCATCTCTGCACCCCCTCCCTTGCTTTTGTTCATGTCCCGAACTGGATTGAACTTGGAATAAAAAAGATACAAGATCAACGAATGGTGAGTGCGGCTCGTTTACTTCTGCATATCTTGATATATATATCAATTCTCCTTTATCGGGCCTGTCTAAAGGGGAAGTTTTTCTTTATGCCCATAGCCACCAATCAGAGCACATGTTTCATTTTGTAAACATTCCTGGTAAAATGAAAGATGTGCTATGATTGGTTGCTATGGGCATCAGACAGATTATCTTTCGGCCTAGTTTTGATCAATCTGCCCCATAGACTTTGTTTTTTTTTGCCCCCATTGATGTCTATAATATAAATACATTACTAATACACATCGTGTCAGTGTGTGAAGCTGTGTTACCACATATTAACCACATATTTCCCCCTAAATACAGAACTAATGGGACGTTTGTGTGAATCAGGCCTATAATCATATAGGCCGTGTCCCTGTGACATGTGTAATATGGTGGTGGTGAGGGGGATGGGACGCCGGCTATAAGGAGTGACAAACCAAGAAGCCATGACCGATCAATACTTGTGATTGACCGGTGGGCGGGGGAGGGATGATTGACAGACATTCAAATTAAATTGTCACCGCCACGTTTACGAGTCTGTATTGATTGTGAAGAGACGGGTCATACAATCCCCGAGCAGGATACACCGGGGACTATGTCGGTCAATGGCCGATGTTACCTGCTGTTATTTTACTGCCACTTTCCTCATAGATTGTGAATTAAAGTAATATGGAGGACAGGGCCGGCTCCAGGTGTATACGGGGCCCCGTGGACACTCTGTCATGTTCGATTTTTGCTCCTCGCCTTCCTGGCGCTATAGCTATTTTATTTTTTAGTCGATACAGTTGTATTAGGGCTTCTTTGTTTGTTTTTGCAGTAGGAGCTGTAGGTTTTCATTATGATCATTTTGGGATCCATGTGACTTAATTATTTTTATTCCTTGTTTTTTGAAGGTGAATTGACCAAAAACCATCGATTCCTCCATTTCGACATTCACCACATGAGATTAGTATCATGATCTGTTATTATTTTCAATTAATTATTATTTTTTTTAGATTTTAGTTATCATTGAATGCCATAATGGATGAATCTCTGGTTTTCTTTGGTTAATTCGCCTTCCAATAACAAGAGATAAAAATAAATTAGAAAGGATAGGTATACTTTTTTTTCCAGTTTCTTTTACATTTTTATTGGTCACCCTAGCATCATCGGTTGTCTATACCAGGGGTGGACCTACCGTGGTGCAGCTGGTTCAGCTGCACAAGGGCCCTGACCGGCTAGGGGGCCCCTCAAGCACCTGTAGGGGGCCCCGCACCTCCCTGTGTGTCAGAGAAGGCGAGGTGAAGTGAGGGAAGCCTCCTGCTTCCCGCGGCTGATTCCGCCACTCCTCTCCTTTCATCTGCCACCCCGGCTCCCTGGCCTGTAATGTGCGGCTCGACGCAGGTAGCAGCAGCTCGCACCCCCTCCCCAGCCCCCCACTCCTCACCTAGGACTTGAGGGATGAATATACTCCCAAGTGGGGCCCCAGTCTAAATGCCGCACCGGGGCCAGCCAGGCTCAAGTTCCGCCACTGGTCTATACAATATACTGCGGTCCTGTAAAGTTGCTGTGTATATGTGAAATTACTGATCAGTGAAGCCCAGCTGCAGAATGTGCAAACATGGTAGGCATGTGGCATACAGAAGCCACCTCTGGCTACCAAGATGTTGCCATCAGTACCCCGCAATTATGTCACAGGGAGCTGAAGGGCTTCAAAAGAGAAACCTTCCCCTATTTTCAACATCTTGAATGCCACTGTCTTGATTGAGCATTTAATAGGATAAACTACTATGATGAACAGTAGCTCTAATGGCCGCATGTAGACTCAGGTGCCGGCGGCGGTATATCACAACCTCTGAGCCCACATCCTACATGTACAGCAGATGTTGCAAATTGATATGTAGGCAGAAAAGGTCACCAGGAGCCTTAGGCTTCAGTAATTTGCCAAAATTGCTGGGTGCTGGGGCTGAACCTGATGAAAATGACTGCTGGGACCCCCTCGATCTTTAAAATGAGGATTCCCTCTCCTCTCCTCAGATCCCAGTGTAATCTGAACAGAGACAACGTTCATCGTGGAAGAGGGTACAGTCAAACCCAGGCCCTAAAGCAGGGGTGGGGAACTCCAGTCCTCGAGGGCCGCAAACAGTTCAGGTTTTCACGATTTCCTTAGTATTGCACAGGGATTGGAATCATCACCAGTGCAAGTGATTATGTTATCACCTGTGCAATACTAAGGAAATCCTGAAAACCTGCACTGTTTGCGGCCCTCGAGGACTGGAGTTCCCCACCCTGCCCTAAAGCCTGGCAGCCAAAGGCTCTGTGTCCTTTGAGAAGACACCATTATTATAAAAGGCTCAAGGTAATTGGGGGGGCCCATTTAGAGTTTGCTTTGAGAGCCAAAGATAGTCGTAATAAATGGGGATTAAAAATGGCCACCTATCTTGCTAGTTTTAATACCCATAAGATAGAAATGATCACGTATGACCTCAAGCTCTCCACTGGGATCAGAGCACTTGAGGTCCAACAGTCTGTCCCCCCAGCTTTAGCTTCCCCAACTTAAAATGCTATAAATGTGTATAAATGAACCAAAAAATTATATAAAACAAAGAGCAACAAAATGAGGATCCAAAATATTGACTGCAGTACTACAGAGGCTTCACCTTACTGAACCTTATACATCTTCTTTTTAACCTCCCCAACTCCCAGTTTCCGAATCCCTTCCCACAACAGTCAAAACACTATTTTGGGTTAATTTAGCCAAATCGGCTTTTATTATTACACCAAGCATACAATAAAATTAATTTGAAGGTGAGGAGGTTCTTGGAGCTGCCAAACCTGGCGGAAACCACTCAATAAATGAAAAACCATTCCAGCCACGGCCGCAGAGGAAGGGGCACCTCTGTTGCATCACCTACTCACAAAGACCCCACCCTGAAGAGCCTCAAATCCACCGGGCAGTTAACTAAGTTTGGAACCCAATGGACCAGATATCCAACCCATCAACCACCAGCCACCAGCTCCAAGAACCTCTCCTCCCACCACTTGCTGAAATATCCTGATGGCCCCCTCTGCTCCCATGCTCATCAAATATGGACCTGTACCCATTGTGCCAAATTGTAGACTTCCCCCATTTCCTCAGCCTATTTTCCCCCTTGTAATTGCTGACTGCCCCCTATTACACCCTTTTCTCTTTTGACCACATAACCACAGCCATACTAACCACTACTCTTAAACCTTGCTTGCCCTATAAAGCCAAGACATGGTCTACGCCCATTGCTCTGCTTCATTTTTCTTTTAAAACAAACTAATAACTAAAGTAGTAATAACTATTTTTTTTACTTTTTTGTGAAGGTAGGGTATGCAGCTCAGGGGGGTTATACTGTAGGACATTCTCCGTCATATTCTCAGCAGTGTCCTTGTGGATATATAAAAACACATTTGAACTTTTTGCGTTTTCTACCATATGCTTTTTCTTGGTCCCTAATGTAAGATGTGGGAGCTTGGATGTCGTTACCGGTCATGTCATAGTTTTCTTAAGTGCGAGATGCTGCAGATGACCACAAGTTCAGGGGAACCCGAGGGGGCGCGGGCTGTTGTGCTGTCACTAGACATATGTGTGTGTGCGGTATAGGACGCGACTCCGCGGGCTGTCGGGGGATGAGCCGTCACACTTTATTACACTATTTCCATCTGGATGAACTTAAACTTATCTCATAAAGGTGGTGTGCCTAGAAGTCACCAGCTTTCAATGATTTTAGAACATTTCTAATTTTCAAAAATGTTTTTTTTTCGTCTAATAATAACATTAGCATTTCAACCGAAATATTTTGTATGTCGTCCTGTAGCAACCATGTGCTACAATGCGGGGTCCGGTAGCATTTTTTGTGAATTTGAGCCTTTTTGACTTATGGTTCAAAGCTCTACTGCAACCATAGTTGGCAGACACATGGAAGGATATCCACTATAGGAGAAAGTGGGGTCAAAAATGCTACAGAGCAGGCCCAAACCGAAGAACATATATATGATTTACATATTATAGAAGAACAAGAAAAAAATTTTTGGTCTGAATTGAACCGCTACCAGAGACATGGCAAATTATTCTAAAATAATTTCTTGCTTTATTACGCGTTTCGGCTTAGCATATAACAAGCCTTCATCAGATAAAAGCACTTACCGTATATACTCGTGTATAAGCCGACCCGTGTATAAGCCAACCCCCCTACTTTTGACCCCAAAACCTGGGAAAACCTATTGACTCGTGTATAAGCCGAGGGTGGACCCCAGCACAGGTATACAGCCCCCAGCAGTGTGGTATACAGGACTCCCCAGTGGTAGTATACAGCATCCCCCCCAGTGGAAGTATACAGCAGCCCCCCCAGTGGTAGTATACAGCATCCCCCCCAGTGGTATATACAGCATCCCTAAAGGTATAAACAGCAGGCCCCAGAGGCATATACAGCAGGCCCCAGAGGCATATACAGCAGGCCCCAGAGGCATATACAGCAGGCCCCAGAGGCATATACAGCAGGCCCCAGAGGCATATACAGCAGGCCCCAGAGGCATATACAGCAGGCCCCAGAGGCATATACAGCAGGCCCCAGAGGCATATACAGCAGGCCCCAGAGGCATATACAGCAGGCCCCAGAGGCATATACAGCAGGCCCCAGAGGCATATACAGCAGGCCCCAGGGTATATACAGCAGGCCCCAGGGTATATACAGCAGGCCCCAGGGTATATACAGCAGGCCCCAGGGTATATACAGCAGGCCCCAGAGTATATACAGCAGGCCCCAGAGTATATACAGCAGGCCCCAGAGTATATACAGCAGGCCCCAGAGTATATACAGCAGGCCCCAGAGTATATACAGCAGGCCCCAGAGTATATACAGCAGGCCCCAGGGTATATACAGCAGGCCCCAGGGTATATACAGCAGGCCCCAGAGGTATACAGCAGGCCCCAGGGGTATACAGCAGGCCCCAGGGGTATACAGCAGGCCCCAGGGGTATACAGCAGGCCCCAGAGGTATATACAGCTGGCCCCAGAGGTATATACAGCTGGCCCCAGGGGTATACAGCTGGCCCCAGGGGTATACAGCAGGCCCCAGGGGTATACAGCTGGCCCCAGGGGTATACAGCTGGCCCCAGGGGTATACAGCTGGCCCCAAGGTGTATACAGGCAGCCCCGCAGTGGCACTAGCCCCCCCATCATGGAAAGAGCCCCCACACTGTGCAGAGGCCCCCCCCCCCCCCCCCGCTGCATTAACTTACCATCCAGCGTCTTCATCACCGCGGGCTGTCGCGTCCTTCCTCCTGCGCTGTCTGCCCGGTCTCATGTGACCCGGTGGTCGCTGTGGAATGACGTCAGCGCGCCGGGTCACGTGAGACCGGGATGACAGCGCGCAGGACCCGCGGCGACACTGGATGGTAAAGCATCGGGGGGGGGGCTCTGCCAAGTGTGGGGGCTCTTTCCATGATGGGGGGGGCTAGTGCCACTGGGGGGCTGCCTGTATACACTGGGGGGGCTGTATGCACGGCTCCCCCTGCCGCTGTGATGGGCGGGGGGAGCCGTGCATATCTAATGAGCGGCCCCATGTGACGGGCCGCTCAGTCATCAGCCTCCCCCCGCCTCCTCCAGCCTCCCCAGCACCCGGACACAGCCCCCACACATATATAACCGTATTGACCCGTGTATAAGCCGAGGGGGTGACTTTTCAGCCCAATTTTTGGGCTGAAAAACTCGGCTTATACACGAGTATATACGGTAGATCTGCACCTCCTCTTTTCTCCTCTATCTCCAGTCTCGCTGACCTAACAGTCTTTGAAGACACTATTTGAATATTATAGAAGAAGCCATACTTTTTTTTTTTTTCTTAATTTAAATAATGTGTCCTTTCCTTTAATTTCTACTTAAGTTTTTATTTTAAATGTATTTTTCAAGACAAATTCTATAAGGTTTTTTAATTTGAAATATATACAGTAGATAAAGCAGGATCCACCATTCACAATAGGTAATATCACAGCTCACCTCCTCCTCCTGTACAATGACTGATAACACCTCTATATACAGTAGATAACACAGGATCCACCACTCACAATAGGTGATATCACAGCTCACCTCCTCCTCCTGTACAATTACTGATAACACCTCTATATACAGTAGATAACACAGGATCCACCACTCACAATAGGTGATATCACAGCTCACCTCCTCCTCCTGTACAATGACCGATAACACCTCTATATACAGTAGATAATACAGGATCCACCATTCACAATAGATGATATCACAGCTCACCTCCTCCTCCTGTACAATTACTGATAACATCTCTATGTACAGTAGATAACACAGGATCCATCATTCACAATAGGTGATATCACAGCTCTCCTCCTGTACAATGACTGATAACATCTCTATGTACAGTAGATAACAGAGGATCCACCATTCACAATAGGTGATATCACAGCTCACCTCCTCCTCCTGTACAATGACTGATAACGCCTCTATATACAGTAGATAACACAGGATCCACTATTCACAATAGGTGATGTCACAGATCACCTCCTCCTGTACAATGACTGATAACATCTCTATGTACAGTAGATAACAGAGGATCCACCATTCACAATAGATGATATCACAGCTCACCTCCTCCTCCTGTACAATTACTGATAACATCTCTATGTACAGTAGATAACAGAGGATCCACCATTCACAATAGGTGATATCACAGCTCACCTCCTCCTCCTGTATAATGACTGATAACACCTCTATATACAGTAGATAACACAGATGAGAACATGAAATGAAAAAATGAATATTAATAAAAAGAATACATTTTAACATAATATTCAGGTTTAAACAATAGACAACATTCTATTTTAAAAGTAAAAAAAAAAACAAATCTACAAAAGTTTGTTGGAATTGTAGAGAATCTTGTGGCTTTAATAGAAAGCGCTCACTGGGGCGGAATATAAGATATGGCGGCTCTATACTGTCTTGTCAGGTGCAGAGATGTATGGGATTAATCTGCAGGGCTACAGATTTCTAGATAACGGCTTCCTATACACTGGAGGGATAAGATATATCATTACAGGCTGGGTAATCCACTCCTGGATCATTTACAGCCCAACTATAGACTTTGTCCCTACACAGCCGGATATCCATCAAGGGCTATTGATGGCCGTATATTCTGTACATTAATTAGGGCACAGAAGCCTCTTCATTTAGATAAGATCGCGCACACCGCGGTGAAAACCAATTTATTTTGAGTAGTTTATATGGCCGCGCCGTAATGAATTCAGCGTATAGCTTCTTTAGAGAACAATAAAAACTTTTACCCAATATATTCTCCTCCTGCATCTAGTAAAAATCAGAAAGGCAATCCAGGAATATTGGCAACCCAAAGATGCCGAGCTGTACTATTATACAGGGGAACGTCTCCAAAAGCCCCTGCTCCGAGAGGGATGTGCCGTACAGGACTATGTCTAAGCTGATTTTGGTGTTCATCTCAAAGTGCTTGTGCCTCCTCCACATTCACCACCGGCTCCTTTACCATCCTCCAATCTTTATTGGTAGACATTAATATAGATCAGCCCTCCGCTCTTCTGGGAAGGATTTCTACAAGACTTTAGATGCGTTTCGTAGGACCTTTTGCCTCTTTATCTAGAGCATTTGTGAGGTGGCACTAATGATAGGGAGAGGACAGGCTCACAGTCACCATTAAAGGTATTGAATAGGGTTGAGGTTTCGACTGAGTGGCCGGTCATGTTTTCCCACAAAACACCCCTAACCATGTACATATGGACCTTCTGCCCTGTGCACAATCATGGGGAACAGAAAAGGGTCTTCCTTTAATAATGGAAGTCAATTGAAGTCTTCACACAGAGGCTGGACAGACATCTGTCTGGGATGATTTAGTGAATCCTGATTTGAGCAGGGGGTTGGACCAGATGATCCGCAGTGTACCTTCCAACTCTACCTTTCTATGATTCTATTCTATGTCTTGTGCTGAAGATTAAGATTACTGGAATTAGGAGGCTGTGGCCGCCGCCTGATAACAGCCAGGAGCATTATCTTCCTCCACCATCTGGTGATGTACAGCTTTACATCACTCCATCCGATGCTTGGCTTTGTGCTTAGTGATGTTCAGCTGCACAGAACACGTCTCCTCCAGAGTCCGGTGGTGGCTGCTTTAAACCACTCCATTTGACGCTTGGCATTGTGCTTGGTGATGTACAGCTGTGCAAGACATGTTTCCTCCAGAGTCCAGTCAGGGAGGCTTTATACCCCTCCATCTGATGCTCGGCATTGTGCTTGGTGATGTACAGATGCAGCTGATTAGCATTGTGCTTGGTGATATACAGCTGCAGCTGCTCGGCATTGTGCTTGGTGATGTACAGCTGCAGCTGCTCGGCATTGTGCTTGGTGATGTACGGCTGCAGTTGCTCGGCCATGAAGCTCCAGCGTTTGTGCTGATGTTACAGAGGTGTTCTGGACTCTGCAGTTATGGGGTCAGCAGAGCTGTGGGGACTTTTCTGTCCCCTGCTCTTCAGCACTCAGCCCACCGCTCTGTGTTCTCCATTTTGTGGCTGAGTTCCTGTGGTTCCTTCTACTTTTCAATAATATTACTCACTGGTAATGGGGGAAGATTCAGGAACAAGAAATGTTATGATTCATGAACTAACATCCAACACTGGATCGCTAGGGTAAAGAAGAGCTGACTTCTGTTTCTTTTTTTGTCTTGTAACATTTACAGCTTGTTACCATAGGGACATATCAACTCACACACGGGTAATGGGAGAAATAAAGCCTGAATCACTGCAGCCGCACTCACACCCTACTGGTTCCTGTACAGACTAGAATGTCCCTAGCCGCACAACTAGAAACCCAGCCCAGACCTGTCTACCTAAAAGGCCATCAAGCTGTTTCTTGTTCCTCTTGAGGAACCAGAGGGAAGGTCACTAAACAAAAGTAACCAGGATAAGGAAAGTGTGACGGGATAGACAAAACCCAAGGTGAGGAAACTTAAAGCACATGTACAAGGGGAAAAGGAGATTAATAAATGACATTTAAGGAAAACCTCCTACCAACCTATCAAAGAACAGAAGAAAGGTGTAGGAAAGGCAAATTAGAAAATCCAGAGAAATATAACACTGGTCTCAGTCTACCAGGCAAAATCCCTTAGGAACAGTGCTGGAACTCCTTAGCAGAAATCCACCTAGAGATATAGCCAGCAGAGACAGCTGGTGACAGGAGAATCTAAATAGCCACACTCAGGATGTGATAGGACAGAGACAAAATGTGAAAGTGAAAACAGATAAATAGCAGCAAGTGAAAGATAAAAGAATCATCAGCACTAGGACTACCAGGCTGGGTAGAAAAGCAACCATGGAGCAAGGAGCCACTGGATCAAGTCTCGAGACTGAGGCATGACACAGCAATGTCTGGGAGTTGCATGACTCATTTAGTAGGAGCTGTATACATTCATATGCAATGAGCTCCCTCTAGTGGTGGCTGCAGACAGACAATATTTAGTCATGTAGATTTGAATTATAAAACAGTACATAGAGTTGCTTTAAATTAGGTATAAAGTCCATTCTGAGTTTTGGTATACCGGTCCATGGTTTCTGTGTACTCTTAGGATGGATATATCTGTAATAGACGGTTTCCATTGTTCTATCTAGCATACGAAAACGTGCAACACTAGAGCTTAATTTGCTTGCAAATGTATCAGTATCTCTGCAGCCTTCCAGGAAAGGTTCTATGACTTTCACCTTCATAATGGATGGAGAAATAGTTCTATTTTTGTCTGTAGGGAGGTGGAGGAGAAGTGCGGAATGAATGAACAATGATGATTGATGCAGCCGGGTGATCGCCGCTCTGCTGGAGGTTTGGAGGGGTCACCCGGCCAATGTTTCCCAGCTTCTTACAGGTTCCTCTAATTACTTGAGAATTGCCACTTGACTGACAAAAATGATTCTGCTGGTAATTTTCTTTCCTCATTATAAATGGGATTATATCAAGGGGTTTTCACTCTTCTACTTTCCTCTCTGATAAAGAGAGCACAAACGGGCTCCTCTAATAAGATTAAGAAGGGTCATTTTGAAGTAGGGTCCTTGGATGACAGACAAGACATGAATATATTATCTCGCTTTCAGTTATTATTGAAGATATTTGAAGTACGGGCAAATGTGCACTTTGTTGCAGTAACGTCATACAGGATTACAATCATTCTGCTCGTCTCATCTTCAACTTTACAGACCCAAGGAGTTAAAACTCCACAGACCTGTGTGAAGCCTCTGTATAAAGCCTACACTGTAAAAAAAAATGGGTTAAATCATATGATTTGCAGATCTGTCCTTTCACAAAAAAACTGTACAAAATCGATGTCTTACTATCCTCTACTTTTGGAGCACACACAAGTCTAATATGTCCAGGAACTGCCCCGATTCTCATGCTCTGTCACTTGTTACTCAATGTTTATCTTGAATAAGCGATTCTCTTTCATGAGCATTCTGGCAGCACTATATGTGCAGAGCTTCCTTTCCTTCATTTACCAAGATATATTTCCCCTTCAATTGTCCAATGGCTTGTATTCCAGAACTTAAAGTCGGCCTCTCCTTTATGCTGATATGTAATTCGATAGGCTGGAGAGCAGGAGAAAAGCAATAATCACCCTCCTACTTCTGATAGAAAAACCTAGAATCAACCTTACATCCTGGAGAGGTACTAAGACCTATTGCCACTTCTGTGGAGAGACAAAGACCCACCCCCACCTACTGTAGAGAGACAAAGACCCACCCCACTTACTGTAGAGACAAAGACCCACCCCACTTAATGTAGAGCGACAAAGACCCATCAACACCTACTGTAGAGACAGAGACCCACCGCTACTTACTGTAGAAAGACAAAGACCCACCCCACTTACTGTGGAGAGACCAAGACCTGCCCCACTTACTGTCTAGAGACAAAGCTTTTGCCCCCACTTACTGTAGATTCAAATACCCGCATCCACTTACTGTAGAGACAAAGACCTGCCCCCACTTACTGTAGAGAGACAAAAACCTGCCCCCACTTACTGTAGAGAAACAGAGATTCACCTCCGCTTACTGTAGAGAGACAAAAAACCACCCCCATTATTGTAGAGGGACAAAGATCCACCCCCACTAACTATAGAGAGACAAAGACCCACCCCCACTTACTGTAGATGGACAAAGACCCACCCCCACTTACTGTAGAGGGTCAAAGACCCACCCCCACTTACTGTAGAGGGTCAAAGACCCACCCCACTTACTGTAGAGGGTCAAAGACCCACCCCCACTTACTGTAGAGGGACAAAGACCCACCCCCACTTACTATAGAGACAAAGACCCACCTCACTTACTGTAGAGAGATAAAGACCCACCCCCACTTATTGTAGAAGGACAAAGACCCACCCCCACTTAGGGCCCCTTTAACACTTAGACTTTCTAGTGATCCCACCAGCGATCTGACCTGGCCGGGATCGCTGGAAAGTCTCTCTGCAGTCGCTGGCGAGCTGTCAAACAGGCAGATTCACCAGCGACCAGTCAGCAGCGACATCGTTGGTAACCAAAGTAAACACAGGGTCACTAAGCAGCGCGCGCTGCCTAGATACCCGCTGTTTACCATGGTTACCAGCCTGTGAGGTCGCTGGTGCGTGTCACACACTGACATCGCTGGAGAGGTCCTGTTACATCACAAAACCTGTGACGTTTCAGCGACATCACTAGCGATGTTGCAGTGTGTGAAGTACCAAAGGTACTGTGCAAACACTGAACAAGCAGGGCCCTGAGATAGGTGAGGGATCAGCGCTCGGCCCCTGGTGATCAGACACTGGACAGGCTGCAATGTTGGGACAATCCCTTTAATTTTGCATTGAAAATCTTGAAGAATTCTACATTCTTCATGAGGGGGGGGGCTTCTGGGGCCAGTGATTTTAAGGAATGCAACAATGTGATTGTAAGGAATATGCCTTATTTTACAACGTACTTTATTTTGTCTCACAAGGGTAGTAAAATATATGAACAGAGTTTATTGTGTGCAGATAATTTACCTTCTCTGCATATTTGCATTTTATTTATCCATATACAGGTCTAATGGGAATTGATCTGGATCATAAAAGCTTAAACATTAAATGACTAAATAGATGGAAGAAGCCACAGCGCCCCCGCCAGGCTCTGCTTTTAATTAGTACCAGAAAACAATGCATTAATGTCTTTCCGATAGATATATTTCTTAAAGCGACATACTAAAATTTGCCAAAATGGGAACATGAGTAGTTACAGGTGCCACTTTTCTAGGTGCCAATTTTTATTTCGCTCTATGTATCTTATATACTAAAGACACTGTTAACTAACTAATAGCTGTAGACTACGAGTTTGTTTGTAGTCTGTTACTATGGGAACACACACAGATCTGCATATGAGCTGTATACAGAAAATGGTCCTTGGGAATGAGCTTAAAGGGGTTGTCGACCTTTAGCTGACTGTATTCTTTACTTACATTCATGTATTTGAGGCTACAGATCATTTTTGCAATTGGGTTGTCACGTATCCATATGAAAAGTGCTCTGTTGTTTAATTGAGAGTAAAATTTCCTTTGGCACATTCAGCGTTAATGTGTAGATGCTGCTATGTTGCAGTCTATGTGTAGGTGGCTCTGCAGGTGGGGAGTTGTGGGTTTGTCAGGTGACCACCCCTGCCTTTAAATAGTTCCCCTTCCACCAGCAGATGTCGTTGATAGAGTTTAGACTCTACAAGACCTGGAGCTGAGAAGATGTCTGTGCTTTTTTGCTGAAGCCTGATTGTTTTCCTTCTGTTGGGAGTTGCTGTGTTTCTGGTCTCTGGGTGGAGGTGAGGGGGTGTTAGGCCTAGGCTGATCAGGAGCAAAGGGCAAGGGTGGCGGGCCCAACATCATCACCATTACAGGTAATTCTGGGAACAGAGTGATTAGGGACTCCCGAATCTAAGGCTGGAAACATACTGTCCGAGTGTCATGCGAGTCACTCGGATGAGTCTCGGATGACTAACTCAGAATGGCCTCCCCTTCTTGGATTGGGAGTGTCAGCTGCTTGTGTTTCTAAGCAGCTCCACACTTCCCATCCTGACAGGGGAGGACCATTCAGAGTTAGTCATCAGAGACTCATCGGAGTGACTCGCATGACACTCGGACAGTGTGTTTCCAGCATAAGGGTCAGACTAGTCTCCGATCACTTTTGCCCATTTTGCTATCCTGCTTCCTATATCATATACCATTATACCACCATGAGTAAAATGGGTTTGTTTTTAAATTTTGCTCCATTTGCCTTCTGTAGCCTCTGAGCTTCACTGGCTATCGCTGGCTGCAGAATGGTTAACTGAGAACCCGTCAGTGAGCCTACTATGACCGTATCATAGGGGGTTTATAACTTTTTTTTAATCTATATTTTTCTGACCTGCTCTGAGCTGACTATGACTGAATTGTGAGGTTTACAAGGCCTTTTTAAACTCTGCACAAACACTGCAAAATATTTAGTGCAATCAATTGCAAAACTAATTTTTAACCCCCAAATATAGACATTTAAATAAAAAAAAAATAATTGTTCCCAAGTGTTTTGTGTTCCAAAATTGTCATTCCAAAGGTAGGTATGTTTTTTGTTAGCAGGCAAATTTAGAAAATAAGGTGGTGATACCGCAATTTTCAAGCCATGCAATGCCTGACAATGTATAGCCCTAGATTTAAAGAGATATTCTCAAGTTTGGAAGCTGGCCCCTATTTGTAGATGGGGATACATTCTCAACCACTGGGACCCCCAACAATGCTGGGAACCAGGGCTCTGAAGATCCTCATGTGAATGAAACAAAGGTCAGTTATGCCCACTGACACTTAATTCATTGAAAGATTGATGAATTCTGCACTCAGCTGGTTTTCAGCACTACAGTAAGGGGCTGGTCTTCAGCACTCCCAGAAAGGGCTGGTCTTTAGCACTCCCATAAGGTGATGCCCTTTGATACTTCCATAAGGGGCTGCTCTTTAGCACTCTTATAAAGGTTTGGTCTTCGGCTCTTCCAAAATGACTGGTCTTCAGCTCTTCCATAAGGGGCTGGTCTTCGGCTCTTCCAAAATGACTGGTCTTCAGCTCTTCCATAAGGGGCTGGTCTTCGTCTCTTCCATAAGGGGCTGGTCTTCAGCTGTTCCATAAGGGACTGGTCTTCAGCTCTTCCATAAGGTGCTGGTCTTCATCTCTTCCATAAGGGACTGGTCTTCAGCTCTTCCATAAGGTGCTGGTCTTCATCTCTTCCATAAGGTGCTGGTCTTCATCTCTTCCATAAGGTGCTGGTCTTCAGCTCTTCCATAAGGGGCTGGTCTTCAGCTCTTCCATAAGGGGCTGGTCTTCAGCTCTTCCATAAGGGGCTGGTCTTCAGCTCTTCCATAAGGGGCTGGTCTTCAGCTCTTCCATAAGGGGCTGGTCTTCAGCTCTGCCATAAGGGGCTGGTCTTCAGCTCTTCCATAAGGGGCTGGTCTTCAGCTCTTCCATAAGGGGCTGGTCTTCAGCTCTTCCATAAGGGCTGGTCTTCAGCTCTTCCATAAGGGGCTGGTCTTCAGCTCTGCCATAAGGGGCTGGTCTTTGGCTCTTCAATGAGGGGCTGGTCTTTAGTTCTTCCTTAAGGGGCTGGTCTTCAGCACTCCCATAACTATGAATGAAGTAGTGTGCGTAATTGATCATTACTCCATTTACATGGTCTCTTGTGGACAGCAGGGGTCCAAGCAATTGAGAAGTTATTCCCAATCTCATTGATAAATCATAACTTTTTAGCTTGAGAAACCCCTTTTAAGGTTGTCATTCATCGACAGCAACCAAGTAAAATTGATGCCCAATGTGTAATCCCCCTTTAAGAAATGTCTTTGTAGGCTGGGTGTGGGGTAATCGCAGATACGAGACATTAGTTTCAGAACCTATTTAAGTTTGACTTGAAAGTTGTTCATGAAACCAATCCGTCATCTGAGATTGTGCCGCAGAATCACAATTTTCTGCTGTGGTCGGGAAGTGTGCTGCACAAAGGCATTTACCTTTTCTAGAAGACATGAATAGGATGACTGGGAGCACTTCGCACACAGTAACGTCGCCTTAAGTGACTGCCGAGCCCAGGAGCTTCTCACCGAGGAAAATAATGGGGATTTAAACTTTATTTAGAAGCTGAGAAATAGTTATTTTTTTTCTTGTATTTTTTTCTTAATTGTGGCTGAAACTGGTTCTGTTTAATGAGGGGATTAAAAGCGAAATGAGAAAGCAGATCCACTCACGAGGACTATTAATCCTTTCTTAGAAGACAATTATCCCATGTTTCTCATTATAAGGCTCTATACAGCACTCTAATGTTTAGTGTCCGGTCAGAGATGTCAGCTCTGCTCCATCAAACAACAATAAGCGCTCCAGTCGAGGCGGCTAGTGAACCCTATGAAGCAGACGTAGAACCAATTGTGGTCTGGGACCTTTATGATCAAAAATGTTATTTGTTTCTTTACTACCACAAAACGAGTCATGATACAGGAGCTAAGTGAAGACCAGCTAGTGCTCACCAAGAGCTGAAATCTCAAGGATCATCTATATATTTTCCACAAATTACATGGAAAGCCTTGAATACACGGTGGTTTTCTCCATCTAGATAGTAGAGGGCTAGATGGTCTTGTCCATACTATGTTACATTAAAATGAAGAACAGGGCTCCTCCTCCAGCCATGAAGCAATGGCTTCCAAATAGGTCTTCATCGCTGATGAAAGAGGTCTACTGTGTTGTGTTCCAGTCTTCCACCATCTATAGAGGGCCAATGGCTTCCTTCATAGTACTGTTTCCAGCTTGAGGTTTCTCTAAACTGGCCCTGAACTGTTGCATGACTACGTCTCTGTCTACTCCCTGAATGCTACGAGCTCTCCTGGAACTTGATCCCCGATGACCTGACTTCCTGCTGTCTATACTCCTGTAAGCAGTGACTGTGCCACACCCTAGCTATTGGTAGTGACTAGCGTCACACATGCAATGAATGCAGTGAGTGTCATCATGGAAGCTGACTTGATCTTTGGAAAACTGATTGTGTTGAGATGTGTGTGGTGGAGTTTTGATGAGAACTGCTTGGGCTTCTAAATGTTTTTGGGTAGAGCTAAAGTTGGCACATTACAACATTTTTCAGATTAGTAGGAGTGTTTGAAAACCCTTTGAAGAACTGGTGTTATGGGGTGTTATGGCACTTTAACAAGCCTTGCCACATGGATTTAGGATAAGAAGCCAAATCAACAACTCCATTTGTGGACACATTTCGGGTTTTTTGCCACTCCACAGTGCAAAACAGGAGATCTGAGTTGGCTGAGTGAACTGCCTCCGACAGGAGGTCTAAGGGGCCCGTTACACGGTGCCACCTCGCCGCTGATGTCGGCGGGGAATCAAGGGTGCGCGCATCCTCGCTGACATCGCCGGTGAGATGTCACACGTGGCAACTCACCGGCATACTAGCCGGCAAGTAGCGTCGGCGACCGCTCACTGGGTTGCCCAGGAACCCAGCGACTGGTAACCCGCAATGTTAAACATGTTAATCATGCCTGATCGCCCTGTTCAGATCGCCAGGTTTCACAACACTGCTGTGAAACCTGGCAATCATTCTGAGGCGATATTTCGCCTTATTATCGGCGCGTCTCACTAGGCCACGCCCCTGCATCGTCTCCGAAATCGACGGCGATGTCAATTAAGTGTGACGGTACCCTAAGGGTGCAGTCACACCTGGCGACGGCACTGCCGATGTATTAGGTGACATAGGGGCGTGGCCTATCGGCACCAATATCACCCCTATGTCGCATAATGTAAAATGTATCAGTTATGTGAAACCAGGCAGCCGATCTGGGGTGATGTGTCCACATCGCCCCATGTAAACGGCCATCGGCGACCTGACAGGCGATGGGAGCCATAGCCTCCCATTGTACTGCATCGCCGCTGGGGTTTTGAGACACCCCGGCGGTGATGCCACCTGTCAGATCGGCGGTGCGTGCCTGGAGGTGTCGCCCCATGTAAATGGGGGACAGCGACGCTGGCAGTGCCCCAAAAAACGTGCGCACTCTCCCGCCTGTCGCCGTTGACATCTCCGGTGCCGTCGCACTGTGTGACGGTACCCTAAGGGGTAATGTTTTCTCCTAATGGAGAGGGCCCAGTCAGCTTAAAGAGACTTCGTAAGTCATGTGGCAAGGCTTGATATTGACTTTTAGGATTTCGCCAGCCACAAAACAGCACTAGAGTTCTAGTCCTTTGCAAAATTGGTTTAGTTCTCTGTCTTTATCTATCATTATCAATGCAACACAACCAATATCTATCTACGATATATCTGCACCTCAATAGTTTGGAAGGACAAACAAGAGAAAGGTCCTTCACTAAAACAATTTTAATGCCCAGCTTCTTCCTTAGTGCAAACCATGTCCAGTTCACACAGAAATAACAAAACATGGTTATTTCTGCCTCCCCATCCATTGAAAATGTTTGAGTTATCAGGGTCACTGGGGAGGATCTCCTGGGCATCTCTTGACATGTACATCCTGGGCATCTCTTGACATGTACAGAGGCACCATATCATATAGCTATGCTGTTTAGCATCAAAGGGTATAACTTAAAGGATTTTTCCAATTTCTGAATTAAAAAGCAAACAAACTGTGCTTTACTTACCATCCCCAGGTCTGGCGCTGTCTCCGATGGCTGTTATTGTCTGCAGCCAGTCGATAAACTTAGTGACTCAATGCGGCTCCTACCATCATCTCAGACAGAGCTACCAAGCTCAGCTTTGTCGATGTGGCATCTGTGCCACAGACATTGTGAAGACTCAATAATGGACCCATGGAGAGTGAGTAAAGCATCATTTGTTTGTGTTTGTAAACAAACTGTGCCACGTAAGAGTGGTTTTCGGGAGCCAGAAAACCTCTGTAAAGCTTATTACAAATCTGTAACTAGACCTCCAACTATTACGAGTCATTTACGTATTCTTCTCAAAGGTTCTTGTCAGGCTCCCCAGGGGTGTACTGTGACCTATGCCCCTCCCCTGCTTACATTGACACCTCCACCCCGTTGCAGGCACAATGGTAAGTGCATGGTACGGGATGCACATTTATATGCTGATCCTGGCCCCAATTATTTCTTGTGTGGCAGCTTTTTGTGTTATTACCTTTCTCCAGATGTTTTCATAGTAAATATTTTCCGATTTATAACCCGTAACCGTATAATTTACCTCCACATTGGAAGGTGGCGGCACGGTGAACGTATATGATCACAATGGCATATAATGGAGGAGATTATTTCAGCGCTCTCTCATTTCTCCCAGTGAAGTGCTCCCTCATTAGATAAGACGAGAAGAAATTAGGCTTTGTTTGCACAAACTCCTACAGAACACACAGTGGGATCTAGCCTGTGTATCAAGAGGATTAGCTAGATCAAATGACTCACGCATTAAAATTAAGGAATAAGTAGTGATTCTGTGGATGTATCAAAGCATGTGTCTGGATGGATGTGGACGTATGTAGGAGAAGAGTTATTGAAGTAGGATAGTGTCTCTGTAGAGATACATAAGTATCTGATACTGATATATGCGCAGAAAGACACAGACAAAGCCCAAAAGTCCAGAACCCACAGTATAAAGGGATGGGACGTGCGATGAGTTTGGCCATGACACATGTCCTCAGGCCAAACATTACATTATGGTGATGCTGCATCGCTATATTCAATATAGTCACTTTACTATCTGCATATTGCTGCAACTGCAATGGACAATTTGCAAAAAGCTCAGGAGGCCTACAGTACTATTTTTCTAGATATCAGGCTTTATTTATAATTTGCAATTGTCTCTGAAGCAGCAGCAGCAGCATAGAGGACATTATAAAGCAGTACTTAGCAATGTAGCCGTGAATCCAGCACTGGGGGGAGATAAGTGTTGGCAGTATGTTACACATTCAGAATTATCAGCAGCATGGAGGATATTGTAAAGCATACTTTGCAATGTAGCTGTAAATACAGCACTGGGGGTAGATAGAAGATGCATAAGTATGTAGCACATGTTCAGATGCAGCAGCATCATAGAGGACATTGTAAAGCAATACCAGCACTTGGGAGAGAAAGAAGTAGCAGCAGCACGGAGGACATTGTAAAGCAGTACTTAGCAATGTAGCTGTGAATCTAGCACTGGGGGGGGTATAAAAGTGGTGGCAGTATGAATCACATGTTCAGAAATAGCAGCAACATGGATGTCATTGTAAAGCAATACCAGCACTTGGGAGAGAAAGAAGTAGTAGCAGCATGGAGCACATTATAATGCAGTATTTATCAATGTAGCTGTGAATCCATCAATTTGGAGAGATAGAAGAAGCATCAACCTGTAAGACGTGTTCAAAAGCAGCAGCAGCATGGAGGACATTATAAGCATGACTTGGCAAGGTAGCTGTAAATCCAGCACTTAGAGGAGAATGTAGTAGCAGCAGCATAGAGAATATATTAAAGCAGTATTTGGTAATGTAGCTGTGAATTCAGCAGTTAGGAGACCATGAAGTAGCAGCAGCATGAAGAACATTATAAAGCAGCACATACTGTATCAATGTAGCTGTGAATCCAGCCTTTCGGAGAGCTAGAAGAAGCATAAGCATGCAGCACATGCTCAGAAAACAGCAGCAGCATGGTGGACACTATAAAGCAGTACTTGCTGTATCAATGTAGCTGTGAATCCAGCCTTTCGGAGACCTAAAAGAAGCATCAGCATGTAGCACATGTTCAAAAGCAGCAGCAGAATGGAGGGCATTATAAAGCAATAATTAGCAAGGTAGCTGTAAATCCAGCAGTTAGGGGAGAAAGAAGTAGCAGCAACACATTTAGAAGCTGCAGCATCATGAAGGACATTATAAAGCAGTACTTATCAATGTAGCTGTGAATCCACCACTGAGAAGATATAGAAGAAGCATCAGCATATAGCACATGTTCAGAAGCAGCAGCAGCATGGAGGGCATTATAAAGCAGTACTAATTAAGGTAGCTGTAAATCCAGCACATGGGGAGATAAAAGTAGCATGTAGAATATGTACTACCTCTTTAAGTAACTGATGAAGAAGTTGAAGCTGAATGAAGAAGTTATGAAGCTGACACTCATTAGAGTGAATTAATAACCTCCATATGTTTCTCTGCACATCCTCGCAGCGAGTAGGGAAACAGGTCTAGTCTCACATTTCTTATGTTTGCCATTTAGATGGAACATTTTCCTGCAAAGTGAATTAGTTTTTTGCAATTACTGTTCGGTTTCCTTCATTAAACACTAAATTGCAATTAATTAAAAACACAATTTCCCCTCGTCCTGTAGTTTTTTTCTTCTGATAGGAGATGAAGATGGCACTGAAAAAAGCAGGGCGCCGTGTGACCCTCCATCACCTCCCGCTGTTCTCCAGTACAAAAGAAATGATACAAAATAATATCCACCCGCACTAAATGAGAAGAGAAGAAAACCAATTTTATTATAGATATTGCATCGGAACGAGAGGAAGTGCCGCCTATCAGATTCCAGTACACTTCTCCTTTATACAGCAATGGCTACAAGAATACTGGATGACTATTTCCAGTTTTGTTACTTGCTCATAAATGTGGTGCATTTGCTATGTTATGGCTCTATAGAAAGTAAAAGGACCTGATCTCTAGAGCCACTTATTAGATATAGCAATATTAAAAGTCAATATCTGTGACGCCGGGACATCTGACTCCCGCCACAACACAAATGGTACAACCAATGGTATATGGAAAGGAAGGCTGTAAGTGTAGGGAGCGGGGTATGGAACACCTCCTGACACTAACCTGTGTCTGTCCCTGAACTGCCCTACCGCCCTATGCAGGTCCTTCCCCCCCCCCCCCCCCCCCACCACCATCACATGCCTAGTCCATGGCTGTCTACTAACCCTGACTAGTGCCAAAGCCGGTGAGTGCACTAGACGTTACCCCTGATGTAATAAGAAATGAAAATCGTAATATTCATTTTCAGACACATATTTTAAGGTGTTTGCCCCTCATCAGTGCAAAACAGGAGATCTGATTTAGACGAGGGAGAAACCTCTGACATGGGATCTAAGTGAAACATTTCTACTTGTGAACAGCATCAAAATAGAGTAAAAAGACATCCTAAGTTATGTGGCAAGGCTCTTTAAAGAGTTAATATTGACTTCTATGATTGCCACCTCCAATCGGTAGCACTAGATTTCCAGTCCTCCTCCTTCCTGATGCTGGTCATAGGTTTATTCTATTCTGACCATCTTAGAGGAAGGAAGATTATTGCAGCTGCTGGAGTTCTGTTGTTGGAGTTGGGTTATCTTAGTCCTGGTGTTTGGTTGCACCTATCAAGTTTGTTGTGTATCCTTTAGCATCTATGTTCCCCTATCTGTCTACATTTCCCTGTGTTGGATTACTGTAGAGGTGAAATCTAGTGCACTCACTGGCCTTCTCACTGGGCAGGGTGAGTGGAGTGACAGCTCAAGGACTAGACAATTACAGTGTCGGGGGGAAGGACCCGCTTAGGGATGTTAGGAGAGCTCAGGGGAGACAAAGGTTAGTCTCAGGAGGTGTCTTATCCCACACTTCCAATGGTCAGGATATTACCTCTCCTTTACATCCCGTTATACCTCTGTGTTGCGCCGTGCACCGGATTTCCCTTTAGTTTATGCACGGCAGGACCTGTTTACACAAAACACTAGATATTTAATGATGATAATTGCCAAAAATACTTCATTGTTCATCTCAGATGCTTTGGCTGTAAATGTTTACTATAAATCGCTGATAATTATCAGTCCATCGATGAGTGGCTTGAAAAGAGCTGAATACCATATTCCCGATGCCGCGGCACAATCCTATATTGTGTGTAATAACAGTAATACGCACGGCGCTGTGCGGCGCCCCTTTTTCCGGCGCGGTTTGAACTCTGGCTGGCCTGTGGGTACCATCTCTATAGATCATCTTTACCTTGGAATCACACAGACAATTTGTAACGAGACGGATGCAGGCGAGAAAGCGGCTTGTACGGAGGGAAGGTTAATACAATGAGCATGAACACGGCAGGATCCCCAGAGGTGATTTACCCAAACGCGTCAGCCGGACTGTCGCCCCTCATCCACTATTAATGTGATAAATAATATATACTCTCATGAAGAGCCGGCGGAGCCCCCCTAACATTATTATTATGGTCTGACCATAGTCCCCAGGGGTCCCGGGATGCAGGATAAAGAGCTGACGGAGCACATGGGAGACCCTGACGGAGATTTGTGAGTCTCTGCCCCAGGTCGGAGATCTTCCTCCTGCAAAAGATGTTTAGATATAATTGGAAGGAAGCTGCAGGGAGCATTATAACAATGCATAAAGGGAACTGGAAGAACTGGCCGAAGGAACGCAATATTGGGTAACTAGATTTTACTTCTTTTCATAGATGGCGCCGGGCACTGAGGCTTGATGAAAGGAGATTATTTTCTTTTTTGCAAGAAAGAAAAATAGTTTCTGTGCATTCTTCCACCTCCGAAGAGCTGAGGTTAGACAATGATTAAAAGGGGTCGTCTGAGCGAAGAATAAAAAAGGATCTATTTTCTTCTTCCAAAGAAAAAGCGCCATGTACATGTTCAGGCCAGACAGAGCATTGCAGCTTGGCACCATTCACTTTACTAGGACAGAAGTGTAATGCCAGCCTGTATGCAGGAGTGGCGCTGTTCCTGGGAAAAAAAAATAGGCGAGTGTATTCAGCGCCATCTTTGATCAGGTGTTCAGGAGATAGATACGTTTTTAGAATGTTATTTTTTTGCCTATCATTTTTCTAAGGCGTTGTATAGTTTTGGCAATAAAACTGCCATCTCCGCCAAATTTTAATAATGTCAATTCTTGCACAGTCTTTTTTTTTTTTTTTTTTTTTTTAATTCATAGATGGCATCTCTCTTCACATAGGAAGTGTCTGATATGCAGCTCATTCCCACAGGAGTCAAAGCAGCTGAGCTGCAATACCAGACACAGCCTGCAGACAAGAGTGGCGCCCTTTATAGAAAAACACAGGAGCCTTTTTATAATCCCAGGTAAGGCTGAGTTCCTATGTCCAGTAATCGTCCGTTAGATCGGATCCGGCACAATCCGTTCTGCAAACACAACGTTTTTGTCATTTTGCAAAAATTGATCCTTTTTTTAACATTGAAGTCTATGGAGAAGGGATCTGGTAACTGATCTCTATTTATATTTGTTGTTAAACTAATCCAGCAAGAGAAAAAAACAGATCCTTTACAAATGACAGAAAAATGGACGATAAATAGTGATCAGTTACCGGATCCGTTCTCCATAGACTCCAATGTTAAAAAAAAGGATCAATTTTATCAAAATGGACAAAAAAGTTGTGTTTGCAGAATGGATTGTGCTGGATCCGATCTAATGGATGTGTGAACTCAGCCTAATTCTTTAAAACTATGATTTACAGTAAATGAATTGTATACTGTAGTTTATATGGACAGATTTCTGCCCATAATGAGTGGCGTTCATCGATTTACCGTCGTTAAGCCCTTTATACCCCTTGATGCAAATACTGGGACGAAAAATCATTAACGATCATTTGCTCTTTACAGTTGCTATTGTCTATCCTGGTGGTAATTACGATTTTGATCTTGCATAACAACAATCAGATATAGGTTTCAACGCTACAGTAATCTACATTTTGATTTATAAAACCAGTCATCCAAAGTACAAATATCAACAATAAAAGCGTACAAAGATGTGGTGTATCACAGCCCATCCAAAAAGGGCTGCCAACAAACCATTGTTGATGCACTTGGACCAAAAGGCCAAAGCAAGAGACGTGACGTGGCTTTTGTCCGAAGTGGGAGAGCCTATTGTGGTCCGAACATCTTGGATACCACACCGGTGGCGTGCAGTCACTTGATCGGCTTCCCCAACGAGAGTTCGAAACGTGATGGTCACATACACCTTTCTCCAAGACTATTTAGGAGGGAAACCATAAGGGAACCATATCCAGAAAAGACCAAGGGGCTCAAAGATGTGAAAAATGTGAACACAATCTAATAGACCTTGTCTCTGTGTCTCATAAGCTCTTGGTCAAACCTCCAATCCCTAGTTACCAGTGACTCATATCTGACGACGTTCAATGTTGATGAGATATTACTTTGTCATGATGCTCAACTAGAGGGGTGACTCCCACCAAAAGAGGGTTGATTTATGGAAATTTGGCGGGTCTTCCTGTGGAGTTGGCCCTTTGGTGAGGCTTGATGGTACGGTATGTCCATGAAGGTCTAGGAGATATCTCGTTTGAGCTGTACGGTTGACCTTTCACAGTTGAGTTCTTGGAAATTTGATGTGTGTAGTAGTCATTGTATATCAAGGTTAATGTTGGCACCTGCAGTGTGTGTTTTATCTGTACCTGTTGTGCCGCGCTGTAAACCCTGGCGTAACATGCATCACGCAGACAGTCTTGTGATATTGATGTATGGCCCTCGAGCTCTTGCCTCGTAAACAAAGTGTCCCTCTACCGTGCAAGGAGACAGTAACATTTAGCAAGACAAATGGAAGGTGGTGCCGAGAAGCTGCGCGACTGAGGGACCTTGTCTAATATATACCTCACCTCAGTCTGGAGATGGAAAATGATGCTGAATTTGTACAGACTAAGCACTATGAAAGGTGCCAGGATAGCGGTGGGGGGGGGGAGGAATATATGCATCTGACATTTGAGCTGAAGAACATGCAATGCTAATACATAGATTTTTGTGATGGATTCTACTTATTGGCCAAGGAGCCTCAAAGGAGTCTAAGTCTAATGACACCTAGAATTGGTCAAAACTAGTGATGAGTGAGTGTCACCTGTAGTCTGCTCTGAAGTCTCTGGTAACTGCTCTGCAGAGTATAAGTGTGTGTATTTATTTGGTACCTTTTAGGGTTAATATGAATAGCTGTAGCATATTGCCATCCATGGTCGGGCCTGTGGCGCCTCAGGTAGCTGCTGCTGTGTGCGGCAATGGTGACTTAGTTTATGTCCATCAGGTGGTGTTGCTGAAATTGTTCAGTCTCTACCCTGACCTTGAGCTGTTTGATGTTGTGCAGATTCCTGAAGCCTTCCAGAAGTGTATACCTTTTTAGTCATCTTGGTGGAGTTGTGTTTTCTATCCCTGTGTGGAGGTGAGGGGTGTAAGCCAGGGCTGGTCAGGGCAACAGTGGTGGCCCAGTCATCCTCACCTTTAGAGGATTCTGGAAACTGGGTTAGCTAGGGAACCCCAATCTACAGGGTCAAACTAGCTTCCCAGTTTCCCTTAGTCCATCACTGCCATCCTGCTACAACTCCGCCCATCTGCTATTGCCATCCCTGACAGTGAGCACTATCATCTGGTGCTTGGCACTCGAAATGAGCATGGGAAGCAGGGTTGTGGAGTCGAGTCAGGTGTCCATTTTGTGGCGTGGAATCAGAGTTGGATTAAGGGAAATTGAGAAGTCTGAATCGGATGTTTGGCTTACTCCACAGCCCTGGTTGGATGCACCGATGGGCTCGACTCAAGTAGCAGTATAATAGAAGTCAGGAGGAGAAATGCTTGAGTTTCCCATCGACTTCCATTACCCTCAGTACTTGAGTCGTGCCCATTCGAGAGTCCACTGCTCATGTGGAGTACCGAGGACCCAAGCATTGTGGTGCTCGCTCATCACTAGTCATGACATAGCGTAAATTACAATACTTGTATCTGCCCATTATCAAGGTGATGGCACTTTTTAAGGGTATAAACCGGATTCACAGATGAGTATGGACCGCAATGTATGGACTGTTTGAGAATTTCTTGAGTCTGTTGAGTTCAGACCAGGAAACTGAGGACAGTCCGTACATTGCAATCCATAGACAGACCACGAAACATGGATTTGTGAAAGTGGTGTAAAAATCATGTGCCAATAGAGGGGGTGGACTTATAAAGTAAGTAAAAAAAGGGGAAAGGAGGAATCTTGGAACCCTGTCTTGAACTAAATATTCTGGTTTGAGTGTATTTCAACCTCGTGCCGAGGCGATCCGGTCTAGAGCTGCTGGAGAAAGGTGGAACTTGAAATAAATATTGTATATCTCCAGCGATGGTCCATAATACTTCACTTTTATTTTAGAAAAATATTAAAAACATAGTAACGGACACCACAACGAAGGCAGAAACCTACGCGATTCAGCATGATGCGTTAATCATGATTGTAAAAAGTGTCCGTCACTCAGGAGGGGACAGAATATTCATGTAAACTAAAAGCCCATTGGTGTCAAAGTGAATTTGTGTAATATTTTGTTTCCCCTATGGTGACACTTATCCATAAGTTCCAGATGCGGAAACCCAACACATCAGATGTTTGCTGCTCTGACAGTGGCCATAGAGCATAGAGACGGCTCCATACACCATGTAGTGGTCATTCTCGGTACTGCAGATCAGCCATATTTACCTCCATAAGAGCCGAGCTGCAGTATCTGAAAATGACCACTGAAGACCTTGGCTTTATAAAGTGGCACAAGCCATACACTCAGTATGCCAGCCTATCGGGAGTTGTGGAAACCAATGGGTGAGACTCTTGCCGGATCTCCCCCAAGACGCCTTATAGCGTCTGTGCTGAGATTCTTGACGGTTTCTCCTTTCTTTTCTGTGCAAAGCTTGACAAAATGCTGGAAGGGAACAGTTTAAAATAACGCTTCTCCCCATCATACACAAATGAGAATTGACTGGTAATTGTCACAGACGGAGCGCCGTGCCTCTCTCGGTTACATGGTGATGGATGAGCCTCCGCTGCTGGAATAACTCACACTTTTTATTCCCCCGTCTTTCTGTCGCTGTATTTTTTAATATTTTACTGCCATAATTTCAATCTTTTCTTCACATTAGTTTTATTATTTTTTTGTTTCGCCGTGCCAGGGACCTTAAAATAACCACAGGCACCTGGGGAAATTCAATATAATATTATAACCAGAGCATAGTCTGCTGGAGAAGGGGCCTCGGGGTAGATATAATATAGATATATCCTAATGATGGGAGGACTAAAGGGGCTTAGTGTCTCAGTCTGACATGTAGATATGGTTCAACCTGTCACTTAAAAAGCTTCCAAACACTGTATATATTTATAGAAAACTCTTATTAATAATGCAGACTGTGATACTGGATAGCACAGCAGGTCAGCTCGTTGCCCATATACCGGTACTTCCTAACACTATACAGTAACTGGGTGATGATGGGGCTGTCAGGCAGAGTCAGTCTAGAAATCTCTCTGTCTCGGTGCCGCTTCATCAATCAGATATGGCTGCATTTTTAATCAGATTTTCATAAGCTAGAATTGACCTTGATGGGAGACAGAATAAAGTTCAAAGGGTCTCTGTAGGATCAAGTTCGGAAGTCCTCTTTTATCCAGATTTCCAGATTTTTGGGCGTCCAACCACTTGGACCCCTCCAGTGATGGGAATGGGGTCCCC
This sequence comes from Allobates femoralis, assembly GCA_033576535.1. Lineage (NCBI taxonomy): Eukaryota > Metazoa > Chordata > Amphibia > Anura > Aromobatidae > Allobates > Allobates femoralis. The sequence goes on from JARQOC010000010.1 coordinate 43,352,513, forward strand.
ATCTGAACGGAGAAGAGGTCCCATCTGCTCTATTCTTAATAGGAGTGCCGAAGACCAGTTGAGCACAGTGGTCCCATTGAATGAAACGGTGGTGCACATGAGCAATGGGAGCCCTACTTATTGGGAACAGTTTGGGTCCTAGGATGAGGAGATAATTTCCAAACTTGGTGCAACCTGTTACCCTGGCAGGTGTGGACTCACTGTGCCACAGGGTGGGGCTTACCCCCAAGGGGCTCAACTAAATGTCTTCCAGGTTTCACCAGAGCCTCTGAGGGTGAGGATGGACTAGGCTCTGAGTAGACGTCAGGTACCAATTCAGAGCAGTCCTGCCACAGTTGACCCAAGGTCAGGGATGCGGGTATGAAAAGGCAGGCAGGTTGAGCGGGAGCGTTGTGTGAGTCGGTAAGCCAGACCTCCGACTCCAACTCTGACTCTGACTTCTCAATTTCCCTGAATCTGACTCCAACTCCACCAAAATGGACACCAACTCTGAATCTGACTACACAGCCCTGCAGGCAGGATGGAGTTGATGCAGAGACCAGTGACTCTGTCCTCCACTGGAGTCTGCCAGGACGGGATCGGATCCCGGACTAGAGTCTGTAACGTGAGCAGGCTGGTGTACAAGCAGGAACTGGCACACTAGTAACCTAATTGCTCAGGCACCTCCCTATAGGGTTAGAGGTCTTAAATACCCAGTGACTCCCAGCCATAGACTGGGAATACTTTTAGAGTGTGCATACTGCCCCTCTAAGAGGAGGCGGGCATGCATGTGCCTATAAACGCTGCCAGGAGACCTGCATGATATGCAAAGGCCCTGGTGCTTGGAGACCATGAAAAAAGCAATGGAGGCTGACTAGCCGCATTGGGGACTTCATTGGCATCCCTGCAAAGAGGAGAAGGTGGGACAGTGCAGGGATGCCTCTGTTGTACAAAGTATATACAATATATTTAGTAAGATTTACGTGTGCTCGCCACTTTTACGTCACCGTTAAGCCTCATTCAGACGTGTTGCAGAGAAGTATAACGGTATAATAATGGAGTAGGTAAATTGCCCAAAAATTGCTGAAAGAGGGATGTTCGGCAGCATTCTTCTTAGCTGCTTCATCTGATTAGAAATCTCTTGTTTTATGTATACAACTACTTTACAGATTTATGTGTGTCCATGGTGACAGACTACAAATAATCGAGGTGCGTAGTCTGATCCTGCAGTCATACGTTAGTTCATGTTCAGAAGAAAAGGAGGCAAAAGGAATGGGGTAACCCCAGTGTGAGATCAGACTGCACATCTCCCTCTGCCTCCTCCTCTTCATCACTTGAAGTAACACTTGTCAGCGGATCTGACTACACACAGGGTTTGTTTGTAGTCTGTAACCATGGAGACTCATTTCTTCTGCATTCTAATTAAAGCTGCTTCACACTTATTTCTAGATTTATTGGAGCGGTCATATGGACATATCCTTTATTCAGGGGTAGACAGAGCGTGATTGGGTCTCTGATAAGTGACATCTGATATTGGTGCTGACCATCCAATCCATCAGTCGCCATACATGTAACTGCATGGACAAATGTGTCCAACATACTGCGTGTAATCCAAGGCACCAACAATGCTATGGGGTGTGCGTCATTCTGATAAATTGGGCACAATTCGCGCCATTTTGCCATAGCACTCAGTAAACCTCCCCCATCGTGTATGTATCTGTGTTGTGCACACCGGCCTGTGTGTTCCCATACAGAGAGACGCCGGCAGAGCATAAAAGGTCGTCCATGTTTCATTTCCACATTAACAATTCTCTGTAATTTCCTTCCCCGTATCACAGCTTGAGCAAAATGCATTAAAAGTGGCGCATCTGCTCCAGTGATAAGATGGCGGGCAGCGCGGGACCGAGCGCTCGCTGCAGGGCGGATAGAGAAATGACTACATAGTTCATTAACGGCTTCACAGATATCCAAATAGAGAGCAGAACTTTCCTGCTGTAATGCCGGAGCTGCACATTATCTTCCTGATGTATGGGAGGAAAGCAGATAACCGTGGCAGTTACGGTAATCTGAAATAAAGCAGGCGGGCGCCATATCTCTGCTATATACTTGTGGAGAATCAGCCCCCGAAGATCACAGCCCAGGGGGGAAGCGGCGGGGGCAGAATCCCGGATATATTACACTCCGTCTACACCAGAAAGGAAACTCCGCACTTTCATTTCACTTTAGGACATTTCTCGGTCATTCCTTCTTTTGTTTCTTCCTTCCTTCCCGCCCTCACTTTTCTACTCCTTCCTTCATTAACACCTTACTTTTTAATTCATTTTTCTGTCTTTCTTTCCGTAGTTGTATTTCTTTCCTTCTTTTTCTCTTTCCCTGCCATTTTCTTTTCTTCCCTTGATTCTTTAGTTTTTTCTCTTTCTTCCTTTTTGATTCCATCCTTCTTCTTTGCCCTCCCTCTTCTTTCCCATTGTCCCTTGCTCAGTTCCTTCTTCTCTTTCCTTCTTTTCATCCTTTGTCAGTTTCTTTTCTTTCTTTCCATACTTCCTACTTTTCTTCCTTCCATTTTTCCTTCTTTTTGTGTTCCTTTGCTAATTCTCTCTCTGTATGTAAAGTGCTATGGAATTAATAGCGCAATATAAATGAATAAATATTATTATTATATTATTTCTCCCTCTTATTTCCCACTTTCCTATCTCCTTCCAAACCTCCTGAATTCATTTTTCTCTTTCCTTCAATTCTTCCAGCCTTACTTCATCCTTCTCTTCCTTCCTTTCCCCTTTTCTGTCTTAATATCTTCTCTCTCACACAGTCCTTGTTTGTCATTTATTTTATTCCTTCTTTTGCCCCTTCTTATCACCTTCTTTTTTCCCTTCCTCTTTTACTTTTGCTTCTCACTTTCTTATCTTCTCTTGTTGTTCGCTCTGAAGTCATACCTTCCTTCCTTTAGTTCCCTCCTTAGTTCATTTCCTTCTTTTTTCTTTCCTTTCTTTCCTCTTTACTTCCATTCATCCTTTTTTCCTTCCTTCTGTTATTAATGGGCCCCCAGGCTGTGAAGTACTCGGGAACCAGGCCGGTGCTGTCTCTCTGGGATCACGGTGGTTGTGACGTGGTCCCATGGCCTGTGCTCAGTTGAAAAAGGGGGTATTTGCAGGGATTTTGTCGTGATGCCACCCATGGGATGTGGTTAGTGGGGACCACTGCTGCTGCAGAACCTCCGGGGATGATGGATGGCAGCTGGGGATGGAACGGCTCTCCACGGGTAAAGCCAATCCCCAGGGCAGTGTGGAATGTCTATGTACAGGGGTGCAGGGCAAAGGGCAGACTCACAGTTTTGTAGTTTTCTCAGGCCTTTACTGGAGCAGATGGTAAAAGCTGTCCACGAAGTCTTGAGAGCAACTTGGAGTTATTCTCGCCCGGCCGGATCTTTGGCTCCCTTACTGCGCTTGTACTTTGGCTCCTGCAGTTACTTAAACTAGGCTGCAGGCCCTGTCTCTTCCTGCGGGGTACCAGTATAACAGGCAACTCGAGTCTTTCACTTTCTCTACCCTGCTCCTGGGTGTCAGTGTTACTGGAGTGTATGCGTTGCTGTGTCTCTGGTACATTGTAGCTGGAGAATTTGGAATCTCGGACTCCGGTGTCTGTTCTATGATCTTTTCCTTTGGGGAGAGCATGGAGCTGCTCAGCCTCCCAGATGTGTTCTTGCTTCTCCTTTCTTCAGACCCTAGCCTTAGGCCTGGTACTTGTCAGTGGACTCTGAGATGAGCTTAGCATTAGCTCTTTTACACTCAGTTCCTCTTCACAGTCCTCTCTGGAACTGCACTCTTCGCAGCCCTCTTAGATACTGAACTAACTTGCTCCTTCCTAGACCAGAATATATCGGGGAGCTCACCCTGAACCCGGACTTGGTCTCCCCCTTCTGGCCTGGAGGTGTGAGTGTTGTGTGTGTTGCCTGATGAGAAGACCCTTTTTTGCTCTCTGTTGACACCACTACCCATAGGCAGTGATGACACTGTGGCACATTGACCCTAGGGTGCCACATTATGCACACATACACTCACACAGAGAGAAATAAAACTTAAACCACTGGTTTCTGTACAGACTAGAATGTCCCTAGCTGCACAACAAGAAACGACAGCTCGGACCTAACTGCCTTAAAGGTAATCGAGCTGTTTCTTGTTCCTCTTTTATAATTAATGTTTTAATATCGACAGAACTGGACAATTATCGGTGTGTATCGGGCCTCCTGATACCCACCCAACAGATGATGCTGGAGCAGATAAGAAAGTAAGAGTATTTCCATCCAGTGCACTTGTGGCACAAATATATAAAATAGACGAAGGTCCCATCGGTGAGAATGGAGTCAAATTGATTCTAAATCTGCCACAATTTGGGTTTGTTGAGGAGTTTGACTTTCACTGGGGAAAATTGGCAAAAAATCCTTGGGGGGCCCAAATGACACTCCTTTCTTCCACACGTCTTCGATAAGGCCGGATTGATATACTCGGTATAGGTCTAAGGATACCTATAAAACCCCATGTTTCTTTCTTTCTTTCTTTCTTTTCTTTCTTTCTTTCTTTCTTTCTTTCTTTCTTTCTTTCTTTCTTTCTCTTCTTTCTTTCTTTCTTTCTTTCTTTCTTTCTTTCTTTCTTTCTTTCTTTCTTTCTTTCTTTCTTTCTTTCTTTCTTTCTCTTCTTTCTTCTTTCTTTCTTTCTTTCTTTCTTTCTTTCTTCTCATACTGGATGTGTCCATCCTTAATATGTCGCCTAGTGGGCTATAGGCCCCGAGGACAGGCTCACCGGTAGATTGGTTCTGTTTGTGACGCCTAAATGTAGGCTACTGTTTCCTTCTAGTTTAACCAGAAATGCATTCCAAAATGTATCTTTTCTTAACAAAGTCTTTTTAGAAACAAGTCGTTATCCCAAAATGTATTTTTTTTTTTTTTTACAAAAATTCTCCCAGCCGCGTCCCATTAACACATTTCTATGAAAGAATCCATTTTTAGCAGCCGGTAGCTCCCCGAGTAATAATGGCTGTTTAGTGAGCAGGAAAGTAGGGCAATTTTTCATTATTAATTATAATTTTATCTCGAAGCTTAATCCCCCAAAGTGCGTTTGTCATCGACTGACTGTCAGGAAGAAATAAAAAAAGGGAAAAAAACATACTGGTAGGTAACAAATTAACCCCGAATGGGCTGCCGACAGCTGGGTCTGAATACGTTAACCTTGCCTTGTCTTGCCGGTGCGACGGTCTAGTCCCTGGTGGTCGTTCTACCCTTACTATGACCCAGTATGGAGCCGCCGGACGAGTGACAGTCCACGCCATGACGGTCTATAGTGTCTTGGTCCCGCCTCGTGGTATCATAGACCCCATTAGGGACTTGTTAAGCCTGGCGTGGGCTGATTTTGTGCTTAATTGTGAAGATGAAGAAGGAGATTACAGACAGAGCTTTCCCAGGCATGAACGAGTAAGATTAATTAATTTGTCAGAAAAAATGATAAATCAGACAGCAGATGTTATGGGGGGATATTTTGCCTCTCAGGTACTGAAATATGTAGACGACAGGTAACTTGCTGAAAACTTTATTGAGCAGAACATATCAGAATTTATATACTGATCTGCAGATGTGACCCGGATGGAAAAAAAAATTAAAAATTCTTGAAAAATTGTAAAAATTTGAATAATCTGTCCTTTAGTCTAGTACTGGATTATCACAAAGGGCTGGATCCGCTTTATGAGGGCCCTTAGCTGAGTCTCCTTGGGCCTCCCTTGGGTTTTAATTTTTATTTCTCTTCTCCTTTTTAAAAGCTATAACGTTTTATTTTACCTGTATCGGGGCTTATGTTTTTCAGTATGAGCTATACTTTTTATCAATACTATTTTTGGCTTTATATGACTATCAGATCTCTTTTTAGTCTTTCATGGGAGGCAAAATGACCAAAAAAAAAGCAGTTTTTTTTATTTTTTTCCTGTTCTGGTGTTCCTATATGGAAAAAATGATATTATAGTAAGTCCAATTTGTTTTCTACACAGTAAAGCCTAATATAGTGTTTTATTTCTTTAAATTTTATTTACATTTTGGGAAAAGCGGAGGTTGTCAACTTATTATATATTTTTTTATTTTGAACTGTGATTACTTGATCAATTGCCTAATAATCTGCAATTATATAATATTAGAGAACATTGTAAAATTACAGATCTTATATGAAACAAGACTAAAAGCAGCATCTATAAGGCTGAACGCAGCATCTATTAGGCTGAAAGCAGCATGTAAAAGGCTAAAAACAGCATCTAAAAAGGCTAAAAGCAGCATCTATAAGGCTGAAAGCAGCATCTATAAGACTGAAAGCAGCTTTTGAAAAGCTAAAAAACAGCATCTAAAAGTAGCATGTATAAGGCTGAAAGCAACATCTAAAAGGCTAAAGCAGCATCTGAAAAGACTAAAAGCAGCATCTGTAAGGCTGAAAGCAGCATCTAAAAGGCTAAAAGCAGCATCTAAAAATATAAAAGACTATAAAAGCAGCATCTAAAAAGGCTAAAAGCAGCATCTATAAGGCTGAAAGCAGCATCTAAAAGGCTAAAAGCAGCATCTATAAGACTGAAAGCAGCTTTTGAAAGCTAAAAACAGCATCTAAAAGTAGCATGTTAAGCTGAAAGCAACATCTAAAAGGCTAAAAGCAGCATCTGAAAAGACTAAAGCAGCATCTATAAGACTGAAAGCAGCATCTGAAAGGTTAAAAGCAGCATCTAAATGTAGCATGTAAAAGTTTAAAACATCATGTAAAAGGCTGAAAGCAGCATATAAAAGGCTGAAAGCGGCATATAAAAGGCTAAAAGCAGCATCTAAAAATGCTAAAAGCAGCATCTGTAAGGCTGAAAGCAACAACTGAAAAGCTAAAAGCATCATCTATAAGGCTGAAAATAGCATCTAAAAGCAGAATGTAAAAGGCTTAAAACAGCATCTAAAAGGCTAAAAGCAACATATAAAAGGCTAAAAGTAGCATCTAAAAAGGCTAAAAGCAGCATCTGTAAGGCTGAAAGCAGCATATAAAAGGCTAAAAGCAGCATCCAGAAGGCTTAAAGCAACATCTAAAAGGCTCAAAGTAGCATTAATAAGGTGCCATGGGTCCCAACCCTAGCCTCGTTTTACATGGGGGATGTGTCGGCCCTTGTCTACAGCAACAATAAAATCCTCAAAATAAGATCTCCTAAATAGGTCGATATAATAAAGCAAGTGGAAAGTAAAGACGAAGCTGTAGCCCGTAGCAATCAATAATTTTTAGAAACCCTTTGAAGGATAGAAGTGGGAACAATAGACGTTATTAATCTGCTTACAATCATGTCCAGCCCCTTTAAATCGCATACAAGTCATGCGATTAGCGAAAATAGTTTAATTATCATTTTGCATTTTACATTAATTATTACATTTCTCGGCCATGAAAATTTACAACCAGACCAATCTGTAATTATATATCGCTCTTTCCCTCCTGTAATATGCTTTATTATTACAGATGCCTGTGGAACAGATGTGTTATTGCACATTCCCTGTGAGAAATGTTTTATTACATCTTTTATCATTGAGTTGCTTGTAGGATTATGTAAGAGAACCTACATGGAGATTAATTCAATAGAGGAAAAACATTTTTTACAGAAAGGGGTTGCTCGGGTTTGTAAAAAGAAAGTCAGCATTATTTTTCTCCGAGTGATAGCGCCACTCTTGTGGCCTGCATCTGGTATTGCAACAGCCCATTCAAATTCTCATGTCGTCCTATAAAGCTCACCTAACTAGGACTATGAGGGTTGCAGAGCGGCACAAAGGGGTTTAAATGTTTGATCTCTGGGGGTCTGACTCCACTGATCCCAGTGCTAATGGAGCGGTCGTCGTCTGGTCTGACCACCATTACATGAGACAGAAGGGCTGTTAGACCCGTGTAGGGGTGGTCGCTCTCACTTACTGTTCACGAGGGACTTTTGGACCTTGTTTTTGGGATTGCCAGACATTAGTGGATAGGAGATGGTCCTATACAGTGGGATTGCCCACATATAGAGACTGTAGACATTTATTGTACATCGTAAAATGGATTTGCACTATATTCAAGAAGCTGCACATTTATAAGTTGTAGTAGCTTGTGGCGGTCACATAACAGATGTTTTATGATCCCTGTCGTCACCACTATCTGCTCATTTTTATGAATAATTCCCATTGAAGTATGCCCCTAGTGGTATTATCTGGAACTGCTACACTTCTTGGAATCCGGCATCGGTATAAAATAGGTCTGAGCTGAATGGCCAATGTCTATCGTAATAAACTATGTGACAGCCTGAGATTCTGCTTGTGACTATGCCAAATAGAGCAATACGAGCTGTGCTTCAGACTACAACATGGGTCTCATGGCAGTTACCCCTAGATAGTTGGTTCTTATGACTTGCGGAAAACAATTATCAACTTACTGACCATAAACACAATATATTAGATGTCAGCAAACATTAAGTCACTGGCCTTTGTCAAACTTCCTCTGCAGCCCCCAATAGCCCACTGCCAAAGAAGTGTGGCCAATACCGACGGCTCTCTCAGGTGTTTTGGGTTCCTCCGGTAAGAACCTGCAGAAGGATGTGTAGTCTCCACAATTGCTACAATAACACGCAAAAAAAGTGGAAAATGCACTCATTTTGAAAATTGGATGGGGTCAGCAGTTACTTCCGTCTTGGACATTTAGGGGTATGTGGTGCTGGAAAATATGTTATCAATACCATGGATGGTAAGAAGAAGAAACAAATTCTGGAATAAATCAAGCCAGACATGTCACTGGAAGCAAAGATCACCAATCTATGACTTGTCTGCACATCATACGAAGAGAACAATCACTGGAGAAGGAAATCATCATCAGAAGGGAGAAGGAACAAGCGAAGAGGAAGAAAAGCAACCTGATGGCTTGATGCAATCAAGATAATGCTGGAGAAGACCTTGGTGGCTATCTAGCCTTGGAGAAGACTCTCGTGGACCTGTCTGTGCTTGGAGAAGACCCTGTTGAACCTACTAGGCTGCACTAGATGAATCTTCCTACAAAGTATTCATCCATGAAGTCACCATGATCAAGCTGAAAGCCATTAAAAAAAAAAAATAAAAGTTTCATGGGACGTTTGTAAAAGTTCAACTTCGGTTCCTTCATCCCCATATTCTCTTCTTGGCTGACATTGTGACATATCTTTGAATTGAATCCTGATAATTTTCCCTCTAAATTTTTGTAGCTAATAAGAGGGCCCTACACCAGTGCCAAAAAAATGTAGTCAACCACAACTGGAATGGCCCTTATTTTTATATTTGCTGTAAGACATGAGGTTCCTCCTGCCTGTTGGTGTCTGAATCTACTGGTAGTGATAGTTTCACGTCAGCTGTAGAGCTACAGGCTACAGATATAAAACTTGATGGATCTGACCATTTCTGGGAAACGTCATCGATGTAGCGTCAACACCACTTCCATAATTCCTGGAATGATGCTTTTAAAAATACATAAGTAGACAATGTTTTATTGACTTTGGGGCCAATGGGACTGCGTCTGTTTATTTCAATCAATACCCATTAAATAAAATAAAGACCCTCGATAGACTTGTACAAGGAAATGGTGCAACAATAGACGCTAAGCAGATAAAAGATGAGGGTCTTGAAGTGCACATAAAGCCACGTGTGTAGATCGTTCTCCTGCCTTTCTAGAGCTGATGGTGAGTAATATAACCGTGTCACCAGATGCAGGGACGTCGGCAAGGTCATCCATTAGGGAAGGATATCGGGGAATCGCTTAACGACACGTTGTGGTGCAGGCTTGTCGATGAGGTCATCCTCCATCCTTCTGTATCTAGGGAAGTCACATTTCCAAAGCTCGAGTGAGACAAAACCGCTTTAATTAAGTGGAATAAACTCCTCCTGTGTGGGAAGCGATTTCACAGGATGCTGGCGTAACTCCACCATACTGAAAAGACACAAAAGCAGGTCCCGAGCCAAGTACTCTAAGCAGAATCTCCTTCTTCACTTCAGTGGCCGGCAAGGTGCCTGGCAAGATTGGCAAGAAATAAAGCTAAATTGTAAACATGACCTGGATGCGGGTGCAGCGGGCACTCCGCTCCTCGTAATGAAATCAGTCCTATGAGAGCAGTAATTGTGATGTTCCTTGCGATATTGTGATGTTCTCATACATATCCACATTGATTTTCCCATCCTTCCCTCCTGAACTGCTCTATAATGGGATTGTGTTTAATCCTCAGGGATGAAGAGACGGCTCCTGACTCAGCAGCTGAAGGATGCTCCAATGCAAGATTTCATAACCCCCCTCCAGGCAACGGACCATGGTGAAGAGCAGGGGGGCTGCAAGATACAGCCGACACATCAGGTACAGTACGGGCTGCAGATAATGGATGGGCCTGGATGCTGATATTACAGTGTAGAGGAGACAAAATGTAACTGGGCAGTGCGGGAATCAGTAACCTGACTGTTCTGAGGTTACAAGATCTCTGCTTTCCACAAAATATGTTGTTATGCTCCCGGGGTACAAAGGTCCCAGGGGTGGACCTGGGCTTACTCAATGTTGGAGGGGCTTGACTAAATGCCTACCAGGGGATGCCATGTGCCACTCCCAGGGCAGCAACTAGGACTGTGGCATCTTATCAGAGCAGAACAGTGAAGCAGACTAGAGTCAGACTGGCTGGCACAAGGGTACAAACAAGACTGGGACAATTAAATGGGTACAGGCAGGTTCAGGCGCAGAACATCAGACACAGGATATGAGGGCATGGAAGTAAGGCACAGATATCAGGTAAAAATCATCTGGCTTGCATAGGTACACAGTAACCGGAGCAGGATTCAAGCTGGTCCGAGGACACATAAATGGACGAGGAACAGAGGCAGGACGGGTGCAGGATTCAGGCTGGTACCAGGACAGTACACAAGCAGCACAGGTCCACAAACATACACAGGAAGGCATAGGGGTCAGGGACATCAGCATACACAAGACTGCTCACAGACAGGACTGATGCTGGATACAGGCTAACCAGAACAGCAGGCTGGACCAACACACTGGGCTAGATTTGAAGCCTGAGTTTTTCGGGTGATGCCCAACAGGGAGTGGGACTTTAAATATTTGGTGCCTCCCAGCGCTAGGGTGCGGACACCAATTGAAGGTGCACACTGCCCATTTAAGAGAGGGCTAAGTGCATGCACACCCTAGGATAGAGACCAGGAACCCAGCAAGACAAGCACAGGGCCTGGGGCCTAGGGACCTCAGCAAGAGCCAGGGACCGAAACACACGAGGGCAGCCACGGATGAGAGCAGGGGTTTGCACTACATATGCACTGCAATGCAGCAGAGCAAGGGACCGAGCAAGCAATCAACAAATAACGGCATAGGTATCCCCACTGAGTAGGGAAGATGGGAGTGCAGGGACACTGCAGCAAGGACGCATCAGGCATGTGTGGGACTAGAACGCTGGTGGTAAATATTTCCTGGGTGTTCACCAGAACAAGGGTCTGGAGCACCTCAATCCTCCTCCGCACAACATTACGTGCATTTAAGTATTTCTCCTACTGACATCAAAGTACACAGATAGCACCCCCTTGTGTCAGCAGCAGGTGGCCATCATTTTATCATTTCATTCTAAAGTGAAGCACTCTGCTGACAGTATAGATTATTACTGACAGTAGTGCTTATTTGGGGCACTCTGTGGTAGTTAGCTATGTGGGCACTGCTGACAGTAGTGCTTATTTGTGGTGCTGGTTATGAGGGGCATTGCTGACAGTAGTATTTATTTGGGGCACTCTGTGGCACTGGTTATGAGGGCATTGCTGACAGTAGTTATTATTTTGGGCACTCTGTGGCACTCATTATGAGGGGCATTGCTGACAGTAGTGTTTTTATTTGGGGCACTCTGTGGCACTGGTTATGAGGGGCATTGCTGACAGTAGTATTATTTGGGGCACTCTGTGCCACTGGTTATGAGCGGCATTGCTGACTGTAGTGTTTATTTGAGGCACTCTGTGGCACTGGTTATGAAGGGCATTGCTGACAGTAGTGTTTATTTGAGGCACTCTGTGGCACTGGTTATGAAGGGCATTGCTGACAGTAGTGGTTATTGGGGGCACTCTGTGGCACTGGTTATGAGCGGCATTGCTGACAGTAGTGTTTATTTGGGACACTCTGTGGCACTGGTTATGAAGGGCATTGCTGACAGTAGTGTTTATTTGGGACACTCTGTGGCACTGGTTATGAAGGGCATTGCTGACAGTAGTGTTTATTTGAGGCACTCTGTGGCACTGGTTATGAGGGGCATTGTTGACACTAGTGTTTATTTGGGGCACTCTGTGGCACTGGTTATGAGCGGCATTGCTGACAGTAGTGTTTATTTGGGGCACTCTGTGCCACTGGTTATGAGGGGCATTGCTGACAGTAGTGTTTATTTGGGGCACTCTGTGCCACTGGTTATGAGGGGCACTGCTGACAGTAGTTATTATTTTGGGCACTCTGTGGCACTCATTATGAGGGGCATTGCTGACAGTAGTGATTATTTGGGGCACTCTATGGCACTGGTTATGAGGGGCATTGCCGACAGTCGTGTTTATTTGGGGCACTCTGTGCCACTGGTTATGAGGGGCATTGCTGACAGTAGTGGTTATTTGGGGCACTCTATGGCACTGGTTATGAGGGGCATTGCCGACAGTCGTGTTTATTTGGGGCACTCTGTGCCACTGGGTTTGAGGAGAATTGCTGACAGTAGTGTTTATTTGGGGCACTCTGTGGCACTGGTTATGAGGGGCATTGCTGGCAGTAGTGTTTATTTGGGGCACTCTGTGGCACTCGTTATGAGGGGCATTGCTGACAGTAGTGTTTATTTGGGGCACTCTGTGGCAGTATTGTTTATTGGGGCTCTCGTGGTAGTCTTTATAGGACTCTTCTGTTTATTATTTGTTGTGCACTTTTTTTGCTCTGGTTCTGTAGGAAACGCTCTTGTCAGTATTACGGATTGGGGCACCTTTGGTATTCGTTGTGTGGGGCTCTCTCCTTGTAGTATTGTGAATTGAGGGCACCGTGTGGCACTGGTTATACTGTAATGTCTCTTTATAGGGGGCTCGCTGTGATGGTGCAGGTAATGGAGGCACCTTGGTGTCACGGATTTGGCCTTTGCTTGTGAGAGGGGTTTTTCGGAGGGAACAGTTTCCGCATTGCTCTGTGAAAACAAGTGTTTTTATGATTTTTTTCATCTGTTCATCTTTTTCTTCTTTGATATTAACTCTTGCTATTCCTTAAAGCTCAGATCCATCCGTCCATGTTTTATTCATGGCGACGTGTGTCGCCGTATGCATTAGAGTCCAGACATGTTTCAGGCGGATCCCGTATTATTTTCCAGTCTGTCTCTGCGCCGTTCCACATTGATGCTTTTTTAATGGAGTGTTTGTGTGGGGTATTGATTTTATGTTTCTCTCGTGGGGATTGTTTCATATAATAAGTTGTGCTGCTTGTTTCACATTAGACTTCAGACTCCTCGGCTGTAATTATTACGCGTCTGAAATTCTCGATTCTCTTTATTTTCTCTAATAAAAATCACTCGTTTAGGGCCAACATCTAATGTGCCGGTTGTAAAGCGCTCCTGAGCTGTGTGCAATATGTGACTGTCATATGGACCATTGACTCTGGTCATATACTAGAGGACTCCGATCAGCCAGAACATTAAAACCCCTGATAGGTGAAGGCAGTAACCTTGATTATCTTATGACATATGACTCTTGTCAGGAGTGGGCAGCAAGTGTACAGTCACTCCGTAAAGTTGATGTGTTGGAAGCAAGAAAATGGGCAAGTGTAAGGCTGTGAGCGACTCTGATGAGTCAAATTTTAATGGCTAAATAACAGGGTTAGGCCATCTCCAAAATGGCAGGATTTATTTTTTTTAGATGTTACTAGTGTGAAGTGTTGAGTAGCTACCTAAAGTGATCCATGACAACTAGTGAGCTGGTGACAAGGTCATGGGTGTCCGCAGCTTATTGATGCGCCAGATGGAAAGGCTAGCCCATTCGGTGTCATCCCACAGAAGAGCACAAATTGCTAAAAAAAAAGTTACAGATGACTATAATAGGAAGGTGTCAGATCACGCAGAACATCCCAGATTACTGTGAATGTGGGATACGTAACCGCAGACTGGTCAGAGAGGCCATGTCCACCTACAATGGGCACAAGAGTCTCAGAACTGAAGAAGGAGGCCAGGACTGATGGCACAAACGTCTCAGAACTGAAGAAGGTGGCCAGGTCTGATGGCAAAAGGGTCTCAGAACTGAAGAAGGTGGCCAGATGTGATGGCACAAATCTCAGAACTGAAGAAGTGGCCAGGTGTGATGGCACAGACTCTCAGAACTGAAGAAGGTGGCCAGGTGTGATGGCACAGACTCTCAGAACTGAAGAAGGTGGCCAGGTGTGATGGCACAGACTCTCAGAACTGAAGAAGTGGCCAGGTGTGATGGCACAGACTCTCAGAACTGAAGAAGGTGGCCAGGTGTGATGGCACAAATCTCAGAACTAAAGAAGGTGGCCAGATGTGATGGCACAAATCTCAGAACTGAAGAAGTGGCCAGGTGTGATGGCACAGACTCTCAGAACTGAAGAAGGTGGCCAGGTGTGATGGCAAAAATCTCAGAACTGAAGAAGTGGCCAGGTGTGATGGCACAGACTCTCAGAACTGAAGAAGTGGCCAGGTCTTATGGACAAAAGTCCAGAACTGAAGAAAGTGGCCAGGTCTGATGGCACATGGGTCTCAGAACTAAAGAAGGTGGCTAGGTCTAATGGCACAATAGTCTTAGAACTGAAGAATATGGCCAGGTGTGATGAATCCTGTTTTCCATTATGTGCCTGGCCAATGCATGTACGTTACTTAAGAAAGGGATGGCATCATGCTGTACAATGAGAATAAGACATGTCGGTGGAGGCCGTGTTTTGTTGGTGAAATCTTGGCTCATGGAATCATGTGGATGTAAAACATCTTACTGACCTAAAAGGCATAAACTAAGTAGCCAACTTCATGGCAGCAGCATTCCTAAAAAGAGAGATCAAGGTGATGACTTATCTCCAAGTTCCCCAGATCTCAACCTGATCCATCATCTGTGGGATGTGCAGGAAAACAAGTATGATCCTTTGGGGTTGCACCGAAGGATGCACAAAAATTATAGGGATTTTCCGGTTCTTTAATATTGATAACCTATCTCTAGGATACATCATCAATCCCAGATCGCAGGCGGTGCGACAACCAGCTCCCCACTGATCAAGTATAACCGCTGCTGATATCGGGAAAGGCTGATCGGAAGGGGTGCCAGGTGGCGCGCCGTGCCACGCACCCCAGTGATTAATGAATGAGAGTAGACCGTCCTCATTAAAGAACCAAAGACTTTTAAAGTTTAATGTTTTGGGCTTATTTGTAGATAAGTTGTGCTATTAATGACACCAGACTTTGCCAACAGAAGTGATGTCACCACCGCCTTAGACACTGGAGCTGCTGTCAATGTGCATAGCTTTATTTTAGGTTATGTTTTAGGGGGTCTTAGCTTGGTCTGGGGTAACATGGTGTGAAGAATCCATAGAAATGCTGGATGCCGCTTCACTTATTAGGGGGCCACCATGGATGTTGTGCATAGTTGTGTCTTTGTATCTTGGCCATCACAGCAACAGTCGCCCCCCATAGTAATCAATCAGGAAGTTGCCAACCATCTTTGACTCGTAGTGATTCCTTCACAAAGAGCCTTCCCGTATGACATGAGTAATGCTTTATAGGACAGCGTTGCTTGTATCTTGTTCTTCAAGGTGCTCTTGCCATAATCTCCAGCGCTGTATAATGCTGCAGACCCGTAGCCTCTTGTATCCGACTCCCAATGTCTTTGTGATGTCCTCCTATTATCTCCCGACTCCCCGCTCCTTCTCACGCCTTCCTTAGACATGGGAACAATAAGGGGACAGTTTTCTTTGCATGCCACGGCTAAACCGTTGGTTACAGACAACAGGCTGAGTTGGTGGGTGGCGAGGGTTGGTCTTCTGCCCACTTTTGCCCTTTTGTACGGCGTTCGATTACATCATATCTCACTATGCCTCTTTGTTTTCATTAGGGAATGGAATCTCTTTTGGAAATCTCCATGGATCTCCCTGCTCCTGTGACACAGAAGATTGGACCTGCAAATCACGGACTCTGTATATATTCCGAAACCTCAACTTTCTTGGGTCCAGCAGACTTCTTAAAGTCCTACAAACCCAGCGGGGAAATTGCTGTGAACTCTTTAAGGGCTGGAATTTTCTTTTCTGCAACTCATTTTTGTTGGATTTATAAGGTTTATTTTGTTGTATTTGATGAAAATGCTAAAACTGAAATACAGATGATCCACCCATAGGATAAGTCATCAATATTGCTGAGGGGACGAACACGAGATACCCACACCTATCCGCTGTTTACATGTCGTACAGCTGCTGGAAGTGTAGAGTGTACAAAACGAAGGCACCACAGCTCCCTCAGTGTGTAGTGGGTATTCTCGGTACTGCAGCTCAGCTTCTATTGAAGTCAATGTGATCTGAGCTTTAGTGGCCAAGGATGACTAATACATGGTGGGGGATCTCTGGGGTCCCAGTTTGGAATGCTCTGTCCTTCCAACGGCTGTAGGGCCTTAAAACAGCTGGTATCTGGTGTTCGATTCCCCCACACCTGACATTGATCGGTCTGATCTGATATTGTAGTGTTAAACATCCCCTTTAAGGAAGCTCTTCAGGATGACAAAACATTGTCTACTGTTTCCAGTAATGGCCCAATCCATGTATATTGGCCCGGTATAATAGTCAATGGAGATCAGCTGCAATATCAGAAACAACCATAAGACCAGGGTGGCGCTATAACATGTAAAGTCTTATTTCAGACAGCCCCGTTCCTGGGGTCAGACGGTGAGTGACATATGAAATATTGGGTAATGGCTTAAATATGAACTTCTTTATATAATGAGTGAGCATGTTAAAGTTCAACATGTCTAATCCATTTGCTCTAATGGGAGATGGGCCACTTTCAGAAGTGTTAGCACCTCAGAACATGGAAACGTGTCTGAATGTATCTTCAGAGGCTGCCGCCATCCCCTAGTGATTGATTTCCTACCTGGGTGATCATTATTTCTGTAGAGTCGGCTGCATATACTCAAGTCGCCACAAGAAGCTGGGGGGCCAGTGGCTGAAGCTCAGGTGTGCGGTGCTGGATCGTCATGGATTTTATTTGTGTTTTAATTAAAATACATGTATGTAGTGTAACCCAGACTTCAAAATTGCAACACCAAGAAGGAAAATTTTGGAAATCAACAGATAAGACACGTGAATGATGAAAAAATGGAAATCAGCTATGTACTTCACAGAACATTGTGTATAATTATGGTCTCCAGTGTATAAGTGTGACCGTAATCGTTACTTGTAAAGGGTCAAAACTAGGCTCCACACATTGAAACTACAACACCAAGAAGGAAGAGTCAACATCAGGCCACATGTTGCCTAAACGTGCTCCCGTGACTTGCAGTGTCGGCAATTGCACAGGAAGCTGCCAGCAGCGGATCTTGATGATTTCCATGCCCAATTGCATTCAGTGGTAATACCATTAATGACCTCATTAATAGCAGCCGAGGCTGTAAATGTGCAGATTTCTGAACATGGCACTTGTGGAGACACGGTGGTCAGTGGGTACTTTTGTCCCTTGTCTTGACCGTCTTTACAAAGACCACATGGACCAGGGCTCATCCCTCTGATCACCCATACTCCTTCCCCGTGGGCAGAACACTACTCAGACAGCACAGGGTGAGGGTGCCATGCTTTGATAAAATGTTATTGGGTCACCAGCAGTGAACAGCACATGGTACATTCCCAGTAACGACACAAGGTGGTGCATGTGACAGAATCTCACCCTTCTGCTGACTGGTCAGGGATCTTTGGTGCATCCAGGGCCAACTACCCCAGCCAGCAGCACCCTGCTTTTGTCGAGCATCCACTGAGAGGAGATAGCGGCGAGCTTAGGAAACCAACCAAGCACAGCGAGATATGTGGCCAGATGACCAGATTGTCCCAACCTGGGTTCTCCAGTGAATTTGTGGGCTCACTGTTGGCAGTAGAGCAGTTCTGTAATCCACCTGTTAGGTCCATGGCCCCTAGGTTGAAGTGCTGTAGACTCAGAAACTGGGGACAGGAGCAGTCCCTTTTATATCTCTCAGCTCCCATTTTAGGGCATTGTGTCCCACAGGATTGGAGGGAAAACAATCATGACTGCCCTTCATTGTTTGCTATTTCAATAAGGCTTCATAATTGACACACAAAGAGGCAACGAACATTCCTACACACTACAATGGTGAATGTCTCCTAAACCATCGAACAAAAGGAACAATAGGTCTGGCGTAATTAAGAACAATTCACCCCACACAAGTGGCCAGACATTCCCTATTGAGCGCTCATACTCCATACTGAATAAGTCGATATTTTGAAAATGTAATTTCCATTTTTCCCTCCACCATTAATATTTCTGTATCCTCTGATTTCCATAATTCCACCTTGTTTTCCTTCTTGCTGTTGCAATTTCCATTTTGAGTTTATAATAAAAATGAAACCTCGTCTTGTGCACATAAAAAAAAATTCAGCATTTTCCGTCTGTTTTTCTGAATGTGTTTCCGTTGTCAGCCTTCTGTATCTCTCAATGACTCTGAGGCTATTAGCACTTTACTACACGAGTCTTACCTGGGGATACAGACAGTAATATAGATATAAATAAAGTGAGACATTTCTCATTCTATGTGCTACATTATATCACACCTTAAATCCACGCGCTCACAGAATGACGCCAGCAGATGGATGGTTATGGGCAGCTCTATAGAGACCGATAGCAGAATTAGAATCAAATACATGAAACTTCAGTATTCAGATTCAAGAGGATACTGGTTGTAGCTTCAAGCTTAAAGAGAATCTGTCAGTGCAAAATGACTGATCAAACCAAGCACAGGAGCTCAGTGCATCATGGTGTGGCCAAAAACAGTTCAATGCATCTTCCCACCTACTTGATTTCCCTCTATCTTCACCCTTCACCGACTCCCGTAAAGCCACTGTGACTAGCTGCTAGTCACTACCAATAGCTTGGGTGAACGTGACGCTAGACACTACTATTAGCTAGGGTGTGACACAGTTACTACTTAAAGGAGTATAAGTAGCAGGGAAGTCAGCTAATCCGGGGTCAGGTTCCAGGAGACCTCATAGTATTCAGGGAGTAGACAGAGAAGTAATCATGCAATGGTCCAGGGTCAGGTTTCCAGGAGAGCATGAAGAGAATTTAGAGAGTCAACAGGTATGTATTCAGGTCACGGTCCAGGGTTCAAAGTACTAAGAGATCACAACAATACAGGGAGCAGACAAAAGGGAAATCAAGCAACAGTCTGGAGTCAAATAACAGATCAGGACAGACACAGGAATGAAGGCCACACAGCACTTCAGATAGAATTTATAACTGGCAGGATTCTGGGAAAGGCTGCTCAGTAAAGTAGCAAAGCAATCACAGGAAAGATGGAACATCTGAGCAACTCAGCACCTCCCAGAACCAGAATGGAAGCCTGAGCAGTCAATCAACTACTGACAGCTCCGCACACCAGATACCAAACACAGCAATAACTCTTATTGCATCCAGTGGAATCGTGATAGCATGTTCTCATGATTAGTAGGCACTAAGTGATAGAAATTAATGCACTAAGAGAAAATGGGAAGGTGCATTGAACTGCTTGCCTGTGCCATTGGTTCAGTGAGTGTATATGCTTCGTTTGAACAGTGAATTTGTGAAGACAATCTCCTTTTAAAAAGTCTAAATCAGAAAGAAAAATCTGGCTAGTGTCCACTGGATTACTTCTTACTACCTAATCAATTGGGAGGTCTCTCACTGTTTAGAAGGAGGAATCCTCAATCAAGTCCAGTCAGGTGGAAAAATGTCAAGGAGAGCCACCTATCGGACACTTTACCAGCCCTGACTCTCCTCCTCATGTTCACCTTCTCCTCGGTGATGCTTGAGAGTTTTTCTTTTCATAATGTGATAGAGCAATTTGCTTTCCCACGGTTCCATGGAGCACTGCCTTTAAGACTCTGTACTACAATAACCTCTTTAAGGAAAACCACAACTTATTAAAGTTGCACTCGGCCAGATTCAGCTCATATTGAGGGACAAAGAGCCAAAAGTTCTCTGTCCCCTAATTTAACACTGATATCTAATCAGTGGCGGTGCAGCCCGGCTACCCCTGCCAATCAGTTGTTCTTTGTGCAGCCTCCAACTGGAACCGCACAACTACGGAGCTGTACAGCTCTTTCGACGGAATTGTGGCCGTGACTGGGTACAGCACATCTTCCCCCCATTTATTTGAGTAAGTGGGTGTCATGAATCCTATGTGCAGTGCATCTTGGACACAATAAGGGTTCTTGCTGTGTTTTGTATCTGGTGTGCTGAGCTTTCAGTAGATGATTGACAGCACATTCCTTCATTTTGGCTCTGGGAGGTGCTGGATTGCTCAGATGTTCCATCTTTCCTGTGATTGTGCTACAACTCTACTGAGCAGCCTCTCCCAGAATCCTGCCAGTCGTACTTTCTATCTGAAGAGCTGTGTGGCCTGCACTCCTGTGTCTGTTCTGATCTTGTTTTCTTACTTCAGACTATTGTTTTATTTCCTTTTGTCTTCTCCCTGTACTTGTGAGCGCTATTTTGATCCCTGGACCTTGATCTAAATACGCTTCAGTTGACTTCCTGAATCAGCTTAGTGCTCTCCTGGAAACCTGACCCTGGACTGTTGCATGACTATGTCTCTGTCTACTCCCTGAATACTACACGCTCTCCTGGAACCTGACCCCGGATTATCTGACTTTCATGCTCTCTATACTACCTGTAAGTAGTGACTGTGTCACACACTAGAAATTAGTAGTGTCAAACATCACAGTGGGAATGTGCAGTACCTGGCCATTGCCACTATACAGTTGATGGATCGCTGAGAACAGCTGATCAGTGGGGTCCTGGTTGTCGCACCCCCACCAATCTGACATTGATAACCCATTCTAAGGATAGGCCATCAATGTTAAAGTAGTGGACAAACCCTTTCAGAGACCCCATATACATCGGATAAAAGCGGACAAAAGTTGAACTGCCATTTCAGCTAAGCCCCATCCCCCAGGCAGATGGAATTTTTCTCTGTCTACTTTTCTACAAGACTGTCTCAAGAAAAGTTTTTTGCAGTTTTTTTTTAAAGTTCATGTCCTTGTTCATAACCCTTGTGTTTATCTGGCTTGTACAGTTGGTGGCTGCCATTTTTAGGTCTTCCATCAGTCATTTACATTTGAATCCAGTAACGTCACTGAGATACTAATTCTTGATTATTGTACGTGTCATGATATATTTTTATACATTTTCCCCTAATTTTGAAGCCAGACTAAAAGTCAGATGCCTACAGCAAGCGATCAGATTGGTTGATTGCTGTAGGCATCTCCTCCATGTTGATGAATTGAATGATAATAGTACTTGGCAAATTGTAAAATTTCGGGTTATTTCCTAAACTCCCTCTCATATTTTACGGAGCAAGACTTTGGGGGGTTAACAATAAAGTTGTCACTGTCCGTATGACTATAGGGTTTCTAGACTGCTTGCAAAAATTAAAAAGGCATCTTATGTTATTGCAGTAATAAAATAGAAATCAAATATTGACTTTGGTCTCTTTTTCAGGTGGCGCTGGGTTTGCGGCTCACATTTTGTGTCCAAGTCAAATGCTTGTTTAACATAATGCACTCGTAGTTATCTGCCAATCTGAACATCACCATAATGAATGTGTCACATTATTATCCTCCTCACCATCATTACAACAAACTGTGCAGAATTCAATAGTACAAACGAATATAAGAAACTTTGTAATTAATCTTATTGGAGAAATATGTTTCTTTCTCCACTTATAAGCCTCTTCTTTTCCTCTACACGCCTCCTGAACTCATCATTCACTTTGAAAATCTTCCATATCTGTCATAATATTATTAATGATAAAAAAAGACAAGAGACACTGTCAGATTAATGACAAATCAGTATACAACTACCCATTAAAGTTTATGGAGAGGGGAGGAAGGAAGAGGAGCAGAGTGAGAAGCAAAATGAGAGAGAAAGCCGCAGAAATACACACAGACTGGGCTGCTGCTTTCTAGTTTGTTTTATCCCAGCCCTGGATTCACAGCTACACTGCTCAGTACTGCTGTATAATGTCCTCCATAATGCTACTTTCTAGTAATTGTGTTATCTCACCTCAATACTGGATTCACAGCTTCACTGCTCAGTATTGCTGTATAATGTCCTCGATGCTACTTCTTTCTAGTAATTGTTTCATCTCATCTCTGTACTGGATTTACAGCTACACTGCTCAGTACTGCTGTATAATGTCCTCCATGCTGCTACTTTATAGTAATTGCTTTATCTTTTCCCAGACTTGGATTCACAGCTACACTGCTCAGTACTGCTGTATAATGTCCTCCATAATGTCCTCCACAGTGTCATTATCGCCCCCAGGTGGTAGTGTCACGCTTGAGAGCGGGCTTCACACCAGGCAGAACTCAAAGCACACAACACCTTTTTGCCTCCAGGCCTGAAAGGGGAGACCAAGACCAGGCTTCAGGGTGAGCTCCTCTATAAATTCAGGTCTGGGGTGGAGTTAGTCAGTTCAGTTCCTAGGAGGACGGAGGAAGACATCCTGCAGACTGATAGCTGCATTGAGCTTGTCCCAGGGTAGCTAAGCCTAGCTTTAGGGCCCAAGGCAAGGGTCTGAGAAAGTGGGGAGGAGCCCGGGGAGTGGAGCGGTGTCGTGCTCACCCGGAGGAACACCGGAGTTCGAGGCGGTGCAGGGCCTAACGACCTGGCAGCCAATACCGGAAAGTGGGGATTCCAAGTCCCCCAGCTACACTGTGCCCGCAGGCAAAGCAGCATAAAGAGCCCAGGGACAGCCGCCTGAGACATGGGGCTGACTCACCGTGGCCGGGACTCCGGTTTAGACAGGCGATGCTTCCTTCCTCCTTGTCACGGGTGGACCGCGCCTGCCGGTAGTGGGGCCCGGTGTAGTGCAGATCAAAAGTGTTGAAGACGTCTTGGTGGAACAGATTAAAGGGGTTTTTAATTTATTCGTGACGCCACCTATGAGTAGTTCGGTAAGGACTACCGATGCTGCGGAACCTCCGGGGGATGGATAGCAGCAAGATGGAACGCTCCCCACAGGCTGAGCGGTGATCCCCGGAGGCTGGAGCTGCTTAAGATGTTGTGCGGCAGCTGCGGTTACCTTGTAGTGCGGACGGACAGTTCATAAGGAAGCACGGACACAGAAAGTCTCTGCAATGGGTCTTTACTGTAACCAGCAGGCAGTACATGGTATACAGATTACGGGTAGTGGACCGGGTGGACTCAGCAGTGATGGTGTCCCTTAGAAATCCGCAGTGTTCCTCCATTCTAAGTGGTTGCCATTGTCGCCCAGGAATACCAGGTCGGGTACGGGGAGGCTGCTTCAATGCCCTATCCATGATGTACGTTCTGGATGTTTTGGGGAGCCTTGGATCCCTCAGTGGGTACACCGCTGGTTAGACGACTGGAAGTTGGCTGGTGGTGAGGTGCTCCTCTAAAGCTGCTCCTCCACGCTTTCTGGTTCGCGTAGCAGAGGTGAACTGCTGCCAGCTTCGGTACCAGTGAACAGGCTGTGAGTTGTGGGCACGGGAGTCTTTTGGGAACCCGTGTGAATAATGCCCAATCCCGGTTTTTAAGGCCTCAGGTGCTGGCTGACACCCGACCGGTGACGGCCCGGGGGCTGCACGGGGTGCGGAGCCCCCGCTCCTCTCCAAGTTCTAGTCCACGACCTTGTTCTAGGTTCAGTTCTAGGTTCTGCTCTAGATTGTTGTGTCAGTTCTCCTACACACTACCCTAGCACTCCGCCCACCAGGACCTATGATTGGCCCTCTGTTCTAGGTGATGCATGCAGGGTTGGATTTCTAAATTAACCAGTCACTGCTGTGTCAGAGAATATTGCGGCTGCATTTATGGCTGCAATACCCTCTTGTGACGCACTCGTTGCGGGGCGCCACACTCCCCTTGGTTGAATACGCTTGTCCCCAAGCGTCACACTACCCACATTACAGAGGTTTTTATATTTTATAACAGGTAATAAACACTTTTATTAATGACAAGTCATTGTATGCATAAAAGTGAAAAGGTAAATAAACAGGTTAACACATTGCGCGGACCAGGCGGGCGGTCGGCTGTCCTTGGGTAAAAGTTCAGGCTGTAGCCGCCAAGTCGCGGTGTTATTTTGCCAACAGGAAGAAGTCTCTTTAGCTGAAAAGTTCAAACAACAAGTCACTTATGGAGGGCAGTGTTCCGGACTCGTATTGCGAACCACCCGTCACAGCATACATGTCGCTCATAGGTTACTATGCCCCCTCTATACAAGTCTCGGTTTGGATGCCTCGCGGTAGGTGCGATTCCACATCACGACGCCCCACAAATACTTCGGTACTCACACCCTCCTCCCTTACGAATCCCACCCGGTGGATAAGTTGAAGGTGCTTACCCGCCCGGTTTTACGGAATTGTTCAGGCAATGGAGACTGGCGGCGGGCTTCGGCGCGAGCCTGCATGTTGGCTTGCAGTCGAGTGTGCCACTCCTCCCTTCGGATACGACGTACCTCTTTGTCGGAGTGGGGCGGCGTGTGGATACAGTCACTACGGCGTGATGGTTGTTGAACCGCTTGAGTTTGGTGGGCAGTCTGTAGAAAAGCCCGGTTCAACGGAACCGGAGAAGATGTTGTTGCGGCGGCACCCGACCAGTGTACCCGAGCTGATCGCCCGGCAGAAGGATTCTTTGTTCTCCCCAGGCGAACCCGGTGTAGAGGTCCTCAGCTGGGCTGTAGGTCTCGTCGTCATCCTCCTCGACCTCTCCTTCGATGACCACGTCGGGCTGCTCGGCTGACGAAGACGATGGACCGGAATCCTCTGTGTCAGTGGGTGGCTGTGCTGCGAAGTTCTCCTCGGGGTCGTTGTGCAGGACTTCCAGGCTGCCTGCCTCTTCTTCTGTAGCAGCGAGAAGTGGTGTTTCAATCCCGGTCACCAGGTAGGCCTCAGTATTTGCAGAGGAGGCCTCCGGTTCAGGGGAGAAACAGGCGACAGTCTCGGTAGTGTGGAAACTAGTCGCGGGTTCCGCAGGTGGAACCAGGTATGTGTCGGCTTCTTCTGTGGAGCGTATTGGAAGCTCCGGCTCAAGAACGGGGTCGGCTGCGGGTTCAACCGCTGGAACGGGTTGAGCTGTGGCCCTCACCGGAATGATGCAGTCTATGGGCTCCGGTGACGAAGCAGGACAGGTGGTGGGCGACGGTGAGGCGGTTGAGAAGCTGGCGATGTCGTCTGTGCCTGGAGAAGCTGTACCCGGTCGGCTCTGCTGCATCGCGTGATGGAGTCTTCTGCCTAGGGTCGCACTCCAGCTGTGAATCGTCCACTCCACAGTCTCTAGTAACCGCACCCGGAGGTCTTATAGAGCCTCTAGCCAGAAGTCGGGGCTGCCGTCTATGGTAAGGGCAGGACCCGGACCCGGTTGGCCTATGGCTGCTCTGGCCTCCGCCTCGACCTCCCGCATTAGGTCTTGGAGTCTCATGCTGGCCATTCTCTTCTTCGGAGGGAAACCACACCCGTTCAACCGGTAAGCGTTCTGGTAGAGCTGGTGAAGAAGGTCTGTCACACTCCCATTTCCTCTGAGCTTTTGTAGTCCAATCGTGGGAAAAGTCTTTGGGGTCCGCCCCGATGGTTGATTCGAACAATCAGGGCGGACAAAGAGTTTGGCACCTTTTGTCTTTAGCCCTCCCACGATGAGGGGGGGTTGACTCACTCCTGGGCTTGCACGTGGCGGATTCTTGTGGCGGGAACGCCATCTTGGCCCACGGTGAAAAGGCGGGAAAGTTCTTTTAGGGACGAACAAAGTCCAAATTTAGACAATAAAGTCATTTTTAAGCACATTATACCGTTGGGTAACGGGCCTGCTCATATCCTGTTCGTGACGCCATTTTCTGACTCACCGTGGCCGGGACTCCGGTTTAGACAGGCGATGCTTCCTTCCTCCTTGTCACGGGGTGGACCGCGCCTACCGGTAGTGGGGCCCGGTGTAGTGCAGATCAAAAGTATTGAAGACGTCTTGGTGGAACAGATTAAAGGGGTTTTTAATTTATTCGTGACGCCACCTATGAGTAGTTCGGTAAGGACTACCGACGCTGCGGAACCTCCGGGGGATGGATAGCAGCAAGATGGAACGCTCCCCACAGGCTGAGCGGTGATCCCCGGAGGCTGGAGCTGCTTAAGATGTTGTGCGGCAGCTGCGGTTACCTTGTAATGCGGACGGACAGTTCATAAGGAAGCACGGACACAGAAAGTCTCTGCAATGGGTCTTTACTGTAACCAGCAGGCAGTACATGGTATACAGATTACGGGTAGTGGACCGGGTGGACTCAGCAGTGATGGTGTCCCTTAGAAATCCGCAGTGTTCCTCCATTCTAACTAAGTGGTTGCCATTGTCGCCCAGGAATACCAGGTCGGGTACGGGGAGGCTGCTTCAATGCCCTATCCATGATGTACGTTCTGGATGTTTTGGGGAGCCTTGGATCCCTCAGTGGGTACACCGCTGGTTAGACGACTGGAAGTTGGCTGGTGGTGGGGTGCTCCTCTAAAGCTGCTCCTCCACGCTTTCTGGTTCGCGTAGCAGAGGTGAACTGCTGCCAGCTTCGGTACCAGTGAACCGGCTGTGAGTTGTGGGCACGGGAGTCTTTTGGGAACCCGTGTGAATAATGCCCAATCCCGGTTGGTAAGGCCTCAGGTGCTGACACCCGACCGGTGACGGCCCGGGGGCTGCACGGGGTGCGGAGCCCCCGCTCCTCTCCAAGTTCTAGTCCACGACCTTGTTCTAGGTTCAGTTCTAGGTTCTGCTCTAGATTGTTGTGTTAGTTCTCCTACACACTACCCTAGCACTCCGCCCACCAGGACCTATGATTGGCCCTCTGTTCTAGGTGATGCATGCAGGGTTGGATTTCTAAATTAACCAGGTCACTGCTGTGTCAGAGAATATTGCGGCTGCATTTATGGCTGCAATACCCTCTTGTGACGCACTCGTTGCAGGGCGCCACATGGGGCTAAAGAAGGACTCGAGTTGCCTGCCATACCGGCACCAAGCAGGAGGGAGAGAAAGAGAGAGGGCCAGCAGTTCAGCTTATGCAGCAGCAGGAGCCTACACACAAAGCGCAGCAAGGAGGCCTCAGAACTTGCCAGGTGAGGAGATCCCTGAGTTGCTCTCAGGTGCCAGGACTCAGTATACCATCACCTGTCGGTATTCCAGTTGCACCAGTAAAAGGATTGAGGAACCAACAAACCATGAGTCTGTCTGTTGCTTTGCGCCCGCCAACCTGCACCCTTCACCCGTACCACATCCACTGCTCCTGGGAATCCGCTCCACCCGTGGGGAGCCGCTCCATCCCAGCTGCCCGTTCATCATCCCTGGAGGTTCTGCAGCAGCAGAAAACAAGGACGTATTCACCGAACACAAAACATGGTGGGCAACTGATACCAGATTACTGGATCACCAAGAACGATTGGTATTGCTGGAGCAAAGCAGAAGCTATTGATGCGCCCCCAGGCTATGGGGTACTCGAGACCCAGTCCCGTGACCTGGGATCAGTCCAAAAAGGGGTATTTACAGGTGATTTGTTGTGACGCCACCCAGGGTATGTGGTTAGTAGAACCACCGCTGCCATATTCCTGCTGGAGACGGTGACTTAGGGCAGCGTGGATAGTAGCTCTCCTCGGGTAGGGCTGAGGGTCCCCAGGGCAGGAGTAGTAGTATTGGATGGACGTAGTGAGGGTTTATGCTGGATACAAGTCACTTACTTCCAAGCTGCAGCTTCTCTAGCCAGTGTGCAGGGACGACCTCAGATGGGATTCAATTGCAACATTTGCTGCTGCAGCTCTCCACAGTGCTGGTTGTCCTAGTGCTGGACGTGGTGCTGGAAAGAAAGCAGTCTCAAGCAGAGATGAAAATAAACGAATTTCCACACACAGATGAGCTCGCAGGGTACTTTACTCAGTCTTTGGCAGCAGTTCACAGCAGTTCCATCAGTACAGTTCACAACCTTTTACACTGCTCCGGGCATCTCAACTGTGCAGCTCAGGTAGCTTTTCTGTGTTGCTCCCTCAAAGTCCTTTCAGGCCCTTCTCTCAGTGTTCACATAGTACCTCACCCACGGGTTCGGTCTGGTCATCGTTAACTCACGGGTGAATATATTTGCCTTGCTGTCAGGGTCACTGTGTTCTTAGTCCGTGGTGGAAAGTTAGGCTGCAGCACATAAAGTTTCTGCCCCCCACCGGTAAGTCTCGTGATTAGGGTCTGGAATCCCCGGTCACTTCTTCAGAGCTTGTTCTCTGGTGTCAGCCTAGCCCTCCAGTGTCCCAGGCTCAGATATTTGGGCACACCAGGCTCCTTCTGTCTGTCACTGTGCTAAGGGTTCCTCCGCGCAGCACGGGTCTATCTGGCTGCCGGACCCTTGTCCTCCCACCTTCCTCCTGTGGGGTTTCTATCAGTCTTTCCCCTTCCCGTTGCTTCCAGGCTGTGAAGAAGTAGGCTTTCTCTCCAGGGGTCTGTGCCTCTCAGGATTCTGCGTTTCCAGGGAGTCCGAAACTGTGTGGGAAGTCTCTATCTGTACACTCTCCAACTCGTCTCTTCTCTCCCTCACTCCAACTCTTTCTCTTAACTTCTGCTCTCCTTCTGCTCCTAGGTTTATGTTTAGGTCACTCCACCCCCTTTGTCAGTGTCCTCCTACGTTCCACCCATTGTGCTACACCCGCCACCCTTGCCCAACCTAGAGTCCTAGATGTAGGGTCGGTGTTTGTGCGGTGTGGGTGTGTTTTGCAACCACCTTGCTTACCTGGCTACACTTCCCTCTTGTGGCCACCTGGTCGCAGGGGCGCCACACTATAGTCAGCATAAGAGACCAGATCCCACCATCTTAAAAAGGCAGGGAGCAACTGGAAGTGGCTTCCCGGAACATGTGATCTTAGAGGTAATCAGGAGTTATACAGAGATTAACTCCTGCTAACCCGATCTCTAATGAGAACACAGATGGTTGATGACCGAGTGTGCAGGAGCACGGAGTGTGCAGAACCTGTAGTGTGAACAGCGCCAGATGCCGCCATGACACTGAGTTTTGAGCAAAACTCTGTGACAGTTTTATTGATTAAAATCAATTTTATTCATGGAGAGCCCCTTTAAGTCCTGATGAAAAGGAACCTGACAGCTGATTTATTCTTCCCGGACCATCCCCACTACAGTTGTGTATGTTTTTCTCTCCGTCTCAGAGAATACATACATAAAAAGCCGGGGGGACCTTACATGTCAGAGGATTAGTCAAAGGCAGGTCCCCGGAGGCTTTGACCTGCCCCCATCCTCTAGACTGACAGGTCTCTCCCTATACACATATAGGAAGAAATCTATTAATCAGGGGAAAGAAGCCCCCAACAACCGGTTTTGGATTAGCTATTTGCGGTTCTAGTCATCAGCTTCCCTTTAAATTGGAGAATTGACAATTTTAAGGAGAATAGAAAAGAAGTACACCCTATAGGAATTCTTTATTTGCTTTGAGGGGGACCAATGTCCTAGGATATTCAAGAGAGGGTGTAAGTAGCAGTTGCACTCGGATCTGACGTCTGAGGAGGTCCACAGCAGATGCAGACATATCATTGGTATAACCAGGGGCCCAAGAGCTAAGGGGCCCATTTCTACCTCCAAAGCAGGTGAATTAGTGCATTTTAATGGGTAATTGAACTGGACAGGGCCCATATCTGTTTTTGCACAGGGCTTTTCTGTCTGCATCTGCCAGTGGTCCAGAGGCTCCTCTTCCAGGAAGACAGGGAGATTATCAATGGTTCCCGGTAGATAGGGCCCCTATTATATATCGGGGGCCCAGAGCTTTATGAAGTGAAGGCTTGGCGATCGTTGGCACTTTCTCCGCCGTCACCATATTTTCTCGCCTCTATTCTCTGCTCTGTCAGAAGTGCAATCAAAGAGATTTCATCAGGCGGCTGATACACGTCAGCGCCGGCTCAGTGATTAAAAGGGAAAAAAGCAGAAATCAGCACTTTGGAATTAAAGGTCTCTGTAGTTTCATGTAGCCGACAACTGAGTCTTTGTTGTGTCTGTGATGAGAGCGGCCACAGGGCAAGTGAGTGCCGAGATCCCACAGAAGTGAACATGAATGAGCCTGTGCTCGAGCGGCACCTCCGGATTACACGGGACCAACCGGCGCCGGAGAGAACAAAGCACATGAACCCTGGTGAGGAGGTGGCGGGAGCCTCGTGCCTCAATTAAAAGCATTATCCTTGTAATAATGAGCATTGGACTGTGTGCACACAATGCCTTTTTTGATGCGTTTTTCAGTGCAGATTTGTCACAAATCCTGAGGGTTTTCCTGATGCAGCAAAGTCAATGACAATCCTGGAGTCTCCGCACACGAGGAGGATTATCTCCTTGCAGATTTGGCGCAGAAATGTCAATTCTTGCAACGTTTTTGCTGCAGATTTCACCCATGTGAATGAATGGAAAAACCTGCACCGAGAAAGCACTGAAAATGCAGCAGAAACTCCTAAGGAGGAAAGGAAATCACCTTGTATAGTATCACCTTCTAGAGGTGACAGACACACGCCCTTAAAGGGATTGTCTACTCCTATGTATGTAAATCTTAAAGGGATTGTTTGGTGAAAAACTCATTCAAATAAACTATTAAAGTGTATCTGTTGTTTTCATTTTATTTTTGATAAATCAAAATAAGAAACTTTCTAACATACTTTAATGATATTTATTCACTTATATAACACTATTAAATCCACAGCTCTTTACAGACATCATTGTCTGTGTCCCCATTGGGTCTCCCAATCTATATTCACTATGAGTCTTTGAAATGTGGGCGGAAACCAAACAACCTGAAGGAAACCCAGCAAACACAGGGAGAACATACTAACTCCTCGCAGATGTTGTCCTTGGTGGAAAGTGAACCCAGACCCCAGCCTGCAAGACTACAGTGCTAACCACTGAGCCACCATACAACGCTAACCACTGAGCCACCGTACAGCGCTAACCACTGAGCCACCATACAGTGCTAACCACTGAGCCACCATATACAGTGCTAACCACTGAGCCACCATACAGTGCTAACCACTGAGCCACCATACAATGCTAACCACTGAGCCACCATACAATGCTAACCACTGAGCCACCATACAGTGCTAACCACTGAGCCACCATACAGTGCTAACCACTGAGCCACCATACAGTGCTAACCACTGAGCCACCATACAGTGCTAACCACTGAGCCACCATATACAGTGCTAACCACTGAGCCACCATACAACGCTAACCACTGAGTCACCGTACAGCGCTAACCACTGAGCCAACATACAGCGCTAACCACTGAGCCACCATACAGTGCTAACCACTGAGTCACCGTACAGCGCTAACCACTGAGCCACCGTACAGTGCTAACCACTGAGCCACCGTACAGTGCTAACCACTGAGCCACCATACAGTGCTAACCACTGAGCCATCATACAGTACTAACCACTGAGCCACCATATACAGTGCTAACCACTGAGCCACCATATACAGTGCTAACCACTGAGCCAGCATATACATGCTAATTCCTGAGCCACCACACAGTGCTAAGCACTGAGCCACCATACAGTGCTAACCACTGAGCCACCATACAGTGCTAACCACTGAGCCACCATACAGTGCCAACCACTGAGCCACCATACAGTGCAAACCACTGAGCCACCATACAGTGCTAACCACTGAGCCACCATACAGTGCCAACCACTGAGCCACCATACAGTGCAAACCACTGAGCCACCATATACAGTGCCAACCACTGAGCCACCATACAGTGCTAACCACTGAGCCACCATACAGTGCTAGCCACTGAGCCTCCATACAGTGTTAATCACTGAGCCACCATATACAACGCTAACCACTGAGCCACCATACAACGCTAACCACTGAGCCACCACACAGTGCTAACCACTGAGCCACCATATACAGTGCTAACCACTGAGCCACCATACAGTGCTAACCACTGAGCCACCATACAGTGCTAACCACTGAGCCACGATACAGCGCTAACCACTGAGCCACCATACAGTGCTAACCACTGATCCACCATACAGTGCTCATCACTGAGCCACCATACAGTGCTGACCACTGAGCCTCCATACAGCGCTAACCACTCAGCCACATACAGTGCTAACCACTGAGCCACCATACAGTGCCAACCACTGAGCCACCATACAGTGCTAACCACAGAGCCACCATACAGTGCTAACCACTGAGCCACCATACAGTGCTAACCACTGAGCCACCATACAGTGCAACCACAGAGCCACCATACAGTGCTAACCACTGAGCCACCATACGTGCTAACCACTGAGCCACCATACAGTGCTAATCACTGAGCCACCATACAGTGCTAACCACTGAGCCACCGTATACAATGCTAACCACTGAGCCACCATACAGTGCTAACCACTGAGCCACCATACAGTGCTAACCACTGAGCCACCATACAGTGCTAAACTACTGAGCCACCATACAGTGCTAACCACTGAGCCACCATACAGTTTCTAACTACTGAGCCACCATACAGTGCCAACCACTGAGCCACCATACAGTGTAGTTAGTTGTTTGACCCAGTGTCCCTGCTGGCACCAGTTCACATTATGTCTGTGAGTGCTGTAAAGTTTTTTTCTCTATTGTATCGTGTGGAGTTGCTGGCTCCACTTCTGCAATTTGCACCTCTTCACCTACTGGTGATCTGGGGTTGAGATGGTGTCCGCCCACTTAGAAGTGGACAGGGAGGAAAAGGAAGGCAGGGATGTCAGCGTAGGACTCATCAGACCTGAAGTCACTTTGTCCAGTTGATGAGCAAACAGACATTGGCCAATGTATGTACTAAGAACCCAGAATAAAAAAATAAGAATTTTGAGTTTTTTGAGAAAAACGTAAGTTTTAAACTTTTTTCTCATATATAACAAAGCTTATAGCATTTGTACATCACTGGTAGTAGCTGAGTGCTGCAGAGAATTTTTTCTATCTATCTATCTATCTATCTATCTATCTATCTATCTATCTATCTATCATCATTATAAAGAAAAAAGTAAGAGCAGCACAATGAGGTATTACTCACGGGTGCAGGCCTACCTTGACAGCTTTCCACTTATCAGGTATATAACAAAGAGTAAAAAGATAGACAGCATATCTATCTATCTATCTATCTATCTGTTATAACTTTTTATAGCATGGAAAAGACATTGCTAAAAACACCCTCCATGTGCTATGTCATTTTTCATCGTCCCCATACATTGGGGGAGTCTCGGTGTGACACTTTGTTTCGAGTGCAATCTGATGTTTAATGGATTGCAATCACTGAGTTTAAACCCAGATGTGAGCGGTGCACCCTGATATCCTGAGTGCGACTTCTCCAAACTTTGTAAAATATCTGAAACTTTATACATGACTTTCCTTCATATTTTCAAGCTCTGTTTGCTGTCAGTGAATAGGAACATTCTTGATTGTCTCCGCAGGTTAAAGCCTGATACTCAATGAATCCTTCTCAGAGCTGAGGTTTTGCTGCAACCTTGTCTGAAAATAAAATGAAAGTATGTTTTTTTTTAATCTTTTGCTTTATACAACTGTTGTAAGGAAAATTGTAAAGGAAACAAAATTTTAAGGCCTGCCATTAAGAATGTGTGGAAGACTTTTGCAATTATGGAAGAAAATATGATAAAGCAAATTTATTATAATTTCTCCAATTAGTACCAAAACCTTCCAACAGGGGGCGCATTATTATCTATTATTCATTATTGTCATTATGATAGAATCTGGAAAATAGATGTGATAGAAGCAACTAGATAGATAGATAGATAGATAGATAGATAGATAGATAGATAGATAGTATAGAACCATTAGAGAAATGAAGGTATCAGTCCCATCTCCATCTTCTCGTCAATCTCTCCGATGTCTCAGCTTCGAGAAGGTTTTCATCTCTTTAATATTGGAGCCCACAAAAAATGTAATAAAACTGGACGGGATGTTAAAGGTTCACAATATTAAATCAATTTCCCCTCACAAATATAAATTAAGGGTAAAGACGATGGCTTGGTAAAATCGATAAAAAAAAATCCCTTAAGACTTCTGTTTCATTTTTCCTTCCCGTCATCCTAAATCTTGGTGTTATGAAGTAAATATGTTTCATGCAGGAGAAAAGGTGAGAATGTCAGAATGGAAGAAACTAATAGCTTTATATATTGACCTGAGAACAGTTTTTATTCATCAAATTAAAGTTGAACCCCATTATACATTTTTCATATAGAATTCGCCCACAGTTATACCCTGCACTCACTATTCTGCTGGTGCAGTCACTGTGTACATACATTACATTACTGATCCTGAGTTATATCCTGTATTATACTCCAGAGCTGCACTCACTATCCTGCTGGTGGAGTCACTGTGTACATACATTACATTACTGATCCTGAGTTACCTCCTGTATTATACTCCAGAGCTGTACTCACTATTCTGCTGGTGCACTCACTGTGTACATACATTACATTACTGATCCTGAGTTACCTCCTTGTATATATACTCCAGAGCTGCACTCACTATTCTGCTGGTACAGTCACTGTGTACATACATTACATTACTGATCCTGAGTTATCCTGTATTATACTCCAGAGCTGCACTCACTATTCTGCTGGTACAGTCACTGTGTACATAATTACATTACTGATCCTGAGTTACCTCTTGTATTATACTCCAGAGATGCACTCACTATTCTGCTGGTACAGTCACTGTGTACATACATTACATTATGATCCTGAGTTACCTCCTTGTATTATACTCCAGAGATGCACTCACTATTCTGCTGGTGCAGTCACTGTGTACATACATTACATTACTGATCCTGAGTTATATCCTGTATTATACTCCAGAGCTGCACTCACTATCCTGCTGGTGGAGTCACTGTGTACATACATTACATTACTGATCCTCTCCAGTATTATACTCCAGAGCTGCACTCACTATTCTGCTGGTGCAGTCACTGTGTACATACATTACATTACTGATCCTGAGTTATATCCTGTATTATACTCCAGAGCTGCACTCACTATCCTGCTGGTGGAGTCACTGTGTACATACATTACATTACTGATCCTGAGTTACCTCCTTGTATTATACTCCAGAGATGCACTCACTATTCTGCTGGTACAGTCACTGTGTACATACATTACATTACTGATCCTGAGTTACATCCTGTATTATACTCCAGAGCTGCACTCACTATTCTGCTGGTGCAGTCACTGTGTACATACATTACATTACTGATCCTGAGTTACCATCCTTGTATTATACTCCAGAGCTGCACTCACTATTCTGCTGGTGGAGTCACTGTGTACATACATTACATTACTGATCCTGAGTTACCTCCTGTATTATACTCCAGAGCTGCACTCACTATTCTGCTGGTGCAGTCACTGTGTACATACATTACATTACTGATCCTGAGTTACCTCCTTGTATTATTCTCCAGAGCTGCACTCACTATTCTGCTGGTGCAGTCACTGTGTACATACATTACATTACTGATCCTGAGTTACCTCCTGTATTATACTCCAGAGATGCACTCACTATTCTGCTGGTGCAGTCACTGTGTACATACATTACATTACTGATCCTGAGTTACCTCCTGTATTATACTCCAGAGCTGTACTCACTATTCTGCTGGTGCAGTCACTGTGTACATACATTATATTACTGATCCTGAGTTACCTCCTGTATTATACTCCAGAGCTGCACTCACTATTCTGCTGGTGCAGTCACTGTGTACATATATTACATTACTGATCCTGATTTACCTCCTGTATTATACTCCAGAGCTGCACTCACTATTCTGCTGGTGCAGTCACTGTGTACATACATTACATTACTGATCCTGAGTTACCTCCTGTATTATACTCCAGAGCTGCACTCACTATTCTCCTTGTGCAGTCACTGTGTACATACATTACATTACTGATCCTGAGTTATATCCTGTATTACACTCCAGAGCTGCACTCACTATTCTGTTGGTGCAGTCACTTTGTACATACATTACATTACTGATCCAGTACTGATCCTAAATTACCTCCTGCATTATACTCCAGAGCTGCACTCACTATTCTGTTGGTGCAGTCACTTTGTACATACATTACATTACTGATCCAGTACTGATCCTGAGTTACCTCCTGTATTATACTCCAGAGCTGCACTCACTATTCTGCTGGTGCAGTCACTGTGTACATACATTACATTACTGTTCCTGAGTTACCTCCTGTATTATACTCCAGAGCTGCACTCACTATTCTCCTTGTGCAGTCACTGTGTACATACATTACATTACTGATCCTGAGTTATATCCTGTATTACACTCCAGAGCTGCACTCACTATTCTGTTGGTGCAGTCACTTTGTACATACATTACATTACTGATCCAGTACTGATCCTAAATTACCTCCTGTATTATACTCCAGAGCTGCACTCACTAATTCTGTTGGTGCAGTCACTTTGTACATACATTACATTACTGATACAGTACTGATCCTGAGTTACCTCCTGTATTATACTCCAGAGCTGCACTCACTATTCTGCTGGTGCAGTCACTGTGTACATACATTACATTACTGTTCCTGAGTTACCTCCTGTATTATACTCCAGAGCTGCACTCACTATTCTGCTGGTGCAGTCACTGTGTACATACATTACATTACTGATCCTGAGTTACCTTCTGTATTATACTCCAGGGATGAACTCACTATTCTGCTGGTGGAGTCACTGTGTACATACATTACATTACTGATCCTGAGTTATATCCTGTATTATACTCCAGAGCTGCACTCACTATTCTGCTGCTGCAGTCACTGTGTACATTACATTACTGATCCTGAGTTAACTCCTGTATTATACTCCAGAGCTGCACTCACTATTCTGCTGGTGCAGTCACTGTGTACATACATTACATTACTGAACCTGAGTTACCTCCTGTATTATACTACAGAGCTGCACTCACTATTCTGCTGCTGCAGTCACTGTGTACATACATTACATTACTGATCCTGTACTGATCCTGAGTTACCTCCTGTACTATACTCCAGAGCTGCACTCACTATTCTGCTGCTGCAGTCACTGTGTACATACATTACATTACTGATCCTGAGTTACCTCCTGTATTATACTCCAGAGCTGCACTCACTATTCTGCTGCTGCAGTCACTGTGTACATACATTACATTACTGAACCTGAGTTACCTCCTGTATTATACTCCAGAGCTGCACTCACTATTCTGCTGCTGCAGTCACTGTGTACATACATTACATTACTGATCCTGAGTTACCTCCTGTATTATACTCCAGAGCTGCACTCACTACTCTGCTGCTGCAGTCACTGTGTACATACATTACATTACTGATCCTGTACTGATCCTGAGTTACCTCCTGTATTATACTCCAGAGCTGCACTCACTATTCGGCTGGTGGAGTCACTGTGTACATACATTACATTACTGATCCTGAGTTACCTCCTGTATTATACTCCAGAGCTGCACTCACTATTGTGCTGGTGCAGTCACTGTGTACATACATTACATTACTGATCCTGATTTACCTCCTGTATTATACTCCAGAGCTGCACTCACAATTCTGCTGGTGCAGTCACTGTGTACATACATTACATTACTGATCCTGAGTTACCTCCTGTATTATACTCCAGAGCTGCACTCACTATTCTGCCGGTGCAGTCACTGTGTACATACATTACATTACTGATCCTGAGTTACCTCCTGTATTATACTCCAGAGCTGCACTCACTATTCTGCTGGTGGAGTCACTGTGTACATACATTACATTACTGATCCTGAGTTACCTCCTGTATTATACTCCAGAGCTGCACTCACTATTCTGCTGGTGCAGTCACTGTGTACATACATTACATTACTGATCCTGAGTTACCTCCTGTATTATACTCCAGAGCTGCACTCACTATTCTGCTGGTGCAGTCACTGTGTACATACATTACTGATCCTGAGTTACCTCCTGTATTATACTCCAGAGCTGCATTCCCTATTCTGCTGGTGCAGTCACTGTGTACATACATTACTGATCCTGAGTTACCTCCTGTATTATACTCCAGAGCTGCACTCACTATTCTGCTGGTGCAGTCACTGTGTACATACAATACATTACTGATCCTGAGTTATACCCAATTATTGGCATATGATTATTATCCCAGGCATTGTGGTGTATGTGGGTGCAGGGGATTGACCCTACACGTGTTCCTCTGTCGGGGACGCTGTAATGTGACGCTCCGAGCAGCGGATGTGAAATGTTTCTATTCCAGTAATTATCCGTCTCCTCAGATGGAGTCCGGTCCCCGGCGCTTGTTATGTAGAAAAGTCCCTCAAAGCCAGATAATAACTTGTGCTCCATGTCATGGTGTCTCCTCTCAGCCCCTGACAGCTGATGAGAAGCCGGAGATTTATGAGGATTTATGTCTCAGGGCGGAGACCTTGGAAAGATCAGGAGGTCAAGCTCTGCACATGGAGAAAACAGACTGAAGAAGCCATCAGTGCTGTCATTAAAGGCTGCGCAATGATGAACGAGCGCGAAGGAGAGGAAAGTGACAAAGCGCCTGCTGGTGCTGTCATCTGTACAGAAAACGTCCTGTAATCTGGCATTTGCAGTTGCAGCGTAACGCCAGATTGTCAGCTCTTGTGCTATTGTGGACATTATTGCGCTTATTCAGGGGCACACTGCTCACCCTGGAATTCATCTTCAGGGTCATTTCTAATTTTTTACGCTTTAAAGTAGTATTCAATCCTAAACAGGCTCTGACCACCACCGACCGCCATAACCGGGGACTTGTGTATGCATTCGCGACCCACCGCTCCATTCATCTTCTGGCAACAGAGAACCAGGGGAGAATGGAACACCCATATCCCTGTTTTGGCAATCGATGGAGTTCGTCAGTGAGATCCCGACCAATCTAACATTTATCACCAATCCAATTAAGGGTGATAACTGGTGATGAGGGAGCCCTACAATACTCAGGTGCTCAGCACTTGAAACGCACAGGTTGGACACTGGGACATGCGCGACTCATGTATTGAGTTCAATGGAAGTCAATGGGAAACTCGAGCATTTGTCCAGGCAGAATCTTTAGGGAAAATGCTTGAGTTCTCTATTGACGTCCGTTATATTCAGTACTCGATACGAGCCTGTTGAGTAGTGAGGAGTAGGCACTACAATGCTCTGAACTCAAAACAAGCAAGTAGGATACCTGGATGGGTTGATTTGAGTCCCGAATATAATGGACATCAAAGGAGAACTTGAGCATTTTTTCTGTAGTCTTCCTGGAAAGATACTTGCGTTTCCCATAGACTTCCATTGTACTCGGTACTCGAGTTGAGCCCATCCAAGCGTTTAACCTGCTCGTTTCGAGTGCTGATCACCCGAGCATTAAAGTGCTCACTCATCACTAGTCCTCATATCATGTAGTTTCCAACAGAAGAGCAAAAAGTTCTCACTTGGCCTTGTGCTCGAGTATCTTCAAGGTTTCGCTCTTACCCAAGATGGCATAGCATAATATGTAAAGAAACTCAGTTCCATCTTGGTATCACGCATGGATTGACGTTTGTTCAATATAACGTGTTACAGTGGCGCATGGACCAACAGGCGTCCGGGGCAAAACACTACACGCAAGGGAACACCGGGGGACACAATAAGAATGGTGGGCCCTGTCGGTAGGGAGCGTGGGAAGGGACGCCTCCTGCACTCACCTGTAGATGTACACTGAACTCCCTGACCTCTGGCCACTGAGAGCACTAGTCCCACCCACTGAACTAATACAACATGAAGGGAATAAAAGGCAGACAGGAGAAACACCAAAGGATAAAGCAACTTCACGACTGCGGCCAAACTCCTAGCCAGCAGACAGCTTGGCACTGATCAGTACACCAAGAGCTTGCGAAGAATGACATTCAATAATGGGTCATGTGACTCTTCGAAGGAGATGGAAGTGGTCACAGAGTAGCTGCACCTGTGCAGAACACCAAAGAGCTTTGATAGCAGCAAAACTGACATTAACCGAATACGGTAAGTACCAAAAGAAAGGAAAACATGTTAAATATAAATAGTTTCACTAAGAAAATGAGACTCAAGTCCCAAATCTGTCACATGTCTCCGAGGGACGAGGGACCATCGTGACACTTGGGCACTACAGCAACTGTACGGCTCCTACAAAACGTTGTGCATAGATCAATTTTCTGTGAATAAACCCATGCACAATACTTGCTATCGATGCTGTTATCTTTTCATTAGTATTGACCAGTTTGCTATCTCTTTTTTCCATGCCCAATTTAGGTGGCATACTATTAGGAGGTATGTTATAGCCTCTTCATGTAGATCAAAATGAGGGTGTGCGTGCCTGGAGCTGAGCCCGCTCCATACTGGGCACGTTCTTGCACAAAGACCAGAATTGACATTTTTTTGATCGCCGCACCCCAAGAAATGCCATCAAAATATCATCACATACCCCCAAATAGTACCGATAAAAACAGCAGCTCACTATGCAAGGACCAAGCCCTCACACAGCTCCAGAGGTGGAAAAATAAAATAAGTTACAAGTTTTTAAAATTGTCAATACAAACCAATTTTTAATTACTAAATTCAAAACTTTTTAAAGCCACTAAAATTATTTAAAAAAATCTATATTATAATAATTTATTTATAATGTAATTAATTTAATTTATACTTCAATTTAACTGTAATTTATAATTTTATATATTTTATTATTCTATTTATTATAAGTAAATTATAAGTATTTTAAGTTATTAAAAAATATTTACGTTACGGTAATTAAGTTTGGTATTGTCGTAATCGTCCTGATCTGCAAAATCAAGTTGTTTTTTACCAGACCATAAACTTTTTAAACTGTATGTTGATTTGTTTTCCCTTCTTTCAGTACATTATATGGTAACTTTACCAGTGTAATACAAAACGTTTATTGCAAAAAAAGCGCTTGGCAATGGCTCTTGGAAAAAAAAGAAGGAGAAAACAAGCATAGGCTCTGACTGCAGACTATATTGAAAGGAGATACCAAAGCGGTGGGCCAACGAAAAGTTTGGAGTCAGTGGATATTGCTGATACGGGTGTCACGCACTTAAATGGCGCTGATATTGTTGGATGCTGCTGTGTATGTGGTTTGTCTTTAAGAGCTGCATGGTTGATGATTGTGAAGGTCCTTGCCTCCTGTGGTGTGCTCCAGAACTGCAGTCACTATTATGTTCAATTGCTGGTTCAGGAGTTAATGTCTGACTCACCTGGAATTCCCTCCCCCTGGCTTTAAATATCCTTCCATCTCCTCTGTCAGGTGCTGCTGATAGCTATGTGCTCTAGGTCTTGGTGCTGTGCTGATGCTTAGCTGCTGGGCTAAAGTCTTTCCTTGGGAGAAGCTGTGATTCCTGACCAGTGGGTGGAAGTAGGGGCCCTCAGCCTAGGGTTAATCAGGAGTTTTAGGGTACAGGGTGGCAGCTCAGAACTCCTCACCATCAGAAGTACCTCCGAGATCAGGGTGAGCCAGGGACCCCAGC
The DNA here is from genome assembly GCA_033576535.1 of Allobates femoralis. NCBI lineage: Eukaryota > Metazoa > Chordata > Amphibia > Anura > Aromobatidae > Allobates > Allobates femoralis. Next base: position 43,394,295 of record JARQOC010000010.1, read on the forward strand.
ATCAGTGTCAAATGAGGCTCTCCTGACCCCCTTTTGCCCATTTCACCTACCTGTTACCTGATTCCCTTACCTCCCAAGCGAGATAACGGGGCAGTGAACAACCGCCGGTCCCGGTTTGGGTTCTTGTGAACTGGGGACTTCTCAATTTGGCCATGTATTCGGTGAAAGAATAAAGATAATTGCATCGTTAATCTGTCTATGTGATTACTGCAACTCACAACCTCAGATCATCACATACTACATGGTGTCAAAATGAACAGCTATGTTGATAGAACAAATTAAAAATCTAAGAAGTTCAAGACACTGGAAGGAAAAAATAAAAATAAAAAAAATAAATGCTTCTCCAATGAATTAAAGGAGTGTGTCAGGTGTGCTGGAGTGCCCATTTAAGAATAACTGTGTGTCACGGTGTGGTAAGGGAGTCAGTTAGTAAGATAGTAAGTTGAGCTAAAGGCGATCAGGGGAACTAGTCTGACTCTTAGACTGGAGTCTCTGGCTCTCCTGTTACTAAAATAATATCTGAAGGTGAGGATGTCCGGGCCACCACCATTGCCCTTTGCTACTGATCGGCCCTAGGCTAAGTCCCCCTCACCTCCATCCACGGACCGGAATGCACAGCAACTCCCACAAAATAAAGAAAACTCCAAGGAGGAACAGCAGGAAGGCATCAGCGCACACTGCACTACGTCCTCGCAGCACACGGTCTTGGCAGAGACTAAGCTCTATCAGCGATATCTGCTGGTGAAAGAGAGAACTTTTCAAAGGCCAGGGCTGTGGTCACCTGACAAACCCACAACATCCCATCTGCAGAGACGCCTACACATAGATAGCAACATAGCAGCATCTACACATTAACTCTGAATGTGCCAAAGGAAATTTACTCCCATTTAAACCACAGAGCGCTTTTCACATGGACTGCAGAGCAGTCAATGTGTGACACTATGCCGGATATTACAGGGGTACATGGGGCTATGTTATCACCTGGTCGTAGGTAAAATTATATGGATAAAAATAGGTATTTCCTAATAGGTAATTACAATGGGAAATGTTGTATATTTTTTTACATGGAGTTCCTCATAAATAAACCTCCTAATATCCGATTCGATGTTAATTACACTTTGGAGCTCCTTCTTCTTATAATTACTTGGTATTCTCGAGAAGCGTAGATCTCCCGTTAATCTTCTTAGGCTCTCGGCTCTTATTTTTCTTGTTACAAATGCATTTCACCATAATCTCTTATACAAATAGCAATCTAATATATCTCAAGGAGGTACGAAAATCATAATTCAATCTTCTCCGGGTCATGACTCGACATCCAGGATTTATATGGCGGTTGTGTGTGATAATCACGCACTTCTGCCTTTTTGAGGCTTGTCAAAAAAAAATGTCAATTTTACAGATTAAGGTAAAACGGAGCTAAAAGGGGGAGAGACACTGTGATGGGAACAGTTGGGATCAATCACCACCCTCCTTCATAGAAGAGACCAAAACAGGCCGACCCGTCAGACCTCTACATTACATGGTGGAAAATTACTCTCTGAAGATCTGAAGAATTCCTTTAAAAAAGGAATTAAAGGATTTTCCCATGGACAAAGGTAATTTCAAAGTTCATTTTAATCAATAAATCTTGAATAATAATATTTGCTACAATTGGGTATGAATAAAAAGTGTCCAGTTTTGTAATTTATTTTATTTCCTCAGGTCCCCTGGGTTCATAACATATTGCTAATTTTTATTGTTTTTATAAAAAGGCATAACTCATATGGTAATTAATAAGAACAGCCTAAAGCCACACCCCTGAGGATCCTGTGATCACGACCCCCTTGGTAAGTAACATAAATATTGGCACTAATTAAAAAGGCTGTTATGCACATATATTTCTGCACATCTAAATGGGGAAAAAAGCCTATCCAAAGCTGCTGCACCAGCACCCTACTGGTTCCTGTACAGACTAGTATATTCCTTGCTGCACTGCACCCTAATGGCTCCTGCACAGACCGAAATATCCACAACCACACAACTAGAAACCATATATTTCTGCACATCTAAATGGGAAAAAAAAGCCTATCCAAAGCTGCTGCACCAGCACCCTACTGGTTCCTGTACAGACTTGTATATTCCTTGCTGCACTGCACCCTAATGGCTTCTGCACAGATAGAAATATCCACAACCACACAAATAGAAACCAACAACGTGGACCAGTCTGCCTATAAGGCCATCGGGTTGTACTACCTTCCTCCTTAGGAACCAGAGGGAGTTTGCAAAGCACTACAAACAAAGGTAAAGCAAATGTGCCAAGATAGACCAGGATCCAAAGTGAGAAACGTAAAACACGAGCACAAATAGCAAAGGAGAATTTATAAATGTAAACAAAGGAACATTTCTAATAACTTAACCGAAAACAAAAGGTAGGTATAGGAGAGGAAAACTAGAATACACAGGGAAAACCAACATGGTCTCTGCTTAAATACCTAAACTGCAGGGCTGAAACTCCTTAGCAGAATTCCACAAGAAAATGTAACCATCAGAAGAAAGGCTGGAATTAGGAGAGTATTAATAGCCCCACCCGGAATGTGATAGGACAGAGACAATGAGCAATAGAGAACAAACAGTGGTAACTGCAAACCAAAGAAAGAGAAGCAATGGCAAATTTGACAGGCACTGAATAGGCTGTGGCTCAGCAAGGAAGGAAACTGACCATGAAGCAAGAGACCACTGGATCATGTCCCATGGCATGACCAAGACCCATATCTTTGGAACTGTATGTTGGAGTACAGCACTTCTCTGTGTCATAGCAACTGAATAGTGCAGCACTGCACATGTGCAACGATGAAATGGGGGGCACAAGTCTCCCTTTCTGCATTTCAGCAGTTGGACTTCCACTGCTCAGGTTATCTTCACCATAATGTGGTAGCAGAAATACTCTTTTAAGTAATTTTTTATGTCAAGATCTTTATCTGGAGAAAAAATATCTGAAGTATTTCAAATTACATACTTGATGCTAAAGCAAAATACTGTAGACTGACTATAGCTTTGCTGTATAGACTGAAAAACAATGAGCAGAGTCACCCCGTTATCATTAATGAAAGCTTTATTGTACTGCCAGAGCCTAGATAAGATACGATAATTGCACAATATACATAAGGATCTGTACGCAGCTCTCCAGCAGGTCCCTGATATCAAAGGGAAGGGCTGTACTCCATCACCTCCTGAAAACTGCAATCATTCAGTGCACAAGACTGACAATTCTGGGAGGGTATCTGGCTGGATAGTAAAAATATTGAAACAGACCGGCACAAACATCATTCGAACATTTCTTAGATAAAATTCATTTATTGAATCTTGGTTAAAATTTGCATGAAATCAGAAAAAAAGGGCACAGTAGGTACAGAGCAAGTGGAGCATGACCGGTGACTCTTTTGTATGTTGCTGTTTCTGGTACCTGGGTGTGGCTGACTTGTCACTCTGGTTATGTTCTGAGTTATTCTCCATGCTGGTTGGATCAATCAGGTGTTTCTACTTCGAGTGATTTCTCTGCTACTTAGCTGAGCAGCTTTCCCAAGTTTACTGCCAGTCGTTCACTTTGCCTGAAGTCCTGTGTGGCCCCTTCTTCTGTCTTTATCCTGATCTCTATTAACTGACCCAGTCTGTCCTTTGTTTACTCTTTGCCTGTTCCCTAGACCTGTTATCTTTCTCCTGGACCGTGACCTGTTTCAGCCTCTGTTTATTCCCTGAATCCTCATTTCAGTCTTCAGTTATAGCTGACTTTGGACCATTATATAACCAAGATTCTGTCTTCTCCTGGTATACTGTGACTTCTCCTCGAACTGACCCCGGATTGCCTGACCTCTCTGTCATCTCTATCCTCATAAGTAGTGACTGTGTCCCAGCTTAGTCTTTTTGTAGTGACATCACATTCTGTGTCACAACCTTGCTTACTACTGTAGTGATTAGTGTCCCAGCTGTGCTGTATAGACTGAGACACAATAAGCAGAGTCATCTCAATGTAAAGGTAGCTTTATTGTACTGCTGAAGACCTGCATAAAATAGCAGTATTTCTATTACGCAGACTTAGAAGAGACATTACAGCACAGACTACCCGCAATATGGATCATCTGGCATTAAATGATGGAAAGTGGGGTTAATAATTATCACTTATTTTATAGAAATGCAGAGTCTCTGTGGACTTGTCGGTATATGAGGATTTTTATCCTCATCTGACCTTTAGAGCAGCCATCCTCCGTAACCCCTACCCGCTGCCGCCAGTCAGTGACTTTCCGTCTGTTCATTGTTTGATGGGTTTTGCCGGCTGATTAGTGTATAAATCCCAGATCCCGTCCTCCAGCAATGTTGTCTGTGTCAGCTTTTATCTGTTTGGCAGAACATCAGTGATTTCTGTACCATGTCACTAGCTCCTTGTAACCAACACTGTAATCAAGGCCAGATCCAAGTCTGAAGATGCCCTGGAGGAAGCATGGCGCGGAGGATGTCTCACCCTCACCTGCTCCTGCAAGAACAGAATGGCAGAATCGTTCTGCACAATCCTAGAACCGGATCATGGAAAGGTTATCACAACAATGTCTAAACAAATATAAAATCCAGAAAATCACATTGTCAAAATTATATAAATGTATTTGCGTTTTACAGAGAGAAATAAGTATTTGATCCCCTACCAAGTATTAGGAGTTCTGGCTCCTACTGACCAGTTAGATGCTCCTAATCTTCTTGTTACCTGCATTATAGACAGCTGTCTTATATTGTCATTCGCATACTCTCTGACTCTATTCTACCACTATTCTCCGTATCCTCACTCCATTACACAGATAACGCCACCACTTTCTACAATTCTACACTCACATCAGCTATTGATACAGCTGCCCCTCTCGTTCACGGCCCGACATGACAAATCAACAGACAGCCCTGGGACACAGACTCCACTAAAATCTGCGGCGAGAGTCTAGGGTTGCAGAGCGGCGCTGGAAGAAAACACATTCGTAAGAAGACTACACAGTACTCAAACAAGCACTTCTGAAATTCAAGGCAGCACTCACCACCACTAAACAGAATTACTTCATTACCTTCATATCCTCTTTGTCACACAACCCCAGGCTGTTATTCAACACATTTAACTCCCCTCCTCCGCCCCCCACTGCTCCCTCCTACTTCTCGTATCTCTGCAGAAGACTTCGCAACACACTTCACCAACAAGATCGATCAGATGAGACAAGTCTTTGCTACCCAACCACCGCAACCCCTATGTATACCAGATCACTCCCCTCCCCCACTAACCCTCCTCCCCTCCATCACTATAGGAGAACTTGCACACCTCCTCACCAAATTGCACCTCACCACTTTAGCATCAGACCCCATCCCACCCACTTCCTCCCCAACCTCACCACCACACTTTTCCCAGCCCTAACCCACCTCTTCAATCTATCACTAACCTCTGGTACCTTTCCTTCTGCTTTTAAACACGCAACAATTACACCTATCTTGAAGAAATCATCTCTTGACCCGACCTCTACATCCAGCTACCGCCCCTTATCGCTGCTCCCGTTCACCTCCAAACTTCTTGAACAGCATGTCCACACTGTACTTTCCTCCCACATCGCATCCAACTCTCTCTTTGACAAACTTCAATATGGCTTCCGCCCCCACCACTTCTCCAAAACCGCCTTAACCAAAATTACTAACAACCTACTTACCACCAAAGCTAATGGACACTTTTCCATCCTCCACCTTCTTGACCTGCATTCAACAGAGGCGACCATTGGCTCCGATTACAGACTCTCTCCTCCATTGGTATCACTTACCTTGCCCTCTCCTGGATCTCTTCCTACCTTTCCAACTACACATTTAGTGTCTCACACTCCAACACGACCTCCTCACCCCATCCCCTCTCTGTTGGGGTCCCTCAAGGCTCTGTCCTGGGGCTTCTTCTTTTTTCCATTCATACTCTTAGCCTAGCACAACTCATAAAGTCCCATGGATTCCAGTACCACCTATATGCTGATGACACTCAGATCAACCTCTCTGGCCCAGACGTCACCTCTCTGCTGTCCAGAATCCCGGAGTGTTTATCAGCCATATCCTCCTTCTACTCCTCTCGCTTCCTCAAACTAAATGTAGACAAAACTGAACTCATCATCTTTCACCCACTCGCGCACCTCCCTTACGTGATATATCTATCATAATAAATGATATCACACTTTGCCCTGTACCTGAAGTCTTCTGCCTATGAGTGATCCTTGACTCTACCTCATCCTTCAGATCACACATTCAAGCTCTTGCCACCTCCTGCCGCCTCCAACTCAAAAATATTTCCAGAATCCAGCCCTTCCTCAGCCCTCAATCTACTAAACTACTAGTACACGCCCTCATCATCTCCCATCTTGACTACTGCAACCTCCTCCTCTGTAGTCTCTCTGCTAACACTCTTGCACCTCTCCAATCTATCTTTAACTCTGCTGCCCGACTAATCCACCTCTCTCCTCGCTGCTCCTCCACTTCTCCCCTCTGCAAATCCCTTCATTGGCTCCCAATTCCCCAGCATATCCAATTCAATCTACTAATATTGATTTACAAAGCCGTCCACAATCTGTCCCCCCCTTATATCTCTGAACTAATCTTCTGATATCATCCAACTCGTAATCTTCGATCTTCCAAGACCTCCTTCTTTCCTCCACACTTGTATGTTCCTCATATAACCGCCTGCAAGACTTTACCTGAGCATCCCCCATTCTCTGGAATTCTGCACCTCAAAACATACGACTGTCCTCTACACTCGGAACCTTCAAGCGGAACCTGAAAACCCATCTCTTCAGAAGAGCCTACAGCCTTCAATAACCATAGTACAACCTCATCACACCACTGGACCAAGCGCTCCACCACTGGACCTGGCGCTCCACCACCACTGGACCCGGCGCTACACCTCCACCCGAGCAGACCCAAAATACTGTCTCCCTCTCTATTGCCCTGTAGAATGTAAGCCCGCAAGAGCAGGGTCCTCTCACCCCTCTGTAGCAGTCTGTTACTGTTAGTTTGTTCATAGTATTTTTAACTTGTTTGTATGTAACCCTTTCTCATGTACAGCACCATGGAATCAATGGTGCTCTATAAATACACTGTGTTCCAAATTATTATGCAAATTGGTTTTAAGTGTCATAGGGTTATTTTTTATTTTTTTTCAATGAAACCTATTGATGGTATTGTGTCTCAGGGTTCTTTGGATCATTGAAATCAATCTCAGATATCTGTGATAATTAGTTTGGCTGGTGAGCTCAATAAAAGTAAAACTGAGTGTTCCACAATATTACGCAGGTCACAGTTTTCAAGTAACATGGGAAAGAAAAAGGATCTCTCTGCTGCCAAAAAGCAGCAAATAGTGCAATGCCTTGGACAGGGATGAAAACATTAGATATTGCATGAAAACGTAAGCGTGATCATCGTACTGTGAAGAGATTTGTGGCTGATTATGAGCACAGACGTGTTCGTGCAGATGAAGGCAGAATGAGGAAGGTTTCTGCCAGGTAAGTTCATCAGATTAAGAGAGCAGCTGCTAAAAAGGCCTTACAAACCAGCAAACAGATATGTGAAGCTGTTGGTGCCTCTGGAGTCCCTCGAACCTCAAGGTGTAGGATCCTTCAAAGGCTTGCTGTGGTGCATAAATCTACTATTCAGCCACCCCTGAACAGTGCTCACAAGCAGAAATAGTTGCAGTGGGCCCAGACATACATGAACACTAATTTTCAAACAGTCTTGTTTACTGATGAGTGCCAAGCAACCCTGGATGGTCCAGATGGATGGAGTAGTGGATGGTTGGTGGATGCCACCATGTCCCAACAAGGCTGCAACGTCAGCAAGGAGGTGGAGGAGTCATGTTTTGGGCTGGAATCATTGGGAAACAGCTGGTAGGCCCCTTAAAGGTTCCTGAAGGTGTGAAAATGACATCTCCAACGTATATAGAGTTTCCAACTGAGAACTTTCTTTCATGGTACAAAAAGCAAAAACGTGTCTTCAGGAGCAAAATCATCTTCATGCATGACAATGCACCATCTCATGCTACAAAGAATACCTCTGTACCATTGGCTGCTTTGGCATAAAAGGAGATAAACTCATGGTGTGGCCACCATCTTCCCCTGACCTCAACCCTATAGAGAACCTTAGGAGTTTAATCAAGCAAAAGATTTATGAGGTGGAAGACAGTTCACATCAAAACAGCAGCTCTGGGAGGCTATTCTGACATCATGCAAAGAAATACAAGTAGAAACTCTCCAGAAACTCACAATATCAATGGATGCAAGAATTGTGAAGGTGATATCAAAGAAGGGTTCCTATGTTAACATGTAACTTGGCCTGTTAGGATGTTTTGGAGTTAAATAGCTTTTTATTTCAGTGAATGTGACCTGTTAATGCTGCAAATTCAACAAATGTTTACAAACTCTACTGTGCGTAATAATTTGGAACAGTGCATTTAGAGTTTGTTTTAATTTTGAAGATTATACTGTTATCATAGGGAGATTTCTTCAATAAAATTTGATGTATACTCTACGGGTGATGACTTTTATTACACTGACTGTCATTTGCACCGACCATTTAGAAAAATCAGAGAAAAAGAACATTTGCATAATAATTTGCAACACAATGTAAATAATAATAATTAATAATAATAAAAGACTCCTGTCCACACACTCAATTAATCAGACTCTAACCTCTACAACATGGGCAAGACCAAAGAGCTTTCTAAGGATGTCAGGCAATAGATCCTAGACCTGCACAAGACTGGAATGGGCTACAAAACCATAAGTAAGATGCTCGGTGAGAAGGAGACAACGGTTGGTGCATTAGTAAGAAAATTAAAGAAATACAAAATGAGGTCAATCAACATTGATCTGGGACTCCATGCAAAATCTCACCTTGTGGGGTATCCAGGATCATGAGGAAGGTGAGAGATCAGCCTAAAACTACACAGGGGGAACTTATTAATGATCCCAAGTCAGCTAGGGCCACTGTCATCAAGAAAACCATTGGTAACACATTATACCGTAATGGATTAAAATCCTGCACTGCCCGCAAAGTCCCACTGCTCCAGAAGGCACATGTGCCACCCATCTGTAAGTTTGCCAGTGAACACCTTGGTGATTGTGAGAGTGATTGGGAGATGATGTCATCAAATGAGGCAAAAATTGAGCTCTGTGGCATTAACTCAACTCGCTGTGTTTGGACCAAGAGAAATGCTGCCTATGACCCAAAGAACACAATCCCCACAGTCAAGCATGGTGGTGGAAACTTTATGTTGTGGGGGTGTTTCTCTGCTAATGGTATAGGACTACTTTACCTCATCAATGAGACAATGGATGGAGCCATGTACCGTAAAATCCTGAGTGACAACCTCCTTCTCTCTGCCAGGACATTAAAAATGGGTCGTGGCTGGGTCTTCCAGCATGACAATGACCCAAAACATACAGCCAAGGCAACAAAGGAGTGGCTCAAAAAGAAGCACATAAAAGGTCATGGAGTGGCCTACCCAGTCTCCAGCCCTTTATCCCATAGAAAACTTATGGAGGGAACTGAAGCTCCGAGTTACCAAGCAAAATCTTAATGATTTAGAGATGATCTGAAAAGAGGAGCGGAGCAAAACTCCTCCTGTCGTGCACAAACCTCATCATCAACTACAAGAAATGTCTGACTGCTGCGCTCACCAACAAGGGTTTTGCCATCAAGTATTAAGTCTTGTTTGTCAGAGAGGTCAAATACATTTATACAATTTAGACAATGTGATTTTCTGGATTTTATTTTTGATATTCTATCTCTCACTGTTAACATTAAACTACCCTTAACATTATAGACTGTTCACGTCAACGGGCAAACTTACAAAATCAGCAAAGGATCAAATAATTATTTCCTTCACTGTACCTCCAAAAAAATAAGTATAGGATACCAAAATACTACTTTAAAATACTTCCTATAATACCACCATATGATGCTCAAATAATACTGCCTACAATGCCTCCATAAAACCACAACCTGATGTTCAAATGATACTGCCGAACAATATCTCTATCATATTACCATATGGGATGACTGACTCCATGATGCCCAGATAACGCTGACATACAATGCCTCTATTATACCACCATACAATGCTCACATAATGCTGACATACCTTGTTTCTATAATATCACAATATGATGCCCACATAATACTACATACAATGCCGCTATAATGCACCATATGATGCCCAAATAATACCGCCATGCAATACGTCTATATTGCTACCGTATGATACACAATCAATGCCAAACAATGCCTCCATCATACAACCATATGATGCAAAATAATACAGTCATATGGTACTTCTACTATACAAGATGATGTTTAAATAGTAACACCAGTAAAGTGTCTATAAACCCACCATGTGATGTCCAATTAATACCAAAATACTGTGCTGTAACGTAGTCAACATATGACGTCTAAATAATACAATGTCTCTGGTATTACCGTATGATGCCTAAATAATACTGCAATACAATGCCTCTATAGTGCCATCATATGATGTCACATAATATCGCCATGTAATACCTAATTATCACCACCATTTGGTGCACAGATAAATACACCGTACACAAAGACCGTGGCATTAGAGATGGTCCATGATAGGAGGGTCCTCTCACTAACTAGTGTTGAGCCCCAGGCCCTGGGGTACTCGGGTACCAGGCTCGGTTGCTGTGTCACGGGGAGTGGTGGCCGCGTCTGATCCCGTGTCCTGGGAGGCACTTAAAAAAGGGATGTATTCACAGGGGATTAGAGTTTTTGTCATGTGACGCCACCTGTAGTACCTGTGATGGGTCACCAGCGCCGCCACAGTCCGCCGTAGGTGGATGGTAATGCGGCTGAGATGGCAAAGCTCCCTACAGGTAGGGCTGTTCCTCCAGGGCAGCGTTCCTGCAAGGGAACAGGTTGAGGTAGGAGCATACACACAGAAGCAAAGTCACTTTCTCCCGGGTACTTTACTGTCAACTTGTAGCAGCATCAATCAAAGTTCACAGTTCAGCAAGATGTTATAATAAAATGTAGCTCGGTACGAGATAGTGGCAGGCGAACGGAAAGTCTCTGTGTGGCTTAGGTAGGTGTAGCTTCTGTCGCTCTTCCAGGTTAGTGTGTGGTGAAGCCTGGCAGACCTGAAATCTGGCCTGGCCTCCTGTACTCTCTCACCCTTTGCTTTGTCGTCAGGTAACCCTCTAATGGCCCGCCGCTAACTCTCTGCGCACGGTGCCTGGCCCCGGGGTTGACTTCGCGGGTGTCCAGGAAAACTTGAAGTCTTTCCCGGTTTATCAGATTCTCTTACTGGGCTTGAAGCTTCCAGCAGACTTTGGGCTCCGGGACCCGGATAGCTGCTCTGGGATAAGCCTCCACCGGCTTCTCGGCTCCCAGAGCTGCTCTTCCCTGGAAGGCGCCTTCCTGCCTTCCTCCCACGTTCTCTGCAGCTGCTGCTATCCCCAGCAGCCTCCTCCTCCTCCTGCTGCTCGACCTCGACTCTTGGTCAAAGACCTCCTTGATCCCCCTAGAGGTGAATATATCCCCTCCCGGGTAACCTCCCACAGCTCATCTCATGTGGGAGTGCTGGGAATGGGTCCCACCCACCATCCTAGGGTTCACCTGCAGCTGGAGTATTTACACCTCTTTTACAGGTGTAGTACCCCTCTGTGACACCTGCATATGCGGGGCGCCACACTAGCTTTAGGGTGTGCCTCTGGCTACACTGACGCATTGTAACAGACCCTCAGCTGTATGACTGATTAGGATGGCATTTATAATCTGAATATATTTCTTCACCGGATGACGTCCTTCCATATCCAAAATCTTTACTGCAGTTTTCACAATGTTCTGACTCTCGGGGGGAAGAAAGGTGACACTTACAATCACTAAGTTTAGAAACCCAATTTGCAGTAATCAAATTCCAATTTAAAGCAAAAGCCAAGACAATTAATGTCTGGGGGACGTCAGTGTCAAAGGTGGCGGCTGATCTGTGTGATTATCTCATTACTGCAAACTCTGCTCTGTCTCTGGAGGATCCATGTTCCCCTCAGACAAGATTTTGTGGATTCTCAATATACATTTTGTTAAAAGGAACGTCCTGTACTGTGGTTCTTTCCATTCACTTTCATACAAATAATGGCGATATCTGCACAAGCAGAAGATAAACCAAATTATTCTATAGGATCAGTGGACCATCCGATGTATGGAGATCTTACGGCACACCATCCAATGTATTTAGAAACAGCGCCCAAATGGGCTTAGGCATATAAGGCAAAACCCTCCACATAACAGTTTAAGTGGGGGGAGTGCCGTGAGCATAAAGGTACTCAAAACAACATAACCATCCAATGTATGCAGACCTCACGGCACGCCATCCGATGTGTATAGAAACCTCACTGCATACCATCCGATGTGTATGTGTAGCGCCCCGCTAGTCAGTGCGCTACAAAAAGTTACTGCACCCCTAACAGAAGGTGCAGTATGCTTTGTCCTGGTAGGGGGTAGTAGAAGCCTGTAGCTCCATCACCACAAAGACACACCTAGTGATAGGGAACCAATCAGACACCCGATACTAGGGTAACCGGTCCTGGTGGGAGGAGAAGCTAGGTTATAAAGTGAGTGGGGAAAGTAGAGCAGAAGAACAGTAGAGCAGAAGAACAGTAGAGCAGAAGAACAGTAGTTGGAGAGAGAACAGAAGTTGAAGTTGAGTGAACAGCAGAGGAGAAGCAATGGGGAGGGCACCTCAACCTGGTGACCCAGAAGACAAAGGGGCAGATAGAAGGACCATCCGATGTGTATGGAGATCTCACGGCACACCATCCAATGTACGTAGACCTCACCTTACGCCTTCAGATGTGTATGGAGACCTCACCACACACCATCCGATGTATGTAGATCTCATGGCACACTGTCCGATGTGCATGGAGACATCACGGCACACCAGCCGATGTGTATTGAGACCTCACAGCACATCATCCCATCCGATATGCATGAAGACCTCACGGCACACCATCCGATGTGTATGAAGACTTCATGGCACACCATCTGATGTGTGTGGAGACCTCACTGCACACCATCCGATGTATGAAGACCTGACGGCATGCTGTCCGATGTGGATGTAGACCTCATGGCACACTGTTTAATGTGTATGGAGTCCTCATGGCACACCATCCGACATGTATGGAGACCTCACGGCACACCATCCGATGTGTATGAAGACTTCACGGCACGCCATCCGATGTGTATGGAGACCTCATGACACACCATCCGATGTATGGAGACCTCACAGCACGCCATCCGATGTGTATGAAGACCTCACGGCACACCGTCTGATGTGTATGAAGACCTCACAGCACACCATCCGATGTATAAGAAGACCTCACGGCACACCATCCAATGTATGGAGAGTATGGAGACCTCACAGCACACCATCTGATGTGTATGGAAACCTCACGGCACACCATCCGATGTATGGAGACGTCACGGCGCACCATTCGATGTGTATGGAGACCTCATGGCACAACATCTGATGTAGATGGAGGCCTCATGGCACACCATCCGATGTGGGTGGAGACCTCACGGCACACCATCCGATGTGTATTAAGACCTCACGGCACCTTCCGTTGTGTATGGAGACCTCACGACACACCAACTGTCAGAGATGATGAGGTTTAGGCAACTGAAATTTTAACTCTTTATCTTCTTGTTTTACAGGAAGATAAGCATGTCACGATCTCCACACTGTCCTTGTCTGCTATGTTACTATTTGTGGAAGCTGTCAGTCTGTTTTGGTTGTGCTGAGTCTGTGCTGGAATGATCTTTGTTCACTTCCCTTGATTAGTACTCTACTTAAGTGACCCTCCTGCCACCAGTGCAATGGGTTACTCGGAACCGTGCTGACCAGTTCTTTCTGGGGATGTGTCACGGTGGTGTGACCCAGCTCTGTGGCCCTGGCCGTGTCATAAAAAATGGGGGAAAGTTTATATCGGGAATTAATTTGTGACACTACCCAAGGTATTCGGCAATAGGATGGCCAACGCTGCGGTTCAGATCCACTGGGGCAGTTGGTGACGCAGCAGAGATGTTACAGCTCTCCACGGGTAGAGCAAGACCCCAGGGCAGATATAAAGTCCATTTGATGATAGTAACTTTTGTAACACAGGGCAGGTGACGCAGTAAATAAATCTGAGGACACAGCAGGGTGCAGTCTTCACATTTTACTCACAGTTCTCCAGGTTACAACAACCAGCCGGGTGCTGTGTCCTCTGGGTCAGGGTTCCAGCAAACTCTAGGGTGCAGTTTACCGGGACCCCCTTCTGATGTACCTTCCCAGGTCATCTCTCTGCACTGGCTCTTACCCTCCTGCACTGCGCCTCACACACAGTGTCCCAAGCTAGCAGCCTCTGATCCTGTTGGGCGACGTCCTCCTGGTCCCCTTGACCTTATGCCACTGCCTTTTTAGCGATTGTGTGCGGATGTGGCTGTTGCACATACAGATACCACAGCCTCCGGTTTCCTAGTTGAGTCTTACAGTCTCTCTGCTAATCTGGGGCTGGTCCCCACTGTGACCTGGTGGATTCAGGCGCCACGGGTGGATCCCTCCCTTCCCGTGTCCATAGGACCCCTTCTCTGTCTCTGGAGCCCCTCACCAGCTCCTACGACTCTCTTCTAGCCTCCCTTATCCTGGGACGAGCTCCTCTCTGCTCCAGTCCCCAGGACGTCTTGATCTGTCACTCTACTCGTGACTGACTCCTGTCACTAACTCCCACCAACTGACTAAATGACGCTTTCCTCACTTTCTCTCTACTTCCTCCACTTCCGGGTGTCTAACCCTTATCTACTTCCTCCACCCGCACCCTCTACCTAGTTCCCCCTCCAGCCTGAGATGGGGCCCTCCCTAAATAGGGTACACCCAGATCCCAAGGCCTGGAGTGGTGTGGTGTTGGATGCTAGTGTGTGGGTACCAGGGAGTGCCCCCTCCTTACCCAAGAGAGGGGTGCCACACCTCTTGCTGAGGTGCAGGACCTTTGTGGCGACTGAACCCTCAGGGGTGCCACATAAACATGCTAGCTTCTCCATCCAGTGTAAATTATACACTTGCTGCTGCCTATGTTAGACTGATCTCTCTGTGCTCTGTGCCTGAGCCAGCCTGACTTGATTAATAGACTTTGACCATTTTCCTGTGACCTGACTACTCTTTTGCCTGCTCCTTGTGGCTTGTGAACTCGATTTCGTCTCTGACTACCCCTTGTTGTACTGCACCATTTCCTGGACCAGACCTCGGATCATTTGACCTCCCTTTACTTTTCTAGTAAGTAGTATTATAATATTATAACTATTTGTTATTATATTCTCTATCTTCACTTCAGGGACTAGTTTTTACTGCAGTGAGTTGCGTCACAAAGCATCTGATAGAGGAGTATGATTATTTTCCATCTGCCCTTTGCAAACACATGGAAATTCCCAAACATTGACAGAATCAGGTGTCGGCCAATTCAGCATTTACAACATTCCATCTAACATTTTTGCTTTTGACCCCGATTTCAGGGGCGGAACTTTCGTGGTGCAGCTGGTGCAGCTGCACCAGGGCCCCGACCAGCTAGGGGGCCCCTGGAGCTCCAGCGGCAGTTCCGTTTCCCTGACTGGCCCTGCGCGAGATCCCCCGGGGGCCCCGACACTTTGGGGCCAAACCCACTAAGCCCCGCCCCCCCGGGCGCTGTAGGGGGGCCCGGACGCAAAGGGGGGGCCCACTGGTCCCCTGAGCGTCCCCACATGTACTAGGGGGCATGGGCGTACCCAGCGTGGGGCAGGGGGGGGCAGGTGCCCCCCCCAAGAGGCTGCCCCGGATGAGCGTGGCACTGTGCGCACCCGCCCTGGCACCTACTGTAGTACTGTGAGGATTTTTTTGTGCCAGAACTGCCGCCGCCGCCGCCCCCCCCCCCCACCCTCTTTGGGAGTGAAAGCACTGTCTCCCGGCCGAGTGCAGTGCTGAGTGAGGGGTCAGACTCAGTGCTGCTGAGGGCGGACTCCAGAGGAGCGGGCGGGAGCCGGCCGCACAGTGTCAGCGGTGAACGGACGGCAGAGGAGAAGGAGACGAAGAGATGACAGCAGAAGAGAGCAGGTGGTGAGTGGCCCCAAGGAAAGAAAGTGCAGTGTGCTGTGCAGAGTGACAGTTTGTGCAATGTGTGTGTGTGTGTGCAATGTGTGTGTGTGTGTGTGTGTGTGCAATGTGTGTGTGCAATGTGTGTGTGTGTGCAATGTGTGTGTGTGCGCAATGTGTGTGTGTGCGCAATGTGTGTGTGTGTGTGTGTGTGTGCAATGCTACACAGTGCACGCTGCAGTGCCGGCCCCGGGAGCAGAAGAGCCTGTGCAGCTGCCCTGTGGACTGTGGGGGGCTGGAGGCAGAGACAGAGCAGCCGGAGGATCACAGTGAGTGTAAAATAAATGTAATGTAAATAAAGATAAAGTTGGCTGCACTGTGCTTGTGATGGAGGCCTCCAGCCTCCGTCCTCCTGTGCTCACCCCTCCAGCCTCTGTCCTCCTGCCCTCACCCCTCCAGCCTCCGTCCTCCTGCCCTCACCCCTCCAGCCCCTGTCCTCCTGCCCTCACCCCTCCAGCCTCCGTCATCCTGCCCTCACCCCTCCAGCCTTTGTCCTCCTGCCCTCACCCCTCCAGCCTATGTCCTCCTGCCCTCACCCCTCCAGCCTCTGTCCTCCTGCCCTCACCCCTCCAGCCTCTGTCCTCCTGCGCTCACCCCTCCAGCCTCTGTCCTCCTGCGCTCACCCCTCCAGCCTCTGTCCTCCTGCGCTCACCCCTCCAGCCTCTGTCCTCCTGCGCTCACCCCTCCAGCCTCTGTCCTCCTGCGCTCACCCCTCCAGCCTCTGTCCTCCTGCGCTCACCCCTCCAGCCTCTGTCCTCCTGCGCTCACCCCTCCAGCCTCTGTCCTCCTGCACTCACCCCTCCAGCCTCTGTCCTCCTGCCCTCACCCCACCAGCCTCTGTCCTCCTGCGCTCACCCCACCAGCCTCTGTCCTCCCCTGCCCTCACCCCACCAGCCTCTGTCCTCCTGCCCTCACCCCACCAGCCTCTGTCCTCCTGCCCTCACCCCACAGCCTCTGTCCTCCTGCCTCACCCCACCAGCCTCCGTCCTCCTGCCCTCACCCACCAGCCTTCGTCATCCTGCGCTCACCCCTCCAGCCTCCGTCCTCCTGCGCTCACCCCCCAGCCTTCATCCTGGTCTAACCGCCTGCCCACCATATACTGTGCTGCTAACCACTGAGCCACCATATACAGTGCTAACCACTGAGCCACCATATACAGTGCTAATCACTGAGCCACCATATACAGTGCTAACCACTGAGCCACCGTATACAGTGCTAACCACTGAGCCACCGTACTGCGAGTGTATGCCCCTGCGAGTGTATGCCCCTGTGCGTGTATGCCTCCCCCCTGAAAATAAGACAGGGTGCAACGTTCAGAGCAAATATATTAAATATATTAATCTCGCCCGGCCCCTGACAGCAGCCCGCCCATGTCATATACAGCCCCCGGCCCCCATAGGGCTCCCCAGTGGAGCAATAAGTCTGATGGGCACAGGTGCGCAATGTAGGCCCCCCACCTTCCGCGTGCACGTTGGTCAGATGTATGGGCCCTGTGTAACATTCTAAATCCTATACTCACAAATTGACCCCTCTCCCCCTTCATTATGTATTAATGTCCCTTATCCTGCTGTATATGGTCCTCCTCCTGGAATATGGCCTTTATCGTGGTATATATGTCCCCCATCATGGTTTATATGGTCCTCCTCCTCAGCCACCATAGTCCTCCAATTATTATAATGCATCCCCACATTCCTTCATACATTACAATGTATTCCCATAGTCCTCTATGTATTATAATTCACCCCATAGTCCCCCATTCATAAGGTACCCCCATAGTCATCCAATTATCATAATGCAACCCCACTATCTAGTAACCCCTCTATATAGTATAATGTAGCCTCATATGCCTCCATACATTATAATGCACCTCCATACAGTATAATGCACTCCTATAGTTCTCCATATAGTATAATTCACCCCCATAATTCTCCATATAGTATAATTCACCCATAGTCCTCTATACAGTATAATGCACCATCAATAGTCCCTCATGTAGTATAATGCACCCCCATAGCCCTCCACACATTGCACTCATCAGAGTTTCACCCCAGTGTGTCCGTACCCTAATACTAAAATCCATATAGTAATCCTACTGGTGTGGGGAGGGTTTATGGCTCAGTTAGTACACTCCATACTTCATGGTATGAGGGGTTTATGGCTCAGTTTGTACACTCCATACTTCTTGTTATTAACCAGTTAATGCTCTCTTGTCCACCGCACTGCAGTGTCAAAAAAGGACGACAGCGAGACAGACAGCAACATGGCATCAGAGAGCCCCTGACCTCGAAATAGAAGATCCTCAGATCCCGGTATTGTGACATAATATTAAGAATAAAGGTTTTTTGCATTTATATTACATTATGAACTCCACAGCACGGCGGCGAAAATTGCTCCGGCCCCGGGCCCTCCTTCACTCCTGCTTGTTGCCATACACTGGGGTTGTGCAGAGGTGGCAATTGCACCCCTTCTCTTTGTGTTTTAGTATAGTAGTTATATTTTTGTATATAGGGGCAGACAGTGTATGCTATGTATACTTCCAGATTATCAACAACCAAAGTGGCGGCAAATTTTCGACCGCCCAGGGCGCCACAAACAGTTGCTACGCCGCTGGCTGTGCTGCACACCAGCGGCACTATTCTGGCACTGAGATCCAGGAGGGGGGGCCCCAAAAAATTTCTTGCACCAGGGCCCACTACAGTCTGGGTCCGCCCCTGCCCGATTTGGTAAAATCTGGGTGGATTCTTGACTGAATCAATCTCCTTCCCCCTCTGGCAGCTGAAACTATACAGTCCGTTCTTATAACTTCTGAAGAAAGAGTCTTCTCAGTTATACTGACAAGCGAACAGAAAGCTATTCTGTTCGCAGCTGTATTATGTAGAGATCTGATTATAGGGAGAGTGACCGAGCACGTGCGTCCACCGTTTCTCTGCTCATTAGGTGGATGTGCACATTGCTATATACTCTGAACACCAGGTGGCAGCATACTATGCAAATAAATGTCAGAACTCTTTAATGTGAACAATATACAAGATCAGGGTGGTAAAAAAAAAAAAAAAAAAAAAGAGAGGCTATTGCTATTTTAAAGAAGACCGGTCAATTGCCATAAATATGTAAGTTTGTTTACCTGGTGTAAATGCCACTGTTCTCCTAAATCCAGCAATGTTATATTTTTCTTCCTGTGACTTTCCATTCCTGGCATATAACCTAGTCTTTTTATTGGCCCCCAAATATACACCCACAGAGGAGTTGGTGGCCACGCCCACTTGGCTATAAAGGCTAAATTTATACTGTTAATTGGGAAGTGGGAGCCATATCTCAAGAATGTAGAGGTGCAAGAAGAGAAGAACAGCGGCATCAGGAAGACGTCTGATTGGGTGCAAATTTATTCTGCAGCCAGACATTAAAGTGGACCTGTCACCCCCCTGCTGCTTGGCAAACTAAATGCAGCACTGAATGCAGCATGTCTGCTGCATTCAGGGAAGGGGATTCCCCATGTCTCTAGCCCCCCTGTAAGTTTTAAAAAAGACATTAGAAAACTTACAGATGCCGTAAGTAGTCTAATAGGTGGGATCTTAAGAGGTCTTCCCTGCTGGCACAGTCTTCCAGCCTCCTCCTTGTGTATTCCACCCCCTTCTATGTCTCTGCACCACCCCCTGTTCTGCTGGCTCTGCCCTCCTCCTCTCCTGGTCTCTGAATAAACAGTGTGATTCCAGCCTCAACCTGCCGCACAGAGCTTGGTCAGAGCGGCTACAAAGCAGTGGGCCTGACGTTAACACCAGATTCCCGCCCTGTTTATGCTGCATTCAGTTTGCCAAGCCCCAGGGGGCTGACAAGTCCTTTTAATCTCAAACATCCAGCCAATGTCATTAAGAATAAGGAGTTCTGGAGGTGATGATCTGGCCCCCACAGAGCCCTAATCTCACATTATCTCTTCTGGGATCAAGAGACAGAAGGATCCGGACAAGCCTCAGACAGAGGAGATCAGAGGTCAGTTCTCCAAAATGTTGGGAACTGAGGATGGAGGCCACAGGCAGTCACCAAATACTAAGGATGGAGGAGATGGGCTGTCACCAAATACTAAGGATGGCGGCGATGGGCTGTCACCAAGTACTAAGGATGGAGGAGATGGGCTGTCACAGAATACTAAGGATGGAGGAGACGGGCGGTCACTGAATACCAAGGGCGGAGGAGATGGGCTGTCACTGAATAATGAGGATGGAGGAGATGGGCTGTCACAGAATACTAAGGATGGAGGAGACTGGCGGTCACTGAAAACCGAGGGCGGAGGAGATGGGTGATAACTGAATATTGAGGACAGAGGAGACGGGCGATCAGTGAATACTGAGGATGGAGGACATTTATACGAATAATTATAACTATTATATTATCAATTTAACGCTTCTTTTTTTGGAAGCTTCCTAGTGTGTAGCATTTTTTCACACCTGCATAAATATGTGCAGTACAGTATATACTGTATTTTATATATATTATTTTTCATATATGCATGGTATATGTATAAAATATATTTTAGCCTGAAAACCGGATAATTGGTCGCCATTTTCTAACCCAAAAAATGTGATATTATTACATTCTGATATTTTCTATTCATTAAGAAAAAGAAGAGAAAAAACTCACAAAGGCCCCAGACAGATTTGTCAACAATGAGAGTAGCGGAGTCCACATAATCCGGCTAGAGATCCGGTCAGATTGGCGCTCTCTATATATAGCCGGCGTCTCGCTGTATACAGAGCTCATTAGCGGGATCCATTATTTCTCCCAGATCTGTCCGCTGTCTGGTAAACGAGCGGCCCACAACCATTTACTCTGCGCTCGTAGACTTGGGAGCAAATGTCATTTTGACAGACGAACAGATGAATTGTTGGAAAGAGGGAAAAAAATCTAATTAGGGCACTGACGCCCTCCCGCAAAAGACGCCTTATCCCCCCTCATAAGACACCGGCTCCCATTCATCTCTGCGGAATCAAACTAACGAGCCGTGATGTTATAAGAGGCCTGAGGGTCCCGGTGTGATGATTACTGTACACATCCCGCTGACTGTACGCAGCCCCCTAGTTGGAGGATTATTAGGAAGGGGCTACACAATCATTTCTAAGCCCAGAGCCTAATAAGTGAATGGCTGCCAATGTTGCTTTGGGTTGTGTCCCAAAATGACTATGAGGCGCTGTTTCCTGATCCGTCATCTCATAGGGTATGAATGCATTCTCAACCCCTTACACAGGTCCCTCAACATGTTCAAGATATAATACCACTGTTATTTGCCCATAGCGCTGCCCATAGATCTTACTATATAAGGCTTCAGGACCTCGGACAGCGTACATACTATACCTACAATAGCTAGAGTATGCGCGCTGCTCTCAGAGAAGCCGGCGCCTTCATTCATAAAAATGTACAGCAGCTGACAGGAGCCGGCTGCTGTACTATTACATCATTATGTGCCCACCTGAGTGAGTGGTAGGTCTCTAGGGGGGGTGGGCACCCCCTAAAGACAGTATAGACACATTTAATAATAAAATTAGAAGTTTAAAAACACTGAGAACATTTTGCTTATCCCGGCGGTAGCTGGGATAAGCAAAGTGTATGCGGTAACCGCATTGCTCAGCATTACACATCCTGAGCAATCCGATTCCCGCATTGCGGATGTTACAACCTCTCCGAAAACTGCAGCCTGCATGATTTTTGACGCAGGCTGCAGAACCGGAGGCGGTAACCGGATTGCTTGTGAAGCAATCCGGTTTTTATAATAGGCTCCTATGAGGAGCATTTCCTGATCCGGTTTTGAGCTTTTTAAAAGCTCAAAACCGGATCAGGTTTTTTTAAAAAAAAAACCTGAAGTGTGACCCTAGCCTTAGACAGTAACAAATAACCGCGAAATATGACTACACATGCTTTGTCTTGCCAACCACTTCATCAGTATTCAGCCAGCATTATAGGTACCGGAACTTTCTGTCCCTCACTTTCCAGCATGCATTACTGTCATCTTTGATCGTTGGATTGCCTGTCCTCAACTAAAAGTCTGCCTCTCTCTGACTATATGCAGTTTATCAGTGAGATCAGGAGCAGAGAAAGAAGAGACCCACCCCTGAAGTGGAGGCAAAGTCCTGCCCCACTTCCTGTGGAGAGACAAAGACCTGCACTCACTTCCTGTAGAGTCAAAGATCTGCCCTCACTTCCTGTAGGTAGAGAGTCAAACATCTGCCCCCACTTCCTGAAGAGTCAAAGATCTGCCCCACTTCCTGTAGACACAAAGACCTGCCCACTTCCTGTAGAGACACAAAGACCTGCCCCACTACCTGCAGAGAGATAAAGACCTGTCCCACTTCCTGCAGCGAGATAAAGACCTGCCCCACCTCCTGTAGATGCAAAGACTTGCCTCACTTCCTGTAGAGAGACAAATAGCCACCCCCCTTCCTGTAGAGAGACAGAGACCTTCCCTCACTTTCTGTAGAGACAAAGACCTGCCCCACTTCCTGCAGAGAGATAAGGACCTGCCACACTTCCTTTAGAGAGACAAAGACCTGCCCCACCTCATGTAGATACAAAGACTTGCCCCACTTCCTGTAGAGAGACAAATACCCTTGCCCAACTTCCTGCAGAGAGACAAAGACCTGCCACCACTTCCTGTAGAGAGACAAATACCCGCCCCACTTCCTGTAGAGAGAAAAAGACCCTCCCCCACTTACTGTAGAGAGACAGAGATCTTCTTCCACTTACTGTAGAGAGACAAAAACCTGCTCCACTTACTGTAGAGAGACAGAGACCTTCTTCCACTTACTGTAGAGAGACAAAAACCTGCCCCCACTTACTGTAGAGAGACAGAGACCTTCTTCCACTTACTGCAAACATAGACCTGCCTTCATTTCCAGTAAAAACATAGACCCACAAACACAGACCTAGCCACACACACAGCTACACACACACAGCCACACACACACACACACACACACACAGACACATAGCCACACACAGACACACACACAAACACACAGACACACAGCTACACACACAGACACATACACAGCGACATACACACAGACACACAACCGCACACACAGACACAGACACACACAGACACAGCCACACAGACACATACACAGACACCCACAGACACATAGCCACACACAGACACACGCACAGACACACACACAGCCATAAAAACACACAGCCAAACACACAGACGCAGATACAGAGCCACACATATACACACAGCCACACCCACAGACACAGACACACACAGCCACACACATAGCCATACAGACACATAGCCAGACACACAGCCACACACACAAACAGCCACACAAAGCCACAAAGCCACACACACACAAACAGCCACACACAGACACATACACAGACACACACAGCCACATACAGCCACACATAGTTCAGTGTGTTCAGTTCAGTGCAGCTCACTTACTTCAAGCTGCAGCTCTCCAGCCAGTGTGCAGAGATGACAGGCTGTAGCTCCTCAGGTGGAACTTTTCTGTGACGCTGCTTTAGGTCTTTCCTGGACAACAGTTTACAGTTCTGTCAGTACAGTTCACACAATTTACACTTCAGCACTGCTCTGGGTTACTCAAACTGTGCAGCTCTGGTAGCGTTTCTGTGTTGCTCCTTCAAGGTCCTTTCAGGCCGCTCTCTCAGTGTTAACCTGGTACCTCACCCACGGGTTCAGTCTGGTTGTCGCGGACTCACTGGTGAATATATTTCCCTTCCAGTTAGGTTCACCAGTCCTAGTGAGACAACTGTGTTCCTAGTTCGTGGTGGAAAGTTAGGCTGCAGGTCATAAAGCACCTGCCCAACACTGGTGTGTCTCATGATTAGGGTCTGATATCCCCGGTCACCTCTTCAGAGACGGTTCTCTGGTGTTGGCCTAGCCCTCCAGTGTCCCAGGTTCATGTATTTGGGCACACCAGGCTCCTTCTATCAGTCACTGTTTCAGCTCAGGGTTCCTCCGGTCGGCTAAGATGTGTGCAGCTGCCGGGCCCTTGTCCTCCCACTCTTCTTTCTGTTGTGGGTGTGGGATGTCTCTCAGTCTTTTACCTGAGCGGTCTTTCTCTCCAGGGGTCTGTGCCTCTCAGGATTCTGCGCCTCCAGGGAGCCCGAAACTGTCTGGGAAGTCTCTCTCTGTTCTGTTCTTTCCAACTGCTCCCACTGTTCTACTCACCTCCCCTTGGTGCTCCCTTGTTTTATCTACGGTGCCACCCACTGGATTAGTGCTACTCTACGCTCCACCCACTGTGCTACACCTGCCACCCCTTGCCCAACCCTAGAGTGCTAGGCATAGGGTCGGTGTATGGCGGTGTGGGTGTGTTTTGCAACCACCTTGCTTACCTGGCTGCACGTCCCTCTTGTGGCCACGTGGTCAGAGGGGCGCCACAATTACTATAACACCAACCCCTGGAAAAACTTTACAGATGACGGCATTATAACCCAGATGAAAGTGTTCCGGTGCTCAGTGATGGATCCCTCTGATTGTTTCCTTCCCTTACATCCACATGTTCTCCCGCATTGTTCAGCCCTGACTCCTCTCTGCTGGGTTTCTCTGCACAGTTTAAGCATTAATAAGGTGTAATGCTTAGAGTTCAATCCTCTCTGTTTTCTTCTCCTCTCCATCTTTACATTGTGCCTAGGGCAGAGTAAATTCTACGGAGGAGTTTAATAATCCGTCCCTCGCATAAGCACTTTTATTGACCGCGATATAGATCCCTCCTCAGCCGCTTTCTTATCAAGCGAAAGCAAAGCAAATTTATGAATAAAAATGACTTTCGCCCGAATGCTCTGCTGCCGAGGAACTGGAAGCGGCGACATTTTACATAATAGATATTAAGTAACTTTGTTTTGTTGCTATTCCTGTCTGCCTGATCCATGTCTGATGATGTCACTGGCCACTCAATCCCCCGTCCTTCCACCATAATGGATCACCAGGCTAAGGAAAGCAATTTGACCTGATGACATCATCAAAGGACGACTTCTCAGCTCCGCAACAATCAGTTTGTTTTGCCTTGGTTGTTCCTCCTGGAAAATGTGTAATTCAGTTGATATCCATTCTGTCACGCCAGGGTGTATGGACGCCTGGTGTACAGCGCAACACCGAGGAGACAATTGGGATGGAATAAAAGGGAGGCACTGGAGATAGCAGGTGAGGAAAGAACACACCTCCTGACACTCACCTAAGTTTGTGCCCTGCACTAACTAATGTCCCTATACAGGTCCTTCCCCCCCATCGCTGTCACGTGCCTAATCCATCACTTGCTCTGAGCTTACCCTGGCCAGTGAGAAGGCCATCAAGTATACTAGACTCACCACTGCAAATAACACAACATGAGGAAGGGAAACAGACTGAGGGATATAGTCACAAACAGAAAAGCACTCCAACTCCTCCAATGGAACAAGAATCCAGAACTGTATTAAACTTGACTCTACAACTTCTTAGCTTCTTCTAGAGACAGGCTCCTTCAAAGAGGTCAGCATATAGAATGAGATTCTAGCACCAATTTCATTTCAGCTGATTAGACATGTGACTAATTACAGAGGAGGGGAGTGGTCACCAAATCTACTACACCTGAGATTAAAGGTACGATCACACGCGGCAATATTGCTAGCAATTTCACTGGCAATTTGCTGGTTGCTGTGAAATCATGGACACATTGTTCAATTTTGTTGCTGTGTACAAATTATTATTATTATTATAATTATTAAGTATTCATATAGCGCCATTAGGTTACATGGCGCTTTACAAGTGAGAGGGTAGACAGAGATAAGTGGTAGAAACGACAACAAATCAATAGTACGGGTACAATAGGGCCAAGGATCCTGTCCGCGAGGGCTCACAGTCTATAGGGGATGGGTGGGAGACAGTAGGAGGGGGAGAGGTGAGGTGGTGCAGTGGATTGGTACTCAGTGTGTGTTGTAGGCTTGTAGGAAGAGGTGGGTCTTCAGGTTTTTCTTGAAGGTTCGCAGAGTGGGGGAGTGTCTGATGTTGTGGGGGAGAGAGTTCCAGAGTAGGGCAGAAGCACGAGAGAAGTCTTGTATGCGGTTGTGGGAGGTGGAGATGCGGGGGGAGAAGAGAAGGAGTTCTTGGGAGGAGCATGTAGGGAGGGGACAGGTTGTGTATGGCCTTGTATGTCAGGGTTAGGGTTTTGAAGTGGGATCACTGGGGAGTGGTGAATCAGTGGAGGGCTCGGCGGAGAGGGCAGGCGGGGGAGTACGGGGAGATAGGCGGATGAGTCGGGTGGCAGAGTTGAGGATGGTGCGGAGAGGTGCAAGGGAGGAGGCAGGGAGGCCGGTGAGCAGGAGGTTGCAGTAGTCTAGGCGGGAGATGATGTGGGCGTGGACAAGTGTCTTAGCAGTGTTGTGGTCAAGGAAGGAGCGGATGCGGGCAATGTTTTTTAGTTGGAGTTGGCAGGCGGTGGCGAGGGCTTGGATGTGGGGCTTGAAGGAGAGGGAGGAGTCGAGCATTACCCCGAGACATTTGGTGTGGGGGACGGGTGAGAGTGTGCAGTCATTGACGGTGATGGATAGGTCAGGAAGGGGGGGAGGGTTGTTAGGGGGAAAAACGATGAATTCGGTCTTGTCCATGTTGAGTTTGAGGAAGCGGGCAGAAAAGAAGGATGCGATGGCGGATAGGCAATGAGGAATTTTGGATAGAAGAGAGGAGATATCGGGGCCAGACAGATAGAGCTGGGTGTCGTCAGTGTAGAGGTGGTATAGTAGGCTGTGTGACTCGATGAGGTTGCCTAGGTCGAGGGTGTAAATGGAGAAGAGTAGTGGTCCCAGGACCGAGCCTTGGGGGACACCTACAGAGAGGGGGTGGGGTGAGGAGGAGGTGTGGGAGTGGGTGACGCTGAAGGTCCTGTCCGTTAGGTAGGAGGAGATCCAGGAGAGGGCTAAGTCAGTGATGCCAAGAGATTCAAGGATTTGAAGTAAGAGGGAGTGGTCAACAGTGTCGAATGCGGCAGAAAGGTCGAGAATGATGAGGACAGAGTAGTGTCGTTTGCTCTTAGTGGTCAGTAGGTCGTTGGTGACCTTGGTTAGGGCTGTTTCGGTGGAGTGGTGAGGTCGGAAGCCGGATTGTAGGCGATCAAAGAGAGCGCAGGAAGAGAGGTGGGAGGACAGTTCAGAATAGACAAATGGAACAATGTGTCCATGATTTAACTGCAACCAGCAAATTGCCAGTGAAATTGCCTAGCAATATTACAGCGTGTGACGGTACCTTTAGGTTTACAAAAAATGACCACTGAAACACTTTTCAATTTATATTGGAACCTGGCTTTACTTACAGTATATGACGTTTGTTGGGACATGACCTATTAATTAAGGCCGGTTTCACACCACGGTGTGATCAGGTCCGGGGTTGTCTGGTGTGAACCAGACAGCCCCAGACCCGATTTTGCACTAAGGCTGGCTTCACACCACGTTTTTTATGATCCGGGGCTGTCCAATGTGACCCAGACAGCCCCAGATCCGGTTTCGGCCCCATAGTATCCATATGGGGCTGGATGAAGCCTGATGGCAGTCATTTGCCATCCAGTTTCCATTTGTCCGGGAGGATCCGGGAGAATGCGGGTGCCCCCTAACACGGGAGTCTATGGCTTCGGATCGCGCTGAATGCGACATAAAATCGGATGCGGCTCCCGGACGCCGGCTGCTGAAGTATAGCAGCTGGAGAGCTCCCCGCCTGAGATTTCAGGACCACAGGTAGATCCTTGCTAGCCGCAATCTTGAAATTTCAGCAGCTGCAGTTGCAATCTGCCGATTCTGGCAGAAAGCAGGACCGGAGGGCATATTTTCCCTCCGGTTCTGTTTGTCTGGGGCAGTCAGGTTCTGTCCAGTGTTTCCTGCAAAACCACAGACAGAACCTGACACGCCACAACCGTGGGGTGAAGCCAGCCTAATGCATGCCTGTGGTGCCGACAGGGCTGGATGCAGCTATTTGCCATCTGGTTCTGTTCTATCCGGACCTGTCAGGTTCTGTCCAGTGTTTCCTGCAAAACACCGGACAGAACCTGATACACCACAACCGTCGTGTGAAACCAGTTTTAAAAGTAGGAAAAACAGGAGAGCACAATACAAAGTCTTTACTAAAACTATTTGTTATAATAGACAGGTGGGAAAAGGCACAGCGTCCTCTGTTAGGCCGGTTTCACACCACAACTGTATCAGGTTCTGTCTGGTGTTTTGCAGGAAACACCGAACAGAACCTGACAGGCCCGGATAGATCAGAACCAGAGGGCCTCCGGTCCTGTTTTTTACCGGATTCGGTAGAGCGCAGAGTTCAGGAGCTGTCCCCTGCTGAAATGACAGGATTGTGGCTTGCGGGAGCTACCCACGGTCCTGAAATCTCAGCAGGGGACAGCTCCAGGTGCTGAAGTTCAGCAACCTATCCGGCACCATGGGGCAACATTGTGTCAAAATCAGGTCCGGGGATGTCTGGTTCACACCGGACAGCTCCAGACCTGATCACACACCGTGGCGTGAAACTTGCCTTGGGCTGGCTTCACACCATGGTTGTGGTGTATCAGGTTCTGTCTGGTGTTTTGCAGGAAACACTGGACAGAACCTGATAGCCCCAGATAGAACAGAACCGGAGGGCAAATATGTCCCTGCGATCCTGACATTTCAGTGGCTTGCGGGAGCTAGCCGTTCTCCTGAAATCTCAGCAGGGGACAGCTCCAGGTGCTAAAGTTCCGCACATCCGGGAACCTGACAGATTTTCTGTCGGGTCCAGTGCGATCCGGCGCGCCATAGACTCCCATGTTAGGGGGCGCCGGATAGCGCGTTTTTACATCCGGGACAAAAACTGAATGCACCCTGATGCTGCCGGACAGGGACAAAACCGGATGGCAAATAGCTGCAATCCGGCCCTGTCCGGCACCATAGGGCTGCATTAGTGCAAAATCGGGTCCGGAGCTGTCAGGTTCACACCGAACAGCACCGGATCTGATCACACTGTGGTGTGAAACCGGCCTTAGAGGGCAGAAGCTCTGCCACTTTGGCTCTGGTGGGCACAGCTTTTTTGGAGGCTGCATGGTCGATGCACCATAGCCGCTTGGTCGGTGTGAATTAGCTGTCGGTTTCCTATAATTTAATGTACCAGGAGCCCTCAGATCTCTGCGCTGGATTCTACACTCAAAAGAGAATTCTATGTGCCAAATTGTTAAAGACGTTTGTAGAGGATTAGAAAAGCACAAAGTACAGTGTCAGAGTTATCCACAGTAAGGCTCGTGTAGCAGCCTGCCCCATTCCCCATTCTGCAGTACCAGACACAGCCTCTGGACAGGGGTGGCGCTGTTCCTGGAAGCCATGTTATTTAATCCTATGCTATTTACCTATTCACTTTCAGAGCAAATGTCTTTGAGGACATTCTTTCTAAATGTAAAACATCGGTGGAACATTTCCTGAGTCCGGGCATTCTGATATAATAATTCATCCATTTGTGAGATGTTCATATTCTGCCAGGAGTGACAGCGACTAAAGCCAGTATATGGCAGATGTCTCTGTATATGGCAGATTTCTCTGTATATGGTAGATGTCTCTGTATATGGCAGATTTCTCTGTATATGGCAGATTTCTCTGTATATGGCAGATGTCTCTGTATATGGCAGATTTCTCTGTATATGGCAGATGTCTCTGTATATGGCAGATTTCACTATATATGGCAGATGTCTCTGTATATGGCAGATGTCTCTGTATATGGCAGATGTCTCTGTATATGGCAGATTTCTCTGTATATGGCAGATTTCTCTGTATATGGCAGATTTCCCTGTATATGGCAATTTCACTATATATGGCAGATAACTCTGTATATGGCAGATTTCACTATATATGGCAGATGTCTCTGTATGTGGCAGATGTCTCTGTATATGGCAGATTTCTCTGTATATGGCAGATTTCACTGTATATGGCAGATGTCTCTGTATATGGCAGATTTCTGTGTATATGGCGGATGTCTCTGTATATGGCAGATTTCTCTGTATATGGCAGATGTCTCTGTATATGGCAGATTTCTGTGTATATGGCGGATGTCTCTGTATATGGCAGATGTCTCTGTATATGGCAGATTTCTCTGTATATGGCGGATGTCTCTGTATATGGCAGATGTCTCTGTATATGGCAGATGTCTCTGTATATGGCAGATTTCTCTGTATATGGCGGATGTCTCTGTATATGGCAGATGTCTCTGTATATGGCAGATGTCTCTGTATATGGCAGATGTCTCTGTATATGGCAGATGTGTCTGCTGTATATGGCAGATTTCTCTGTATATGGCAGATTTCTCTGTATATGGCAGATGTCTCTGTATATGGTAGATGTCTCTGTATATGGCAGATTTCTCTGTATATGGCGGATGTCTCTGTATATGGCAGATGTCTCTGTATATGGCAGATGTCTCTGTATATGGCAGATTTCTCTGTATATGGCGGATGTCTCTGTATATGGCAGATGTCTCTGTATATGGCAGATGTCTCTGTATATGGCAGATTTCTGTGTATATGGCAGATTTCTGTGTATATGGCAGATGTCTCTGTATATGGCAGATTTCTGTGTATATGGCAGATTTCTCTGTATATGGCAGATTTCTCTGTATATGGCAGATTTCTGTGTATATGGCAGATGTCTCTGTATATGGCAGATTTCTCTGTATATGGCAGATGTCTCTGTATATGGCAGATTTCTCTGTATATGGCAGATTCTCTCTGTATATGGCAGATTTCTCTGTATATGGCAGATGTCTCTGTATATGGCAGATGTCTCTGTATATGGTAGATGTCTCTGTATATGGCAGATTTCTCTGTATATGGCAGATTTCTGTGTATATGGCAGATGTCTCTGTATATGGCAGATTTCTCTGTATATGGCAGATCTCTCTGTATATGGCAGATTTCTCTGTATATGGCAGATGTCTCTGTATATGGCAGATGTCTCTGTATATGGTAGATGTCTCTGTATATGGCAGATTTCTCTGTATATGGCAGATTTCTGTGTATATGGCAGATGTCTCTGTATATGGCAGATTTCTCTGTATATGGCAGATTTCTCCTGTGTTTTCTTCTGTCCATCACTGCAGTGTTGTCACAACCTCTCACTTATTTCCATTTTACTCAGCAAAGAATTACACATTTATTAGGCATTTACATAGAGATTGTAGTGTAAGGCGCAGCCTAATGATGTTTTGTGCGGCTGTCATTAGTATTTCCAAGAAGACGAGATACCTAAGCGTGATGGATACCTGCCTGTCACCGAGTCCTGAGCACATCCAGTGCATTACATTACTATACTCCGCACTGAGGAATATTAGTATCATCAGCATTACTCAGGACGGCTCCGACACCGCTCAGCACATGCAGGAAAGCTCCACTATAACCGGCCCCATCTGAAGAAGATGTCTCTGTACACTTTGCTTTAATACGGTGAAGTTCTCCTGTCCAGTAATCGTCCGTTAGATCGGATCCGGCACAATCCATTCTGCAAACACAACGTTTCTGCCCGTTTTTAATAAATTGATTTCTGCAGGATCCGTTTTTATCATAATGGGAGTCTATGGAGAACGTATCCAGTAACTGATAGAACGAGCGCGATTATAAATGAGTCCAACTACTTTCAATACCAATCATACTGCCACCGAGGAGGGCGGAGGGAGAGCGCTGCTGCTGCTCACCTTCCCTAAGTGCTCTCTTTTTTCCCCTTGTGCTGTCTCCCCCTGTGCTCTTTCTTCCCGCTGTGCACTGGTTCTTCCCATGTGTGCTTTCTCCTTGTACTGTCTCTCCCCCTGTGTGCTCTCTTCTCTTGTGCTGTCTCTCCCCCTGTGTGATCTCTCTCCCCTTGTGCTGTCCCTCCCCCTTGTGTGCTCTCTCCCCTTGTGCTGACTCTTCCCCCTGTCCACTCTCTTTTCCCATGTGCACTCTCTCCTTGAGCTGTCTCTCCCCGTGTGCTCTTTTCTCTTCTGCTGTCTCTCCCCCTGTGTGATCTCTCTCCCCTTGTGCTGTCCCTCCCCCTTGTGTGCTCTCTCCCCTTGTGCTGACTCTTCCCCCTGTCCACTCTCTTTTCCCATGTGCACTCTCTCCTTGTGCTGTCTCTCCCCCCTGTGTGCATTTTTCTCTTGTGCTGTCTCTCTCCCTGTGTGCTCTTTCCTCTTGTGCTGTTTCTCCTGCATGTGTGCTCTCTCTCCCCTTGTGCTCTATCTTCCCCCTGTGTGCTCTCTCTTCCTCCTGTGCGCTCTCTTTTTCCATGTGCGCTCTCTCCTTGTGCTGTCAGTCCCCTTTTGCGCTCTTTCCTCTTGTACTGTTTTCCCCCCTATGGTCTCTATCTCTTCCCTTGTGCTGTCTGTCTTCCCTTGTGCTGTCTCTCTTCCCCTGTGCACTCTGTCTCCCCTTGTGCTATCTCTCTCCCCAGTGCACGCTCTCTCCCTTTGTGTTGTCTCTCTCCCCTGTGCACTCTCTCTCCTTGTGCTGTCTCTCCCACCTGTGCACTCTCTTCCCTTGTCCTGTCTCTCTCTCCTGTGTGCTCTCTCCTTGTGCTGTCTCTCCTCACTATATGCTCTCTTCCCTTGTGCTGTCTCTCCCCTCTATGTTTTCTTTCCTCTTGTACTGTTTCTTCCTCTGTGGGCTCTTTCTCTTCAATTGTGCAGTCTCCCTTCTCTTGTGCTGTCTCTTTCCCCCTTTGAGCTCTCTTTTACCTTGTGCTGTCTCAATCTGTTGTGCTGTCTGTCTTCACCTGTGCACTCTCTTCCCCTTATGCTCTCTTTTGCCCCTATGCACTCTCTCTTCCTTTGTGATACCTCTCCCTCTGTGCGCTGTCTCACTCACCCCTGTGCAACATCCCTTTCCCCTGTTTACTGAGGAGCTGCAGCTCCAGCCTGCGTTCCAGAGTGGAACGTAAATGAGAGGAAATGCAGCAGCCGGATGGGTCCGGCCCAAGAGTATGATAATGTGGACCCAGGCACAGGCAATAATGAATGACTGCACTGCTGCCAGTGTCCCGGACAGCGTGTGGGCCCCCCTGTCACAGATGCCCTATTGGTGGCGCTTTTTTCAAGACAAACTTACAGACACTCATACCGACAGACTGGATAGGGTTTTATATAGTAGATGTGAAACTGATCCAGTAAGGCTACTTTCACATCAGGCTTCTTTGTCATTCGCGTCAGATCCGGCTGCTTTGCTGCATCTGCCACGTAACAAATCACTAGTGGCACTTGTAATTTTGCCGGATCCAGCACTTGCGGCAAGTCAAAAAAACGCTGCTGGCAAGTGCTGGGATTTGCCGGATCCGGAAAAACTACAAGTGCCACACATGACCGCAAGTCTCATAGGGAATGATTTGGGCCCGCAGCAGGCTTGCTGCAAGTGAGCTGTTACCAGGGGTGCACCAAGCCCCTCTGCCGCCTGAGCCGCGGCACCGATTACCGGGGGGGGTGCTGGTGGAGCCCAGCACTGCCGCCCCTCTGCCGCCTGAGCACCGGCAGTCATTGCCGGCCGCGGCCGTGAGTACCTGGTGTGCTGATGAGCCGTGGGCAGCGCTGCCGCCCCTTCTGTGCCTCCCCCCGGGTCGCGCCGCTTACCTGCGGTGCGCGCGGGTGTGAGCGGCCGGCGCCATGACAGGGGGAGCCTGCTTGCATGAGGCGCCGCCCCTTCTGCACTGCCGCTCCCCCTGCCGGCTGCCGCCTGAATGACAGGGCTCACCTTGTCCAATGGACGGTGCGGCCCTGGCTGTTACATGGTAGATGCGGCAAAGCTGCCAGATCTGCGGCGAATAGTAGAAAATGTTTATGTGAAAGCCCCCTAAGAATCAAGCAGATCCTTTAGAAATTACTGAAAAACAGAGGCTATATAGCAATCAGTTACCGGATCCCTTAGCCATAGATTCCAATACTGACCCCTTCACCCCAAGCAATTTTCTGTTTTTTGCTTTACTTTTCCTCCCCTTCTTTCAGGAGCCATAACTTTTTTATTTTTCCATCAATATAGCAGATGCAGATACATAAATGTGATAGAAGACTCTTCCAGAACGAGAGGCATCCACCCCAACGTGCACATTTCACATTTAGCCTTTGTTAGCCCTTACAAGTGAGTGACCTGGCATACCAAGCTCTGCTGTTCTGCTGGACCCTGTGACATCGCTCATCTTTACATTGTTGAGTCTCCGTCTTCAATGTGATCCACTACAGACTCCATTCTTCTGGCTGCCATCCAGCCTCACTCGGTTCACCTTGCTGCACCAACCCCTCTGTCCATACTGAATATCCAAGATTACAACTTAGAGAACTCACCAGGTGATCCATACCATATGGGATTTAACAAACATCTTGAGCACCTTATTCGAGAACTAATTGACTTGTTACATATTGTCCTGGACAGAAATCTGCTCATTAGATTAAAGCGCAATGATTTGCAGGACCCTGGACCCATCCACGTCTGTATTCTGTGGCTACCGAACCAGAGCTCAGTGATCTTCCTCTACGGGCACTCTAATGCCGGGATCCTGGGCTTCTCTTGTACTAACTCGTGTCACAATTCCCCTGTGCAGTGCGTATTGGACACAATAAGAGTTATTGCCGTGTTTTGTATCTGGTGTGCTGAGCTGTCAGTAGTTGAATGACAGCGCAGGCTTCCATTCTGGTTCTGGGAGGTGCTGAGTTGCTCAGGTGTTCCATCTTCCCTGCAATTGTTTTGCTAGTTTACTGAGCAGCCTCTGCCAGTTATACATTCTATCTGAAGTGGAGTGTGGCCTGCACTCCTGTTTCTGTTCGGATGTCTGTTATTTAACCCCAGATAGTTGCTTGATTCCTCTTTTGTCTGCTCCCTGTACTTTGTGATATCCTGGTATTTTGACCCCTGGACCGTGACTTGCCTCTGTTGACTCCCTGAATCCTCTTAGTGATCTCCTGGAAACCTGACCCTGGACCGTTGCATGACTATGTCTCTGTCTAGTCCCTGAATATACTACGAGCTCTCCTAGAACCTGACCCTGGATTGACTGACTTCTCTGCAGTCTATGCATTCTATAGGAAGTGCACTGTGGCCTGCATTCTTGTGTCTGTTCTCTTCTGATCTTTGTTATCTGACCCTGGACTGTTGCTTAATTTCTTTTTTGTCTGTTCCCTGAACTTGGGATCTCCTGGTATTTTGACCCCTGGACAGTGACCTGAATACTCCTGTATTCCCTGAATCCTCTTTCTGATCTCCTGGAAACCCGACCATGCATTGTTGCATGACTATGTCTCTTTCTACTCCCTGAATATACTATGAGATCTCCTGGAACCTGACTTCCCTGATGTAAGTAGTGACTGTGTCACACCCTAGCGTCACACTCGTCCCTTGCAATGTCATGCCTAACAGTTACAACAGGCGTCCAGGATGCGGCATTCAAGTGCCAGCTGAGGAAGATCGCACTGTCCCAGTATGTCTGCCTGGGGGTACTGATGTTGATGCCGGACCAAGATTCTGGAAATCTTTAAACTCAATTTTACTCCTCATTGAAATTCAGGATTAACAGTGGGTGGAAACAGCCTGACAGTCACAACATTCTTCTTTATGGATAATAGTATCTAAATGGGCAATTATGTTAAGTGCTTGTGTGTGGGCAGGGGGTGGTTGTTTAAACCATCATGGGGGTCCAATATTGATTTTTGCTATGGCATTCTGCCCCTGCAATGTGCCGCCATGAAAATTCCCAACCTCATGCGGTGTAAGTGTTCCCATCTTTCCATTTACAGGTTACAATGATATTTCAGAGTGGAGAATATATTTCATCCCTGTTAGCGGCTGACTGCTCTATTTCAGAGTTAATATGACACAGCAGGCAGCTGTAATGGAGACAGACACAAGCCGCAGGTAATATAATCAGTATTTGCCCGTCTCGCTCCTGGCCCTACATCAGTCCGGAACCAGACACTGATCCTTGCTCTCCTCTGACACTTTTGCTCCTTTCGGGCACGATGCCAGGTCTCGCTTTCAGCTAGGTCAGGAATCCTTGCATGGGTACACGAATCTCAGTACTTCAGCCTTACAGAGGAAGCAGGGAATAGTGAGGAGAGATCTGCACGTTCATCGTTCCTTCGGGCCTGAAAACATATCCCGGACGCCTGTGGATCACATGCATATTTCAAGGGTCCCAAAAGAAACAAACAATGTGGAATATATATGGCCACTCATTCCTTCAAAGTAAACCCGTTCTATCTGCAACACTGATATATACAAGGTTCAGGAATATTTTTAATAAGAGTAAATAAACTTTTTGGACATTTTCTGAGACCCCCAAAAGACCTCTTTGAATTGCACAAAGCTCCTGCCTGAGCACACACAGACAGCGGAGTATGGGTGCAGTAGACAGTCATAGGCAGGATTGGACTGGCCGGCAGGAGAATCGGTGAATTCCCCCGGTGGGCCTCTGCGCAGGAGTCACTCCCTCACCTCCCTGTACAAACAAGTTGGCCCCCGATCTTCCTACAGACAAAGGCAGCATCTAATCATTCAATAAACTACCCAGTTAATTCCACAGAACAGCCCTCTGCTGCCCCCTATCACCCGGGCAATTACTCAGTTGACTGAGGACAAATACATGAGGCTGCGACTGTTCAGCTATTAGGCTGTTTATTTTCTGACACCCCCAAAAGACCTCTTACAATTACACAAAGCTCATGCTTGAATGCACACAGACAGTGGAGTACGGGTGTAGTAGAAAGTCATAGGCAGGATTGGACTGGCCGGCAGGAGAAATCGGTGAATTCCCCGGTGGGCCTCTGCGCAGGAGTCACTCCCTCACCTCCCTGTACAACAGTTGGCCCCCCATCTTCCTTGTATACTTTACGCAGAAGGCCCCCCCACCTTCCTAAATGTACAGACAAAGGCAGCATGTAATCATTCAATAAACTACCCAGTTAATTCACAGAACAGCCTCTGCTGCCCTATCCCCGGACAATTACTCAGTTGACTGAGGACAAATACATGAGCTGCGTCTGTGCAGCTATTAGGCTGTTTATTTTCTGACACCCCAAAAGACCTCTTACAATTACACAAAGCTCATGCTTGAATGCACACAGACAGTGGAGTACTGGGTGTAGTAGAAAGTCATAGGCAGGATTGGACTGGCCGGCAGGAGAACTAGTGAATTCCCTGGTGGGCCCCTTAGTATTAAAGGTCCACCACCTCCCTGCATAAATAGTAGGCCCCCCACCTTCCTAAATGTATAGACAAAGGCAGAATCTAATCATTCCACAAAGTACCCTGTTAAAGAGGACCTGTCCCCCCCCCTGCGATTCATGGCAATCTAAATGCAGAACTGAATGCAGCGTGTCTGCTTCATTCATGGAAGGTGTCCCCTATGTGTCTGTGTGCTGTGTACCCCGAGATATAGCCTTTGTAAAACTTACAGTTAGAAGCCATGGAGGCAGTCACTGTGGCTGGAGGAAGCTTGATTGACGGTGGCCATTCCATCCCCCACTGCCTCTCTGTGTGCTGCTTCTGCTATGTTGGCTCTGCCCTCCTCCTCACTCACAGCATGTAAATCATTTGTCCTGACGTCAGCTTCAAATTCCTGCCCTGACAAAGCATAAACAGCACAGTAGGAGGCGACACACAGAAGCAGTGGGGGATGGAATGGCCACAGTCAATCAAGCTCACTCCAGCCACAGTGACTGCCTCCATGGCTTCTAACTGTAAGTTTTACAAAGGCTATATCTCGGGGCACACAGCACACAGACACATGGGGGACCCCTTCCTGAATGCAGCAGACATGCTGCATTCAGTTCTGCATTTAGATTGCCATGCAGCAGGGGGGTGACAGGTCCTCTTTAATTATTATAGAAGAGCAGAGTCAAATTGGGGAATAAGGAAAATTTGCAATGTCAATGTTACTGTTCGGCATATGATACTCCAGCTGGACATTAGTCATAGGCACACACTCGGTAGGAGTAACCTCCAATGTGGACATGAGCAGCGCCCCGACACAACCCCTTTAAGGAAAAGAACTTTACTGAAAATCTTCAGACAAGCACAACGTTACCAGTGAGCACAAATTAATGGATTTCTGTCAGCAGTTTTACATCCTGCAGAACAGCTGACAGCAAAATTACAAGACCAGGAGAGGTGTATAAGCATGTGTGCGCATAGGGTTTTAATAGAAAAGCTGCAAATGGGAAGTGCCTACAAGTATCCATGTTTTTTTATTTATTTTAACAACCTTCAGCTTGATCTTGAGCTACGGTGACTTGATGGATGAACACTCTGTAGAAAGATCGATCTTGTGCAGCCTAGATACGTCCACCAGATCTTCTCCAAGCCTAGATAGTCTACCAGGGTCTTCTCAAAGCCTGATAGGTCCACTAGGATCTTCTCCAAGCCTAGATAGTCCACTAGGATCTTTCCAAGCGTAGATAGGTCCACAGGGTCTCTCCAAGCCTAGATAGGTCACTAGGATCTTCTCCAAGCCTAGATAGGTCCACCAGGGTCTTCTCCAAGCCTAGATAGTCACTGATCTTCTCCAGCGTAATAGGGCTGTCAGGGTCTTCTCCAAGCCTAGATAGGCACATGTGTTCTCCAAGCCTAGATAGGTCCACCAGGTCTCCTCCAAGCCTAGATAAGTCCACCTGGATCTTCTCTAAGCCAAGATAGTCCCACCAGGTCTTCTCCAAGTCTAAATAGATTGCTCTCTTTGTATGATGTATGCCTTGGAGATCCTCACTTCAAGTGATATGTCTGGGTTGATATGTTCCAGAATTGATGTGTTGTTCTTCTTGCCATCCATGGTATTGATAGCATCCTTCTCCGAGTGCCCATTAGGTGTTCCCTAAAGCTGAATTGTCCATTGGGCGTTACACAGCCCCACTGCATGATTGAGTTTGTCACCAGTGTGTATGAAACCTAAAGTTGACCCTAAAGCCTAAAAGCTGATCGACAGCTATCTCTCCCAACTCCTCCACATACAGGAATTCTTAGGCCACTTTACACAGCCAACTTATCTGTCAACTTCTGACAACTACTGGTTGCAGTGAAATCATGGACACATTGCTCCATTTTGTGGCTGTGTACAAATGTAACAATGTGTCCATGATTTCACTGCAACCAGTAAGTTGTTCAGAAGTTGGACAGATAAGTTGGTGTGTGTAACGTGGACATTAGTCCAGCCAAATCCATTAACTTCACCAGAGAACTCTTCGGTAGCAGCTTGTCTCCCTAAAGAACAATGGAATTCCAACAACTGGATCTTTCCTGTACCCTGAAGTCAAGTGTTGAGGAGAGTTGGAAGTCCCCCCATACACAAAGTTGTCTGATCCCACTGAATTTGGCTTTTATCTAAAGTGTATAGGGTAAACTAGACATTTCTAGGAGATGCCCAATGGATGTCTGCACATGAGGACCCCTGAACAATACTAGCCAGTATCTGTACTTTGTAACGGCAGAGATTTGGTGGTGTCACCCAATAATCTCAGACATATTGATGCTGTAGATGTGCCAACAGCTCTGAAGCATCTCCCAATCGTTAATGGAGCTCAGAAGTTTAGCGACATGTGGAAAGAATAGAAATAGTTTAGGAATCTGCTGCCTCCTGCAGATTTTGCAATGATTCTCACTCTTTGCCTTTAAAGAGCAGTCTGTAAGAAAGCTATGACAGATAGAGGATATGGGGTATTTTACAGTATTTCGCATAACCTAAAATTGAGAAGGGGAAGGAAGTCAGCTTACCCGACTGATCCGGGCAGAACTCTGCCATGTGTCACACCCGGACGAGGGAATGTCCAGCACACGGCGCGGCACAAAGATAACAATGGAGATGGAAAGGGATGAAAACCCTAGTGGTAGGGAGAAGGGAGACAGGTCACCTCCTGAAACTCACCTGTGATTGGACCCTGAGCTCCCTACCATCCCTATAGGGGTCCTTCCCCCCCGTCATTGTCACATATCTATCCCTCCACTCACCCTGGATAATGCAAAGGCTGGTGAGTGCACTGGCCTTACCTCTGCAATAATAAGACACAGAGGAAAGAGGATAGACAGAGGAACATAGACCAAAAAGACATACTCCAACAACTTATAGAGGCTTGCTCCTTCCACGGTAGTCAGCATAAAATTAGATTCCATAACCGGCATCAGCTGATGGAACATGTGACTATTTAAAGTGGAGGGGAGTGATGACAAAATTTACACCTGAGATAGGACTAACATTGAATTACACACAAGGAAACCTCTGCAGCACCAAAAGAAAGAATATACATTTAAAAACCAGAGTATCACAATAAAATGTGACCCTCCGATACCAGACTTGTCAAAAGTCTCCACAAGATGGGAGACATTCATGACACCATGTATGTCTATTAGGCGGCCATCACACGCAACGATATATGGCTAGATATCGGTTGTACGCGCCAGATTAGACATCGCTCGAACGATGTCTGTGCGTGTGACGGAACGACACGACCAACGAGAAATGATCAGATCGTTGGATCGAGATATGAGATCCGGACCTCATATCCTACGATATCGGCTCATTGGATCTGCACAATTGACGTGTCTAAATGAACGATATCGTTTGAAAGCTGTGAATTGAGCGATGCCGAAATCTAACACGTTGGCATGCCGGGTATTCACCTGTGTCACGCCTCCTCATTTGTGATTCGTTAACCCTCATGCGTTCCTATTGGCTGGCGCCACATCAGCTATTATTGGTGGAAGCTCCTGCGTTACGATTGGTTGTTTCTTCACAGGGCGCCATTTTGGATGAGCTGTCACTTCAGCACTACTATACATAGGCGCCGTTTGGCTGATCATGCATTGTTTCTTTGAATTTACGGGCACACACAAGGGCGGCAAGCTCAAAAACTCAAGTCTTGGTATGGGCCCTATATAGTCTGCACACTCTCATACCCCCAAACGATCTTGCGTTACGCAGTACACAGCGTGCCATTACGCCACGTCCCCGTAACAGGGGTGCCAGTCCTTTACAGGTCGCCAAAACGCCAACCATTGACCAACGCATAAGTGTTCGGATTGTGGACGGCGCAGAAGGGGGATGGCGCTTTCTACCTTTCGGTAGTGGCATGTAAGATTTTTGATATAGCACTCCGTGTTTACACATGTGCATTCAGATGCACATCACAGGACATTCGGTAAATGATGGCGCCATGTTTGCAAGAACGTCTGACCAATGGGGATACAGTAGTGGCCACCAATGATGCAGAGAGGGGCGAGGATTGTAAAGCATGTAGCACGCCTATGTGATCAAATTGACCAACAGGCACGCCCACATTTACCACCGAGTCTTGCACGAGCCTTGTGTGTGACGGCGTTTCGAACGATATGTATATCTGATCTGTAGGTCGTCCGCACGATCGCGGATCCAGAGATCGTTCAGTTGGTTTAGCGATGTCTAGCAGTGTGACGTGCCGGTGAACGATCCTACACATCGTACGGATGATGTGCAAAATTGATATCGTTAACGACATCGTTATGTGGATCGGAGTGTGTGACGGCCGCCTTAGATCGATATGTTCTTACTCCATTATCTGGACTAAGGGGAGGGTTGTTGTTTTTTTTTTTTCGTGACCACATCGTTATCAAATAGGGATTTGCAGGACAGGATACCAGTATTGATATTTGACAACATTTAAAGTGATTTTCCAGGACTTATTGATGACTTAATTTTCAGATAGGTCACTAATATTAGATTGATGGGGTCCTCACACACACCAATCAGTTATTCAGGTTTATGGTGGGTAGAATTAATAGTGCACAGTGCCTAAGCACCAGCTCTATACATCGTATAGTGGCTGTCCTCTGGTACTACAGCTCCTCACTGCTCCGTACACCATGTAGTGGCCATTCTCAGTACTGCGCTCAGCTCCATGCACCATGTAGTGGCCATTCTCAGTACTGCAGTCAGCTCCTCACAGCTCCATACACCATGTAGTGGCCATTCTTGGTACTGCAGCTCAGCTCCTCACAGCTCCATACACTGTATAGTGGCCGATCACCAGTACTACAGCTCCTCCCAACTCCATACACAATGCAGTGGGCGTTCTTGGTACCTCAGCTCAGCTACTTACAGCTCCATACACCATGTAGTGGCTGTTCTTGGTACCTCAGCTCAGCTCCTCACAGCTCCATACACCATGTAGTGACTGTACTCGTGCTGCAGCTCAGCTCCTCACAACTCCGCACACCATGTAGTGGCCGTACTCGGTACTGCAGCTCTGCTCCACACAGTCTAGTGGCCATTCTCGGTACTGCAGCTCTGCTCCACACACAGTCTAGTGGCCATTCTCGGTACTGCAGTTCCTCACAGCTCCGTACACCGTGTAGTGGCCGTACTCAGAACTGCAGCTCAGCTCCTCACAGCTCCATACACCGTATAGTGGCCGATCTCAGTACTGCAGCTCCTCACAGCTCCATACACCATGTAGTGGCTGTTTTCGGTACTGCAACTCAGCTCCTCACAGCTCCATACATTATGTAGTGGCCGTTTTTGGTACTGCAACTCAGCTCCTCACAGCCCCATACACCATGTAGTGGCCGTTTTTGGTACTGCAACTCAGCTCCTCACAGCTCCATAGACCATGTAGTGGCCGTTTTTGGTACTGCAACTCAGCTCCTCACAGCTCCATACATCATGTAGTGGCCGTTCTCAGTACTGCAGCTCAGGTCCTATTGAAGTGGATGTGATCTGAGCTACAATTCCCAGAATGGCCAATAAACAGCATATCGCTCTTCGATGCTTCGGCTCACTTTCTCTTGCCGCAGGTCCTCCTTATAGATGATTGTGATGATGGTGGAGGTTGGACCCCACTGATCTGATATTGATGACCTATCCTAAGAACAGATCATAAATATCTAAATCCTAATCCACCGCATTAGACCAGACGACCATGATGTTTTACTCCTTCACTTTTGCCAGCAAGGACAGTGTTACCTGCCCTCTGACCTGAAGCATCAAGACTCATTGATTCCCTTTGCAGGATTTATCGTCTAGATATTTTCACTAATGGACGTTAGAAGGCTCACGGTTATGTTTAAAGCAAGAGGAGCGATTCCCGAGGCCGTCCATTTATCGATCCCATAAGCATCCATTCAGCTCCTCCGAAACGTCTGCCTGATTGCCTCTCTGCAATTGTTCTGGGAGAGTGTTCACAAATAACAAGCGATTTGCTGGGTGCTTCAGCCCCATTAGACTCCTGGAAAACTGCTGAGACAGAACTCACGGCAAGAAATAAACACGGGGGCCGAGGAGGTGAGATTAAATGAGAATATTGTCATTTCTCCAAAGAGAACTCCAAATAGCGCAGAACTGAAGAACTATGAATCTTGTTTACAGCACAACCGAGGGCTCCGTAATGTGTCTGCGCAGAGGATCTGCCAACCCCATACCCTGTGCCGGCCGGGCGGACTACTCTGATGGTTAATGTAAAAAGGGGCCAGACCACACAATGTATTACAAAATAATTCCCCTTAAAGGGAAAGTTCACCAGTGTTTTTTCAGTTTTAGATTTCTCCAAAGCATCTCAAATAAAAAAAATGAAGACAACTTGCAATAAAGCAAAGAACTGGACATGTTAATACACCACATGTCTGATCCGTCTGTTCTATGGATGCTGAGAGACCTCCATGTGCACTACAAAGCAGGGGCGTAACTACAATAGGTGCAGGGGTTGCGATCGCACCCGGGCCCTGCAGCCTAGGGGGGCCCCAAAAGTCCCTTTGGCCTTTAGAAAAAGACTAATACTATTAAAGATTTGCAATAATTGTGGGCCCCACTGGAGCTCCCGCACTGGGGCCCATGGGCCTGACGTTACACCACTGCTACAAAGTCTGATAGTCCTACTGAAATCAGTGGGTTTGACCTCAAGTCTCTGTTCACATGGAAATAAGTATGGAGAGGCTGCAAGTGTGCACCTGAAAATCTGCAGTCGTACTCAACTTTCATAGGTAAGTGGCTGTGCAGCCTTGTCCTGAATGAAGTGGAGTTGCACATGTACAGTGTGATGCTAGACACTATTAATAACTAGGCTGTGACACAAACACTGCTTATAGGGGTATAGACAATAGGGAAGTCAGGTAATCCAGGGTCAGGTTCCAGGAGAGCTCATAGTATTCAGGGAGTAAACAGAGACATAGTCAATCAATGCCGTAACTTGAAGCTCATGGGCCCCGATGAAAAAGCTCAGATGGCGCCCCCAAATATTGCAAATGTTTAATAAGATTAGTCTTTTTTCAATAGGCCAAATGGGCTTTTAGGACCCCCAGGCTGCAGGGCCCGGGTGCAATTGCAACTGCTGCACCTACTGCAGTTACCCCCCTGGCAGTCATATATTGGTCCAGGGTCAGGATTCCAGGAGAGCATGAAGAGTATATTCAGGGAGTCAACAGAGGTATGTTCAGGGACAAAATACCAAGAGATTAC
Organism: Allobates femoralis; assembly: GCA_033576535.1. Classification (NCBI taxonomy): domain Eukaryota; kingdom Metazoa; phylum Chordata; class Amphibia; order Anura; family Aromobatidae; genus Allobates; species Allobates femoralis. The sequence continues at coordinate 43,438,900 of JARQOC010000010.1, forward strand.
AAGAAGTACAGGGTGCAGACAAAAGGGAAATCAAGCAACAGTCTGGGGTCAGATAACAGAAATCATAACATACAAACGAATGCAGGTCACACAACACTTTACAGAATGTATGACTGGCGGGATTCTGGGAGAGGCTGCTAAGTAGGAGAGAAATCACAGGGAAGAGGGAACATCTGAGCAACCCAGCACCTCCCAGAACCAGAATGAAAACCTGCACTGTTAATTTACTACAGACAGCTCAGCACAGCAGATACCAAACACGGCAGTAAGACCGGGTCCACATCACGTTCGGGCTTTCTTTCCCGGCGGCTGTGCTTGTCATCAGCGTTGATGTAATGTAACGCTTGTGTTTTCTTCCGTTAGTGGTGCCATTAGAGATGCATTGGTGAACGCATCCAAACGTAAGCCAAAATGTGCTTGTGTTTGAAAGTATGCGTTTTTTTAAATGCACAGGATAACGCGGAGTGCAGCATTAAAGCAAGCAAACGCAAGCGTTACATTGCCTTAAGGGTGGGATGGAAAGCCCGAACATGATGTGGGCCCAGCCTGACTCTTACTGCATCAGAGCCGCACTGCACTGAGGAATAGTGACACACAGCCACCATTGATTGTCTATGAGACTGCTGAGCACAGTGCTCGTCTTTTTCCAGCAATCTCACAGGCAATGAATGGACCTCAGCCCTTTTTGCAGAGCCTGGTTCTTGTGGATTCAACACCGCAATCTTGGTATTGCTGAGGGTCTCAGTGATCAGCATTGATAGGGGTTAATGCTGCCTTCACATTTGCGTTCCCCTCCGCAGCATTCTGCGGAGGGGAGCCGCAATGTGACCGCAGCACCGCAAGCCCCTATCTTTATAATGGGAGCGCACGGTGCTGCGCTTGACTGTGCATGACCGTGCGCAGCCATTCGCTGCCATATGTGATCTGTGCGCAGGCAACATGAGCCTCAAGGTGTAGGATCCTTCAAAGGCTTGCTGTGGTGCATAAACTTACTATTCGGCCACCCCTAAACAGTGCTCACAAGCAGAAACGGTTGCAGTGGGTCCAGACATACATGAAGACTAATTGTCAAACAGTCTTGTTTACTGATTAGTGCTGAGCCACGCTGGATAGTCCAGATGGATGGAGTAGTGGATGGTTGTTGGATGGCCACCATGCCCCAACAAGGCTGCGACGTCAGCAAGGAGGTGGAGGAGTCATGTTTTGGGCTGGAATCATTGGGAAACAGCTGGCAGGCCCCTTTAAGGTTCCGAAAGGTGTGAAAATTACCTCTGTAAAGTATATAGAGTTTCTAACTGAGAACTTTCCTCCATGGTACAAAAAGCAAAAACGTGCCTTTAGGAGCAAAATCATCATCATTCATGACAATGCACCATCTCATGCTGCAAAGAATACCTTTGTGTTATTGTCTGCTATTGGCATAAAAAGAGATAAACTCATGGTGTGGCCACCATCTTCCCCTGACCTCAACCCTATAGAGAACCTTTGGAGTATAATCAAGCAAAAGATCTATGAGGGTGGGAGGCAGTTCACATCAAAACAGCAGCTCTGGGAGGCTATTCTGACATCATGCAAAGAAATACAAGCAGAAACTCTCCAGAAACTCACAATATCAATGGATGCAAGAATTGTGAAGGTGATAACAAAGAAGGGTTCCTATGTTGACATGTAACTTGGCCTATTAGGATGTTTAGGTGTTAAATAGCTTTTTATTTCAGTGAATGTGACCTCCTAATGCTGCAAATTCAACAAATCAGCATTTTCAGTTCTTTCAAACACATCAAATGTTTGGAAACTCTAATGTGCATAATCATTTGGAACAGTGCATTTAGAGTTTGTTTTTCATTTTGAAGATTATACTGTTATCATTGGGAGGTTTCTTCAATAAAATTCGATGTATACTTTTATTACACTGGCTGTCATTTGTACTGACCATTTAGGAAAATCAGAGAAAAAGAACATTTGTATAATAATTTGGAACATGGTGTAAATTGTCCCCAAAGGTGGACAATCCCTTTAAGCGCTCGTCAGATCGTCCTCTACATCCTGATTTTCACTGCCAGAAAACAGTAATCAACTCGAAAGTAAACAGCTTCCGAATACATCGCCAGGACTTGATCCCAGACGTTACGGCAAAATCAAGTGTTTTGGTTCTGCTTCACAAAGTAAACTGTGAATCGGCTCGTGCAGGAGAAATTGCAGCTTTCCAAACTGTATCCAAAACTTTTACATTGGTATATAAAATAAATAATACATTTAAAAAAAGATAAATTGTAATTTATTGTTCTAGACACAACTTATTTTCATCTTTGCAATGCCATTTTTTTTATTTTCTAAAGGCCAACCAAATAACTTAATTTACAGATTTTACATATGACATTATATATATATATATACAGCTGCATCTCAATGAATTAGAATATCGTCAAAAAGTTAATTTATTTAGTAATTCAATACAAAAAGTGAAACAATATATTATATAGGGTCATTACAAACATAGTGATCTATTTAAAGTGTTTATTTATGTTAATATTAATGATTATGGCTTACAGCCAATGAAAACCCAAAGATCATTATCTCAGAAAATCAAAATAGGGAGGATTAAGGGTTAAATACTGCGCTGCTATATTCCACAAAACATCACGGGGTGAATATAATATTGATTTAGTAGTCAACGTGTTTCAAGGCTCCCTGAAACATGGCAATTGTGACGACCATCCGCTGTGAGGCCGAGCTGCTGGTAGGCAGCACCCCGAGAAACCCCGAGACCCTTAACCCCTATACAGGGATCTGGAATTACAGCGGAGCCCAGGGGGTAGCTGCCTATATGAGCAACAGAGCCGGGGAGGTCGCCAGGGGAAAATCAAGACCCGAAAAACTAAGTCAGAAGTCCGAGTCAAAACCGAGAGGGCAGCGAAGGTACAAAATCGTCAGACTGTAGCAGAATCAAAAATCCAGGCAAAGGTCAAGGGCAAAAACCAAGAGGGCAGCTGAGGTACAAAATCAATAGGCAGAGGCAGAGTCAGAAATCCAGGCAAGGTCAGACACGAAACTAAACACACACTATCACTGGGGAACCAAAACTATATCTGGCGGCCTGCAAGACAGGCTCCAATGTATTTGAAGGGCGCGGTTACCTCCCATAGGCTGGAGCTCACAACCTGATGACCTCATCCGGACCGCCCCTAGAGCCAGGCCAGATGGAGATGCACGACTGGCTCCACCCAGCCCACCTCTGACAGAAGAACGCAGGCTGCGCCTAACGGACACCTCTGCAGGGCCCGCTCCTCTGCGACCAACACCACCCAGAGGGGAAACACAGCGGCGCTCAGCGACAGAGGCAGACGTCGCTGGAGCAGGTCCATATGAGGACATAGCCCTCCTATCACCGGCGACACCAGCCGAAGGAATCCGGCTCCTCCCAGCGGCCGAGGCAGGAACACCAGCCACCGAGTCCAATGGCGATGTGACAGCAATATGATATTGATTTGCCCTGAGGAAGGGGTCAGGAAGCCCTGAAACGAGTTGACTAATAAAGCAATATTATATTCACCCTTTAATGTCTCGTGTAATACAGCAGCACGGTTTTTAACCCTTCATCCTCCCTACTTAATTTTCTGAAATAATGACCTTTGGGCTTTCATTGGCTGTAAACTATAATTATCAACATTTACAGAAATAAGCACTTGAAATAGATCACTCCGTGTGTAATGACTCTATGTATATATATGTTTCACTTTTTGTATTGAATTACTGAAATAAATTGACTTTTTGATGATATTGTAATGTATTGGGAAGTACTTGTGTATATATATATACAGTACAGACCAAACATTTGGACACACCTTCTTGTTCACAGAGTTTTCTTTATTTTCATGACTATGAAAATTGTAGATTCACACTGAAGGCATCAAAATTATGAATTAACACATGTGGAATTATTTACTTAACAAAAAAGTGTGAAACAACTGAAAATATGTCTTATATTCTAGGTTCTTTAAAGTAGCCACCTTTTGCTATGATTACTGCTTTGCACACTCTTGGCATTCTCTTGATGAGCTTCAAGAGGTAGTCACCGGAAATGGTTTTCACTTCACAGGTGCGCCCTGTCAGGTTTAATAAGTGGGATTTCTTGCCTTATAAATGGGGTTGGGACCATCAGTTGTATTGTGCAGAAGTCTGGTGGATACACAGCTGATAGTCCTACTTAATAGACTGTTAGAATTTGTATTATGGCAAGAAAAAGCAGCTAAGTAAAGAAAAATGAGTGGCCATCATTACTTTAAGAAATGAAGGTCAGTCAGTCTGAAAAATTGGGAAAACTTTGAAAATGTCCCCAAGTGCAGTTGCAAAAACCATGAAGTGCTACAAAGAAGCTGGCTCACATGAGGACCGCCCCAGGAAAGGAAGATCAAGAGTCACCTCTGCTGCGGAGGATAAGTTCATCTGAGTCACCAGCCTCAGAAATCGCAGGTTAACAGCAGCTCAGATTAGAGACCAGGTCAATGCCACACAGAGTTCTAGCAGCAGACACATCTCTACAACAACTGTTAAGAGGAGACTTTGTGCAGCAAGCCTTCAAGGTAAAATAGCTGCTATTAAACCTGCTAAGGACAGGCAACAAGTATAAGTGACTTGTTTGGGCTAAAGAACACAAGGAATGGACATTAGACCAGTGGAAATCTGTGCTTTGGTCTGATGAGTCCAAATTTGAGATCTTTGGTTCCAACCACCGTGTCTTTGTGCGACGCAGAAAAGGTGAATGGATGGACTCTACATGCCTGGTTCCCACTGTGAAGCATGGAGGAGGAGGTGTGATGGTGTGGGGGTACTTTGCTGGTGACACTGTTGGGGATTTATTCAAAATTGAAGGCATACTGAAGCAGCATGGCTACTACAGCATCTTGCAGCGGCATGCTATTCCATCCGGTTTGCGTTTAGTTGGACCATCATTTATTTTTCAACAAGACAATGACCCCAAACACACCTCCAGGCTGTGTAAGGGCTATTTGACCAAGTAGGAGAGTGATGGGGTTATACGCCAGGTGACCTGGCTTCCACAGTCACCAGACCTGAACCCAATCGAGATTGTTTGGGGTGAGCTGCACCGCAGAGTGAAGGCAAAAGGGCCAACAAGTGCTAAGTATCTCTGGCAACTCCTTCAAGACTGTTGGAAGACCATTTCCGGTGACTACCTCTTGAAGCTCATCAAGAGAATGCCAAGAGTGTGCAAAGCAGTAATCAAAGCAAAAGGTGGCTACTTTGAAGAACATGTTGACAAACCTGGCGATGTTGCTTAGGCAACTTATTGCCTTATTATCGCCCTGTGACACGCGGCAACTCATGAGCTATGTTGCCGCAACTTAGCCACGCCCTTAAGTTGCTGGCAGCATCGCCAGAGAGATCGCCCCGTGTGACGATACCTTAATGGCAAACTGTTTTTTTGCTGCGTTTTTAAAAGATGAGCTATGTGAATTTGTTTCAGCGTTTGTGCTTTTTTTTTTCATCAGTGACAGCATTGAAAAGTGAAAAAATGCACAGCTGCATTTTGCTCATTTTGCTGTTTTTGTGACAAAAAATTCAGGTTTTTGACTGCCAAGAGATCAGGTTTTGCTGTAGAAAAAAACATAGCAAAAACGCCCTGTGTGAATATAATCTAATCAGAATCACATCATGGGATTATAACAATATTAATAAATTGGTCATACAAAATTTTAGCGACAAAGATAAAATAAATAACTCAGAAAACACAATTGCTTACATTTTATAAATATTACTACACAGCGATGACAAAGCACTAACAGCCGTCTCACCATAAATCTCTGCCGGGACAGAAACAAAATAAAGTGAAAAGTAAAAAAAAAAAAATTCAAACCACCACCTTGTCTCCAATAGAAAAAAAAACGATAAGCGTAATTGGTAAAGTCAACACTGATAGTAAAGGGCCCGTTAAACGCTTCAATGTCCGAGCGATCCGACCTACGATACGACCTGGCTGAGATCGTTGGAACATCGTTTATTGATCGCTAGTGAGGTGTCACACGTACAATCATCATGAACGACGCAGCAACGACTCCACGACAAGCGAACGATATTAGCAGTCATTTAGATGCCTATGCTTCTCAGTTCTGAATAGGCGAAGTCGTAAACGACATCGTTATCAAGGTGTCACACACATTGATGCTTCAGGTTGAACGGACGACCAATGACTGATTTATGGTCCTGTTCATAAACCTGCGATCAACGATCAGTCGACTTATCGTTGGTCATATCTACGTGTCACATGCAACGACGTCGTTACACGTTACTGCAGCACCCCAAAAGCCGTGACGCCCCAATCATATCGTTAACAATATCGTAGCATGTAACAAGCATAGATGGAATTAAAGATTTATTACAGATAGTCAAGATGGAAAGCTCAAACACGGGACCGATACTCAACACAAAGAAGACAAAGGTACTGGACTACTGCCAGGTACAACCAGGACACACTGTGAAAGGGACAGCAGCAAACTGGAAGTGGTACAGGACTTCACCCTACTTGGATCAATCGATCACTCATGATGCAGCAATGACATCAGAGTCTATAGAAGAAAAGCTATGGGCAAATCAACACTGAAGTCACTGGACAAGGTTCTTCACGTCAAGGAACATTTCACTGGTGATGAAGACACGGCTCGTACTTTGTCTGGTCTATTCTGTAGTAACATATGGAAATGACACCTGGATGATAAAGGAACAAGACAGGAGAAGAATCAACGCATTCGAAATGTGGAGCTGGAGAAGGATGTTATTAATACCATGGATGGCAAGAAGAACGAACACATCGATTCTGGAACAAATCAAGCCAGACATGTCACTGGAAGAAAGATCACCAAGCTACGACTGTCTCTACACATCATATGAAGAGCAATCACTGGAGAAGGACATGATGGTTGGAAGAATAGAAGAACAAGGCTAAAGGCCACGTTACACACACATATATCTGTTCAGATATTGGTCTCAGATCTCTGGTTGCAGTGAAATCATGGACCATTGTTCCATTTTGTGGCTGTGTACAAAATGGAACAATGTGTCCATGATTTCACTGCAACCAGAGATCTGTGACCAATATCTGAACAGATATCTGTGTGTGTATCGTGGCCTTAAGAGGAACACCAGCAACATGATGGCTTCAAACAATCAAGATAACTGTGAAGAAGACCCTAATGGACCTATCTAAGCTTGGAGAAAACTCTGGTGGATCTCTCTAGGTTTGGAGAAGACCTTGATGGACCTATCTAGGCTTGGAGAAGACCTTGAATTTCCTATCTAGGCTTGGAGAAAACCTTGGTGAACCTATCTGGGCTTGGAGGAGACTTTGGTGGACCTATCTAGGCTTGGAGAAGACCCTGGTGTACCTATCTAGACTTGGAGAAGACCTTGGATTTCCTATCTAGGCTTGGAGAAAATCCTGGTGAACCTAACTGGGTTTGGATGAGACTTTAGGTACCGTCACACGCTACAATGTCGTAACGATCTCACCAACGATCTCACGGGAGTGCGGTCGTTAGGACATCTTTTTGAGATCGTTGGTGAGATGTCACATGTCAAGATTTCGTGAATGACGCACCAACGATGTGGCAGAGCAGCTATCGTTCGCACAACCCAGTGAACGATACTTGTTCACTGTTGTGAATAGGCGAAGTCGTTAACAACATTGTCATCGTGGTGTCACACACAACAATGCAGCAGGTTGGCTGATCGACGCTCGTCTGAATTGAGAACATGTTCTTAAATCTGCGATCAGCGATCCAACGATTTATCGTAGTCATATCTAGGTGTCACACGCAACGACATACTAACATCTCGTTTGAACGATTCCAAACCCGTGACGTTTCAGTGATATCGTTCGCGATATTGTACCGTGTAACGGTACCTTTTGGTGGACCCATCTAGATTTGGAGAAGGCCGCAGTGGACCTATCTAGGCTTGGAGAAGACCCTGGTGAACCGATCCAGACTTGGAGAAGACAGAAGTGGACCTATCTAGGCTAGGAGAAGACCATGGTTGACCTATCTAGACTTGAAGAAGACCCTGGTGGACCTATCAAGGTTGCACAAGATCGACCTTCCTACAGAGCATTCATCCATCAGGTCGCAATGGCTCCAGATCAAGCTGAAGGCTGATACACGGTAAATAATAACAATATTTTAAACTGTCCAACAATACCAAAAAGAATAAGAAAAAGTAAATCAGAGTTGCTGTTTTTTGCTGTCCAAAAATACAATAAAACGTGAACAAAACATCATACATACGCCAAAATAACAAATAACATACTATAGCTCGGTGTGCAAAAGTCAATCCCTTACACAGCTCTGCCGACGGAATAATAAAAAGGTTTTAAGTCTCAGAAAATGTTACATAAGCAAATATTTATTTTTTAGGTTTTTTATTTTTTAAGCACTAAAATAATAAAAAAACCCACACAAGTCTGATATCACCGTAGATGTACTGACGGAGTGACGCTCATCATCGGGTCATTTTCACGCTAAAATGAAAACTATGAAAGCAAAAAACACAAGAAAAACATGGTGTAAGTGCATTTTTTTCACCCACTTTGTATTTTTGCCCCGTTTTTCTGTATGTGGTAAAATGAATGGTGGCATTAAAACCTACAACTTGTCCAAATTTCAAAGGAAAAAAACAAAAGGGAAGGTTTATAGGAGAAAAGGAAAAAAAAAATAAAGCACCAATCTGATTTGTGGAATATGTTGGTGCTATATAAATAAAGATTAATATTATTATTAATAATAAATTGGCTTTGTCTTCGAATGGATTTTTGTGGCCACAGGCTTTTGTAGAGACTAGGCCTCTGTTGCCCGTAGCAACCAATCAGATTTGACGTTTATTTCTCCAGCGCAGGTTTGAAAATGAAAGCCGCGCAGTGATTGGTTGCTATGCAGCCGGCGGGCGTTGCTATAGATGTGGGTTATCACATGGTGCGGCGCTGGGGACGGGAGATTTTGACTCCACTGCGCATGTCCGGCTCGCACACACACACTGGCCGTGTCACACTCCTCACACACCGGGGATCTGCTTCCAGGGGACGGGCACCATGAATCCTGGGCTGCGGGTCTGCTGAATGGAGAGAGCCGTGCCCGGGGGGTGTGTGCCCCCCAGGAGAGCCCGGGCCCCTGCATTCCGCGACATGTGGCTCCTGTGTCTCATGTTGGGCTCTGTAGGTGAGTAAACACTAATTCACTTCTTATGGGGGGAGAGGGGGCGTCCATGACAGGGAGGGGGCTACTTACTTCTGTAACTCGCCCCCTCCCACCTGTGTCACGTGCTCCTGGGAGCACCTCCTGTGTGTTATTGTCCAGTGTGGCCCCACAGACCCTGCCCCCATCACTGGCATCCCCTGTGCACATATAGGGGCTGTAGTACAATCTGTATGACTTAGGGGGCGCTGTGCTCTGTTTACATCTGGATACTTCACTCCTATGGGGTTTCCTGGCTGCTCCAAGCTCTGGAATTTGGGGTTTTCTTACCAATTCACAGTCTGATTAGGGGGTAACTCTCATCTCTTACAGATTTTGAGAGAGGTTTAGTTTGGGGCACCTATGTGTCCCTGGGGCTGGCGGTTTGTGGCACCTGCCTGCCCCGGGGGCTGGCGGTTTGTTTGTGTCACCTGCCTGCCCCGGGGGCTGGCGGTTTGTTTGTGTCACCTGCCTGCCCCGGGGGCTGGCGGTTTGTTTGTGGCACCTGCCTGCCCCGAGGGCTGGCGGTTTGTTTGTGTCACCTGCCTGCCCCGGGGGCTGGCGGTTTGTTGGTGGCACCTGCCTGCCCCGGGGGCTGGCGGTTTGTTTGTGGCGCCTGCTTGCCCCGGGGCTGGCGGTTTGTTTGTGGCTGCCCCGGGGGCTGGCGGTTTGTTTGTGGTGCCTGCCTGCCCCGGGGGCTGGCGGTTTGTTTGTGGCGACTGCCTGCCTCGGGAGCTGGCGGTTTGTTTGTGGCGCCTGCCTGCCCCGGGGGGCTGGCGGTTTGTCTGTGGTGCCTGTCCGTCCTCTAGGGTCCATACTGTAATCATGGTGGCATAATCAAGTTTGTTTTGAGGTATTTGCATGTGTGTCTGCAGTGCATGCTGGGAGTTGTAGATATGCACCTGAAAACACACTTATACCCCTCACATCAGAATACACACCCTAAAGAAAGGTGAAAAGACCCTCCAAAAAACATCCCTCTACAGGATGAAATATCTGGAAATTTAAAGACAGTAAAGCCCCCCACCTCCTTATTTACTTGTGGTACATATGCATAATCTCTGCAGACCCCCCAAAAATGAATGTCAACAGAAGCTGCAGGGTGTGCTGGGAATTATAGTTCTGTAAATGTTGGATAATGGTTTGCACCACGCTCTGTATTTTGGGATGTTTGCTTTATGATATTAATGTAAGGGAGGCATTCGCGTCATCGTGAAATATATTTTGGACTGTTTAGTTTTTAGTTGTTTTTTATACGTTCTATCCGCTCATTTACTTGGGCTATATTGTATTATTAATATTTATTCACTTATATAGCGCCATGAATTCCACATTGCTTTACAAACATCAACAATTCTGTCCTCGTTGTGGCTCACAATCTAAGGTTCTATACCTACCGTATGTATACATCTTTGGAGAGTTGGAAGAAGACGGAGAACCTAGAGGGAACCCACGAAATATGAGGAGAACATACAGACTCCTTGCAGATGTCGTCCTTGTTAGGATTTCAATCCAGGATCCCAGCGCTGCAAGACTGCAGTGCTAGCAGCTGAGCCTCCATACAGTTTTAGCCGCTGAGCCACCATACAGTGCTAGCCGCTGAGCCACCATACAGTGCTAGCCGCTGAGCCACCATACAGTGCTAGCCGCTGAGCCACCATACAGTGCTAGCCGCTGAGCCACCATACAGTGCTAGCCGCTGAGCCACCATACAGTGCTAGCCGCTGAGCCACCATACAGTGCTAGCCGCTGAGCCACCATACAGTGCACCCAGTTCCCTGTTCCCTTGGTGTCTCATTTCCCTTTCTCTCTCTGTTACACTGGGTGTTTCTTTGTGTCTCTCTCTCTGTTACACTGGGGTGTCTCTTCGTTCCTCCCCTCTCTCTCTGTAACACTGGGGAGTCTCTTCGTCCCCCCCCCCCCGCTTAGTTACACTGGGTGTCTCTTCATTACCCCCCGCTCTCCGTTACACCGGGTATCTCTTCATTTCCCCCTCTCTCTATTACGCTTGGGTGTTTCTTTGTTCCCCCCTCTCTCCGTTGCGCTTGGGTGTTTCTTTGTTCCCCCTCTCTCTCCCTTGCGCTTGGGTGTTTCTTTGTTCCCCCCTCTCTCCGTTGCGCTTGGGTGTTTCTTTGTTCCCCCCTCTCTCCGTTGCACTTGGGTGTTTCTTTGTTCCCCCCTCTCTCCGTTGCACTTGGGTGTTTCTTTGTTCCCCCCTCTCTCCGTTGCACTTGGGTGTTTCTTTGTTCCCCCCTCTCTCCGTTGCACTGGGGTGTTTCTTTGTTCCCCCCTTTCTCTCTCTCCGTTGCACTGGGGTGTTTCTTTGTTCCCCCCTCTCTCCGTTGCACTGGGGTGTTTCTTTGTTCCCCCCTCTCTCCGTTGCACTGGGGTGTTTCTTTGTTCCCCCCTCTCTCCGTTGCACTTGGGTGTTTCTTTGTTCCCCCCTCTCTCCGTTGCACTTGGGTGTTTCTTTGTTCCCCCCTCTCTCCGTTGCACTTGGGTGTTTCTTTGTTCCCCCCTCTCTCCGTTGCACTTGGGTGTTTCTTTGTTCCCCCCTCTCTCCGTTGCACTGGGGTGTTTCTTTGTTCCCCCCTTTCTCTCTCTCCGTTGCACTGGGGTGTTTCTTTGTTCCCCCCTTTCTCTCTCTCCGTTGCACTGGGGTGTTTCTTCGTTCCCCCCTTTCTCTCTCTCTGTTACACTGGGGTGTCTCTTCGTTCCCCTCTTTCTCTCTCTGTTACACTGGGGTGTCTCTTCGTTCCCCCCTTTCTCTCTCTGTTACACTGGGGTGTCTCTTCGTTCCCCTCTTTTTCTCTCTCTCTCTGTTTCACTGGGGTGTCTCTTCGTTCCCCCCCCCCCCGCTTAGTTACACTGGGGTGTCTCTTCATTACCCCCTTTCTCTCTCTCTCTGTTACACTGGGTTGTCTCTTCGTTCCCTCTTTCTCTCTCTCTCTGTTACACTGGGGTGTCTCTTCGTTCCCCCCTTTCTCTCTCTCTGTTACACTGGGGTGTCTCTTCATTTCCCCCTCTCTCTATTACGCTTGGGTGTTTCTTTGTTCCCCCCTCTCTCCGTTGCGCTTGGGTGTTTCTTTGTTCCCCCCTCTCTCCGTTGCGCTTGGGTGTTTCTTTGTTCCCCCCTCTCTCCGTTGCGCTTGGGTGTTTCTTTGTTCCCCCTCTCTCCGTTGCACTTGGGTGTTTCTTTGTTCCCCTCTCTCCGTTGCACTTGGGTGTTTCTTTGTTCCCCCCTCTCTCCGTTGCACTGGGGTGTTTCTTTGTTCCCCCCTTTCTCTCTCTCCGTTGCACTGGGGTGTTTCTTCGTTCCCCCCTTTCTCTCTCTCTGTTACACTGGGGTGTCTCTTCGTTCCCCTCTTTCTCTCTCTGTTACACTGGGGTGTCTCTTCGTTCCCCCCTTTCTCTCTCTGTTACACTGGGTGTCTCTTCGTTCCCCTCTTTTTCTCTCTCTCTCTGTTTCACTGGGGTGTCTCTTCGTTCCCCCCCCCCCCCCCGCTTAGTTACACTGGGGTGTCTCTTCGTTCCCCTCTTTCTCTCTCTCTCTCTGTAACACTGGGGTGTCTCTTCGTTCCCCCCCCCCCACTTAGTTACACTGGGGTGTCTCTTCATTACCCCCTTTCTCTCTCTCTCTGTTACACTGGGGTGTCTCTTCGTTCCCCTCTTTCTCTCTCTCTCTCTGTTACACTGGGGTGTCTCTTCGTTCCCCTCTTTCTCTCTCTCTCTGTTACACTGGGGTGTCTCTTCGTTCCCCTCTTTCTCTCTCTCTCTCTGTTACACTGGGGTGTCTCTTCGTTCCCCCCTTTCTCTCTCTCTCTGTTACACTGGGGTGTCTCTTCGTTCCCTCCCTTTCTCTCTCTCTGTTACACTGGGGTGTCTCTTCGTTCCCCCCCTTTCTCTCTCTCTGTTACACTGGGGTGTCTCTTCGTTCCCCCCTTTCTCCGTTAAATTGGGGTGTCTCTTTCTTCCCCTCTCTCTCTGTTACACTGGGGTGTCTCTTTGTTCCCCTCTCTCTCCGTTAAATTGGGGTGTCTCTTTCTTCCCCTCTCTCTCTGTTACACTGGGGTGTCTCTTCGTTCCCCTCTTTCTCTCTCTTACACTGGGGTGTCTCTTCGTTCCCCCCTTTCTCTCTCTCTGTTACACTGGGGTGTCTCTTCGTTCCCCTCTTTTTCTCTCTTACACTGAGGTGTCTCTTCGTTCCCCCCTTTCTCTCTCTCTGTTACACTGGGGTGTCTCTTCGTTCCCCCCTTTCTCTCTCTCTGTTACACTGGGGTGTCTCTTCGTTCCCCTCTCTCTCCGTTAAATTGAGGTGTCTCTTTCTTCCCCTCTCTCTGTCCGTTACACTGGGGTGTCTTTGTTCCCCTCTCTCTCGCCATCACACTGGGATGTCTCTTTGTTCCCTTCTCTCTCTCTCTGTTAAATTGGGGTGTTTCTTCATTCCCCCATCTCTCTGTGTTACACTGGGGTCTCTCTTTGTTCCCCTCTCTCCATTACCCTGGGATCTCTCTTCGTCCCCCGACCCCCTCCATTACACTAGGGCGACTCTTTGCCCCTTGTCCTTTAGATTGGGGGGTCTCTTCGTTCCCCTCTCATCTCAGGCTCGTTTCCCCTCCTGGGCTGTGGGCTATATCACTTGGACCCCACATTATTGGCACATCTGGCCATGGGGAGGAGGGGCAGTTCAGTTGGTGAAATAGTTTCAATATGAGACGAAAGTATCGTGTAAAATTCCAGGCAAGTAAAGAAAAGCAAAGATAGGGAGGCAGCAAACCTGACAGCAGCTTCTGTGTGAGAGCGAAGCCTAATAATTGTCAGGTTATAATGAGGCTTTTGTGTAAGGCTGTGTGCCCACATAGTGGTTTAGTGACGTTCAAATCGTCAGTAAACCACTGGAAAATTCAAGGAGCCTAGACTCCTGAGCTCAGAAGTCACCAGCGGTTTTCCAGCGGTTTCTCAGCGGTTTACCAGCGGTTTTTTCAGTGTGTGCACAGCGGTTTTCCGGCGGTTTTCCAGCGGTTTTTTCCGGCGGTTTTCTATGGAGGATTTTGTCCATGGAACTGCTCAAAAACCGCTGAGAAGAATTGACATGTTGTATGCTGCTAAACCACTGGGAAACCGCTCAACCGCTGGCAGATCTGCTCACATAAACCCACTATGTGTGCACAGTGTTTTCTAAATTACATAAGGTTACTTGTAAGTCCTAAAGCTGCTAATGATTTACATAAATTTAAATAAAACCTATGCTAAACCGCCGGCGGTTTTCGCTGCTAAACCGACACTAAACCACTATGTGGGCACACACCCTAAGTGTTTTTCCTTGATTTAATGTTTTGCCTCCCATTCTCTATAGCGATACAAGAGGTTTAACGCTTTCATGTATAAGGATTTTCAGGATTTTTATTTTTTCCTGCTTGCATTCAGTGAATTGAAAAAATTCTTTTTTGTGCATCCAGAAGCTAAAGCCGATCATCTATTATATAATCACGAATGGGATTTTTGCCCCTTTTGAGTCTGCTCACGCTGCGAGTCAATGTCGTCATGTGGATACGCCCGAAGCATTGGCCGCGCAGTTCTAAGGCGACTCGCTATGCCCGCGCAGCGGGCATGGCGAGTCGCCTTAGCAGCGCGAAGCATTGGCCGCGAAGCGGCCATTGCGAGTCAGAGACTCGCTCTGCTAGAATCCCGATGCATGTGCATCGGGCACCCAGCTAGTCTGATACAATTGTGTCCAGTGTGAGATATCTGTGAGCTGAAAAATGCATCAGTGTCACCTACAGATTCCCAAATATTTAGATTGTGGAGGTTCAAGGGGGCTCTTCACCTGGATCGCAACAATCTGATACAAGAAGAGTTTCCAAAATATTATTGTTAAATCTAATAAATAAGTAACAACTTGTATTGAATGGAAAGGCTGCTTTCACATAGCGATATTTTTCCTGTCCGTGGGATCCTACTTTTTGTAGGACCCCACGGACAAAAACGGATCCAAACTGATGCCTGCAATCAGATGCCAAATAGGCATCCAATTCCGATATTTTGCAGTTTGGATCCTCTCCTCTCTCCCTCCTGTCACCTCTCTCCCCCCTCCTTTCTCCCTCCTGTCACCTCGCTCCCCCTCCTCTCTCCCTCCTGTCATCTCTCTCCCGGCTCCTCTCCCTGCACACTTAGTCTCTCCCTCTTCTCCCCTCTCCTCTGGACCTTACAAAATAAACAAAATCTTTATTCTCACCCATCCACGAGTCCCCCGGCGCCTCCAACTATCTTCTGATCCTTACAGGACCTGTGGTTGCGTCACAGTAACCGGTCATGTGACCGGGTTGTGACATCACACCAGGTCCTGTGCCCGTCGGAAGATAGCTGGAGGCGCCGGGGGACTCGTGGACGGGTGAGAATAAAGATTTTTAAATTTTTAACCCTTGCATTTACTTTATATACATTGCGGAAGTGAAATTAGATGGTTAGGAGCAGTTTTGGTGTACTGAGCATGCTCAGTACACTAAAATCAGGTCCGAGGAGACATCAGCTGTTTCCTCGGACCCTGCTACATAGGCCCCCATGTTAACTGGTGCGGATGATGTCGGATCCAATTGTATCCGATTTGGTTCGCTGTGCCCAAAATCGGAGCAGTCTCTGATTTTGGACACAGCAGAAAATCGGACACAATCGGATCTGACAAAAATCGGATGCCATTAATGGCAAATCTCATATCCGTGGCCATAGGAATACATAGGGGCCAAATCGGATCCGTGGCCACGGATGGAAGAAAATCGCTATGTGAAAGCAGCCTTACAAAGAGAAGAGAATGTTTCTGGTATATGGGCAGCACAGTAGCTCAGGTGGCTCTGTGGTTGGCACCGTTTGGTGGCTCTGTGGTTGGCACCGTTGGTGGCTCTGTGGTTGGCACCGGTTGGGTGGCTCTGTGGTTGGCACCGTTGGGTGGCTCTGTGGTTGGCACCGTTGGGTGGCTCTGTGGTTGGCACCGTTGGTGGCTCTGTGGTTTGGCACCGTTGGGTGGCTCTGTGGTTGGCACCGTTTGGTGGCTCTGGGGTTGGCACTGTTTTTGGTGGCTGAGTGGTGGGCACTGCAGCCTTGCAGCGCTGGGGTCCTGGGTTCAAATCCCACCAAGGATGACAGCTGCAAGGAGTTTGAATGTTCTCCCATGTTTCCAGGGTTCTCCGGTTTACTCCCACACTCCAAAGACTGATAGGGAATGTAGATTGTGAGCCTCAATGGGGGACAGTCTTGCTGATGTCTGTAAGGTGCTGTGGAAATAATAGCGCTATATAAGTGAATAAATATGTATTATTATTATTATTATTTTCAGGTCAAAGCTCTGCTAGTGTTTGCAATGCCCTCATTGCACCCTTTTTAGGCTCTGTTCACACGTTACCTTTTTTTGCGGTGTTTTTCATGCGTTTTATATAATTAATAGCTGCTTTTTGGAGTGCCAGAAAAGCTCTGAGATTTCAGAAATCTGCTTATTATTGCTTTTTTTTCCCTGACTGAAATGGAAAACTGCTGCGTTTTTGAAAGAAGCAGTGTCAATTCTTTCAGCATTTTTGCAGCGTTTTTTTAACCACTTGAAAGCAACAAGAAAGTACAAAGACGCAACCGCAGCGTATTTGGTTTCTTTTTACAGTGAATGAAACTAAGGCTATGTTCACAAAAGGGCGTTTTTTTTGCAGCAAAACTGATTTAAGTTGTGACTTTCGAAAACCAAGGCAAAAACAAAGCAAAGAATTGACATGATCATTCTATGAAGAATGCAGCAAAAACCTGTGCAGGTTCCCATTTATGGCAAGAAATAAAACCAAACTTTTCCTGAATCACATTTGTTTGGAAAAGAAAAATGCAGATTTAGGCTGGTTTCATGGTGCTGTTTTTCGCCATCCCTGTGAATGCGGCTTTAACTGGATGCACCCCCATCAGTTTTTGGCTTCTTTAAGGCTGGATGACTTGTGTGTGCATCCAGTTCTTACTTTTTTTCTTTTATACGGGTGTCCCGGTTTTGTCACTGAGACCAAAAATGCGTTTGGTGCATTTTTGGTCTCTGTGACAAAAACCCGGAAGCATCCAGATCCCCTGGGTATTGTGTCTGCAAATGACAATGTGCCCAATAGAACCCGGATTTGGCGGATTCTGCATCCCATTGGATTCGGACCCACAGATCCGGGTTTTGAACTGCGCATGCCCAGAATGTAGTTTCTAAATTACACGCCTCCTAGGTGTCATTTGGCCCCTCATCTGGCAGAAACAGATATGATGGTGGATGAAACCGTATACTCTCGCAGCGCTATTATCACTGATCCATGAGCCTGGGTCAGTGATAACACCATTGCGGGGCATCAGCTTTTACAATTCCGGGGATTACAGGTAAAACTAGTTTAAAAGGGAAGTCACACGCGTCAATATCGCTGTCAATGTCGCTCGTACGTCACGGATTTTCAGTCGCTCGAGCGACATAAAAGTGATGCAGGAGCGACATTGAAGCGTGTGACCAAGCGATGCAACCCGCGATATGTCGCTGATCGCCGATCGCAGGTTTCACTGCCAGATGTAAAACCTGTCGTTCATCGCTCAGTAGACCTTGTGCATTGCTGCGTGTGACACTAAACTCAGCGACGTATTTTCTATTTTGACAACGTACAAGCACTAAATAAAACGCTCGCAAGATGTGGACATCACCGCATCGCTGGGTCATATGACGCGTGTGACATCTTACCTGGCGATAATTCCACATCGCTCAGCGATTAATAATTTGTGACGCATGAGCGATATTGCGGGCGAGATTGACACGTGTGACAGCCTCTTTAGACTAGCATGGTTTTGCATAAAACAAACGCTCACCAAAAATACGTAGGAACACTGAAGCAAAAACGCTATGTACTGGAGACCAGTGGTGTAACTTGAAGCTCATAGGCCTGGATGTGAAAGCTCCAACGGGGCCCCCAATTATTGCAGATCTTTAATGGCATTAGTGTTTTCTATAGCCCAAAGGGACCTTTGGGACCCCTCTAGGCTCTAGGGCCCGGGTGTGATTGCAGCCCCTGAACCTGTAGTAGTTACACCCCTTCTGTAGACAAATGAAAGCAAAAACACATTAAAACCTTCTTTTTGGAAGCAGCTTTTTTACTGCCAAGAGAGGTTTTGGCTGCAGGAAAATCACAGTAAGGTTATGTGCACACTTAGTGTTTTTTGTGCATTTTTAATGCTTTTAAAGAGGACCTGTCACCCCCTTTCCCCATGGAGTAGAATCTAAGTGCAGCACTGAATGCAGCATGTCTGCTGCATTCAGGCAAGGGCTCCCCCATGGCTCTGTGGGGCTGCTACCCCGATATATAGGCTTATAAAAACGTACAGTAATTTTCCATGGAGGCGGGCCCTTGTGCTTGAGCCACCTCTTCCATGGGCATCTCACGCCCCCTGCGCCTTTGCGCCTCCCATGTCCTCGTTCCCTTCATGTTCTCCTTGCTCTGCGCATCCTTGTGGTGACGCAAGCGCAGAGCGAGGTTGAGGATGAGGTGCATGCGCCACCTCCTGCTATGACGTCCTCTCATTTCCCCGCCCTGCTCTATGTTGTGCTATGGAGAAGGGCGGGGAAATGAGGGGCGTCATAGCAGGAGGCTGGGAATGCACCTCATCCTCAACCTCTCACTGCCCTTGCATCAACACCACAAGGATGCGCAGAGCGAGGAGGACATGAAGGGAACGAGGACATGGGAGGCACAGAGGCGCAGGGGCGTGAAATGCCCCCATGGACGAGGTGGCTCAAGCACAAGGGCCCGCCTCCATGGAAAATTGCTGTACTATTTATAAGCCTACATATCGGGGTAGCAGACCCACAGAGTCATGGGGGACCCCTTGCCTGAATGCAGCAAACATGCTGCATTCAGTGCTGGACTTAGATTCTAACCCATGGGGGGGGATTACATTTTATTCATACACTTTTTCATAACCAATTATTATAAGAATTTATTCAGACAAAATATGTATTTTTGGACCAAAGATGATAGCACTCCAAAGTATGTACGTTATTGGGCTTGTTAGGATGAGGTGGAAGTTCTGGTGTTTCATAACTTCGGCCTTAAAGGGAATCTGTCAGGTAAAAAATCCATTTGTAACTGATATAATTTTCTAATTCCTCTGGTGAAGCTCTTTCTATTCATGTATTTATTTTATTTATATTCATCCCCTATCCACTGCAAAAAAAGATGTGTTCCACCTGTCAATCACAGTGAGTGATCACTTAGTTCTCTGCAGCACACTCCCCATGGAATGAATAATTACGTAGTGACATCACAGCACTGCCCTTCTCTGCAAGCATACAACCAAAGTGGAAATGAAAGCTAGTCGTGAGTCACAGAGCACAGGGGGAGGGCGGAAATACCAGTTTGGATAGGCATGGTTATTTAAATAACATTTACATACTTTCACTGCCCAACAGTCTTCAGGAATAGACTGGACTAGTGCACTAGCTGCCTGCAGGGTGTGAAGATGCTTATACCAAGAAAACTACAGAGAGTACAGTAATCATTTTTACATGTTTCAAAAGGTCTGCCTTAGCAGTATTCAAGGGTACTATTAGTATCCTACTGAAAAATGACCCGACAGAGTGCCTTTAATCCTCCAGCCCACACGCCTTTTATTAAATTTGGTATGTTTATTCTATAATGCCTTATTCAAATGTCCATATATTACAATTTGAGTCCAGACTCTGATGCAAAGGATCCAGCGTGGTCCTAGCCTGATACATGGCAGTACACATTATGCACCATCATATCATTGTAGAGCATAGGATTATAGCGTGTATTTATATCTGCCTGGTGACATGATTGCTATTTGAAGGGAGTGTAACCCTGTTCAAACATTACGTAGGATGGATATCAGGGGCAGGATTGTAGTGTGACCATGGGGCCGGTGGGCGTGCCCCATGTTCATACAGAAGTATGAGGGGGCAGGAATGTAAGATGATCCTGGAGCCCCCTGGGTTCACACCCCCGACACACCACCTACTCTCAACAGCAGCATGACTGAATTTCTTTGTCCCTGAAGGGAGGGGTGAGAGCTAAGGAGCAGATATGATTTTATTGATTTATAAGTGATCTGTAGATCCTAGAATTGTAGTGGACAGCTCTGCTTCATCATATAGGAAGGCAGGGACAGTACATACACATTTTATCTTCCTGGAGTTACCCTTTAAGTCATTTAATGTAATTCTGTGCAATTACTGAATGGTGAAGAATGAGACCTTTTGTTCTCCATCTTCTCTCTTGTGCTACGATCCTCTTCTCCAAGAGAATTGGATCACTCAGAGTTGACACTCAGATCCAAGTGTCATCTGCATAATTGAAAAATGAATCTATGCTCCTGTGACTGCAGCCATACACAAAGGCTCAACATTCTTGGGTTTACGATGGATAGAGGGAAGAAAGTCACCACCAGATACCTGGCAGCTGCTTATCTTCCCTGAAAACAAAAGAATCTGAGACTACATCTCATAATCTAAATGGGATTTATTGTTAAATAGATCTTGGACAGGATGAGCTTGATGTACTTGCTTTGATAATCAATGTCACAATGGCTGTATACTCCTCTTTGAAAGTTTGAACCCGACGTCTGCCTCCTCACCTAATATACAGCTCCTCAGTGCCCCCCCCTCAGCAGTGCCTGCTTTCTTCCATGTTACACCCACCGCTGGTATATTATTGTGTAACTAGTATGATTTAATATTTGTGACGTCCGTGTAAAGCCGCACAATATGTTGTATTACAGCAGCCGTCACTATGTCAGTATTAGATCGGGATAATCTGCTGCTGTCCTGGGATTCAGCCATTGGACACCGGTTTCTTTTAATCCTTGAGATTATTTGCTTTTTTTCGCTTTTTTCCTTCTCTGTCCACATTGTAATACAGACGGACTAGCGTTCTGGTCACCCGCACTTGTCTCTGTAAATCGTCTTTGGCTATCGATCTGAAGCCATTTGTAATTTGCAACCAATTTTGCTGCTGCAATAAAACTCAGAGCGAGCAAAGTTTTCAGATCTGTCATGGGAGGGACTGTTCTGTAAATGTCTATGTATGTATGTGCTTTTTCCATCTATGTATGTATGTGCTTTTTCCATTACTACATTTATCATATACTATGTGTGGTATCTTTAGTGTATTATTGATCACATTACCCACTATATTGAGTACATTGTATGATAAAATTCGTCCATTTGATTACTCTCTTGGAATTGTAGATGAACCCAGCGATTCAGGACGTATGCTGATGATAGAAAACTCCGCAAAGAGCCTTCTTTCTTGGGAATCCATGCCACATTGTGGCAGATTTACCCATGTTTTCGCACCTAAACCTTGGTGAGAAATGGTTCGAAATTTGGCACAAAATGTTGCGTGAAGTTAAAGGCTACGTTCACATCCTGCTCATTTCTGTATTTACGCACCACCGTTTTGCGGATGCGCAAATGCAGTGAAACACCTTGACGTTAGCTGTCCCAGCCAAGTCAATGCATTTCACTGTTTTCCATTCACACGCTGCGTTTTTTACGCATCCACTTTTGGGCTGAAAAGCAGATTTCTTAAAAAGAATGAATATGTTCACTTTTTGCGCTTTTCTCCTGTGCTTTATCCTCACCTCGGCGCGTTCCCCCGGTGATCCCTCCTCATCGCCGCGGCACAGGACCTTTGGGGGACCCGAGACGGATGTCGCCCAGTCACATGGTGCTGCGGGGTCCTAGAGATGTGAATGAGGAGCGCTCACCGGTGGAGCGATGCAAGGTAAGTAAAAAGTGCAAGAAGAAAAGCACAGCGGTGCTCACACACAGAACGCTGCGTTACGTGAGGATCCATTCTTGGTGCAGTTTTGCACCAAAAACAGATCCTCACAACGCAGAATACGCTTGTATGGACCTAGCTAAGACTACATTCAGACACACCGTTTTTGTTCTTTTCTGTTTTAGTCCATTTTTTAGCTGGAGAACCGATCTGTTTTAAAAAAAAAACGCAGCACCCCTTCACACTGTGCATTTTTGGTACGTCTTTTGGGCTGTTTTTTTTTCCCATTTATAATGGTGCCTTAGAGAAAAACAGAGGAGAAAAACGCCACAGACACAGAAACTACATGGACTTTCGTTTGATGGATCACTCCTCCAAACAAAAAAGAACAGATCACTCAAAAATTCCCAGTCTGAATGGCCAAAAGTGACCGGGAATTTATTTGAGTGATCCGTTTTGTACCATGCACTGCAAAAAATGGATGCAAAAATGCACCGTGTGAATGCAGCATTAGACTTTTATAGACCCTTTATTTCTAAATTGACAAATGGGTGTGCCTTTGAGCAAATGAGTGTGGTTTAAATTGTAAAAAAAGGCGTATACGGTATATCAATATTTGCTAATGTACAAAATTAGAGTAACCAGTCTACCACATGGGCTCATCCACGGATGCCCAACCTTTGCTGATCATATTGACTTATTCAATACCCCCCCCCCAGGCTGCATAAAACTTAAAGGATTACCCTCTGATAAATTGTGCACAAATGCTGTTCGATAAGAGTCTAGAAGTGGAACCAACCTGAGTTGGTTCTCCATGGACTATAGATCTTCGTGTTGAACTCAAATGCCATTAAATACAATGGAGAGATCTCCCTACACTGATGGCCATCTGAACTCCTATTCCATATTTTGAGGCCAAACAGGGCTAAGGCTCAATCTCTTTAATACAAGGTGGCAGCTCAGTCCTCAAGGGCCACAAACAGGATTTCCTAAGCATTGCTCAGGGGTTGGAATCATCACTTGTGGAGGTGATTGTTACCACTTGTGCAATACTAAGGAAATCCTGAAACCCTGCACTATTTGTAGCCCTTGAGGACTAGAGATTCCCACCCCCTGTCCTAAGGCTAGCTTCACACCACAGTTTTTGGGATCCTGTTCTGTCCGGTTTGAACAGGACAGAACAGGATCCGGTTTTGCCTCCCATGTATCCTTTTGGTGCCGTATTGGTCCTATTTGGCCATCCGTTTTTGTGTGTTCTGTGCAGGATTTGTTTTTGTCCGTTTTTTCACTGTCCCCAAAAACGGACCCTGCAGCATTTTTGGGCTCTGGTGAAAAAATTGGACAAAGCTGGACAGAAACGGATCTGGGGCGATCCGCCGCACATAACATGTGAGTCTATGGGTGCCGGATCCATGAAAAAATCGGCTCGCTTCCCGGATCGATTTTCAGCACAGAGCATGCTCTGAAATCCTGCTGTGCAAACTTCAGCACCATTGTCAGCACCACTTCAAGCACAAGCAGTGCAGAGACAGGCAGACTTCAGCACCATGGACAGCGTCAGAAAAGGAATTCTGCAAAAAAACGGATCCAGGACCATATTTGGCCACACTTTCTACACATCCTGGCCTCTCAGGTTCTGTCAGGGTGATCCTGCGAAAAAACAGGATCCTCCCTGACAGCCGAAAGCCGTGGTGTGAAGCTAGCCAACTGTGTGATCCTGCTACGTATTAGGCCATGTAGCACTCTTCCTTGCATTTATGCTGACACTCACAAAGAATCATCTATGTGATCAGATGGTTCGGGACCACACAGAATGGCATTGTGGGCCGGGCTGCAGGTTATGTGCCCCTAGTCCAGTGTTTCTAAACTCCAGTCCTCGGGACCCACCAGCAGGTCGTGTTTTGGGGATTTTCTTAGTATTGCACAGGCGATCGTTTAATAACCTGCACAGGGGATAATTCCAACACCTGTGCAATACTAAGGAAATCCTGAAAACACGACGTGTTGGTGGGTCCCGAGGACTGGAGTTGAGAAACACTGCCCTAGTCTAAGTCTACACCATTTGTTAATTGGTTTACTTTGTACTGAAATTTGCACCAAAATTGTGGCGCATGATGGTGGTGTGTTAAAACTTACCTCCAACCCGCCAAGCCTTGCCCTCCCTTCACGGATTAGGACCACCCCCTGGACTCCTTCATTCAAACACCAAGGGTTTCAATGAATAAAATGCAAATGTTAATGAAACGTTTCCCACACAAATGTCTATCAATCTGATCAGCTCCTTCTGCTCTCTACCATCCTGCCCGCAGATCAGATATCCTTTTTAGCAGGACTCATTCCGTGTAATTTCCCAGGTGAAATGTGATGGGCGCCACCAGCTTCCTGCTGTCACGTGAGATGATCACTGAGGGTTTCAGGAGCTAGACGAGATGGTCTCACTGTCAGAAAGCTGCTTTAGGCCATGTTCACACACTGCGTTTTTGGTGCAGTTTTGTCACAAATCTGCATACGATTTTTATAGCAGCAAAGTTGATGATAATGCTGAAGTTTTGAGCATGCATTCCTTATTTTTTTTTCCTTGCAGATTTGGGGCATAAAAAAAATCTGCAGCATGTCAATTCTTGTTGCATTTTTGCAACTTTTTTCACCAATTGACTTAATGAAGTGATGAAAAAGTGCAACAAAAAACAGGGATGTGCACACAGTGCATTATTCCTTTAAAGGCATAAGCTGTTAAATAATGTAATGTCACCATGAGGAGTAATGTGCTGTGCAGGATCTCTCTCTTTAATTTAATATATGTTATTTATTAGTGAAAAAAATGCATGGCACAAAAACTCATTGGTATTAACGGCAAAGCTGAATCTGGCTGTGCATTTTCCCTGCAGTGGCCTCTGCAGACCGGATGTTGTATTAGGCTATGTTCACACTGGACGTTTGATTTGTTTTTGGTGCTGTGGTTTTTTTTTTTTTTTGGTTTTTTTTTTTCATTTTTTTTTAAAAAACTGTCAAACCGCAAAAATGGATCGTTGCTTCGAACATCTTTTTGCCAGCAAAGGGGAAAACACTTGATTTCCCCAGATTTTGCGTGTGCAGGATGCTAGTTGGTTTTTTGACATGTGGATTAACGTGGTACATGAAAAGCGTTTCCAGAAAATAATGAGCGTCCAATTATTGCTCTGTTTTTCTGCTGCGCTTTCTGCACCACTAACATCAAATTACTTACCCTCCCCGCGATCCCACGATGAGCTCCAGTGATGTCTTCCTTCCGGGCATCAGTAGAACCTGTGGGTAGTCTGCTACTGTACTTACAGGACCTATGCCCCATGTGACTGAGACTCAGTCACATGGGGCACAGGTCCTGTAAGTACTGTACCAGACTACCCACAGGTTCTACCGATGCCTTGAAGGAAGACATCACTGGAGCTCATCGTGGGATCGCGGGGAGGGTAAGAAAGTGTGTGTGTGTGTGTGTTGTGTGTGTGTCTTGTGTCTGTCTGTTTGTCTGTGTTGCCTGAAAACCAAGCAAAAAAGCAATGGATGATGCGCTTGTCATGCTTTTTTGCAAAAAGAGGAGATCCATTCTTGCTGCAGAACTGCACAAAAAAACGGATCTATAAAAAATCTGAGCACAAACGCTCTATTTTAGCTTTACCTTACAGTCAAATAAATGGCTGGCCATACAAATCTTGGACAGGTCGTGTCCATTAGACTCAAGGGTGTCTGTAAATGTGTCGTCTTTCTGGGACATCATTCGTGGATGGGATCTGAGCTGCATTCGCTGTGAACAAGGAAACTATGTCAGGACAAATGACGTTTAGTCCTCTGGGGCTTTATAAAGATCAAGCTGTAATTTGCTTTTTATTTTTAGGATGAATTAATAGAAATGCATACAGCACAATTTTATATATATATATTTTTTTTAAATCAAATTTAGGCCACTGCTAAAGGCTGGGTTACACATAACGATGTGCCAGCGACCCGACCAACGATCGCTGCCACATCACTATGTGATCGCTGGTGAGTTGCCAGACAGGCAGAATCACCAGGGAGCCGTGTAACGACCTCGACATCATGCAAAAGAATATAAACTATTCTTTTCCACGATGTCGAGGTCCCGCTACTGTATTCAGCGGGAGAATGCTGGTAACCAGGGTACACATCGGGTTACTAAGCACAGTGCACTCTGACAGCACGACTCTTGACAGCACGACTCTACAGACCACAGCACGACTCTGACAGCACGACTCTTAGACAGCACGACTCTGACAGCACGACTCTAGACAGCACGACTCTTGACGTGAAATCAGTAAGCCAAACATCCGACTCCAACTTCTCAATTTCACTGAATCCAACTCCACCAAAATGGACAGCAGACTCTGACTCGACACTCTGACTCTGTTTAACTCTGAGGTTACACTTGTCTGGGTGTTTGTGATTTTAGGACATTGTGGAGAATGTGACCCGGAGGTAGAATACCATCTGTGCGAGAGCGCGCACGAGACAGACGCCTGACGCTTTACACCTGTCATCACTTCTCCTGTGCAAATAATGACACTCCGCAAAACTGCATGCAACCATTCCTAATTCAGTGATCCAGTCTTGTGGGTTGTTCATCATTTGGAAAGGATCACTTCTTGTTCGGACGCCAAACCGGATCGGGGCGAGAGAGAGAGACATAAGCAGAGTGAATCTGTCCAAGGATCTAGGAGAGAAGTGCCCAGTTTAGGCTCATGGTGGTTTGTCCTGATGAAGAAAAGTTTTGTTTCTAAATGTGTCAACTTGTAAAACTTCACTTTAATATGCTTTATCATTGGATCTCTAACCGTGCAGATTTTAACCTGTTCCTCTCCTTTAGTTTGCACTTTAGGCTTGTAGGATTCATGTGGGCAAGTACAAGCTTTTATAAGGGTTTTTCAATAATTGAAGAAAAAAAAGTAGCATAGATTAGAAATGTAATATCTGAAAAGACAGAAACTTGATTGGTGAGACCAAGTACATTAGAAATTTGCAAATCTTCTCCCAATATGATTTTATCAAAGTCTCGGAGGACAGGGTATCTCATGCCAAACTCTTTGTAGATCCCGCACTTTCGCCTTTCCAGCTCTTGCACAGTGGATCCGATTGTTCTTGTACTTCAATTAGACGTTTGTGGCGCAATCGTGGGATTTCAGAGGGGCTTGGGATAACATGCCCTGTCCTTGGGCACATTGGGTGGAGTTAATGCATTTCTGGTAACAGTGTCTCTGTGTCTGCAGACTCGTAATTTGCAAATAGAAAAAAAAATTAAGGGTGTGTTCATACACTGCGTATTTGCTGCATATTTTTACGTTAGTGCTGTTGTAGTTTTTATAGCCAAAAACCAGGATTGGAACAATAAAAGGAAAGGTCTGATAGAAACAAGTGCTCCACTTCTGTATTTATCACCCACTCCTGGTTTTGGCTACAAAAAACTGCAAGAGCACTTGCGTAAAAATACGCAGCAAATATGCAGCGTGTGACTGCACCCTAAGATGGACTTTGTCATCAAAATTATGGTCAGGAAATACTTCTACAGAAAGTAATAGCGCAGCGGAGGATGGTAGTGTGGCGGTTTGGGGATATAGAAAACACCTGAATCCTTTCCTAATAATGTCACCAATCAAAACATGGTGTTGTATGGGCAGGAAATGACTGCACAAACAAAGCTCAGGCGCCCAATGCACCCTTGGTGTAGCCAAACAAATCAGTGTCTCTTCCTACCTACTTGATGAGAATCCAATAAGGTGAGAGTTAAGACCTGGGAAAGGGAAGGATTAGCATTTGTACTATCTGAATCAAATTCTATCTACGGTATATATTTTCCCTCTATCTCAGTCCTTTCCTATCTCTGATAGTGTCAGAGTTGTCAATCAAGGAGGAGGAGGCAGATGGATGCAGAACAAATCAGTGCAAATAGTCACATGCAAAACATTCTGTACCTTCCTTAAATAAATGGTAGATGGGGGGTACCTATGTTTTTGGCCACACCAAAGGTGCACAGAGCAGAGTGCCTGTGCTTGGTTTGAATAGTTCATTAGTGCTGACAGAGTCCCTTTTAAAAGGGTGCTCCATCACTGAGTAATGCAATTATACTATGTATATACACAGTGCCTTGTGAAATTATTTGGCCCCCCTGAACTTTTCAACCTTTTGCCACATTTCAGGCTTCAAACATAAAGTTATAACTTCTACTATTTTTGTGAAGAATCAACAACTGGTGGGACACAATCGTGAAGTGGAATGAAATTTATTGGATATTTTTAAACTTTTTAACAAAAGCTGAAAAGTGGGGAGTGCAATATTATTCGGCCCCCTTGAGTTAATACTTTGTAACGCCAACTTTTGCTGTGATTACAGCTGCAGTCTCTTGGGGATGTCTCTATCAGTTTTGCACATCGAGAGACTGAAATTCTTGCCCATTCTTCCTTGCAGAACAGCTGGAGCTCAGTGAGGTTGGATTGAGGCGTTTATGAACAGCAGTTTTCAGCTCTTTCCACAGATTCTCCATTGGATTCAGGTCTGGATGTGACTCGGCCATTCTAACACCTGGATACGTTTATTTTTTAACCATTCCATTGTAGATTTTGCTTTATGTTTTGGATCATTGTCTTGTTGGAAGATAAATCTCCGTCCCAGTCTCAGGTCTTTTGCAGACTCCATGATGCTGCCTCCACCATGTTTGACAGTGGGGATGATGTTTTGAGGGTGATGAGCTGTGTTGCTTTTACGCCAAACATATCGTTTTGCATTGTGGCCAAAAAGTTTGATTTTGGTTTCATCTGTCCAGAGCCCCTTATTCCTCATGTTTGGTGTCTCCCAGGCGGCTTGTGGCAAACTTCAAACAAGACTTTTTATGGAAATCTTTGAGAAATTGCTTTCTTCTTGCCACTCTTCCATTTAGGGCTCAGACACACTCGTCTGAGTTTGACGAACGAGTCTCTGAAAGGGCTGGAGCTGTCACCCTGAACGGCCTCTCCCTCTCTGGACGGGAAGTGTGGAGCTGCACAAAAACACAAACAGCCGACAGCCCCTTCATGACAGGGAGAGGCCGTTCTGGGTCACTGCTCCAGCCTGTTCCGAGTCTTGTCTGTCAAATGTGGATGAGTGTGTCCGTGCCCTAAGGCCAGATTTGTGCAGTGTACGATTGATTGTTGTCGTATGGACAGATTCTCCCACCTCAGCTGTAGATCTCTGCAGTTCATCCAGAGTGATCATGGGTCTTTTGGCTGCATCTCTGATCAGTCTTCTCCTTCTTCGAGAGAAACGTTTAGAGGGACAGCCGGGTCTTGGTAGATTTGCAGTGGTCTGATACTCCTTCGATTTCAGTATGATCGCTTGCACAGAGCTCCTTGAGATGAGTTAAGACTTGGGAAATCTTTTTGTATCCAAATCCGGCTTTAATCTTCGTCACAACAGTATCTCGGACCCACCTAGTGTGTTCCTTGGTCTTCATGATGCTCTCTGCACTGGAGACAGAACCCTGAGACAATCACAGAGCAGGTGCATTTATACAGAGACTTGATTACACACAGGTGGATTCTGTTTATCATTACCAGTCATTTAGGACAACATTGGATCATTCAGAGATCTTCACTGAACTTCTGGAGTGAGTTTGCTGCACTGAAAGTAAAGGGGCAGAATAATATTGCACGCCCCACTTTTCAGTTTTTTATTTGTTAAAAAAGTTTAAAATATCCAAAAAATTTCGTTCCACTTCACAATTGTGTCCCACTTGTTGATGATTCCTCACAAAAAAAATAGAATTTATATCTTTGTTTGAAGCCTGAACGACTGCAGCACTCCACAAGCGATGTATATTGCCTTTAAAGGCCTACAGGCATCTAAGTGGTGGACGTTTCGGTCCATTCCGGACAATGAAGGATCCTGAAGATTTGCGTCCTGCTTTGATCCTTTTCTGTTTTTCTAGCAATGAACAAGCCTTGAGCTTGCTGAGACTTGCAGTCCGATACTCTGTGGTGCGGGGGTTTTCCAATGCTGGCTCTGTCTCTTCCCTGACTCTTGCAGGTCTCTCTTTCGTGTTCTGACTTGTTGTCTCATAATAACAATGTAATAATAATTCGCTCCAGTATCTTTAGTGTCAGTTATTGTCGACCTCTGGCCCATGAAGGAGCTGTCATCATCGCTGCTGTTTCAGTTTCTTCCATGTAACCTGATTCTTGGATGGAAACTCTGAATCTCATCCCCTCTGGGAAGGAAATCGCGCTGTATGGCAAGCAGTGAACAAAGCATCTCTCAGACATTGTTGTGAGATGTACCTGTCTCTTGCACACACAGAAGAAACAGCCATTTTTTTGTGGCTGAACACTATTTTTCGACTTGTCTGCGCTCGCTTACCTTGCTAACACAGACCATGCTGTTGTCACACTTAATCGGCAAACAAGCGTTCCCAAAAATTATCGTTCTTGATCATAGTCCTGTGTAAAAATGCCACCAATCAGACTATAAATGCACAAAGCTCCTATTTGTCCATTTATGTCGGTCATTACACCATTGTTTTCATCAGCACATGACCCTATGTAAGCAAGGTGTGCTGCCGACAATATGCATGCACCCTTTATGGGCACAGAACAATGGTATTAACTGTCCAGTGCATGTCGGCCCATGTTACCGGACTAGTAAAGGAGTATAGATCGATTTGCCTATAGTTGATCAGCTCGTGTAAATGGAAAGGTCCAATTACATGTTTTCTGCTCAGAAATATCACTGTCTTTATATGTGGAGCTCATTTGAAAGCCTGTTAACCTAGGTCACCCCAAACTGTACAGAGACAGAACAGCCCCATTCCACATACATGAAGTCAGCAGTACATTTTGCTTTGCCACTCAGCATTGTGCTGCCGACTGATTTAGTGGCCCACTTGGTTAACATTGCAATTGGCATGGATTTGCAGCAAGAACCACAGCAGAAATATTCTGCCCCCTTTGCATTGCAAAGGGTGAATTCCACAAGTAATTTGTCAAAGTTGCAAGTAACATGAGGATTTTGCAATGGATTTACTGTAATCCTCCATCTTTAGAGCTTTAAAGGGACTTTTGTCAGCCACGAATGACTGTTTAGACCAAGTACAGGTAGGTGCTCTGTGCATCATGGCGGGGACAAAAATTTAGGTGCACCTTACTACTTGCTTGTTTCAATCTATCTTCGCCCCTGTTTGGCTCCTGTCAGAATCAGGGGTGTGGAGTTGGTAAGTAAGCCAAACCTTAATTTCCCTGAATCCAACTCCACCAAAATGGACACCAACTCTTGACTCCATGAATTTGACTCCACAGCTCTGGTGTGTAGTCGTTTAGCCAAATCCCCCGACTCCGATTCCACCAAATTGGACTCCAACTCTACAGCTCTGGTCAGAACTGTCAATCAAAGAAGGGGTGGGGGTGGAGATGGAGGGGAAAACAGGCAGGCAGGAAGCAAGGTGCACCTAAGTCATTAACCCCAAATGATGTACAAAGGTCCTGTACTTGGTTTGAACAGTCATTCTATGCTAACAAAGGCCCTTTAGTTGGGTGGTTGCCCAATTTTCTCTCCTTCCAGAACATCTAAGTATGGTGAGACCCATCCTCATTCTCACATCCTGGTTTGCAGCTTCCTGGTAAGGCGCCTACAAACCTTTTGGAACTTGGTAAAACTGTTCAAGAATTTTCCCTTAAGGAAAGAAATTGTAGTTACAGCCACGACAGCTAGTGTCCAGCTTTGCCAGATTAACATATGTCAAAAAATATTAGTGATAAGTGAGCACTGCCATGTTCGGGTGCTCTGTATGAGCAGTTGGACGTTCACATGGGCACGAATTGAGGACCGAGTATAATGGGATGTCTACCTGAAAAATGCTTGAGATCCTTATTGATTACCATTATACTTCGTACCTGATTCAGTCATCCAAGCATCTAACTGCAGGGCTGTGGATTTGGTAAACCTGACTCTGACTCCTCAATTTCCCTGAACCCAACTCCGACTCCACCGAAATGGACACCGACTCTGCAACAATGGCTGTGAAGTCAGTAAACCAAAAATCTGACTCCTCAATTTTCATGAATCCGACTCCACCAAAATGGGCTCCAACTCATGACTCCGACTCCACAGCCCTGATTTCTAGTACCGAGCACCCAATCACGTGCTCACTAATTACTAGTCTTCATTCATCTTTCTAAAACTCCTGAATGGAAAAGCTGCCAAATTACAGAATCCAGTGATTCCTTCTCTACTTGGGAGCTGTAATGGTGGCCATACTTATAGCCACTAGGCTTTTCTGAGAGCAGATGTAACTAAGAAGCGTTAGAAAGTGGCTTCACCAACTCCAAGGTAGTCTTGTGCCTCGGACATGAAGGAGTGAAGTTTTCTGCTTTCATATTCATTCCCTTCTCCGCTATTTCGTGGAAGTTTTCATGCTCCTCATTAAGCCTCGACGTTTCTCTTGCACCATGCCTCATGTGTTCACATTTCACGGCGCCTCCGGCGTCTCGCTCTTGTCATTTTAATTAAACTCCTACCTCTCGAATAGATGCACCTACTTAAGTGGATTAAAGAAAATTGTATTTCTTATTTCCAGGTAGATTGTGTGCGAGTAATAAGTGTAATTGTCTATCTCCATGTTCAACCTCTGATCCTAAATTATTACTCACACATCAGTTTAATAACCATCTCCGCTTCCTGCGTCCTAGAAATAAGGAAATACAAGTAAATATGAAGAATTTCCACCATTAGATCGTTACACCTTAGATTTCTGAGCCGTAGTTTTCACTGAACACTAACACCAAAAAAATCGTATGTCGGCATCTTGACCCAGTGCAAACCTACTGAGCCGATTCCTCCCAACCCAGACCCCATACACATGAATGCTTGTTTTGAATGAGCATGCATGTGTTTTTAAACATGTCTGACAGCAGCTTATCTCTATTTACAAAGAAAGATTTGGGCGTCAAAATTCACCATGCCCGATCATTCTTCACCCCAGTATCATTGGTCCCCATACACTTAACAAAGACTGGTCTTAAAGGGAACGAACCACCAGGATTTAACCACCTGTGAATCAGTGGAGCAGATGATTGATGTGTGCAACATGACATCACTATTTGTTTTTTTTTTTTTTTATCCCTCCCCTGTGGGCTTGTCTTTTTACTGTAAGCTGAACCCCCTCTCACCTTCCTGTCATCCAGACTCATCCGGGAAAGGGGGAGGTCAGCTTACAGTAGACTGCCAAACCTGCCGGGTCTGCCGCAAATTTCAAATAAACACTGATGTGAAAGCTGCCTTATTGTAATATAGTAACATGCAGAACCTGCAGAAATTCAATAATGCTGTAGAAGGACCTGTGGTGATGTCACGATTATGTGCGGAGACAAACAAGTCTAAAGTTAAAGAAATGTAGGCTTGGCTCCGCCCATTATGGTCGTGACATCACCACACGTCCTTCCAGAACATGAATTTCTGTAGGTCCTACAGTGATGTTAATATATTACACTTTGGTGGGGAAGAGGGGGTGTGACTACAATTAAAAAAGTGCATGACTAAGGCTGGCTTCACACTTGCGTTTGAGAGCGCAGCTTACCGAACGCAGCCAAACGCTTGCGCACTGCGTTCGTATGTTTAACATGGGAACGCATGTGCCTGCGTTTGGCTGCGTTCGTTGCATTTGCGTTCGGATGCGCCCAATTTGTGCACCCTCCGAGCACACTCCGAACGCAGCGTGTTGCATTTTTTGTGCGGTCGCTGGCACTTGTTTTATCTGCAAGCGCCTGCAAGCGCACAAACCATGCATTGAAGTCAATGGATCCGCAGTGTCCTCCGCATGACAGCGCAGGAGAACGCTGCGGATCTCATTGAAATCTCTCCCGGTGGCCGGGATCAGCTGTTTCTTATCTCATGCACCGATATCACCCTATTCGGTGTCGGCGCGGGAGATTTAAACAGCTGTCAGATCAGCTGTTTCTCCCGGCTGACAACCGGCGGGAGATCAGCTGTGCCGGGAGGAGGAAATCTCTGCCGCTGATCTCCTCCTACCGGCCGCCCCCGAGACAGCTGATTGGCTGGCCGGGCTGATACTAATGTGAACGCATGCGGAGATTCTCCACTACGTTCCCATTAGTATGGGCTGCGTTTGCACCTGCGTGCCATAAGCATGCGGACACATACGCAAATGTGAACCCAGCCTAAATGTAGATTGACGTGACTGATGCCAGCTGAAGTCTCCACCCCGATGACTGTTTGTTTGTGCAGGTACCCAATGCAAATTTATAAACATCTAAAGTGCTTTTTTTATCATAAATACATGTATTCTTTTAAAACCAGGTTAGTGATGCACAGAGCATGATCTAAATA
Organism: Allobates femoralis; assembly: GCA_033576535.1. Lineage (NCBI taxonomy): Eukaryota > Metazoa > Chordata > Amphibia > Anura > Aromobatidae > Allobates > Allobates femoralis. Next base: position 43,473,278 of record JARQOC010000010.1, read on the forward strand.
CATGGGAGCAGTTTAAAAACAAAAAAGAGTGGCCTTTAAGGGTTTGCAACAGCTATCAAATGTGTACAGTTGAGTCACACCACTTATCCAGGTGAGCACTACCAACTCATTGCTATACATTTGTCAATAGATAAAACCCTTCTGCGCTCCTCTTTCTTCCCGCATTGTCTCTATTATTTTCTACTTTTTTTTTCTTTCTCTCTATTATTTTCCCAGTTTCTGTAGGATGACTCATTCACAGTTAGGCCGGTTTCACATTGCAATTTTCAGTCATCCGATTGTATCCGTTTCAAAACGGATACACTCGGATCTGAAATCGGGGATCGGATCGGATGTGCCACTATTGGCATCCGATTTTGGCACCATCCGATGCTGTCTGATTTAATCATGGGCACAAAATCATAGCCTGCTGCGATTTTGTGTCCGTGACTCAAATCTGACAGCATCGGATCAGTGCTGATCCGAGTGCACACAAAATGTGAGCCTATGGACATCGGATCCGAGTTCACCTCAGATCCGATGTCGGCTCCGTGGTCCCTGCATCTTCCTTCCCCCATCTTCTCTATTCTGTCCCCCCCCACTCAGGTATTCTACTCTGTTTCCTCCCCCCCCCCGCTATTCTATTCTGTCCCCCCGCTCCTCTCTCCTGATCTAATCCCTATCCTGTCCCCTGTTCTCTTTACCTTGTCACCGGCTCCCAGGATGCGACACCATCAGGGCTGAAGGGCCTGTGGTGATGTCACAGAGCCAGTCAGCTGATGTGTCATGTGGTCGGCTCTCTGACATCACCACAGGTCCTTCTGCCCTGATGATGTCGCATCCTGGGAGCCGGTGACAGGTGATGTATACTCCGGGAGGGGTTTTTCTTTTTTTAAATACACAGTGAACAGAACAGAGGACAGATAGGGATTAGATCAGGATAGAGGAGCGGGGGGGGGGTGACAGAATAGAATAGCGGGAGGAAAAGATGGAGGAGGCAGGAGCAGGGAGAGACAGGATCCACACGGATCCTGCATAGAATCGGATCGGATGGCTATCTGCCATCCAATTGCAGGGATCCGTGTGTATCCGTGGCTGTCCGGGGGATCCTGCAAAAAATCGGATCCCACGGACAGCCACTGAATCGCAATGTGAAACCGGCCTTGCCAGTGGCATCATCCTCGGTGGGCGGTTAACCGATTCTTCTGTAATATACCAAGAGAGCAATAATGATCCTCATCACGTCAGCGTAATGCCGGGTTACGCTGTGACAGTCCTGGGGCCGCATTGTAGCCTTTTATTACTACTTATAAATAGCAGATGCAGTATTGGAGCAGTTTACCTAAGGTTCCTATGAATCAAGACCTGTAATAGCTGAAGGAAAAACCTGCGAGAAAAGAAAACAAAAAGCTGATTATTTATTAAAGGTCTGCGCACCTCCTGACCTTCACTGGAGGGAAGGAGGAAAGTTATTAATGGCACAACAACAACATCTTGGGGTTAGAGTCTGGCAATTACAGCAGTGAACTTTGTTTTTCTTGGTACCCCTATATGCCGCCATCAGCCAGTGTATAATGCTTTTAATTCATGGCTGTAACAATTATTTACTTCCTCTATTAAAACCGCTTGTTCCAAAATACACATTAGTGGAATTTTGAATGTAAGAGAGGATCATATCACATGAATGGGTAATGCAGTCCTGAAAGGCTGCTAATTTAAAGTCATTTACAGTGTTTCCAGCAGAAGTATACCTTTTACCTACATTTTTTTTTTTTTGTGACAACAGGCTGTGGATAGAATTAGACTCCTTCCCCCTCTGGCAGCAAACAATAGAGTCCCTTCTTGCATTCCCTGGAGGACTATTCTCAGCTAATTTAAAGTACAGTAATTTACAGTGTTTCTAGTATAAAAATACCTTTATCATTATTTTTCTTCTTCTGGAAACATGGTGTGGATAAAATCAGACTCCTTCTCCCTCTGCCAGCTAACAATATAGAGAAGGTATTTTCTCAGCTAATTTAAAATCATTTACAGTGTTTTTCACTATAAAAATGCCTTTTTTATATTTTTTTTCTGGCAGCAGGCTTTGGTTAAAATCAGACTACTTTCCCCTCTGCAGCTAAAAATATAGTCCCTTCTTGTTTTCCCAGGAGAGTCTTCTTAACTTTTCTGCCATGATACTACAGATGCTATATGCTCCTTCCCTGACCGTAAGCTGAACCATGGAGAAGCCTGGCCATGAGGAGAGAGGCTGAGCCGCGCTTGGCTCATGATGTGGGCCTATACTATATATCTGGCACCACTATAGTTTGTAAAGAAATGTCTTTGATAATTGTTAAAATTTTTATAACATTTTTGAGCATAACAAAGAAGGAAAAGGGGCTGAGTCCTCAGGTCCATCATGAAGTACAATGTAAATTACAATAATGGTATATCAAAAACCAGTATAACAAAAGTATAACTGAGGTAATGAACCTGGGGTTTGGGAGAAGATAAGCGGGGATAATTTATATATCATTATGGACATGGCAAAAGGCTCGATTTATCAAGGGATTTTTACCAGATTTACCGTAAACTGTCTGCAAAATTTTGCATCAGTTGGCATTTTCTGGCCAGCTCCGCTAAAGTACGTGGCACTTGCACAAGGCCACTTTAATGGTGTAAATCACAGCAAAAATGTGTTCCAGTGACCACACTGCTGTTATAATGTGCATCTTATGCCATTGCACCTATCATTAAGGCGGCCGTCACACGCATCAATTTCCTGCACGATATCTCTTAAGCAATCTGCTTTTTGATCGCTTAAGCGATATCGTTTGTGCATCGCTGCGTGTAATCAAGCGATTTTACACTGTAAAATCGCTTGATTGTTAGATCGCAGATTGGTGAGCCGGAGCTCATATCAAGCGATAATCGCTTGATCAATCTGCTTCATCGTGGTGTGTGACACCACAATGAACGATCTCCCAGTGGCAGAGCCTATGCTGGGAGATGGTATCTATGGTAAACGTCGGGTTACTAAGCGCCGCGCGGCGCCTAGTAACCCGATGTGTACCATAGTTACCAGCGATCTCGCTGCTCCACATCGCTGGTGAGTCTGCCTGTGTGACAGCTCACCCAGGATGTGAACGATATTGTTAGCGATCGCGCGTGCATGTGATCGCTAACAATATCGCTCACTAGATTGAAGCGTGTGACGGCCGCCTAAGACTGACGTGCCAATTTGGAGGATGGAAATCTCCACACATTCTACCTTTGGCTTTTATCTACAACCCCTGGCAAAAATTATGGAATCACCGGGCTCGGAGGATGTCCATTCAGTTGTTTAATTTTGTAGAAAAAAAGCAGATCACAGACACAAAACTAAAGGCATTTCAAATGGCAACTTTTTGCCTTGAAGAAACAGTAAAAGAAATATTAAAAAAAAAAATATGCTAGCCAGTAATGGTTACTTTTGTAGACCAAGTAGGAGGAAAACTGATGGAATCACTCAGTTTTGAAGAAACAATTACGGAATCACCCTATATCTTTTCATTCCCAAAACTAACACCTGCATCAAATAAGATCTGCTCATTAGTCTGCATCTGAAAAGGAGTGATCACACCTTGGAGAGCTGTTGCACCAAGTGGACTGACATGAATCATGGCTCCAACACGAGAGATGTCAATTGAAACAAATGAGAGGATTATCAAACTCTTAAAAGCGGGTAAATCATCACGCAATGTTGCAAAAGATGTTGGTTGTTCACAGTCAGCTGTGTCTAAAATCTGGTCCAAATACAAACAACATGGGAAGGTTGTTAAAGGGAAACATACTGGTAGACCAAGAAAGACATCAAAGCGTCAAGATCGGAAACTTAAAGCAATATGTCGCCAAAACAGCAAATGCACAACAAAACAAATGAGGAACGAATGAGAGGAAACTGGAGTCAATGTCTGTGATCGAACTGTAAGAAACCGCTTAAAGGAAATGGGATTTACATACAGAAAAGCTAAACAAAAGCCATCATTAACACCTAAACAGACAAAAACAATGGGCTAAGGAAAAGCAATCGTGGACTGTGGAGGACTGGATGAAAGTCATATTCAGTGATGAATCGCGAATCTGCATTAGGCAATGTGATGATGCTGGAACTTTTGTTTGGTTTCGTTCCAATGAGATTTATAAAGATGACTGCCTGTAAAGAACATGCAAATTTCCACAGTCATTGATGATATGGGGCTGCATGTCAGGTAAAGGAACTGGGGAGATGGCTGTCATTACATCTTCAATAAATGCCCAAGTTTACATTGATATTTTGGACAGTTTTCTTATCCCATCAATTAAAAGGATGTTTGTGGATGATGAATTCATTTATCAAGATGATAATGCTTCCTGCCATAGATTAAAAACTGTGAAAACATTCCTTGAAAGAAGACACATAAGGTCAGTGTCTTGGCCTGCAAATAGTCCGGATCTCAATCCATTTGAAAATCTTTGGTGGAAGTTGCAGAAAATGGTCCATGACAAGGCTCCAACCTGCAAAGCTGATATGGAACAGCAATCAAAGAAAGTTGGAGCCAGATTGATGAGTACTGTTTGTCACTCATTAAGTCCTTGCCTCAGAGACTTCCAGCTGTTATAAAAGCCAGAGGTGGTGCAAAAAAATAACAAAATACTAGTAATGTATTGGAGTGTTGTTTTGTTTGCTTGTTTGTCATGATGCCATATTTTTTTTTCCTCAGAATTGAGTAATTCCATCATTTTTCCCCCTGCTTGGTCTACAAAATTAACAGTTACTGGCTAGCATATTTTTTTTTTCCAAGATTTCCTTTAGTGGTTCTTCAAGGCAGAGAGTTGCCATTTGAAATAACTTTAATTTTGTAGAAAAAAAAAAGCAGATCACAGACATGGCACAAAACGAAACAACTGAAGGAACATCCTCCGAGCCAGGGGATTCCAAAATTTTTGCCAGAGGTTGTATGAGGATATTAGTGGTTGTCTGACGATGGGTCTCCTGATCCTCATGGTCTTTTGTGTGGACCTACATGTCTCGAACTGTTGCGGTCTCCTGGTCCAAATCCAACAGCCTCATCTAAACCTAAGGGGCTTTTGAGTTCAGGGTAGGAACACCCTTTGGACATTACAAACCTTGATGTTTATCAATGGGAAAGATGGAAAAAAAAAATCGAAAGGAACTTGTCTGGAATGGGTCCCCCTAAGAATTGGACCTTTATCAACAATTGGGTCTAAAATCGCCTCTGGCTTTTTTAAACTGTTCCTGCACGGCAGGACCGGATTTTGCTTGCATGACCCTTCTTTGGGCAGATAGATTTGTTGACTGAGCCACAGAGTCTCACCTGGGGGTATCAGCCCAACTCCACAGGTTCAGAGACCGTATATATCCGTCATGGATGGCTTAAGGGCCTGGATAGTTACTTATAGGACAGTTATCCATAGGCCTGGTATTTTCTGTAGTAACATATGGAAGCAAAATCTGGTCAATAAAGGAACAATACTGAAGAAGAATCGGTGTCTTTGAAAAGTGGAGCTGGAGAAGGATGTTATCAATATCATAGATGGCGAGAAGAACAAACACCTCAATTCTGAAACAAATCAAGCCAGACATGTCACTGGAAGCAAAGATCACCAAGCTGCAACTTATCTACACATCACACGAAGAGAGCAATCACTGGAGAAGGACATCATGGTGTGAACAATAGAAGGAACAAGGTGAAGAGGAAGACCAGCAACCCGATGGCTTGATACAATCAAGGGAACAGTGGAGAAGACAGTGGTGGACTTATCTAGGCTTGGTGAAGACCCTGGTGGACCCGTCTAGTATTGGCGAAGACCCCGGTGGACTTATCTAGGCTGCACAGGATCGATCTTCCTACAGAGCTTTCATCTGTTAAGTCACCATGGCTCGAGATCGAGATAAAGGTCATTAGAATAAATGAAAAAATATCTATAGGAGGCTGTAGATTGTCGACCTTCTTACTTCTTGAGGAGTGCTAATTTGCACACCTATTCCCAGAAGGCAGTGCACTTATGACTTCCCAGACCAGCTAGATCTCCATAAGGAGCACAATTGCCTTCGATGATCAGTACAGATATTCTCCGTCTGACTCCTGCCCCATCACGGCTTCTATTTATACGGTCCATCCACTTGTGCACACTTGATGTTATTTTTGCTTCTATTCCTATGAACCCTAGCTCATTGCTTTCCAAGACCGCAGCTCCAAGTTTTGCATATTTTATCACTGACATAAAGTACAAGTCCTGCGCTCCTTTTTAAATGCTGCTTTTTTTTTTTTTTTTCTTTACCGAATTAAAAATTGATGCAGTGTGTTTACCAAGTTAAAGCGTGGCGTCTGCATCCATAATATGCGGCTGCACAGCCGGCAGTATCACCGTACGGAGCAGACATCTGTTACACAAACTGCCCACATCTAAGAAATATGCCCTCCTCATCTGTGACTTTCTTTCTCTTTTTTTTTTTAAGGATAAAAGTGCTGATTTTGTTTAATGTCCCCGCCTGATGGCAGAGGATCCGTTCTAGTCCAAGGCCCGCGAGATGGGTAACGCGCGCCCCGTGATTTACAGCTGCGCTTAGTGCTTTTATTTGGCGATAAAAAATATAACGTTGCAAATTAAAAAAGGAGACCGAAACGACTAATGTTTTTTAAGAACGTTCCAAAAGCCCTGGGGAGGGGACCGGCTTTGAAATACTAACCGAATCTTTTGTCTGAACGGATGACTGTCTCTTTGTTATTGCCTTGCTACAGCCCAGAGGGCTACGTTCAATGCAGGGCACGTGGCAGGCAATGAGTTAATCAGGTTAGTTCTTAGGAAACTGTATGTTCATCTGCAAATACCAAAGCTCTGGGAAGGTTGGATGGCATCCAGTATCGGCGGCATTACAGATTCTGCACAACATATTACCCTGCATTTTTTACAATACTGAGTGGCAAATGTACTGCTCGAAGAAAATGCCACTTAGCCAGGGCTGAGCGGTGTCTACTGGTCTCATGATGGCCACCATGAAATCTCTACTTTTGTCATCCTCAGTGCTTCCCTGTAAGGAAAAAATGGCGTGATATTGTCAAGAACCTACATTTTTGTGATGACCCTTTCTTCTTTGTAAGCATTGAGGTCTGACTATAGCTTACATTAATTCATCCGTATGCTGTTAAAACCGCCTCATTTAGATGCATTTTGCTGAATTCCAGATTTCTGCAATGTGACTGGCATACTTGCAGAATGAACATCTGGAAGTCGGTGGATGGACTGGTAGATGTGTTTAGTGGTGATGGGGGTACTTTGAGGGCCAGTGGCGTGGCTCGGCGTTGTCTTCCGCGAATCAAACGAGTGTTAATTTTAAGTCCACGCGGTCGTGGAGCTGATTATAATAGAAACGGAAGTAGGGGGCAACACCTCCAGGCGGGGGGAGCTAAAGCTTACTAGTGGATGTGACCAGTTTAGTTGGTGTGCAGGCAGCCATCCATGCACTATAATAGATGATGTAAGGGGAGGCTACACTCGCCCCTGCTTCTATTATAATTGGCTGCACAACACCGTGCGTCTTAAACATTAACATTCATTCTGTTCGCGGAGGAAACCACCGAGCCGTGTCCACTAGCCCCCAAACCACGCCCATCAGCACCAAACACTCCTACCAGTCCACTCGCAGATTTAAGGCCGTTTATTCTGCAAGTATGCCCATGTGACCTACGTTCAACATGTGGCTTTCTCACTATGCCGCACGAATATGCAGCACTAATATGCCAGCTGTATGATATGGCTGATGCCCTACTGCACCTGCTAAGATTCCTAGTCCTTTAATTCCTCAAATGCTTTTTTCAATAGTGATCACAACATCCTCAAAGTTTTAAGGAGGGAGCTATATCTGTAGACCCACTAGCTCCTAAAGACGAGAGTGTTAGGTGCCACTGGGTTGCCAATTGCGGCAAGGAGTCCCATGTCTGCAATGGACGCTAGCACACAAGACCCGCTTAAAGCTGGCTAGACGCGTGAGGTAGCTAAAGGACAAATACTAGTACAAACAGTAGAGATGAGTAAGCATAGATGGAATGAAGGATTTATTAGGGAGAGTCCAGATGGAAAGCTCCAACACACTACTACTACACGCTACTCCATACAAAGAAGACAGATATTGACTATTGCCGGGTACAACCGGGACACATGTGAGATGGACGGCAATGAACTGGAAGTTGGAAAGGACTTCAACCTGCTCGGATCAATGATCACTCAAGATGCAGAGAGACACCGAAAGTCAATAGGAGAAAAGCTATGGGCAAATCCATAATGAATTCACTGGACAAGGTTCACATCAAGGAACATTTCACTGGTGATGAAGACACGACTCATACAAATCTGGTCTTTTCTGTAAGAACATATGAGAAAGCTGAACAATAAAGAAACAAGGCAAAAAAAAAATCAAAACCTTCGAAATTTGCTAGAGAAGGATGTTATCAATGCCATTGATGGCAAGGAGAACAAACGCATGAATTCTGGAACAAATCAAGCCAGACATGTCCCTGGAAGCAAAGATCAAAAAGCTATGACTTGTCTACACATCATACAAAGAGAACGATCACGGGAGAAGGACGTCATGGTGGGAAGAACAGAAGGAACAAGCCGAAAAGAAAGATCAGAAACCCGATGGCTTGATACCAATAAGATAACGGTGGAGAAGCCCTGGTGGACCTATCTATGCTGCACAAGATCGATCTTCCTACACTTCATACATGAAGTCGACATGGTTTACGATGGAGCTGAAAGCGGTTAAAATAAAGAGTTGAGCAAAAAGATTTGCAAGACCCTGATCCAGCAGTCCATCTCTTGTAGCCGAGCTCTGCGAACCTTCTCCAAACCTTCTCTTGCTCAACCCCAGGTGATCCAAAATCCAGTTGTAAAGAAAATGGGTTTAAATACCACACTCCCGTCCACCAAATAAATGATTCTTCCACGATGTTGATTATGTGGGATTTGTGATTTCAACATGTTTCAAGGAATGCAAGCCCCTTCTTCAGGAAAAATCACAGATGTATATTTTTCCTGAAGAAGGGGCTTGCATGCCCTGAAACATGTTGAAATAAATCACAAATCCCATATAATCAACATCGTGGAAGAATCATTTATATTGTGGACAGGAGCGCAGTATTTAAACCCATTTTCTTTACAACTGGGTATTGGATTTCTGCTGTATGGGTGACTGCTGCAGACAGTTTATCACCTTAAAAAGACGATGTGCATACATTGGTTGTGGCTCAACACAAAGTTATAAGGTAAGCCTTTACCTTATTAATTGAATTGATTCTCTACATGGGTAAACACTATACTGCACCATTTTTTTTCCTTTCCAGTGTACCCTGCAATATGTCTCTGCTAACTTCCCCCATACACACGATTGCATCCGTTGGCAGCAGAGAAAGCGGTTGATTGAAGCCTCTGTAAGCGGCTTATTAGATAACATATGAATGCTCAGCAGGAAAGATGGTAGGATTGAATCTCGGGACTTGGATCTATCGGCCAAATAAGTAGACTGGCCGCTGGACAGGAGGCTCACAAATCTCTTGCCTTTTGGAATTCAATGTGCGGTTGATTACCTGGGCTAGCCGAATGTCATCGTTGTGGAGTGACACGGCTAATCAAAAGCCGCATCAGGGATACCAGAAATTGTACGAGATTCGCGGAGGTACCGTACAGCTGCCAGACTCTACTGACTTGGCCGATGGATCGGACTCCCGTCAATCGAACTGCCCATCTCTAAATGCCCACAACATTGCAAATATACATCTTACCACCTCGCTTTCCAGCATTCATCTTGATCCAAAACAGTCTGTGTTTGATGAAGACCCATGATTAAGGGTCGTAACATTACCTTTCTTTCTTGTCTTGGACTGCCTTAATAAACACTACCTTTTGTACAATAATATTGGAGTGCTAAGTGTCGACTACATCTCTGATCGACAGACCCAAATTGGAAATGCTAGATCCTTCTCTTCCCCCTGACATCTCTCATGGAGAGTTGGAAGGCCACAATACACATTAGACTCTCTCTCTGGAGCCCACCATTTTTCTTATGTGTATGAGGCCTTTAGAGTGAAGAAAAATATTGCTGCTTCCGTAAAGAGGTTGTGTCTCGTTTACAACGTACAATGTATCCACAGAATCTGGGATTAGTTGCTAAATGATTGCCGGTCGGCTGTATGCAATCCAATCGGCTGTCTATTGTTAATACGATTGTTTGAGGCACATGGAATGCCATGTTATCAGCAGCATATGTCATGAATTTGTGCTGCCGTGAACGATGATTTTTGAAAAATAATTTTTGAATGGTAGCTGTGCCGATAGGCAGGAACGAGCCTTCCGACAAAGACTTCTTCCCTAATTATTGGCTAGTCTGAATAGGCCAATAAATCACTAAAGGTACTCTCTGCTAAAGGATATGTGCACATCAGTCGTTTCTGCATCTGTGCAGAACGACCATGAACCGTTGGAGATTAGCAGAACTGAGTTTTCTGCACTCGCTAGTGTCCCTGGTTTTGTTAGCGTTTTGCTAACGATTTGCGATTGGGTTACTAGCGGTCGTACAGCGTGTTCTTGGCGATTTCCCCGGCGTGTTCCTTAGCATTTTCCAGACTGGTCTTTGCTGCACTTGTTCAGCTGGACCCGCTGGAAAAACGCTGAAAAGAAGTCGCTTGCTCTATCTTTGACAACCGGTCGGAAAATGGTGAATAAACTAAAAACGTCAAGAAAAAAAACTTTGTAATGTACACAGCGTTTTCTAAACTCCATTGACCAGCATGTTAATCCTACCGGTGGGTAGGATTAACATAAAGTAACATAAAACTCAGCGGGAGCCGCCGACGGAAACCGGTCAAAACCAGCCCACAAAACGACTGATGTGCACATACCCAAAAGTGGTTTTCCCATCGTAGGTGTTCATTAGTGAAGCACACAGGTGAAGACGCTCAGACTGCTGGTGGCACAGGACACTGACGACAGAACCACCAACATACTATGACTAGTCCTAGCTACCATGAATGTGAGGGGAAGGTTTGTCATGGGCTCACAATTTTCTGCTACTTTGTAGGACTTTTGTGACCGGACCATTGGATCTGAACTCCGTCTGTGTTTCCCGCAGGGAGGGGGTTAAACCATTTCTGAAGTGCAGTTCCGTAATTTATGCAGACACTAAGGCTGAAGCGACTGCCCCAGGTAACGCAGCGAGTGCACTGTCAGATTTAATAAGTCCGCCATTCCTCCGGTGAGCCGTACCGCTCTGTCTATTAAAATATTAACCATATATTCATGTTCGCTTAAAAAACTCTGAGGGGACCTGGCTGCCGACAGAAGTCTGGAATAATGTTCCTCACACTCCGCAAATTAGCATTTTCCTGCCTGCAGAGCAAAGCCCCACAGACTTGTCCGCTCTCTCGTATTTCTAAGATTCGACCTGTAGATGAAGGGTAACATGGCATCCAAACGCCTAATATACAGAATAATCTGTACATAAGTAACGTCACCCACCTGGAAGCCAAACTGGATCAAAAGTGACGGAAAATAAACTCATTGTCCTAACTCAATCACAAAAAAAGGATCCTGGGAAGGTTACATATCAAAGCTGTAGCTTGACTAGTTTTTTTGGGCAACAAGGCCCTTTATCTGAAGGTGATTCCTGTAAGTGACAAGGCCTAAAGGTGGGGAAATGATCAGGAACCAAAGAGATGGAGTTCTTTGACAAAAAAGAAGGCTGGTTGACAGAAAATTGCCTTGTCACCCATAGCAAAAGATCATAGTTGAAAGCAGGGCTGTGGAGTCAGTGCCCATTTTGGGTGGAGTCTGAGTTGGATTCAGGGAAATTGAGGAGCTGGAGTCATGGAGTCTGAGTTGGTGTGCATTTTGGTTGAGTTGGAGGTGAAGTCGAATTCAGGGAAATTGAAGAGTCTTGATTCGGATGTTGGCTTCCCGACTTCACAGCCCTGGTTGAGAAATTGACGAAGGCCATCAGACGTTATCAGGAAAACCCCATTGAAATCAATGGCAGCGTTAACGGAAACTATTCAGAATGGAAAAGATGTAAAAAAAACCCCAACAAAACAAAAGGGACAAAAACCCTATCATACACGATATGGAGAAATGCAGTGCCACACATGTTAAACCTTGAATTCAGCCTTGTTGTCCCCAGTGTATGCCATATAGCCCCATTGTCCCCAGTGAGTAATATCCACCATCCAGCCCCCGCCATGCCCTAACGTGACAGAGCAGCTGGTGGTGCAGAGCTCACTGAGACGAGCGCGGTCCTGTAATAGGAGCCACAGGGGAAACAAGTTCGTTTCTCCGGTCTGTTATCAGAGTGCGGCCGAGGCCTCTTTCACCAGTGAGGAGAAGTCTTAATTTACAGCACAAGACATTGTGGACAATTGTAGCTTCAGTTTTGTGGCAACAATTTGGGGAAGACCAAAACTCATACGAATGCATGGAAGAACTGGCCTACTGCACAAAGCTGGACCCCAGCCCATCCAACATACAAGGCCCGGCTTGGCCCTTCAACACCACAGAGCAGACCCCAGCACCATCCAACTTGCAGCCCAGACCTCACTCCATCCAACACACAGAGCCGGACTTTGGCCCCATCCAACACCACAGAGCTCGGACCCTTGGGCCCATCCAACACACAGAGGCCGGACCTGGGCCCATCCACCACCACAGAGGCCGGACCTTGGGCCCCATCCAACACCACAGAGGCCGGACCTTGGGCCCCATCCAACACCACAGAGGCCGGACCTTGGGCCCCATCCAACACCACAGAGGCCGGACCTTGGGCCCCATCCAACACCACAGAGGCCGGACCTTGGGCCCCATCCAACACCACAGAGGCCGGACCTTGGGCCCCATCCAACACCACAGAGGCCGGACCTTGGGCCCCATCCAACACCACAGAGGCCGGACCTTGGGCCCCATCCTATAATGGAGATTGTGAGTCCAGGCTTGTGAGTGCTCTTATGAATGAAAGGCCAAACAATTCTTAGACTCTTCCGAAATCTTGTAGAAAGTCTTCCCAGAAGAGCGGGAGCCGTTTTATCTGTAGAGGGGCGACTCCATATTAATATCTATAGATGTAGCATTGGAGGTCTGAAAAGGTCCTGAAGATGGACGAGGAAGGGGGCACGTACTTATCTCCATATCTCTTAGCTAGAAGCCATTTTTTTTGTTGATCACATATTCTCTACCATCACAAATTCTGGCTTGGCTTTAAAATTAATTAAAGGATGGAGTTAAATATTCTGCTCTTTCAGGTCAGTAGCCCGGCCCTGGAGTTTTTGGCACTCTTCACTAGGACTTGGTGCCCGGTACTGAGGTGTTTTTGGCTCAGTCTACTCTACAGAGTTGAGCGGAGTCTTTCTGAACGCACCTGAAACAGAAGTCGATTGTATGAAGCAAAGAGAAACTTTTGAGTATTCTATTGGAGGAGAGTCAAAAGTAAAACGTCTAATGTCTGTAGGCTTCTCAGTGCAGAAAATAAAATAAATAAATCCATAAAACTGTGTTAATGACTAAATTATCAGTGCTCGGTCACAGAAGTGATAAGATGGTTAGTGGCCGGGATTAAAGGCTTTGAGGTTTCACTGCTAGAAAGATTAAACGTTGGCTCGCACCAAAGGAAAATTATTATTTTTATGAATTATGCAAATTTTTTTTCAGCGTGGAGCTGAATGCGTACAGAGATCTGTTGCCCAAAAATATGAAAACAAATTAATAAAATAAAACCGTTGGCTGTATTTCAGGCATACTTGGTATAGGGTGTGCATTAGTTTTTTACATTCGCCTGTCTGAAGGGGGGGTTGCCTTTTGATCACCTCTGTGGCTAGTGATTGACTGTAGTGCCACGACATATCAAATTGTTATTTCATAGGAATGCAACGGTGCCAATTTACCCTGCCGATAGAGTGCGATCTCTTTGGACACCTTCATACACGTGAACGCTCAGCGGATCGAGAATTGGTCTGTGGACAATCCAGAGGCCCCATAGATATCGGAGGCTCGGGGGTAATTTGTGCATGGAGACAGATTTTTTTCTTTTTTTTTTTTATACTCTACATTTGTTCAGTCTCCACGAAACGTCAGTACAAAGTGATCAGACGATCGTATGTATCCTAAAATGGCGATGATTAAAATCTACTACTGAGCAGATAAACAAGCCCTCATACAGCTCTATAGACAGAAGAATACACACTATGGGTCTTGGAAAGTGAATATATATTATATATAAAGTTTTTTTTTTTTTTTTTTCCCGTCCTTGGTCCACATGTAACAGTCTAGCCTGTGACTGGTCTTCGTAGACTTGTCAAAATGGTGTACTCCTATGTCAGTACAGTAGTATTGCAGTATGTAAAGCACATGATCAGACCATAAGCGGTTTTAGTTTTTTTTTTTTTCCCAGCTCTGTAGTCAGGGCTGTGGAGTTGGTCGGTGTCCAATTTGGTGGAGTCTGATTAGGAAAATTGATGAGTCAGAGTTGAATGTCTTACTGACATCACAACCATGGTTGTGGAGTCTGTGTCCAGTTTGGTGGAGTTGGATTCAGGTAAATTGAGGAGTCTGAGTTGATGTTTGGCTTACCAACTCCAAAGCCCTGCTGTAGTGGCACTTTAAATCTAAACCCCCGTCATATACTCACCTTCCGGCATCTTCACCTCTTACCGACACCACTCCAGTCCTGCGGTGCCATCTTGCTCCTGCAGCTTTTGACTAGCTGGAAGTCAGAAGTTACATTACAAGTGCTCGATGCATCTCTAGGAGAGCCAGAATAGACCAGAATGCGGCCAGAACGAAGTCTGAATGAGACCAGAATGAGGCCAGATGAGCCAGGCAGGTCAGTACAAAGCCAGAACGAGGTCAGATGAGGTCAGGACCAGGTGAGGATGAGGCCAACAGGTCAGACAAGGCTAGGATGAGGTCTGGACCAGGTGAGAATGAGGCAGAACAAGGCAGTACAAGCCAGAATGAGGTCAGGACCAGTGAGTCAAGGCCAGAACGAGCCAGATGAGGTCAGGACCAGTGAGTCGAGCAAGATGCCAGGGGAGGTCGAGGCCAGAACGAGGTCAGTACAAGGCCAGGATGAGGTCAGACCAGGTGAGGTTATGCCAGAACGAGGTCAGTACAAGGCCAGAACGAGGCCAGATGAGGTCCGACAGGTGAGTCGAGGCCAGAACGAGGTCAGTACAAGGCCATGATGAGGTCAGGCCAGGTGAGGTCGAGGCCAGAACGAGGTCAGTACAGCCAGGTGAGGTCAGACAGGTAGGTATGCCAGAACGAGTCAGTACAAGGCCAGAAAGCCAGGATGAGGTCAGGACCAGGTGAGGTCGAGGCCAGAACGAGGTCAGTACAAGGCCAGAACGAGGCCAGGATGAGGTCAGGACCAGGTGAGTGAGGAACGAGGCAGTACAAGCAGAATGAGGCCAGGATGAGGTCAGGACCAGGTGAGGTCGAGGCCAGAACGAGGTCAGTACAAGGCCAGAACGAGGCCAGGATGAGGTCAGGACCAGGTAGGTTGAGGTCATACAAGGCCAGAATGAGGCCAGGACCAGGTGAGGTCGAGGCCAGAAGAGGTCAGTACAAGGCCAGAATGAGGCCAGGATGAGGTCAGGACCAGGTGAGGTCGAGGCCAGAACGAGGTCAGTACAAGGCCAGAAGAGGCCAGGATGAGGTCAGGACCAGGTGAGGTCGAGGCCAGAACAGGTCAGTACAAGGCCAGGATGAGGTCAGGACCAGGTGAGGTGATGCCAGAGAGGTCAGTACAAGGCCAGAACGAGGCCAGGATGAGGTCAGGACCAGGTGAGGTCGAGGCCAGAACGAGGTCAGTAAAGCCAAACGAGGCCAGGATGAGGTCAGGACCAGGTGAGGTCGAGCCAGAACGAGTCAGTACAAGGCCAGAATGAGGCCAGGATGAGGTCAGGACCAGGTGAGGTCGAGGTCAGTACAAGACGAGGTAGTGAAGGCCAGGATGAGGTCAGGACCAGGTGAGGTTGATGCCAGAACGAGGTCAGTACAAGGCCAGAACGAGGCCAGGATGGAGGTACAAGGCCAGGTGAGGTCGAGGCCAGGAAGAGGTCAGTACAAGGCCAGAATGAGGCCAGGAATAGGACAGTGAGTCGAGCCAACAGGTCGTCAAGCCAGAATGGCCAATGGTAGACCAGTGAGGCGAGGCCATACAAGGCATACAAGGCAGAACAAGCCAGATGGTCAGCAGGAGTCGAGGCCAACAGTCATACAAGCAAAGGCAGGATGAGTCGACAGTGAGTCGGCTACAAGGCATCAGGCAACAGGCCAGATAGGTCGCAGGTCAGGTAGTCAGTACGCAATGAGGTCAGGACCAGGTGAGGTCGAGGCAACGGGTACAAGCCAGAGCGAGACTAGGATGGGGTCAGAATGAGCTAGAAGCCTCATAGGAGGAGCTTCTGAGACGTCATTAGTTTGAACCTTTAGCTATGGAAACACGTAAATCTGGCAGATCACAACACGATCAACGATGACCCTGGTAAAAGGTGAAGATGGCGGAGGTTAGTTACAACTCTGGGGGCAGTGGTTATTAAAGCACCACTCCAGTGGGGAAATAAATAAAAACCTCTGGATTGGTGCCTTAACCCATTATCTACCAATGTCCTTTTTTTGGAACGTCTAATCTTTTGCTTCTAGCAACTAATATTTTATAATTAGGTCCATTTTTTTGTGTTGTGTTTGTAAAATGAATGTTCTCAAAACAGGAAATCATGTCATTGTCATTTTTAATTGAATATTCCTCCACCCAGAGAGCTTTCATACACCAATTTTTGAAAAGGAAAATTGCTAATTTGGCAAGTAATGGGTTAAAATTACAAAGTAAAGTGAAACAAAACTAAAATTAAGATAATTTTTTTACGTATGAAAAAATCCCACCCTTTTTCAGTATTGCTAATAAAAAAAAATAAGTATATTTGGTATCAACTTTCCTGTAAAAGTCGATATTTCAAGACCAATAATTAATCCAAACAATAAATGCCACAAAAAAACTAAATGCCAGAACTGTGATCAAATGTCCTGCCTACCCCCACAAAAAAGGTATCAAAATGACACCCCACCATGCAAAAAATGAGCCCTCACATAGATCCTTTTGCAGCATAAGTAAAACAAAATGTGTCTCAGAAAGTGTTCATTAATGCAACTAAAATAACCAAGTAACATCAGAACAACAAACCCCAACAAACGGGCAGAATTGCTTTTTTTTTGCCATATAACAGCACTTGGAATTTGTTTTTCCTGCTTTATATGGTAAATTGAACGGTGTCATAAAATCTGCAACTTGTTCTGGGAAAACGACAAGGCCTTATACGTCTTTAGACATGGGAAATAAAAAAGTCATGGTTCCTGGAAGAAGGGGAACGAAAACTGAAAATGGCTGCAGCGGAAAGGGTTTATAGATGACAATAAATGTTTCTAAAAACCCAGGATTTAAGAACATCAGTTTTTTTTCCCTGATCAGGTTCGATCAGATTTGTGTGCCAAAACCTGGAGAGGAACTTGCAGAGAAAACTATAATTGAAAGATTGACACCTGTTCTGAGTTTGAGACATTCCTGGTTTTGGCACACAAACCTGATTGAACCTGATCAGGAAAAAAACTGCAGTGTGAAACCAGCCTAAGGCCGGCTTCACAACACAGTTTTATCAGGCTATCCGGTGTGAAGCAGACAGCCCCAGATCCAATTTTGGACTAATGCATGCCTATGGTGCCGGAGCTTGCAGCATTTTTGTGTCCGGGGGAAAAAGTTAATCAAAACTGGATCCTCCAGGATCCGGCTCGATCCAGCGCCCATTAACATGGGAGTCTATGGGTGCCGGATTGTGTCGGATGTGGCTACTGGATGCCGGGTGCTGAAATTCAGCTGCTCCCAGCGCTGAACTTCAGCACCTGGGCAGCTCCCCGCTGAGATCTCAGAATGGTTGCTAGCACCCGCTGGCCGCGATTTTGGAGTTTCAGGGCCTGGACAGCGGCAGCAGCCGCGCAGTCCTGAATCCGGCAGAAATGAGGACCGGAGCTGTCAGGCTGTGTCCGGTGCTTCCTGCAAAACATCGGACACAGCCTGACACCACAAAACCATGGTGTGAAGCCGACTTAAGATGGGCGCTTTATATTGTGAAGTCAACAAATGGTTGTAGGAAAAAAGTCCGGCCAATAATTCAGATTGCAAGTTTCCATTTTCAGTTTTTGACCCATTTTTAGTGCTGCATTTTTTATTTTTAAAAACTGCTCCCAAAACAGATCAATCACTGCGTCTGAAGCAAAGTGAATGGGATTTTTAGTTTGCTGTCCAGATGTTGCGTTTTTGACTGCTGCATTAGTGATGCAGAAAACATCCATAAGATAATGAGCGTCAATTAGGCTACTTGCACATTAGCGGTTTTTGAACTCTGTGTGTGCTTCGCATATGGAAACGCATGCCAAAATGCATGCTTATGCAGCGTTTTTATCTGCATGAGCATACACAAGACATTACATATAACACAGTGCATGCATGCATTTGGATGCGTTTGCATTCCTTTGCGTATACGTTGAAAATTCAAGAAAATACTCCAGGAAATATTGAAGACAAGCCACTCCCAAAGGGCATGTCTTAAGGGAAATCGCTTCCTAGGCATGCGCTGCGTGTCATACGCATGCGCATCGAATACAGCCATACGCAAGCCATTGTGCACCAATGCGCACCTATAGACAATAATGTGGTGTTTTTACAAACTCGTGCTCATGCGGATGTTTGCGCATTTTTCGGCATAAAAAAATGCAACATGTTGCGTTCGCCGGCCGCCAAAAAAACATGCACAGGGACGCATACGCAGACATACTGATGCCAACGCAGGTCCCTGCGTTCACCTGCGCACACCATGGATAGGTGTACAATCTGCTTGTGGATTTAAAAAAAAGAATTATAGAGCGCAGCGTATGCTGCATAACGCTAATGTGAAACTGCTAATGTGTTCTGCTGCACATTCTGCACCACTAACATCCATTTACTTACCCTCCCCAGCAATTCCACGTCGATCACCAGTGAAATCTTGATTCCGGGCATCGGCAGGACAGGACCTGGCACCATTTGAGAGTCACATGGTGCAAGGTCCTGTAAGTACTTGTACTACTTACAGACAGGACCTGCCGGTGCCCGGGAGGAAGACAGCACTGGGGATCACCGCAGGATCGCCAGGGAGGGTAAGAAAGTGCGTGCGTGTCTGTCCGCCTATAAGGCCAGCCCCCCCCCCCTTCCCTGAAAATGGAGCATAAAAGCAGCACATATGGATGATGTGTTTGTGAAGCTTTTTTGCAAGAAGAGGATCCGTTTTTGGTGCAGAAACTACACCAAGAACAAATCAACAGAAAAATGGAGCACAAACGCCCTGTGTGAATGAGGCCTTAAAGATGGAATGAACAGTTTTCAGTAAAGAGGATTCAGAATTGTAATTTAAATAAAGACTATGGTATTTAGTAAAACAGATATGTCTGGAAGGCTGAGCGTCCTCTGTAGTGGAAATCAAAACTCTTTATGGACCTGCTCTTTCTTTTTTGGACTAACACAAAAACTTTTAGCGATAAATCTTTACATTATGGAAATTCAGATCAATGAAAATTGAAAGCGACTTTTGCCTTTTGCTTTGAAGCTTTCAGTCGTCTTGGTTTTGTGAACTCTCAGCGACCTTATTGATTGAGATGTAATTTGCCTGTAAGAAGAAACCTCCATGGCTAAGATCCTTCTGTGGCTGAGAGGATGAATGGATTTCAATGTCAAGGTTTCCTTGATGGTTAAAGTGAATTTTTTTATTTTTTTAAAATGTTCATAAAGTTCTGATTTGTAAACTTCTAAATGGCAGGTTTTTGATAAAAATGGGGGAATGAAGGCCAGTTGTGATAAGACACGTGCAATGTCACATCTCAACATCACTTCTGCTGTTGATCAATGCAACCTGTCACCTGGATATGACTGGCATGTAAAACAACATTTTGGTGAAGGGTTCCAAACCTAAGACACCACACATGTACCAGAATGGCGCTGCCTATATTTTCCATGCAAAATATCTGACCCTTAAGTGACAATGGAGTATTTTTTTGTATCTTTAAGTCCAAAGACCTTGGTGTAATGAGGTTTCTCTGGCTTTTAAAGGAATCAGCCAGCAGGTTTTTGCTATGTAAGCTGAGTACAGCATACTGTAAGGGTTAAAAAACTATAAAAGCAGCTTTGCCTATAATCGGTGTGTGCTCTGTTGTTTACTTAAACTAAAGGTTTTATCACTTGGGTATTACAATTATAGGAGTACAAAGTCATGCAAACCAGTGCAACATTCCCCCTGCTTTGTCTACACCTCAATCAATGCACAGTCTCTACAGAGAGTCTGGTGTAAGCGGGGCCACCCTAAAACTAAATGCTTTGATTGTGTCAAAACGGCTGCAGCTAGTACATTATGTTGCTGTCAGAATAAGTAGCAAAAACCTGCTGACAGATTCCCTTTTAAAGAGGACCTGTCGCCAAACCACACATGGTGATCTAATTACAGCACTGGATGCAGCATGTCTGCAGCATCCAGGCAAGGGGTCACCCAGCACTTGAGCAGCCCTGTACCCCGAGATAATACACTTAGAAAACTTGCATGCTCCAGCCATTAAGGAGGTGGCTAGGGGCAGGAGCCGAAGGGCAGATTCACACCCCCTGCATGTTTAATCTGCCCACCACTGCCAATCATTCTCTCCCTCTTCAGCAGCATTTAAACAGAGGTTTTTTTTTTTTTTGTCCAGAACTTGCCGTTTGGCCCCACCCCTCAGGGGGCAGGGCTAAACAGACATTTCTGGGAGAGAAAAAAAAAAAACTGTTTAAATGCTTTTGGTGACAGGTCCTCTTTAAGTCCACAAGAGATGTCTCTGTATATCTGTCTATCTATCTACACAATATTTCACGAATTTGTGTTCAGACGTCTCATTTTCACTGCAAAGCGCATCCTCAAAAAGGATGACCATGTCACTTCTTTTTGCTTTTGAAGATGCGCTCTTCCATTGCCCTCATTGTAGAATGGGCTCAAAAAAAGCACAGTGTGTGAATGATAGAATAAAATCCATCACTCAACAGTATGGTTTACACCCATTATACTCTATGGGGAACATAGCAATCCTCCTATATAATGTATTTCATACAAAAAAGAGGAACCCATTATACCCTATGGGGAAATATAGCAATCCTCCTATGTTTCCCCATAGGGTATAATGGGTCGTTCCTCCACTGACTGTGTAAGATACACGTCAGCAGGAAGTGACGCGACGGGCGCTTCTTGGTTGCCGGGCTACGCTCCGCCTACTTCTGGCGGAACCATCATGGAGCCTGGCGGTGCGGTCTTTAAAAAGTACCCGCCGGGCAGGAGTATTACACATACCCCCCGAAGAAGCAGGGCTCAGTACCTGCGAAACGGACGTAGGGGCTCCTTCCACAAGCGGTCCCTGGCCCCACAACACCTAGAAGCTGCAAACAGCCAGATGCCATATGTGCATGGGGATATATAGGTTAATACGCCCCCATGTCATAAAGGTAGGCAGGTTTAGCAACTTTTGTGGGCATAGTGTAATATTATTATTTATTCATATGTACTGAAAGGCATGGTTATTATGTGGACCCGAGACTGTGCAATGTTTTGATCTCCCTATCTGTGTTTTTCTGTTTACAAGTCCAGTATTAATACATTTTGATAAAGCAACATTGTATCCTCTTTTTTTGTATGAAGTGTGTGAATGATGCTTTTCTTGCGCAAAGCTCATCCGTAGAACACAGCCTCAAAAAAGCACTGCGCAAAAGCAGAATGCGCAGCGTGTGAACCCAGCCTTGCATGATATGTTCTTAGCCTGCTTTGCAGTTTTATGAACATGTGTTCTTTAAATATGAGATTATTCCAGTGCACTTATACCTGACAGCTCATTATAGCAGCATTATAGTAATTGTCCCTTATTGATATAATGCAGTTTCTGAACACGCTGGGAAAATATTATGTTTCCCTAACGCAATGTGACAATTTCATAAATTCACAAAAAGGGAGGATGGCAATCACCCTGCGATAATAACCGCATGCAGCTATCGCCGTGTACGGTGCAGATTCCGAGAGTATGGCCGACTCTGGAGAGGGGACGACTGCTCTTCATCATCTCAATTCTCATCCTATAGTTCTTTACATATCAGAATCCCCCCATTTTGTGGAGGAGTTGGGGGTGCAGGGATCAAGTTGTTTAGAGGTTGTCCAGCCTAGAAAAATATTTTTGCAGAATGCATGGAATGAATTAGATGCCATGCCAGTTTCTTTGGTTCCTGGACAGGTGACTGCTGCAGCCAATCATTAACCTACAGTCAGTTATCGACTGCTTCGGTCGGATGTTTATGTCTGTTGCGGCAGGGGATTTGGAAGGGAATTATAAACTTATTTTATTGTTCTAAGCCTTTTAGAACGGTCTTCAAAAAATGCCTTTTAAGCGGTATTACCGTCTCATAGTTTCATAGTTTTGAGGTTGAAAGAAATCAAATTCAACCTATGACTTAACATGTTGATCCACAGGGAGAGAAAAACTAGAGGCAGATACTAATTTCCACGTATTAGAAGGAAAATTCCTTCCCAACTTCATATGTGGTAATCTGACTAGTTCCTTGGATCAACGTCACATCACAGAATATAGTGCACATAACCAGTAGTATATTTATCATAAGGGTACGGACACACTGGCGTGAAAGTCGGACGACTGCAACGTGTGATTTAATCGCATTGTACTTGGACCAATGTTATTCAATGTCCTAGAGCACATTGGTGAGTGTCCGATGCTTTTTTTTCTCATCCGGATCACGGATGAGAAAAAAGTCGCAACATGCTGCGACAGTATGTGATTCACACGCGAGACTCGCCAATGCAAGTCTATGGGTCCGACAAAATAACAGACCGCACATGGACTGCACACGGACCATCCGAGAGGCATCCTTTTTTTTCACTGATACATTATCATTCTGCAGCTGATAGCGCTGTAAAATGTTCCTGTAAATGATTATACAGTAAATAGCTGCTGAGAAAAAAAAACGGATTGCACGGCAGTTGGATGCAAAATGGAGCAAAAAAACGGATGTCACTTGTCCAACTCTCCTGGATGAGAAACAGATCGTTTTTTTTTTTCATGCCAGTGTGCTTCCACCATAAGAAACATCCAGGTCTTACTGGAACTTCTATAAAGACAAGTCTGGAGACACTGCAGCCACAAGAGACAAGTCTAGAGATGTTGCAGCGATAGGACACAAGTCCGGAGATGCTGCCACCACGGGAGACAAGTCTAGAGTTGCTGCCTGATGGGAGACCATTCTGGAGGTGCTGCCGCCGTGGAAGACAAGTATGAAGGTGCTGCCGCCATGGGAGACAAGTCTGGAGGTGCTGCCACCACGGGAGACAAGTCTATAGGTGCTGCCGCTATGGGAAACAAGTAAAATATGCTTCAGCCATGGAAGACAAGTCTGGAGATGCTGCCAGTGTGTTTAGGCCATGCAGACGTTTTCAGTAACACTAGCATACTCAGACTGGCAACATCATACAGTGTTCAATTAGCAAAGGACATTGTCAACTTAATCCTATATTTCCAGGAACAATAACACAGGAACATATAATGCAGAATTTACCGTATCTTTACAGAATACAACAGGAATTATTTTTACTTGGAGTTTATGGAGGGGTTTAAGTTAAATATTTTTTTGCACTTGGTTTAAAAAAAAAAAAAAAGAATTGTCTAAAAGGGACCAGAAGGGATACATTACGATGTCACTCGTTAGCATGTTAATTTTAAAGAATTTTCTAGGTGAGAACAATAGGTATTTTGAAACGTATAGCAAATCTCTATGCAGAGCTCCGACAGGGGAGCTGCCATTTGGAGTGAGAAGTTTTAAGCCCGTGTTTAGAAAAGTAATAGCGCTATTTATTGTAACTGAGCGTCTAATGTCTCCTTTGTGTCTGAAGAAATCACTGAAATGGAAGAGAAGGAACAAGAAAAGAGAAGTTCACTGCCTCTCGCTTCCAGTGAAACGGCTGCCCTGTAGGTCACATATAACACACCGGAGGACCCACCGGCCGTATTCAGCCCGGCATGTGAAATCCAATTTGCTGTCTTATCTCATATTGCGTTGTTATTAATGTGCAGCAATAATGAGGAAATGAGGCGTAAGCTTCATCATCTAAGCTTCATTCACTTTCAATGTCTATTCCTTTCCAAGGAAAAACCAACAGAAAACGTAATTTCACCAAGAAACCGATCCTTCTTGACGGCTATGAGTCTTGGACCTTGTGGACCTTGATGAATAAGGATGCTTATCATTTTTCAGAAAACATTTCTGAATTTTACCTTGTATGCCTTTGGGGCTGAAGAGCAAATTCCACTGAGGAACTAAGAGGGGAGAGAGCACATGATGTGTAAGGAGTTGTGGAGTCTTGAGTCGGATTCAGGGGAGTTGAAGAGTCTGAGTCGGATGTTTGGCTTACTGACTTCACAGCCATGGTTGTGGAGTCGGACTCTGTGTCCATTTTGGTGGAGTTGGAGTCTGATTTTTGACTTACCGACTCCATAGACCTGTTGGCAAGCCTGAAAGAAAAAACAGAGCTTGCAAGGTCAATTGAAAATGGAAAGTGTTGCAGGGCTTTGTTGGCATTGCTTTTACTTATCAATCCTGGCTCCTGTGACTGGAGGCGCGTCCTCCTCTTGCCTTGGCCGTCTCGCTTCTCTATTTGCAAGTTGTATCCTTTTTGAAGTCACACACTCCAGCCGTATAGGACTTTTTAGGTAGCATGACTGCTTCAGACATTGACCTCCCAACAAATCCAGCTCTTCTGCATCGTTTGGTTAGTCTGATACACTGTGGGCCAGTTTTTAGACTGGGACTCTGCAACAAACCCAGCTCTTCTATATTTCTTGATAACCCTGGCCAATAGCTGTATCAGTGCTGCTTTGCACTTTGTGACAAACCCAGCTCTTCTACATTACTGGATAACCCTACCCGATATCTATGTTAGTGCTGCCTTAAACTCTGTGACAAACCTACCTCTTTTACATAACTGGATAACCCTACCCAATAGCTGTTTCAGTGCTAACTTAAACTCTGTGACATACCCATCTTTTCTAGATTACTGGATAACCCTGGTGCACACCTGTTTCAGTGAAACCTTAAACTCTACAACAAACCCAGCTCTTTTTCATTACTGGATAACCCTGGCCCATAGCTGTGTCAGTGCTGCCTTAAAATCTGTGACAAACTCAGCACTGCTAATTTGTAGACCGTAACCTATGGTGTTTCTCAGCTCTGCTGGTTTGTTTCTCTTTGCTGAGTCAGCTACTCCGCTGTCCATTGGGGCCACACCAGTTGTCTGTTTTCAATTTGGCTTCATCGGTTTCAGTTCTGTTACCCCAATTGCAGTCTTGCTGCATCGGCCATAACTGTTCCAACATGGATCATCCTGCAGTGCCAACATAGTCTGTCCATCCTGGATAATAACTGCTCACCTGGATCAAGGGCTTCAATGATCTTCATCACGAGGTGACACATAATAATAGCACATCATGGAAATGGATGGAAAGTGGCTTTAGAAGGAAGGGTGGATGGGGAGCACCGCCTTGGGCAGTCACCTCCCCCCAATTCACATAGAAAGTGGGCAGCGCTGAATCTTATGGTTTTAGCAATAGTGGAATTCAGATATCTGTTTGCCTTCTCTAATTGTCCGCTTCTATAACCATTACTAAATGCTAAATGGTATATGTAGGACCTTGCCTGCAGAATCCATAAGGTCTATATGACCAGAAACCTGAACATGCCCATGTGGCCCCTAACAAGGATGATGCAGCCAAGCGTAGCACTCCAGGTGCCTTTTATAAAGCTGTGACTGCCATTAAAGAGCCTCGTCTATGGTTATAAGAGCCCTTAGGATCATTGATGATAGCTGACATCATCACACAATGCAGCACAAAGTGCACTTTACAAGGAACGAGTCGAGTGACCTGAAATTTTGTCGTGTCCCGTGAGGAAATATTAATCCTCATGAAGATAGTTTTTCAGCCTGGCTTCCCGCCCAACATCTCACACCGGCGGTTTTCAGAAATCCTGAAAGCAAATCAAGAATAAATGGCCAAGAGATGCTGCATTTATTTAATGGAAGAAACCGGCAACAACGAACCGGAACTAACCTTCTTGGAAAGAATAAGGAATAAACAGAGATTATCTTGCAAACACCAGGTACCATGAACTTCCCTGAAGCGGAGAAGATTGTAATGATCTTGTGTCATAAAGTCAAAGCGTCTATCTCTGATTCGCTGCTTAACATGGAAGTAAAGTTTTGGCCAATTTATGGCACAGTTCCTTCCTGATAATTTTTCCTGGCTCTTATGATTGGAGCTCTACCTCCCGGAAAATCAAGAGAAGATGAGTCCGGGTGAATGGCCGCAGTCTATTCCTTTGCTGCTTTTGTCTCTCTCCTCTCCTGTTCTTACTGCATGTCACCATCAGGCCACCAAGACAAGTGTCCTCCAAAATGCCGTCATTAGTAATGGCCTATTATCCAGCTATTCTGACTTCTGATTGAACCTGATCCTGACCACTGCCTTTTTCTAAAATATCGCCCCTGCCTCACTTTTGGTATTGTTTGTCTGGTACCTGTCCTTTTAGCCCTGTCTCTAAACCATGTCTCCGCTGCTGACTAGACTCCTACCAAAACTAGTGGCTGATCATCCTTCTTACCCATTTCTGATGACGCCCATCGACTACGCTACTGCTTCTATAAGTCTAGGAGTACTCTTGGGATTTCCCCATTTCCCGATGACACTCATCAACTTCATTCTTCACAAGACTCCAATCTCAACAACTGGCCAATCATCCTCCTTACCCATATCCCAATAAGACCCATCAACTCCATACCTGACTAGAGACTCCTGAACGATATAAGAAGAAAAAATCGTTGAATCGTTCATCCAAGATTTGAGATCCTGACCTCAAATCTATCGTTCGTCGTCCAATTAACGCTGCTTCAGTGTGACACCTTTATGAACAATGTCGTTCACAATTCTCCTATTCATGCCGCTTTAAAAGATCGTTCAGTCCTTGCTCTCCTGGTACGTTGCCGAATGGGATTTCGTCAACGATATCCTTGTGTGTGACAACGCACTAACAATGTCGGAACAATCACTGTCACGTGATCGTTGTAAGGATATCGTTAACGATATCCTAGTGTGTAACGGCACCATAAGTGGCAAATGGGTGATTGCTTAGAGGATTCTCTTTCCATTTTGTTAACGTACAATGAAGAAAATTTGTGTTCTAGCCACAACTCTGTTTACATCTCTATTTGGCCAACATGGTGCACAAGACAATTGTAAAGTAACATGGCGAAATAGATCTATGACAACCAGTCTTTGAACTGTTCAGATCAGGGCTGTGGAGTCAGAAGTCGATGTCCATTTTGGGTGGAGTCTTGAGTTGGATTCAGGGAAATTGAGGACTCTGATGTTTGGCTTACTGACTCCACAGCCATGGTTGTGAAATCGGAGTCGTGGAGTTGGAGTTGGTGACCATTTTGGGTGGAGTTGGTGTTGGATTCAGGGAAATTGAAGAGCCTGAATCTGATGTTTGGCTTACTGACTTCACAGTCATGGTTCAGATACCTGCGCCCCCACCACAGCCTTTGATGATGACTTCAGTGAGCATTTGTTGATGCTTATTAGTAACAAAAGTACATGTGATCAGACAATGTCGCTGCGCCACATCTGACGCCAGCTTGTGATTGGCAGCTTACTGGTTGGCGAGGACGTTTCTGGCGCTCTACAAATCTGCCAGCAGCTCGCAATGTTCCAAGTTTACATAACGCGTCCTATTTCCAAGGAGCTGTGTATCTGTCTGATTACATAGAGCCTCACTAGAAAAAGTAGGTAAAAGCCTCCGGGAACTTTGTAGTGGGAGGACTAGGACAGTAGACATCAACAAATGAGTTGAGTTTTGTCTTACTTTTTTTTTTTTTGTGTTCAGATCATCAAGGATTGTCACATTTAGTTGGAAAACAAATGATGGCACAACTTACCTAAAACATTTTTTTAACCCAGTCATCTATAATAAAGCAGATTGTTTATAGGCAAGTGTTCATCAGGTTTTCTCATCATTTCATCACTCTCTTTGCACATGTTTTTTGGGCAGTTTTTTTTCTAATATTCATTCTTCTATTTGCTTCTTTTTTGATGTCTATATCATGCATGGTCACCTATGTTTTTTCTGTTTTCAGCTTTGTGGATGAAGTTGAGATTGTTGATGTTTTTGCTGATTCATAAATTGCAACTTGTGGATCCCGTGTAATCTAATTTACATAGAGGTGTTATCAGTCATTGTACAGGAGGAGGAGGTGAGCTGTGATATCACCTATTGTGAATGGTGGATCCTGTGTTATCTACTGTATATAGAGATGTTATCAGTCATTGTACAGGAGGAGGTGAGCTGTGATATCCCCTATTGTGAATGGTTTATCCTGTGTTATCTACTGTATATAGAGGTGTTATCAGTCATTGTACAGGAGGAGGAGGTGAGCTGTGATAACACAGGATCCACCATTCACAATAGATGATATCTACTGTATATAGAGGTGTTATCAGTCATTGTACAGGAGGAGGAGGTGAGCTGTGATATCACCTATTGTGAATGGTGGATCCTGTGTTATCTACTGTATATAGAGATGTTATCAGTCATTGTACAGGAGGAGGAGGTGTGCTGTGATATCACCTATTGTGAATGGTGGATCCTGTGTTATCTACTGTATATAGAGGTGTTATCAGTCATTGTACAGGAGGAGGTGAGCTGTGATATCCCCTATTGTGAATGGTTTATCCTGTGTTATCTACTGTATATAGAGGTGTTATCAGTCATTGTACAGGAGGAGGAGGTGAGCTGTGATAACACAGGATCCACCATTCACAATAGATGATATCTACTGTATATAGAGGTGTTATCAGTCATTGTACAGGAGGAGGTGAGCTGTGATATCACCTATTGTGAATGGTGGATCCTGTGTTATCTACTGCAGAGGTTCCCAACTCCAGTCCTCAAGGCACACCAGCAGTGCAGGTTTTCAGGATTTCCTTAGAAATTGGAATCATCACCAGTGCAGGTGATTCAATTATCACCTGTGCAATACTAAGGAAATCCTGAAAACCTGCACTGTTGGTGTGCCTTGAGGACTGAAGTTGGGAACCTCTGATCTACTGTATATAGAGATGTTATCAGTCATTGTACAGGAGGGGGTGGAGGTAAGCTGTGATATCACCTATTGTGAATGGTGAATCCTGTTATCAGTCATTCTACAGGAGGAGGAGGTTAGCTGTGACATCACATAAATGGCAGATCACCTGTCTATGAAGGCGTTATCGATAAAACACTCTGGGGAGGCAAATAGCACAATAGGGTCCTTTCCAGGTGGAAGATAGTATTAGAAGGATGGTATATGCTCGCCAGATGGTAAGGAGAGACTGGAACTGGAAGGAAGGGGTTAATCCACGCTGCCATGGGAATAATGAGAGAAGATGAAACGCGTTGCCTCAGTTGTTAACTGCAGTTTTGTAGTGCTGGGGTCCTGGGTTCAATTCTCACCAGGGACAACATCTGCATTGAGTTTGTATGTTCTCCCTGTGTTCGTGTGGATTCCTCCGGGTTCTCCGGTTTCGTCCCACATTTCAAAGACATACTGATAATGGAGAGGAAGCACACAATAGGGTCTTATCCGATATAATCAGTCAATTGTAAGTATGGTCGCACTCACCTGGTCGGGTTGTGTGTGACACAATCACTAATAAACCAGACAATCGGATCCTGTCGAACGCAGCAATCCGCCAGAAGAGTTGTATAAATCATATGCGTTGATATAGGAATCCGTCTTGTAGATCGCGCTGTTCGAAAATTTAGCCAAGAAAATCACTCCAAGGGCCTCGGATCTTAAGACACAGATCTTTATTCCTCCACAGACTCAACGCGTTTCGTGTACCCACTGTACACTTTCTCAGGAGTTTAAGAATTACACAGCACCATATATCAAGCATCTAATATTTAATTACCTTAAGGCACTTCCGTCATATTCGGCACTGTTTCCGTCGTCGTGTCTGTGGCTGCCTCTCAAACCCTAACCTGCAATGCCTTTGCGAGTCCTTGCACAGTCTCTCTCTCAATCCTCCCCCCCTCCCCACGGCTTGCAGGACCTGAGATGATGTCACTGGTATGGGCGGGGCTATATCACATGACTGTGACATCATCACAGGCACTTTAATTGCTGCAGTGTCAGCACAGGAGACATCATGCCGCTGTCTCACATCAGACGTGTCCTCATCAGTGATTCTCTGCCTCTGACATCCTGCGATCACAAGGGAACATAGAGGTGACAGAGGACCCCGGACTGAGCCCCCAAGAGCTGATCTCCAGGATACAGGTGAGAGGAGGCTGCACAGGAGCAATGCTCTGCAGAGAGGAGGAGGCATGCACAGGAGCAATGCTCTGCAGAGAAGAGGCTGCACAGGAGCATTGCTCTGCATGAGGGGAGGCTGCACAGGAGCAATGCTCTGCACAGAGGAGGCTGCACAGGAGCATTGCTCTGCATGAGGGGAGGCTGCACAGGAGCATTGCTCTACAAAGAGGAGGCTGCACAGGAGCAATGCTCTGCAGAGAGGAGGCTGCACAGGAGCAATGCTCTGCAGAGGAGGCTGCACAGGAGCAATGCTCTACAGTAAGGAGGCTGCACAGGAGCAATGCTCTGCACAGAGGTGGCAGCACAGGAGCAATGCTCTGCACAGAGGTGGCTGCACAGGAGCATTGCTCTGCACAGAGGAGGCTGCACAGGAGCATAGCTCTGCATGAGGGGAGGCTGCACAGGAGCATTGCTCTGCAGAGAGGAGGCTGCACAGGAGCATTGTTCTGCAGAGAGGAGGCTACACAGGAGCAATGCTCTGCAGAGAGGAGGCTGCACAGGAGCAATGCTCTGCAGAGAGGAGGCTGCACAGGAGCAATGCTCTGCAGAGAGGCGGCTGCACAGGAGCAATGCTCTGCAGAGAGGAGGCTGCACAGGAGCAATGCTCTGCAGAGAGGAGGAGGCTGCACAGGAGCAATGCTCTGCAGAGAGGAGGAGGCTGCACAGGAGCAATGCTCTGCAGAGAGGAGGAGGCTGCACAGGAGCAATGCTCTGCAGAGAGGAGGAGGCTGCACAGGAGCAATGCTCTGCAGATAGGAGGAGGCTGCACAGGAGCAATGCTCTGCAGAGAGGAGGAGGCTGCACAGGAGCAATGCTCTGCAGAGAGGAGGAGGCTGCACAGGAGCAATGCTCTGCAGAGAGGAGGAGGCTGCACAGGAGCAATGCTCTGCAGAGAGGAGGAGGCTGCACAGGAGCAATGCTCTGCAGAGAGGAGGAGGCTGCACAGGAGCAATGCTCTGCAGAGAGGAGGAGGCTGCACAGGAGCAATGCTCTGCAGAGAGGAGGAGGCTGCACAGGAGCAATGCTCTGCAGAGAGGAGGAGGCTGCACAGGAGCAATGCTCTGCAGAGAGGAGGAGGCTGCACAGGAGCAATGCTCTGCAGAGAGGAGGAGGCTGCACAGGAGCAATGCTCTGCAGAGAGGAGGAGGCTGCACAGGAGCAATGCTCTGCAGAGAGGAGGAGGCTGCACAGGAGCAATGCTCTGCAGAGAGGAGGAGGCTGCACAGGAGCAATGCTCTGCAGAGAGGAGGAGGCTGCACAGGAGCAATGCTCTGCAGAGAGGAGGAGGCTGCACAGGTGCAATGCTCTGCAGAGGAGGCTGCACAGGAGCAATACTCTGCAGAGAGGAGGCTGCACAGGAGCAATGCTCTGCAGAGAGGAGGCTGCACAGGAGCAATGCTCTGCAGAGAAGAGGCTGCACAGGAGCAATGCTCTTGCAGAGAGGAGGCTGCACAGGAGCAATGCTTTGCAGAGACGAGGCTGCACAGGAGCAATACTCAGCAGAGAGGAGGCTGCACAGGACCAATGCTCTGCAGAGAGGAGGCTGCACAGGAGCAATACTCAGCAGAGAGGAGGCTTCACAGGAGCAATGCTCTGCAGAGAGGAGGCTGCACAGGACCAATGCTCTGCAGAGAGGAGGCTGCACAGGAGCAATACTCAGCAGAGAGGAGGCTGCACAGGACCAATGCTCTGCAGAGAGGAGGCTGCACAGGAGCAATGCTCTGCAGAGAGGAGGCTGCACAGGAGCAATGCTCTGCATGAGTGGAGCCAAGATGCTGGGGACGGCGGAGTGAAAATGCCGTGGCGGGGAAGACGATGACCCGCTGGTAAGTATGACAGTTTGAGTGCCTCTGTCCTCTGCTGACCACTCTGCCCACCGCACTGCGCTAACCCATCTGCCCGCTGCACTGCGCTGACCACTCTGCCCGCCACCGCGCAGTGCTAACCACTGAGCCACCGCGCAGTGCTAACCACTGAGCCACCGCCCAGTGCTAACCACTGAGCCATCGTATACTCTGCTAACCACTGACCCACCATACTCCCTGCTAACTACTAACCCACCGTATACAGCGCTAACCACTGAGCCACCGTACACTGCTAAACACTGAGCGACCATACTTTGCTAACCCCTAAACCACCGCGCAGTGCTAACCACTGAGCCACCGTATACTGTGCTACTCACTGAGCCACCTGTATACACACAATTAATTTCACCGCACTCCCCTAAATATTAGTAAATAAACTATATATGGATTCTAGACTACCCGATTCTTTAGAATCGGGCTCACAGCTAGTGATAAATAAAGCCCTTGGCAGAAAATGAGGTCTGACATAAATGTACAAAACACATCAATATAAAACAATACACATCGTTTAAACATATCTCCTTCTATAAAACCAAGCAGTAAAATCACAATCTTTCAATTAAAGTATTACAAACTCTTAAAAAATAATGCTGATTAGCACATTCCTGTGCTGTTATACTTTAGTTTATCCCTTACACTTCCATGGTGAATAGGAGTGTAGTGGAAAAATTATAAAATTCTATCTCTGTCTGATGACTCCTGAGGAAGTGTACAGTGGGTACATGAAACACGTCGAGTCTGTGGAGGAATAAAGATCTTTGTCTTAAGATCCGAGGTCCTTGGAGTGATTTTCTTGGCCAAATCTTCGAACAGCGCGATCTACAAGCCGGATTCCTATATCAACGCATATGAAAGACATATAGGATGTTTAGATTGTGACCCCCAATGGGGACAGTCTTTCAAATGTATGTAAAGCGTAAAGCTCTATGGAATTAATAGTGCTATATAAATTAATAAATATCATTATTGTAACCCCTTTGAGTTTCAGCACTCTCCTTACTGTGGGGCTGGTGCAGCCATGTTTTGCTCATCTGGTGAGCACATATACCGTCCTTAGAATATGAACTTCCATCTGGAAAAGACCCTATTGTGCTATTTGTCTTCTCAGCTCGTTTTATCGTTAACTCCTCCATAGACAGAAAGTTTTCAACAGGCTCATTAGCAGGAAAGGGAGGATCATATTCATAATGAATTATTAAATCACTATACACAGCTGATAACAAAGTATTCACCATTCATGTCGCAACTCACTTTTTTCCCCTCCTTTACAATGACTGATAACACCCCTATATACAGTAGATAACACAGGATCCACCATTCACAATAGGTGATATCACAGCTCACCTCCTCCTCCTGTACAATGACTGATAACACCTCTATATACAGTAGATAATACAGGATCCACCATTCACAATCACGGCTCACCTCCTCCTCCTGTACAATGACTGATAACACCCCTATATACTGTAGATAACACAGGATCCACCATTCAGAATAGGTGATATCACAGCTCACCTCCTCCTCCTGTACAATGATTGATAACGCCTCTATATACAGTAGATAACACAGGATCTACCATTCACAATCACAGCTCACCTCCTCCTCCTCCTCCTCCTGTACAATGACTGATAACACCTCTATATACAGTAGATAACACAGGATCCACCATTCAGAATAGGTGATATCACAGCTCACCTCCTCCTCCTGTACAATGACAACATCTCTATATACAGTAGATAACACAGGATCCACCATTCACAATAGGAGATGTCACAGCTCACTTCCTCCCCTCCCAGTGCAATGACCTCTACACAGGTCACGGAGCATGCCCACAATTCTCTCTCTCACTGAAGTAGAATAGCCGCTCAGGCAAGACCGTTGCCCCCTTAATCATGTATAAGAAATGAATAAAAATAAAATGAATATGTATCAATTTCTGACTTAAATTACTAAAAATAGTCTAGGTGATGCGTTTAATGAGTTGAGTTTGACAGTCTTTAATGTAACCTTCTTGGAGCTCGGACAGGAGCTTGAATCAGAGATCTGTGCTCATCCAGAAACTGTAATGTGGGATCTTCTCCACGACACATCCGGGGTCTCAGGTCACCAGAAGTGACGGCAAGATTCATTAACAATGAATGATAACGAGCTATGGAAAGGTTTTATAAAGTCTCGTGGTGAGAAAAATAGCGGAGGGTGGAATAAGGGCACGGGATCAGTATTTTAAGATTCAAAAGATGTTATCTAAAGTCCTAAAATAATCCAGTATGTGAATAAAGGATGGAGCAGCCATTAAATGATCTGTCTCTTTAGTCAGGCTGTTAAATGTGTGTGCGCGTGTATGAATATATATAAATATATTTATATCTGTTCACACTTGTCAACATTGAAATTTTAACACCAAGACAAAAAAAAGTGGAATTATGGAAATCACACGATCATGAGACACATTAATGATATGCAAATGATAGAAAAATGCAAACAAAATTTTCAAACCATCTCACTTTGTTCTGTACAAAGTATGAGTGCTACACATAAAAATGCACGCATCCAAGAGATCGTTAGTAACTCAGTTATTGCTGCTCATAATCTTTAGAGACTGTAGGGACCGGTACGGTGCTGAGCTCCTGGTGCTAAACTAATGTGGTGGCCCGTATTCACAGAGGCTCTAGGTCTTTCCTGGGTAGTTATAGACCAGTAAGAATGGCATGTGTTGTGTGAGAAAATGTTTCCGGAGCTTGTAAGGGATTATTTATAAGAGTATGTGATATAAAGTATTATTATAAGGGATCGCCTGCCCAGGTTTTACTAAGGACTGACATTGTCAAACCATCATGATCAGTTATTACGGAGGAACGATCAGGAAACTGGACAGAGGGGAGCTGTATATTTTGTTTTTGGACTTTCCAAAGGTGTTTGAAGTTGATCCACATAGTACCTACCAGGACAGTCCCTTCTCATTACCCCTGTTTGGTACCAATAAATTAAAAACCTTATACTCCCTGAATCGGTGCTGATCCAGCGAGTCCGGCGCTCACATTAAAACTCAGCTGATGTTGTGGCTTTGTGACTTCATGGGAGCCCTGTGCCCAGTCAAAGGTGGTATCTCTCTCCTGGCTGGTTGTCTCTCCCCCTTTGCCGGCCTCTTTTTACCCGCCAGCTGTTTTCTCTCCCTCCCCCGGTCGGCTTCTCTCTCCCACCTGGCCGGCTTCTCTCTCCCCCGGCTGGCTTTTCACTCCCCCAGCCGGCTGGCTCTTCTCTCCCTCCCCCCGGTCGTCTTCTCTCTCCCCTGGTCGGCTGTCCTCTCTCTCCCCCGGTCGGCTTTGTCTGTCCCCTCTCTCTCCCCGTCGGCTTCGCTGTCCCCTCTCTCTCCCCAGGTCGGCTGTCCCCTCTCTCTCCCCAGGTCGGCTGTCCCCGCTGTCTCCCCAGGTCGGCTGTCCCCGCTGTCTCCCCAGGTCGGCTGTCCCCGCTGTCTCCCCAGGTCGGCTGTCCCCGCTGTCTCCCCAGGTCGGCTGTCCCCGCTGTCTCCCCAGGTCGGCTGTCCCCGCTGTCTCCCCAGGTCGGCTGTCCCCGCTGTCTCCCCAGGTCGGCTGTCCCCTCTCTCTCCCCAGGTCGGCTGTCCCCTCTCTCTCCCCAGGTCGGCTGTCCCCTCTCTCTCCCCAGGTCAGCTGTCCCCTCTCTCTCCCCAGGTCGGCTGCCCCTCTCTCTCCCCAGGTCGGCTGTCCCCTCTCTCTCCCCAGGTCGGATGTATACCGTAAGTGATTATCAGGTGGTGAATTGCAGCGCAGCTCTAACTTCCTCTTAATTGCATTAGATTTTTTTAAATTTTTTTTTATCAATTTAAAAAAAAAAATGGGATTACATCTATTTATTCTTGAGAAGAGACAACCAAGGGGGAGAAGTGAAGGGTAAATGGCCAATAAAAAAAGAATATAGTCTAAAGCTGTTTCATGTAAAACTCCAGTCAAAAAGTAAAACTCCCCCCAAAATAAATGCTTAGATACTTTATTAGAAGAAAATGACATAAATAGTTATATAAATGTGTAAAGTTCCTTTCTAATTGTTTGGTCCAGTGGATCGAAATTTGGGATCAGCAGGGAAAGATGAGCTCTTCCATGGTGGACTGGTCCTGCATTGAGGTTATGCATGCCTCGGTTGAACATGTGCTCTTTTTCAAGCGTATGGACTATGTACATCATGCACATGAGGCACATCTGTCACCAAAATTCCCCTAAACATCTGAATTGCCAATAGCCGGTTGTCTTGTCTTTTTACCGCATCAATCACCTAATGCTTTTGTCTCCTCCATTGTCTTACAGAAGGACAGCTGATACCTGGGAGCAATGGAACAAGATGCAACATCCCCGGGAACTTCATGTGCAGCAGCGGGGACTGTATCCCGGGAAGCTGGCAGTGCGATGGCTTACCCGACTGCTTTGATGAGAGCGATGAAAAAGAGTGTCGTAAGTTTACTTTCTTTGTTCCTTCCTTCCCCCCCCACTATGTGAACACTGATTATGAGGGAATGTTGTATAGGTCGTGTAGAATTGGAAAAACCTGGCTGATTGGATATGTAAAGAAAAAAAGTTCAGCTCACCCCTCAGTGTCTCAGGTAAATGTTGGGACAAACCCACATGTTTTAACTAAAGTATCTTAAAGGGAACCAACCAGCAGGTTTTGAGGCTAAAACGTGAAACAGGTGCCTTACAGGCACTGGGATACTGAGTGAAATCGTACCTTTCCTTCAATGATTACCTGTAATCATTAGGTGTGACATTGTGCTCATCGCTCCCTCCCTCCTGTGTCTCCAGCTTCTCACTGCTTCTTTTCTTACGGTATGTGATCCAGTCACCGGAGAGCAGGAGAAGACCCTGCTCCCTTCAGTCTGGGGGTCCTGGGTCTCCTCAGTCACAGGTCTGTGAGAGGAGACAGCTGGGGATGTGCAGACTGGACGGGGCAGGGTCTTCTCCTGCTCTCCGGTGACCGGATCACAGATAGTAAGAAAAGAAGCAGTGAGAAGCTGGAGACACAGGAGGGAGGGAGTGATGAGCATGATGTCACACCTAATTTGCCTGGTATATACAGACTGGGAGGGAGGTAGAGGCAGGGGGAGGTGGAAGGGTTTGGTTTAGAGCAAACCCGGGAGTAATACAAAGAAACCCAACCCCGCTGTGCTGCACTTATGCTAATGTGCTGCACAGTTTCCTGGTGTTTGATAACTTTTCTTTGCAATCATACATGAAATCATTGAAGTAAAGGTATCATTGCACTCAATATCTCAGTGCCTGTAAGGCACCTGCTTCACTTTATAGCCCTATATCCTGCTGGTTGGTTCCCTTTAAGACACTTTAGTTGTGTGGGACTGAGTTTCCTTCCCCACTGGGGTGCGCACTGCCTGCATCGATAAACATTGATGGTTTTATACTTGCGCTCCCTGCCTATTTTTGCTAGAGATTCTTCAGGCTAATTGGACAGGTGCAGCCCTGCCTTTGAAAGAAGAGGTGGTGCAAGATATTTATGATGCACAAGCGAGAAGGCAGGGTAGTCAAATGTTCCAGGGTCAGGTACTAAGACTAAGGGCAAAGACAATGGCTAGAAAGGTCACGGTCTGGGGTCAGAATACCAGAAAGATAACAAATCAAAGCATAAAGGTGGTGTCACACCTGGCGACGTCGCTAGCGACATCGCCGAAAAAGTGACGTATCAGCAATGTCGCTAGCGACGTCGCGCTGTGTAAATGAGCGGCGCGACCGCGTTTTATCGCTGGTCGCAGGTTGACAGGTTTACGGGATGAACCGTAAACCTGTCAACCGGCGACCTGCGATAAGGCTGGATCGCGCGTGTGACATCGCCAGAGCGATGTCGGCGGCGATCCAGCCTATACCGCAGCGTTGCTGTGGATCGCTTGCTGGGCTGAGCACAGCCCAACGAGCGATGTCGCCAGCCGCAGCGATGCTGTGTGACAGCTGGCCAGCGATGTCGGAAGCAAGCGGGCACCCGCGCATCGCTTCCGACATTGCTGGCCAGATCGTGCTGTGTGACAGCACCTTAAGACAAGGTAAATGGATGGTCAGAGGAGGTCCAAGGTCTGGCAGCAATAGATCAAAACACAGATAAACAGAGCCAACCTACATCAATGAGCAAAATGCTACGACTGCCAGTGATCTGAGACTAAACTGCTCAGCTAAGCAGCTGAGCAATCATAGAGAACAGGGAACACCTGAAGAAGCCCAGCACCTACCAGTCTCAGATTGGATGCTGAGTTGCCAATCAACACATGGCCAACTCGGGACCCTCCAGCACCAAATTGGACGGCTGAGCGGTTGCTCACCAGACTAATGGCTCAGCACACCCCAGCATTATATTGGATGATTAAGCTGTCACTCACCAATCTGACAGCTTAGCTTAGCACAGCCCTGCAGCAAACTATCACACGCTACATCCAACACACACTGAGCGGAGGAATCGTGACAATATTGCTGCTCCAGCACAGTTACCTGATGCTTAGCTGCAATACCAAACCTATCAAGTGGACAGCTGTGGCGCTGTTATCAACCATGTTTATCCAATCTTAGACATACCACTTCATAAACAGTGTATCCTTAGAAAATGACCTATTGTTTAAATTGAGGAGGGGTGTTCATTTTATTTAATTTTTTTTGGTGTGGTAAATGTTTCTAATATATCAATTCCATTTTGCAATACCACCACTAACAGAGCTAAATAAGTAGGGAAAAAAGTGCTTAGTGCATAAAATAGTCATTAATAAACAAAAATGTAATTGATAATGAAAAATATAACCCTGTATGCAAATCTAATATATAAAGCTGAGTGTATGTGCGTGTATGGGACAAA
The DNA here is from genome assembly GCA_033576535.1 of Allobates femoralis. Taxonomy (NCBI): domain Eukaryota; kingdom Metazoa; phylum Chordata; class Amphibia; order Anura; family Aromobatidae; genus Allobates; species Allobates femoralis. The sequence continues at coordinate 43,512,540 of JARQOC010000010.1, forward strand.
CCCCGCCACTCGACATAGCCACACCTCCACTCCACATAGCAATGCCCATTCCACATAGCCACACCCACTCTGCATAGCCACACCCACTCCACATCAGAGTCCTCCACATATCCCCACCTCCTCTACATAGTCCCACCCCTGGGACTATGTGGAGGATGGATGTATGAAGGTACTGGGGCTATGCATGGGTGGTGCTATGAAAGTGGCGTGGCTCCTGGCAAGGGTAAGCTATGTGTAGGGGCAGAGCAATGAAGGGGTGGGTCTACTGGGAGGGGCAGGGCTAAGATACATATAGACACATACATACATACATTACCTTATATGGGTGATATGCCATATATGGGTGATATTACCATATATGAGTATTATGACCATATATGGGCATTACGCCCAGGTAACACCAGGCTGTACAGCTAGTATCCAATAAAGTGCAATAATAAGTATGCATAAAGTGACTGCAAAGTGCAAAAGGAGTGCTACATATATGCTGCCTACTATGACATAAATGACTACATGTTCCTCATGTAATGGATGAGCCCTGCCACATTAGAGACTACATAGGGAAATAAAATAAGAAGCCGTAAACATAACAACACTGGATGAAACAAACCACATCCCCTCTGATTGCGCCCATGCACATTTCGCCATTGCTTCATCAGGGGCAGATACCTATTTTCTCCCATCTCATGATCTTTATAAAAATTTTTAGAAATCTTGCAATTTTCACATTGGCCACTGTATTTATTATTTATCTTTTTGTGTTTTAAGTGTATTTTTTCACATTTCTGGCAATATTTTCTTCCCATGGCACATATATATAATAAAAACGCTGGGGCTCTTTTAGACTCTAACTTCAGTTTCTTTAAAAAAATCGCACACATACGTTAGCAACATGACCCGGTCCTTTTGTATTGGAGCATCTAATGAGTATGTGTATTGAGATCAATGTGAATGGAGGAGCTTGTGTTATATGCTGTGCATAGACATGTGTCCTGTCCTCATTATCCTGTGTTCTCACGATAATGAGACAGCTGGAAACTCATCCTGCCTCTCATGAGCGTGAGACTGCTGGAAACTCATCCTGCCTCTCATGAGCGTGAGACTGCTGGAAACTCTACTGAAACAACTGTGAAGTCTGTAAGACTATATATAAATTATAAGTAGCTTATGGAAACAATGAGCAACGTTATCTTCACCGTTAGGTCTACCTTAGGGTAGAAAATTCTGAACTTACCTTGGCCTTGTATATCATGTATTCCTATGATTCTGTTTGCTTAGATTCAGAGACTCACTGATTTGTATCCATAGTGTGGACCATAAAATACCACTGTAGTTATATGAGATATCTCTTACCAAAATTATGGCTAATCCTCGTTCAAGTACATTTCAAGGTACAGGTCTAATTTTCTGCAAAATCAGTTTATATCTGTAAATTTGAATTACAGTGAGCGCGATGGTGCCATAATCCCCACATTATCCGGGCTTACATTGTGTAAGTGTCTGTGCCCGCAGCCTGATTGAGCACAGAAATCTCATCTGATAGTGTTTATTTTTTTCTCCTACCGCCGCAGTGAAATATTGCTTGTAGCAGTGCTCAGGGCATGATCCCCCCCAACCCACCTCATCACACTGAATAGGGTAATTGTCAGCAAGGTGATGCGCCAGTCCAGACATCCGTCTGATATTGTGTGATGAAGGGCTCCTGCAGAAGCGTTGCCACAATTAATGAATCACAATTACATTGTGTCTGACATGGATTAGTAAAGTTCGCAAAAATTTATATCACCTGTGACTTGGAGTATTTACCCCATTTCATTTGTATATCATGCTAAAAATCAACCTAACATCCTGACCCAAGCTCCGAGTACAGTGAGGCCCGTAGGAGTCTTCTCAACTTGGTAATTACCTGGGTCTGACTTTTAAGACCTCCAACAATTCTGAAAATCAGGGCAGCCAGGGAGCTGCATGTGCTTTACAGTCAGAGTGGTGCTTCCACCTACCTGCTGTGCAGCCAACTAAAGCTGGTCCCGCTCACTTAAAGTGTAACCTATATCTTCATTTTTATTCCATAAATCAATAGGACACATCAAAAAAGCAACTTTGTAATACATGTTATCAGGGAAATTCTTCCTCCTGGACTGAGCTTTCACTCTCAAAATAATCAATTCCTGGATAAAATTGTCTTCAGTGACTATGGATTGTAACATTACTGGGATAAGACATGCAGTTGCTTTAAAAGTGAGGAGGAGCAGAGGGAGAGCTAGAGGCAAGTGAGAGCTAGAGGGCAGTAGCTAGAGGCAGAGGGAGTAGCTAGAGACCGAGGAAGGAGATAGAGGCATAGACTGGTTTCACACTGCAGTTTTTTCCCTAATCATGTACCATCCTGGTTTGCTGTGCCAAACCCAGAACAGGTGTCAATCTTTAATTATACTTTTTTTCCGCAAGTTCCTCTCCTGGTTTTGGCACACAAACCGGATGGAACCTGATCAGGGAAAAAAACGGCAATGTGAAACCAGCCAAAGAGAGAAGATAGAGGTAGAAGCTAGAGACAGATGGGGGAAGCTAGATGGATGCGCTAGAGGCAGAGAGAAAGCTAGAGGAGAGCTAGAGGCAGATTGAGAAGCTAGAGGGAGGAGCTAGAGGCAGAGAGAAATAGAGAAGCTATAGAGGGGGAGGTGCTATAGGCAGAGGGAGAAGCTAGATGGAGGAGCTAAGGCAGAGGAGAAGTGGATGAGGGCAGAGGAGAGTAGAGAGAGCTATAGGCAGAGGGAGGGCTATACAGAGGGAGGGAGTTAGAGACAGAGAGAAGCTAAAGGTACAGGGAGGAGCTGGGGCAGAGAGAGAAGTTGGATGCAGAGGGAGGAGCTAGAGGCAGGAGCTAAAGGCTGGGGGAGGAGCTAGCTGCAGAAGCTTGGAGCAGAGTGAGAAGCCAGGGACAGGGAAAAGCTAGGGGCAGTGGGAGCAGCCAGAGGGAGACGCTAGATGGAGGAGCTAGAGGCGGAGGGAGAGACAGAGAGAAGCCTAGAGGCAGAAGGAGGAGCTTACAAGCAGAGCTCCTCCTTCCCTCCTTCAGGGAAAACTACATTAGAGACTGAAGAAGCTGGTGTAATCTTTGAAATGCGTAAAGAACAAACCGCAGATGCTATTAACCCTCTTGGTCATGGATTCATTCTAATCATTGTAACTATTTTTTTCCTTATTAGGGGATATGTTCTTTGTGCAGAGACAGTCATGTGGATGCAGACAAACTAATGATACATTTCCATTACAAGACGAGAAAAACCTCTGTGACATGAGAAGAAATAAATTTGCTCCTCGACTGACTGAGCACACAAGACTGAGGCTGGAGAAATAAATCCTGTATGTGCAGTCAAGAGCCAAGGAGAAGATGTACTTCTTCTGATGTCACAGCCCTTCTCAGCTCATGGAGGTGTGTGTGCCTATGTGACAGCTCTTCTATCAGTTGAGACACAGATCTCGGGAGCTGTGTTTCTTCAGACTGCAGCCTGTCCTGACACGTGACTAGGACAGGGTGCAGTTCGATTTACATGATGAGGGCCATGTTATTACATACTTGGAGAACCCCTTTAAACATGACATTGTATTGCCTTTTGATTGGATGGTGTTAGTTGGACGTTCATCAGGGATGCTCAGGATGGTGCTTGTTGGTTTCCATCAGGAGATGCTTCAAGAAAGGGACATGAAAAGGTCATGACAGAAAGGTCACCAAACTATGACTTGCCTACTTTGGACATACCATATGAAGAGAAAAATCACTAGAGAAGGACGTTATGGTAGGAAGAATAGAAGGTACAAGGCTAAGAGGAAGACAATCAACCTGTTACCTTGATACTGTCAAGAAAATGGCAGAGAAGACCCTGGTGGACTTATCTAGTCTTGGAGAAGAACCTGGTGAACCTATCTAAGCTTCCTACAGTGTGTTCATCCATCAAGTCACCGTGGCTTGAGATTGAGTTGAAGATTGATAAATAATAATAATGATAATATATGCACAATACAGTGTGTTTTATACAAATTTTTTTTCCTGCAATTTTATTTAGTTTTTTCTTTTTTATTATTTTTCATTACATTTTTTTACTCATCATGATGGATTCCTGTTTGACATCTTCTAATATTGTCTCTGGACAACGACTTATTCCACAGCATCTTCAACATACGTTTCTGCATAACAAAGCTTGCAATGAGCGAAGTAAAAAAACACTTATTAGCCATTGTTGAAGGATTAAGTGTCAATTTATCCTCATATCTTCTTTGGGACACTCATGTTTGAGAGAGAGAGAAGAAGGAATCAAAATAGGCGGACAAATCATCAACAATCTAAAATATGCCAGAGATACAACATTGATAGCAACAAGTGTAGATGGAATGAAGAATTTATTATGAGAGTCGAGATGGAAAGCTCCAACATGGGATCCTACTCACACAAAGAAGACAAAGATACTAACTACTGCCATGTACGACCGGGACACATGTGAGATGGACGGCGACATACTGGAAGTGGTAAAGGACTTCACCCTACTTGGATCAAAGATCAGTCAAGATAGTGACGACTCCAGAAATCAATAGGAGAAAAGCTATGGGCAAATCAACAATGAAGTCACTGGACGAGGTCTTCACATCAAGGAACATTTCACTGGTGATGAAGACACGAGTTGTACGTAGTCTGGTCTATGCTGTAGTAACATATGGAAGTGATGTCTGGACAATAAAGAGAAGAGAAGAATCGGCGCCTTCGAAATGTGGAGCTGGAGAAGGTTATCAACAACATGGACGACAAGACTAAATTAATCAAGCCATACATATCACTTGAAGCAATGATCACCAAGCTACAGCTTTTCTACACATCACTACACATCATACAAAGAGATAAATCACTGGAGAAGGACATCATGGTTAGAAGAATAGAAGGATCAAGGTGAAGAGGAAGACCAGCAAACCAATGGCTTGATACAATCAAGATGGCTGCGGGGAAGACCCTACTGGACTTGTCTAGGCTTGGTGGACCTACCTAGGTTTGGGAAAGACCTTGGGGAAGACCCTGGTGGACCTATCTAAGCTGCACAAGATCTGTCTCCTCAAGCGTTCATCCATAAGTTGACCATGATTCAAGATCGAACTGAAGGCTGTTAAATAAATAACTGAATTAGTCCTTATGGTAATTCCTTTTCTTGGAGCCTTCCACGACCGCATTGGAGGATGTTGTCCACGCCCTATTAGGGGACAGGAACACAGAGAGGTTAAAAGCCCCCCCTTTCCTCAGTACTCCAGTGTTTACCAAGATCACCCTTTGCCATGGATTACCTGATACAAACCGGAACCAAACACCAACAAGGGGGGTAACTGATGCTGTCGTGAAAGGCTCCAAGAAAAGGATTACCGGTAAGGACTAATTCAGTTTTCTCCCTTTGCCTTCCACAACAGCATTTTAGGAAAATCCACCGATACTCCTCAGGGTGGGACTATTGCCATTAGGACTTTCCTACCAAATGACAGATCCCGACTATAGGACAGATCTAACCGATAGTGGTGAGAAAAAGTGTGGAGGGATGACCACGTAGCCGCTCTGCATATCTGGTCCGATGAAGCTCCAGCCCGCTCCGCCCAGGATGTAGCAGCAGCCCGAGTTGAATGAGCCTTCAACCCCACCGGAGGAGCAAGGTTCTGAGCGATGTAGGCCTCGCAGATCGCCTTCTTGATCCAGGAACTGATGGTAGCCTTGGATGCCTTCTTCCCTTTGTTTGCCCCAAAATGCTGAACAAACAGGTTCTGATCTAACCTCTAGGAAGCGTCTCTCGGAGGTAGTGGAGGACAGTCTGACGAACATCCAAGTAGTAAAACACGCGTCAGCCGTATTAGCAGGAGATTGACAAAATGAAGGCAGAACCACTTCCTGGGACCAATGGAAATCCGACGAAACTTTTGGAAGAAAAGATGGATCCAACCGAAGCGTAATGCGATCATCGACACCACGAGGTACGGAGCCGGGGACAGAGATTGCCTGCAGTTCTCCGACTCTGTGGGCAGAAGTGATGGCCACCAAAAACGTCCCTTGTGAGCGAGAGACAGAAGGGATGAGCAGACAAGGCTTCAAAGGGACTTCGAGAAAGTCCCTGCAGAACAATGTTCAAATCCCAGGGAGGGATGGAAGGGTGAATCCTGGGACGCAGCCTACAAGCAGAGGTAAACAACCGCTTGATCCATCGATGGGAAGCAAGATCCTGGTCAAAAGCAGCACCAAGAGCAAACACCTGGACTTTAGGCGTGCTGGCCGAAGCCCCAAGTCCAAGCCACGCTGCAAAAAATCCAAGAGGTTGGCCACATTAGGATGATGCATGTCCGGGATGGAAGGAGCACACCAGGAAAGGAAACGTTTCCAGACCTTCCCGTAAATAGCGTTTGTCACAGGCTTCCGCTTGTGAAGCGTGTGGATCACTGCATGGGAGAGACCCTCGGCCCTCAGGATCTCGGCGTCAACAGCCAGGCCACCAGATTGAGCCACTGAGTCCGACCGCGTAAGGCAGAAAAAGGTCAGCACCTTGGCATTTGAGCCCGAAGCGAACAGGTCGATAGAAGGGACTCCCCACCTGTCTGTAAGAGAGCGAAATACCTCCGGAGGGAGGCTCCATTCTCCTGGGTGGACCTCCGTGCGGCTCAAGAAATCTGCCTGTGCATTGTCTGTTCCCCTCAGTGCACTGCGATAAGGAGAGAAGATGGTGTTCTGCCCACGAAAAGATCGTCTTGCGAGCACCTTGCAAGTGGAAGCCCCATGTACCGCCTTGGTGCCGCAAGAAGACCACCATAGTCACGTTGTCTGACAGGACCTTGACATTATGACCCCGGAGAACGTGAGCTGTAGCATGAAGCACCTCCTCCACCGCCAGAAGTTCCCGAAGTTTGAAGACTGGTGACTGACAGCGACTCCAAGTCCCTAGAACAGTGTGCGATCCACTATCGCGCCCCAACCGGAACGGCTGGCATCTGTTGTAACGATGGTCACAGGAGCCTACAGCCATGCCACCCCCATCCAAAGGTTCCTGGGATTCATCCACCTGGAAAGCGAGGCCACCACCCGCCCCGGGTCCGGACCCGTGAGTTTAAGGAATCCTGATATCTGTTTCAGGAACTCAGTATGTGTTCCTGGAGCAGTCGGGAATGAGCCTCATGCTACCGACTGAATGCAGGCCGTCATGGACCCTAACAGGGACATTGCTTCCCGCAAGGAAGGCGACCCCGTTGCCTGGGAGCGGGTCAGTTTGTCGTGGAGCAGAAACCGATGTGCCGCAGTAAGGAACGAGGTCTTTTTGGACGAGTCCAGCAAGACTCCCAAAAATTGACGACGGGTAGCCGGCAACAGTTCCGATTTTCGAAGATTGGGCACCCACCCCAGGGACTGAAGAATCTCCAATGTTTTGGAGACCTGTGTGCGCAGAACCTCTGCCGAAGGAGCCACCACCAACATGTCATCTAAATAGGGAATCGCACATATCCCCTGGGTCTGGATGAATGCGATCACTTCCCCCACGAGTTTGGTAAAAACTATGGGGGCTGTCGAAATCCTGAAGGGCAGCACATTGAACTGATAATGGACAATCCCGCCTGCCCCCAGGGATCGCGAATCGCAGAAAGCGCTTGTGGGACGGGTGAATGGGGACATGATAATACGCGTCCTGGAAGGTCGATGCAGGCCATCTCGAAATCGAGACCGATCAGGGGGATTGCCGAGCGGATCGATTCCATCTTGAATCGCCTGTAGAGGACATGGCGATTCGAGAAGTTTTAGATTGAATATGATACGAGGTGCCCCCGAAGGGTTTTCGCACCACAAACAATCTGGAGTAGTGCCCCTGGCCTTCTTCTCCAGGAGGAACCGGGGACACCACTCCCGTACCCAACAGGTCTTGCAGACCCGACAAAAAAAGCGGACGAGAGTTCCCCTGAGGAAAGGAGGTGACTCGAAGAGCGGAGGGGGCTGGCTCTCTAATTCCAAGCACAGACCTTCCGAATGTTCGAGAGGATACAAGGCACGAGGAGATTGCTTGCCACTGTGGAAGAAATGCAGGAGCCACCCCGCAATGGGGAAGGCGTCATTGTTTAAGGGTGGCTGGTGATGCCGCTGCTGGGGGAGCAAGATATTACGGGTCTTGTCCCCTTTCTGGTAGGCCCAGCGACCGGACTTACCCTTCCCTTTATACTGGGAGGGTTGGCTGCGCTCAGGCCGAAAGGACGCTTCTGAATGGGCTTCTGTTGCGGGAGACACTTCTTCCGGTCTGACACCTTTTCCAGGATGTCTTCCAATGCCGGACCAAAGCCAAAAGACCCCTGAAAGGGGATGGGGCACAGCTTGAGTTTAGACGTGACATCTCCATTACACATTTTAAGCCACACTGCCCTGCAAAGCCATGTTAGTCAACAATGCGCACCTGGCTCTAATGTGGACCGACTCGGCAGAGGCATTGGCCAGGAAGCCAGCCGTTCAGAGTGATGGAGTCAAAGTCCCGAGTACCAGGATGTGTTCCTCCAGCTGGGTGATCCACTTAAAGAGAGACCTGGCCACACTTGTAGATTGAAATATTCACTTTAAAGACACAGCTGCCGCCTCCCAGGATTTTTTGAGGACACTCTCCATCTTACGATCGAGGGGGTCCTTCAACTGGGAGGAATCCTCAAAAGGTAACGCAGTCTTTTTGCTACCCTGGCACCTGGATGTCCACCTTCGGAACCTCCCAGACAAAGTTGGATGGGGTGATCAACCTATTTTCTGGAGACACCCACTCCCGGTGGTTGAGTTCCCAGATGACCTCATGGACAGGGAAGCCCAACTGCCGCTTAGCTTTCAGGCCTCTAACATTTCGTTTTGCACTGAAAAAGGGGATTCCACCACTTCTACTCCCATGGTACTACGGACAGCAATTCACCCATGGACTCCTTGGAAAAATAGTAGTGACCAGATTCCTCAAGCCTGGACAGAGGTAACAGAGGCAATATCCTCGCCGTCCTCTGACACTGAGTTCTGGGCAGCCGCCATGAGAGCCACAGAGTCACAGTCCTGGAGCGTCCTCTTTTTTTGGATGGGAAGGCATGGATGCTGCAGCAAAAACGGCAGGGCCGAGATACAAGCCTGCACCTCTTGCCTAACCGCTTGAACTTCATGACAACACTCAGTACATGGCTGACACAACTTCTTTTTGTAGGAAGAGGGAAATTTTGTGCCGCATATGCCACATTTCCTGGACGGGTTTTTGCTCCTTTTTGCTGGCGGCCCTTGTCTCCATATACAAAAAAAAGGGAAGAGAAAGGGTCCCAGTGTGAGTGCAGGGCCCTAATCAACCCTACCCCTAGTAACCACCCCCAGAAATACTTACATGAGCTGGGGGAATGCTGGGCTCTGCAGAAGTGGAAAACCCATCACCCTCCTTGTCTTTAGGGATCAGCCTTACCTGGGTGTAGCTTCACGCGGGTACTTATCCAGAAGTACCGTGCCCCAACGAAGAACACCTGTTCCCTCCCTCCTCCTGGTCACCGGCTGCGGGCAATAGTGCGCGATAGGCCTGCTGGTTTCCCTGGAGCCGCGCCCAGCCCGCCACAGACCGTATAGGAGCAGCCGCCCGGAACAGAAAGTAATGCTGTGTCACTTCCGGTGCGCGCTTCAGGGACTGCAGCTGGAGGAGGGAAACGCCAGAGAGCTGAAACAGGGTTCCGGCACTCCAATGCACGGCCTGCTTTGCCCCTGAGGACGCAGGAAGGCTGGATGGTCCCACCACGGGAGCCACAAGAAGGAGGAGGAGGCCGCCCACGACGTCCATCGCTGGCCCGGCAGTAGGTACACCCCAATGCTGCCTCTGCCGGCCCAACAGCACTGGAACCTCTTCATGCCTCAAGGTGGACAGGAAGACACTGGAGTACTGAAGAAGGGGAGGGGCTTTTAACCTCTGTGTTCCTGTCCCCTAATAGGGAGGGCGTGGACGACATCCTACAATGCCGTCGTGGAAGGCAAAGGGAGAAAATAGTGTTAGAGAGCAGTGAAATCTGATCAGCCAATAACATGATGTAGTCTGCATTGTGCAACAATATTAGCAGCACCTTGTATTTTGCTGACAGATGTGTGACTTTTGTCTGTACAGTGTGATTACTTTGTGTCTATATTGTTCTGTTTTGCGTCTTTCTTTGTGAGGGGAACAGTAAAACCTGCACCCAAGTGCAGTCACGATTTTTTCTAAATTTATTAGAAACCCTGTTTTTCTGCAGTTTGATCAGACTGTGTAAATCCAGCTTTGGCATTGTATCCAGTCTAGACTATCTCTGTGACCTAAATACATCAGCAACAGAAGCGCCAATCTCCCTTCTGTCCCGATTGTGTAGATTAAGGCGTTTTATGTAAATGAAACAGTCATTTTAATTCACTTTGTAGTTCGGTTCCTCTTCATTTTTATGATCTCCTCTTGCTGTCACTGAATAGGCTGTGCAAGCTTTTAAAGAGATATACACCCAGAAAAACCCTTTGCAAATTCTTTAATGTTAGCTTAGACCCCCTTCACAAGACAGATGCCAACTTTCTAAGGCTACGTTCACATGGTGTGTATTTTTTGCGTTTTTTTTTTTGCAGTTGCGCTTTTTTACGTGTACTGCAGTACACTTTTCCCGAGCCTATTTTAACATGTGGGGTATAATAAAATAATAATAATAATATTTATTCATTTATATAGCGCTATTAATTCCATAGCACTTTGGGTATGTGAAAAGCGCGCAGAAAAAAGCACAACTAATTGACAGGTCTATTCTTTTTATGCACACACTTTCTGAATCATGTAGCAATTTCAGATACCCAGTGGCATTGAGGTTTCCATTGATGAAGAATGGCCCCACTATCTTCGTACCCCATATACCACACCATACCATCAATGTTTGTGTTCCAGCAGTCTTGGAGGGATCTATCCACTGTGGGTTAGTGTCAGACCAATAGCGGGAGTTTGGTTTGTTAACTTCACCATTCACAAAGTTTTCCTCATCACTGATCTGAAGGCAATTGTCTATGCTGTGAAGATACGAGATGTGCAGAATCTGAAACACCTGATCCTGGAAGTCTGTGCTGCATTTCTTCTGCGGTGTTACTATCAGTGAGTCAAGAGTGGGAGAAGACAATCCAACACAATGGGCAGCACTTTGAACACATTTCATAAGTGGTCATAAACTTGTAAATAACTCATGAAAGAAAAACGTTACGTTAAAGCCAAGCACATCATTGTTTTTCTTATGAAATTCTCAATATGTTTGATGTGTCACATGACCCTCAGCCAGGGAGGTGACACCACAGCAACACTGCCTGGGGAGAGGCCCCTGACAGTCTGTAACCCTTGATGTATCGAGACAGATAGGAGAGGAGGTATCTGAACAAAAAAAAGGGGATTGATCTCTTATACCCATACCTATTACCTTCAATGGAGATGTACCTCAAAATAACTGATAGAAGATAACCAATGAACTAATGTTATACACCAAACTATTAAAATAGAGGTATGCTAAGAGGAATCTCCTATGATACCACAGAAGAGGGATACTTTAAACACAGTCTGAGGAACGAGGACATTGAGACACTGATTTACCACTGATGACGGGACATACTGTCCACAGAGCTACAAAGTGTTTAATCAGGCCACTGGGACAGGCAACAACAGACTTTGTTGATGACGGTGGCTCCTTATCCAACATACGGATTCATGACAGATACCATTCAGATGAGGATCCCTATTTAAAGACGGGTCTTCCAGTACTACTGAAAAAAAGGGTTACTATACCAAGACGAACTGAACTGTATACTTGAGAAGAAAGATCCAAACCACAGTGCCCCTGACGAGTCCCTGGTTGAACAACAGGAGACGAAACGCGTAGGGCTGGATTGTACCACACTGATGGATCACTGACTTTATACATGTATTGTACCACCATCTAGGACCTTTTGACAAGGAATATAGTGCAGACCTACTGATCGTGTTAGGCAAGACCTGTCTACACAATCCTGGAGATTGCATCGGGGGGTTTGTGGAGACAAAATGTGTCCACCTTCACTCTGAGCAATTACTCCAAATTGACTGAACAAGAGGGTGGGTTTGCCTTCATTTATATCCTGTCATCAACCTAAGATAAGTGGGACCTTTTTCTTTACTATTTTTCTAGGTGAGGGTTGTTTTTTGGTGTTGTTATCACATTCACTTGTAAACACTGGTCCACACAGGATTTTTTAAACTTGATTAAAAAGCTTGAAACGGCGAAATATTGTTTCCAATTTACTTAATAAGAATTATTGGAAACCCAGATGAACTTGTAGAGAGAAGTCTAAAAGAAAATATTACATACCGTATATACTCGTGTATAAGCCGAGTTTTTCAGCCCAAAAATTGGGCTGAAAAGTCCCCCCCTCGGCTTATACACGGGTCATACGGTATGCTGTGGGGGGGGCTGCACCGGTGGCTGGAGGAGGCAGGAGGGGGCCGCGGTGACCGCAGGCGGTCACGTGGGGCCGCCTCATTAGTGCAATGAATATGCACGGCATCCCCCCGTCCATCAGCGGCGGGGGGATGCCGTGCATATTGCACTACACAGCCCCCCCCTCCTTATTATGGGTCCCCCTGTGCAGTAATAAACAGCCCCCCCTCCTTAGTATGTCCCCCCCAGGCTTTGCCGGATCTGCCGCGTAACGGATCACTTGTGGCAAGACTGCGTTTGCCCTAATTCTCTCTGGGACTTGTGGACATGTTCGGTCGGCACTTGCAGTTTTGCTGCGATCCAACAAATCTGGCACTTGCGGCAACGGAAAAAAAAACGCTGCTAGCGAATTAGGCCAAACGCAGTCTTGCCGCAAGTGATCCGTTACGCAGCAGATATGGCAAAACTGCCATATCTACCACGAATGGCGAAAAACTCTGATGTGGAAGTAGTGGGCTACTTTCGCATCTGCGGTTGTAACAATTCTGGCAGATCAGGCAAACTTGAACTTTTGAACTTCAAGTTTGCCTGATCTGCTGTTTTTCAAATCCACCAGAATCCCACCTTTTTTGGAGAAAAAAAACAGGTGCGGCACACGTGCGCCAAGATTGTGTTCGGCCTAATGGTGCGTTTACACGTCCCGATATCGGCCCGATATCGTAACCAACGACGCAGGAGCGCACTTTTTGTGCACGCTTTTCCCTGCATCGCATCGGAGGTTTTCACGGCGCGATATCGGGATGCAACGTCCGTACGATGTCTACGCCCCCCGACGCAAGAACGACCGGTTAACATTGGAGTCAATGTGTGACGTTGCCCTACACATCGGAGTTGGGCTGTCACACAGCAAGATCCGGCTCCAATCTCCATTCAATATCGGTGCATTGGAGAGCACGCTCATTCAATCCCCGATATCGCATTGACATCGTTCCTGCATCGTATTGGACGTTCACACCATACAACGCAGGAACGATATCGGCTCCAACGATTGAACCACGTGACTTTTCATTGAAATTGGACGCCGATATTGCAACATGTAAACCCACCTTAATACATTGTTAATGGAGGTCTGGACATGTGTGGACACTTACATTTTGATCGCGGTCCAGCACTTCTTGCACTGGACGAAAACCGCCGCTAACTGCGGTTGTAAGACAAGCTAGAAGTGCCGGACCGCGATCAAAACACAATTGTCCACACATGTTCGGACTTCCATTAACAATACATTAGCCCAAAAACAACCTTGCAGCAAGTGTGCTCCATTTATTTTTTTTCTGCTGGATTTGATAAAACACAGATGTGAAAGCAGCCGCAGGATACGTTCACACACTGCGTTTTTCCTACGTTTTTTTGAGGATCCGTTGTTGCTGAGTTTTGAGGATCCGTTTTTTTCCTGCATTGTGCACTATAGACTGTCAGTAAAGTTATTTAAAAGAAAAAATCCCTGATGTGATTTCCTTTCTTTTCCAATCCAGGAAATGGAGATACAGGGGAGCCCTATTTTTTTTTTTTTTAGTAAAAAAAAAAAAAAAAAAAAAAAAAGCATGTGGGCTCTCAGCATTTTCTGTTGCCAGCTAAGGGTAACCCAAGCAGCTACTGGTTGCTAACTCCCACTGCTTGGTGCCACCTTCACTGCCAATGGAAAATACACGGGAGCTCTTTTATTTATTTATTTATTTTAGTTTTTTTAAAAAAAAAAACAAAAAAAAAAACCTGTGGACGTCACTCTATTTTCTATTGCCAGCAAAGGTAACCCAAGCAGCTCAGGGCTGTAAGACCCAAGCTTTGTGGGCTTCCCACGCTGAAAACAGCAGCCGTCCCAGAATTGGCGCTATTTAAAACTGAGGGCTACCCCGATCTTCCAGCTGCCCTGTGAAGTGACAGACTGATAATAAAGGGGTTGGTGACAGTTTTTTTTGCAGCTGACACCAAGTGTCTATTGCTAATGTTAGCCATCAATACAGTGTGTTGTGAAAGTATTCGGCCCCCTTGAACTTTTCAGCCTTTTGCCACATTTCAAGCTTCAAACATAAAGATATAAATTCTAATTTTTTTTGTGAAGGATCCACAACAAGTGGGGCACAATCGTGAACTGGAACCAACTTTTTTGGATAATTTAAACTTTTTTAACAAATAAAAAACTGAAAAGTGGGGCATGCAATATTATTCGGCCCCTTTACTTTCAGTGCAGCAAACTCACTCCAGAAGTTCAGTGAGGATCTCTGAATGATCCTATGTCCTAAATGACTGGTAATGAATTAATAGAATCCACCTGTGTGTAATCAAGTCTCCGTATAAATGTACCTGCTCTGTGATAGTCTCAGTTTTCTTTTTCAAGTGCAGAGAGCATCGTGAAGACCAAGGAACACACCAGGCAGGTCCGAGATACTGTTGTGGCAAAGTTTAAAGCCGGATTTGGATACAAAAAGATTTCCCAAGTTTTAAACATCTCAAGGAGCACTGTGCGTATCCGACATCTGCAAATCTACCAACACCCGGCCGTCCCTCTAAACTTTCATCTCGAACAAGTTGAAGACTGATCAGAGATGCAGTCAAAAGGCCCATGATCACTCTGGATGAACTGCAGAGACCTACAGCTGAGGTGGGAGAGTCTGTCCATAGGACAACAATCTGTTGTTCACTGCACAAATCTGGACTTTATAGAAGAGTGGCAAGAAGAAAGCCATTTCTCAAAGATATCCATAAGTCTGGTTTGAAGTTTGCCACAAGCCACCTGGGAGACTCCAAACATGTGGAATAAGGTGCTCTGCTCAGATGAAACCAAAATCAAACTTTTTGGCCACAATGCAAAACGATATGTTTGGCGTAAAAGCAACACAGCTCATCACCCTCAAAACACCATCCCCACTGTCAAACATGGTGGTGGCAGCATCATGGTTTGGGCCTGCTTTTCTTCAGCAGGGACAGAGAAGGTTAAAATTGAAGGGAAGATGGACGGAGCCAAATACTGGACCATTGTGGAAGAAAACCTGTTGGAGTCTGCAAAAGACCTGAGACTGGGACAGAGATTTATCTTCCAACAAGACAATGATCCCAAACATAAAGCAAAATCTACAATGAAATGGTTCAAAAATAAACGTATCCAGGTGTTAAGCCCCCGTCACACTAAGCGAAATCGCTGCTAAGTCACAAGTTTGATGACGCAACAGCGACCTTGCCAGCGATCTCGCTATGTTTGACACTTAGCAGCGACCTGGCCCCTGCTGTGAGATCGCTGGTCGTGTCAGAGTCGCTTGGACCATTTTATGATTGTTGGGGTCCTGCTGGGCAGCATGTATCAGTGTGTTTGACAGGGACAACGACCAACATCCTCAATACTACAGGTCCGAGAAACAGGGTCCCAACGACCTCCGTATCGTTCTGGATCGTTGTTGCGTCGCCTGTGAGATCTCTGTTTGACATCTCACCAGCGATCCCAACAGCGATGCACCAGCGATCCCTACCAGGTTGTATCGCTGAAGGGATCGCTGGTGCTTCGCCAAGTGTGACTGTACCCTTAGGACCTGTCATCCTCCCCCCTCCCCTCCATGGATTAGAATCTAAGTCCAGCACTCAATGCAGCATGTCTGCTGCATTCAGGCAAGGTCTCCCCCATGGCTCTGTGGGGCTGCTACCCCGATATGTAGGCTAATAAAAACTTGCAGTCATTTTCCATGAAGGCGATCCCTTGTGCTTGAGGCAGCTCGTCCACGGGGATATTTCATGCCCTCTGCGCCTCTGTGCCGCCCATGTCCTCGTTCCCTTCATGTCCTCCTCGCTCTGCGCGTCCTTGTGGTGTTGACGCAAGCGCAGAGCGAGGTTGAGTTGCATGCCCCGCCTCCTGCTATGACGTCCTCTCATGTCCTCGCCCTGCTCCGTGCTGTGCTATGGAGAAGGGCGGGGAAATGAGAGGGCGTCATAGCAGGAGGTGGGGTATGCAACTCAACCTCGCTCTGCGCTTGCCTCAACATCACAAGGACGCACAGAGCAAGGAGGACATGAAGGGAATGAGGACATGGACGGCACAGAGGCGCAGGGGGCGTGAAATGCCCCTGTGGACGAGTTGCCTCAAGCACATGGGCCTGCCTCTATGGAAAATTACTGTTAAGTTTTTATAAGACTATATATCTGGGTAGCAGCCCCACAGAGCCATTGGGGACCCCTTGCCTGAATGCAGCAGACATGTTGCATTCAGTGCTGGACTTAGATTCTAATCCTTGGGAAAGGGGGGGGTGACAGGTCCACTTTAAGGACCAAGATCAGCTGACTCGGTGGGACGGGGCAACCTGATCAGCTGATCAGTCATATGATCACATCAGTGTGGTTTTAATTGCCGTGCGGGCGATTTAAACCTTTCAGCTGATGCGGTCATGTGACCAATCAGCTGTTTGGGTTGCCCTGCCCCACCCAGTCAGCTGATCCTAGGTCCTTAAGCCCTTGGAGCTTGATCCAACATATCACAGGACACTCACTCGCTGGAGAGGTGAGGATTTTTTTTTTTTTAAACACTTGCTTCAGTTTCACAATGTATGTATATACATTATGAAAGTGAAAGTGTCCTGCTTGTCTGCTCTTTGCAGGCTCAGGCTCCTCCCAGCTTTTTCTGTGTCTGGATCTATGAAAATCATGGACCCGGACGCAGAAATGGCATCCGGAGGCCACATTCCGATCCTGTCCTTTCCTGTTTGTGGGGTCCTGCAAAAGACAGGATCCCCACGGACAGGAAAAAATCGCGATGTGAAAGTAGCCTGGGCTCCTTCATCTGCATTGTCTGGACTCCAGGCCTGATGCATTTTATCTGCACTAATACAGTCATGGCCAAAAGTTTTGAGAATGACACAAAAATGATATTTTCACATGATCTGCTGCCCTCTGGTTTTTATTTGTGTTTGTCTGATGTTTATATCACATACAGAAATATAATTGCAATCATATTATGATACCAAAAGGTTCTATTGACAGTTAGAATGAGTTAATGCAGCAAGTCAATATTTGCAGTGTTGACCCTTCTTCTTCAGGACCTCTGCAATTCTCCCTGGCTGCTCTCAATCAACTTCTGGGCCAAATCCTGACTAATAGCCGTCCATTCTTCCATTCTTGCAAAATCAATGCTTGCATTTTGCCAGAATTTGTTGGTTTTTTTTGTCCACTCGTCTCTTGATGATTGACCACAAGTTCTCAATGGGAGTTTCCAGGCCATGGACCCAAAATCTCTGTTTTGTTTCCTGAGCCATTTAGTTATCACCTTTGTTTTATGGCAAGGTGCTCCATCATGCTGGAAAAGGCATTGTTGGGTGCCAAACTGCTCTTGGACGGTTGGGAGAAGTTGCTCTTGGAGGACATTCTGGTACCATTCTTTATTCATGGCTGTGTTTGTAGGCAAGACTGTGAGTGAGTCGATTCCCTTGGCTGAGAAGCAACCCCACACATGAATGGTTTCAGGATGCTTTACAGTTGGCATGAGCCAAGACTGGTGGTAGCGCTCACCTCTTCTTCTCCGAATAAGTTGTTTTCCAGATGTCCCAAACAATCGAAAAGGGGATTCATCAGAAAAAATGACTTTACCCCAGTCCTCAGCAGTCCACCACCGGTACCTTTTGCAGAATATCAGTCAGTCCCTGATGTTTTTTCTGGAGAGAAGTGGCTTCTTTGCTGCCCTCCTTGAAACCAGGCCTTGCTCAAAGAGTCTCCGCCTCACAGTGCGTGCAGAAGCACTCACACCAGCCTGCTGCCATTCCTGAGCAAGCTCGGCACTACTGGTAGTCGGATCCCGCAGCTGAAACAGTTTTA
Organism: Allobates femoralis; assembly: GCA_033576535.1. Classification (NCBI taxonomy): domain Eukaryota; kingdom Metazoa; phylum Chordata; class Amphibia; order Anura; family Aromobatidae; genus Allobates; species Allobates femoralis. Next base: position 43,530,831 of record JARQOC010000010.1, read on the forward strand.
AGATACAGTCCTGGCGCTTGCTGGTCTTTCTTGGGCGCCCTGGAGCCTTTTTGACAACAATGGAAGCTCTCTCCTTGAAGTTCTTGATGAGGCGATAGATTGTTGACTGAGGTGCAATCTTTCTAGCTGCGATACTCTTCCCTGTTAGGCCATTTTTGTGCAGTGCGATGATGGCTGCACGTGTTTCTTTAGAGATAACCATGGATAACTGAAGAGAAACAATGGTACCAAGCACCAGCCTCCTTTTAAAGTGTCCAGTGGTGTCATTCTTACTTAATCATGACTGATTGATCGCCAGCCCTGTCCTCATCAACACCCACACCTGTGTTAATGGAACAATCACTAAAACGATGTTAGCTGCTCCTTTTAAGGCAGGACTGCAATGATGTTGAAATGTGTTTTGGGGGTTAACGTTAATTTTGTCTTAGCAAGTAATTGCTGTTAAGCTGATCACTCTTTAACATTCTGGAGTATATGCAAATTGCCATTAGAAAAACTGAAGCAGTAGACTTTGTTAAAATTAATATTTGTATCATTCTCAAAACTTTTGGCCATGACTGTACATTGTTGCAAAACTTAGCACTGTACAAGAAAAAGATTAAAGTAGGAGCTGCTAATATATTTAGCTCAAAGAACATCTTCCTTCATAGCTCTGCAATGTTGCAGAACTTTTCTTCGTGCAGTAAATAAATAATATTATGACAGACTCTTTAATTCACAAATGCTTTTACTAGAAGCCCAAAATGTTGAAGGATTGCTGGAATGGAGGATTTATGACATCGATGTACATATGACTTCTTGCACTTTCTATTATGTCTGTGTGCCTCTGCTGCCTCTGCTGGTCAAGGGCAGTACTGCATCCTTGTCCCTAGATTGCACATCCCATTGCTTATCTACAGGTCCTATGAATGAACCCCGTGTATGTATATATAATATTGTGCCAGAGCTGACGCAAATCGACAGCTGTCTCAGCCTTTCCTAAGGCAAAGCCGTTGTAATCTCCTCTTTTATCATTTCATCTGAATCCCCACTGCAGACTATGATTCTGTGATACACGCAGCCCGATACATACTTCTAGACGGCTCCTTTCACAAACGCTTTTCCTTGATGGCAAATAGATAATCGGTTGCAGCACGGGGACGTTGAATAATGACAGTTCTGTAGCAAAGCCTATTCTCTCCAGACCGGAGCCTATTAAATAGTTTGTGTCGTGGAAAATAAAGCATGTACACCCAAAACTGTCACCTAGGGGCTGCCAGGAAAATTATAAATGGTCCAATAGCCCTGTATGGGCCTAGCACCGGCTGGTGAGACCGCACATTAGTCATGTCATAGTGACATATAGGAGATTAAAGTACAGCTCAGCATTTTATGTAAGATTTGGAGGCTATAGACACCTTACAAGGGGAAAATTGATTATTTTTCCACGTTGGTGGTTAATTTTAGTTGTAAAAGTTTTAGTCTTTGATCTTCATTTTAATATTCCTTGTTCTTTCTATGCCGCTTTCTAGTATCGGACTCCTCACACGTGGACACGTCCCTCCAGTGATACATTCTGTATGTAAGGTTCACTAGGGCTCATGTATCTCACGTATCCCCTCCCCCTCCTGTAGAGTCTCCATAGATGCTCTGCTCTCTACTGTCATACACAGCCTGTGTGATTCCCCTCCCCCCTCTACCATGGATGTTCTCCTCTCTACTGTCATACACAGCCTGTGTGATTCCCTCTCCCTCCTCTACCATGGATGCTCTCCTCTCTACTGTCATACACAGCCTGTGTGATTCCCCCTCCCTCCTCTACCATGGATATTCTCCTCTCTACTGTCATACACAGCCTGTGTGATTCCCCCTCCCTCCTCTATCATGGATGCTCTCCTCTCTACTGTCATACACAGCCTGTGTGATTCCCCCTGCCTCCTCTACCATGGATGCTCTCCTCTCTACTGTCATACACAGCCTGTGTGATTCCCCTCCCTCCTCTACCATGGATGCTCTCCTCTCTGCTGTCATACACAGCATGTGTGATTCCCTCTCCCCCTCTACCATGGATGCTCTCTTCTCTACCGTCATACACAGCCTGTGTGATTCCCCCTCCCCCCTCTACCATGGATGCTCTCCTCTCTACTGTCATACACAGCATGTGTGATTCCCCCTCCCTCCTCTACCATGGATGCTCTCCTCTCTACTGTCATACACAGCCTGTGTGATTCCCCCTGCCTCCTCTACCATGGATGCTCTCCTCTCTACTGTCATACACAGCCTGTGTGATTCCCCCTCCCTCCTCTACCATGGATGCTCTCCTCTCTACTGTCATACACAGCCTGTGTGATTCCCCCTGCCTCCTCTACCATGGATGCTCTCCTCTCTACTGTCATACACAGCCTGTGTGATTCCCCCTCCCTCCTCTACCATGGATGCTCTCCCTCCTACTGTCATACACAGCATGTGTGATTCCCCCTCCCTCCTCTATCATGGATGTTCTCCTCTCTACTGTCATACACAGCCTGTGTGATTCCCCCTCCCTCCTCTACCATGGATGCTCTCCTCTCTGCTGTCATACACAGCATGTGTGATTCCCTCTCCCCCTCTACCATGGATGCTCTCTTCTCTACCGTCATACACAGCCTGTGTGATTCCCCTCCCCCCTCTACCATGGATGCTCTCCTCTCTACTGTCATACACAGCATGTGTGATTCCCTCTCCCCCTCTACCATGGATGCTCTCTTCTCTACCGTCATACACAGCCTGTGTGATTCCCCCTCCCTCCTCTATCATGGATGTTCTCCTCTCTACTGTCATACACAGCCTGTGTGATTCCCCTCCCTCCCCTACCATGGATGCTCTGCTCTCTACTGTCATACACAGCCTGTGTGATTCCCCCTCCCTCCTCTACCATGGATGCTCTCCTCTCTGCTGTCATACACAGCATGTGTGATTCCCTCTCCCCCTCTACCATGGATGCTCTCTTCTCTACCGTCATACACAGCCTGTGTGATTCCCCCTCCCCCTCTACCATGGATGCTCTCCTCTCTACTGTCATACACAGCATGTGTGATTCCCTCTCCCCCTTACCATGGATGCTCTCTTCTCTACCGTCATACACAGCCTGTGTGATTCCCCCTCCCTCCTCTATCATGGATGTTCTCCTCTCTACTGTCATACACAGCCTGTGTGATTCCCCCTCCCTCCTCTACCATGGATGCTCTGCTCTCTACTGTCATACACAGCCTGTGTGATTCCCCCTCCCTCCTCTACCATGGATGCTCTCCTCTCTACTGTCATACACAGCCTGTGTGATTCCCCCTCCCTCCTCTACCATGGATGCTCTCTTCTCTACCGTCATACACAGCCTGTGTGATTCCCCTCCCCCTCTACCATGGATGTTCTCCTCTCTACTGTCATACACAGCCTGTGTGATTCCCCCTCCCTCCTCTACCATGGATGCTCTCTCTCTACTGTCATACACAGCCTGTGTGATTCCCCCTCCCCTCTACCATGGATGCTCTCCTCTCTACTGTCATACACAGCCTGTGTGATTCCCCCTCTACCATGGATGCTCTGCTCTCTACTGTCATACACAGCCTGTGTGATTCCCTCTCCCCCTCTACCATGGATGCTCTCTCTCTACTGTCATACACAGCCTGTGTGATTCCCCCTCCCCCCTCTACCATGGATGCTCTCTCTCTACTGTCATACACAGCCTGTGTGATTCCCTCTCCCTCCTCTACCATGGATGCTCTCTCTCTACTGTCATACACAGCCTGTGTGATTCCCCCTCCCTCCTCTACCATGGATGTTCTCCTCTCTACTGTCATACACAGCCTGTGTGATTCCCTCCTCCTCTACCATGGATCTCTCCTCTCTACTGTCATACACAGCCTGTGTGATTCCCCTCCCTCCTCTACCATGGATGCTCTCCTCTCTACGTCATACACAGCCTGTGTGATTCCTCCCCCTCTACCATGGATGATGCTCTCTCTCTACTGTCATACACAGCCTGTGTGATTCCCCCTCCCCCTCTACCATGGATGTCTCCTCTCTACTGTCATACACAGCCTGTGTGATTCCCCTCTCCCCTCTACCATGGATGCTCTCCTCTCTACTGTCATACACAGCCTGTGTGATTCCCCTCCCTCCTCTACCATGGATGCTCTCCTCTCTACTGTCATACACAGCCTGTGTGATTCCCCCTCCCTCCTCTACCATGATGCTCTCCTCTCTACTGTCATACACAGCCTGTGTGATTCCCCTCCCCCCTACCATGGATGCTCTCTTCTCTACGTCATACACAGCCTGTGTGATTCCCCCTCCCCCCTCTACCATGGATGCTCTCCTCTCTACTGTCATACACAGCCTGTGTGATTCCCCTCCTCCCCCTCACCATGGATGCTCTCCTCTCTACTGTCATAACAGCCTGTGTGATTCCCCTCCCTCCTCTACCATGGATGCTCTCCTCTCTACTGTCATACACAGCCTGTGTGATTCCCTCCCCCTCTACCATGGATGTCTCCTCTCTACTGTCATACACAGCCTGTGTGATTCCCCCTCCCTCCTCTACCATGGATGCTCTCCTCTCTACTGTCATACACAGCCTGTGTGATTCCCCTCCCCTCCTCTACCATGGATGCTCTCCTCTCTACTGTCATACACAGCCTGTGTGATTCCCCTCCCCCCTCTACCATGGATGCTCTCCTCTCTACTGTCACACACAGCCTGTGTGATTCCCCTCCCTCCTCTACCATGGATGCTCTCCTCTCTACTGTCATACACAGCCTGTGTGATTCCCCCTCCCCCCTTTTTTACCATGGATGTTCCTCCTCTCTACTGTCATACACAGCCTGTGTGATTCCCCTCCCCCTCTACCATGGATGCTCTCTCCTCTCTACTGTATACACAGCTGTGTGATTCCCCCTCCCTCCTCTACCATGGATGCTCTCCTCTCTACGTCATACACAGCCTGTGTGATTCCCCTCCCCTCTCCATGATGCTCTCTCTCTATGCATACACAGCGTGTGATTCCCTCTCCCCCTCTACATGATTTCTCTCTCTACTGTCATACACAGCCTGTGTGATTCCCTCTCCCCCTCTACCATGGATGCTCTTCTCTCTACTGTCATCAAAAAAAAAAAAAAAAAAAAAAAAAAAAAAAAAAAAAAAAAAAAAAAAAAAAAAAAAAAAAAAAAACTGTCATACACAGCCTGTGTGATTCCCTCCCTCCTCTACCATGGATGCTCTCTCTCTACTGTCATACACAGCCTGTGTGATTCCCCCTCCCTCCTCTACCATGGATGCTCTCCTCTCTACTGTCATACACAGCCTGTGTGATTCCCCTCCCCCTCTACCATGGATGCTCTCTCTTCTCTACCGTCATACACAGCCTGTGTGATTCCCCCTCCCTCCTCTACCATGGATGTTCTCCTCTCTACTGTCATACACAGCCTGTGTGATTCCCCCTCCCCTCTACCATGGATGCTCTCTTCTCTACTGTCATACACAGCCTGTGTGATTCCCCCTCCCTCCTCTACCATGGATGTTCTCCTCTCTACTGTCATACACAGCCTGTGTGATTCCCTCTCCCCCCTCTACCATGGATGCTCTCCTCTCTACCGTCATACACAGCCTGTGTGATTCCCCCTCCCCCTCTACCATGGATGCTCTGCTCTCTACTGTCATACACAGCCTGTGTGATTCCCTCTCCCCCCTCTACCATGGATGATCTCCTCTCTACTGTCATACACAGCCTGTGTGATTCCCCCTCCCCCCTCTACCATGGATGCTCTCCTCTCTACTGTCATACACAGCCTGTATGATTCCCTCTCCCCCCTCTACCATGGATGCTCTGCTCTCTACTGTCATACACAGCCTGTGTGATTCCCCCTCCCTCCTCTACCATGGATGTTCTCCTCTCTGCTGTCATACACAGCCTGTGTGATTCCCCCTCCCTCCTCTACCATGAATGCTTTCCTCTCTACTGTCATACACAGCCTGTGTGATTTCCCCCCCCCCCCACCATGGATGCTCTCCTTTCTACGGTCATACACAGCCTGTATGATTCCCCGTCCCACCTCCTGCAGATGCTTTTTTCCCCTTCTACATTCGTACACAGTCTGTGATTCCCTCTGCCCCTCCTGCAGATGCTTTCCTCTCCTTAGCAGCCAAAGAGCTCATAAAAATGCACAATTCCACCTGCTTTGATGGTAGAAATGGGCCCCCTAATCTCTTGAACCCCTGTGCGGCTGCACTAATGATATGTCCGTCCCTGGTTCAGACCCCACACAAGATGAAAGTTGACCAAAGCGGCTGATTTTGGAGAGACTGTACCACCATCTGATGTATGTGGAGGCCTCCTGACTGATACATTCCCTAAAAACAAAAGGATCCGTGCTGTAATGTTTGTATACTTACCCGGGTCCTCTATTGCCCAGGAGATGTGGTATGATCAGACCATGTTCCCTGTATGGTCAGACACATCTATTACACAGTACATAGCAGGGGCACATATATAAGATTATCTCAGCACAGGAGATGTGGTACGATCAGACCATGTCCCTGTATGGTCAGACACATCTATTACACAGTACATAGCAGGGGCACATATATAAGATTATCTCCGCACAGGAACATTTTATATAACATCCAATTGTAGAGACTAATATTATTCCAAAATCTGTCAATTAAATCAACTTTGTTTGTGGGAAAAAAAACTTTAGTTGCTCGAAAAAAGTAAGAAAAGGCATTTCTATCATCTCAAAATCTGCAAGAAAACAAATGAAAAAAGTATTGTCATTTTCTAGTTGTTCCACCTTATATCGTACCACAGAACTACTTTCAGAATTCTTTCTTTAAAGGGAATCTGTCAGCAGGTTTTTGCAATGTAAGCTGAGGACAGCATGCTGTAAGGGTCAAAAAGCAAAAATCAACTGTGCCTCTAATCAGTGTGTGTGCTATAGTTTACTTAAACTAAATGCTTTATCACCTGGTGATTATCATTACAGGACTACTTTGTCACACGCATGGCAGTCCAACATGCCTCCTGCTGTGATTGACACCTCACGGTCAATGTATAATGTCAATAGAGAGCCTGGTGTGGGTGGGGGCAGCTCTCCCAGCTCTGCTGTGTTGCTAAAACTAATTGCTTTGCTTGTATGAGAACAGCTGCAGCCAGTTATCTTTGTAACACATTGTTGGGTTCAGAGTTTCTTTGCTTATATTATGTTGCTGTCAGATGAGATAGCAAAAACCTGCTGACAGATTACCTTAAAAGGGTTATTCCCACCTCAGACATTTATGGCAAGTCGGTAAGATATGACATTAATGTCCGAGAGATGCACGTCCAGTCTGTCCGGCGGGTCCCAGAATACAATGTCAGTGAAGGCGAGAGGCGCAACTTTCTATATTAATTCGTGAATTTATGGAAACTTCTCGCATCTGTCAGTACACCATAAATGACCCAGATGGAACAACCCTTTTAATTAACCTTTATACGTTCCCGCTATGGTGAAGCTAAGCCTTTGTTCACACACATTCAGAGTGACTTTCTCTTTCCTCTTTTGTTTTTATCACTTTACATTAGACAAGTATATAAAAATAAGAAGACCTGCGCCCCTGCGTACAGGTAACTCTCCACTGTGGCTGTTCTAGATGGACTCATCCATTACTTGCATGCCGCACTTCATCTGTACAGGGTGTAATCGTATTTGTAGTAGTCGGGAGGCAGATATTTTTCTTACGTGAAATCGCTAAGGTCCCAGTCCAACTATTCACTGACATAAGTTATATGATTAAAAATGTCAGAAAACTATTTTAAATTTGGTTTCTATGTTCGCAAATGCTGTGTTATTTACTGTATATAGAGGTGTTATCAGTCATTGTACAGGAGGAGGTGAGCTGTGATATCTATTGTGAATGGTGAATCCTGTGTTATCTACTGTATATAGAGGTGTTATCAGTCATTGTACAGGAGGGGGAGGAGGTGAGCTGTGAAATCACCTATTGTGAATGGTGGATCCTGTTATCTACTGTATATAGAGGTGTTATCAGTCATTATACAGGAGGAGGAGGTGAGCTGTGATATCATCTATTGTGAATTGTGGATCCTGTGTTATCTACTGTAATATAGAGGTGTTATCAGTCATTGTACAGGAGGAGGTGAGCTGTGATATCACCTATTGTGAATGGTGGATCCTGTGTTATCTACTGTATATAGAGGTGTTATCAGTCATTGTACAGGAGGAGGTGAGCTGTGACATCACCTATTGTGAATGGAGGATCCTGTGTTATCTACTGTATATAGAGGTGTTATCAGTCATTGTACAGGAGGAGGAGGTGAGCTGTGATATCACCTATTGTGAATGGTGGATCCTGTGTTATCTACTGTATATAGAGGTGAAATCAGTCATTGTAAGGAGGAGGTGAGCTGTGACATCACCTATTGTGAATGGTTGATCCTGTGTTATCTACTGTATATAGAGGTGTTATCAGTCATTATACAGGAGGAGGTGAGTCTGTGATATCTGTAAATGGTGAATCCTGTGTTATCTACTCTATATAGATGTGCTTTTTATTGTACATCTGTCTGTGATGCTAGTGAGACTGCTGAAAAGTCATGTGTACTGTGTCAAATATAAGGTTAGCAGACTGTGTGCAAATTACAAGATTTCAGATTTTTATTCTTTGTACTATAGATAGAGATTGAGCATTTAACAACAAATTCAAACATAAAAAATACACTTAAAGAGGTTGTCCACTTTAACCCCAAACTTGATATAAACAATAGATTATTTCTGATTACACTTTGCTTTTAAAGACATTAGACGCCAGCAAAATATCTGCCTCCATGACATGTGCGCTTGTAATGTCATCCTCATATCGTCCTCGTCCTCCTGTCACCGATACTCCTAAATCATGGCATCCTGGAGAAAGTCTGGCTGTCAGGATGCTGTCCTCCTCTGGAGTGTTTATTAGAGGTTACTCCCAGGGTGTCCCCATCACAAGGGCGACACATGGCGAATGATTTATAGACGTCCCTAGACCCTTGTCGTGTTACAGGACAGTGAAGATTTATATTACCCCCTTCCAGTGTATGACACCGCCCTATGTCTTGCACAGGGGGCTCATTTATTTATCTATGTAACTACGTATCCATTATTCATTGTTTTTTGCCTGCATCCTTCATCCGTCAATGATCATCCAGAACGTCTCTTTCCAACAATTATTTTAGGCTGATTTCGCACACCGTTTTTTATGTATTTTTTTCACCATCTTGCAGAATAAAAAAAAGCCTACGCCGTCTTCCGTAAAAGCAAGTAAAAGTCTTTCTCATAACATTTTATTGAATTGAGACAAGTAATTTTCCGGGATGAAGTCACGATGCCGATCACATTTCTGAGAAGAGAGCCGGGCGTGCTGTCACTCCGGATCCTCATCACCGAGCGCGTTCCCCGCCAACGACACGCTCAGGAACATGATGGGACTGACAGCCGAAGATTTGCCTCAGTCACCGAGCTACCTTGTTCTGGCGCAAATTATCTTCAGAGATATATATAGATAACAACAACCTACAGGCGGCCATATCTATCTTATCCGTCGGTAATGGCCTCTTGAGAATATTAGAGGAGCGGTAAACCTGAAGTCAGATGCTTACAGGAGTGTATGAGCTTCCCGTCCTTCACATGTATGTGGACGTTCCTGGGGAATTAAAGGGAACTTGTCATGTCGTTATGTGATATTAAAACCCCCCAATATGTATTAAATGATGCAATGTGCGTCTCTAACATTGTTTATAAAAACAAAATTCCATGCATTTACCTTTATATGGGAGGTGACTGCATACGCATACGTGGCCTTCAGTCATAGAAAAGGCGCTTTTGCTTACTGGCACTCAATTTCTTTCATAATATGTTTTGAATTTCGGCGCTCCCCCTGCATTGTAATTGATTGACATCACTGCAGGACCTGTGATGATGTCACAACCATGTTACCACAATGGGCAGAACTAAACAGGCCTGAAATTAAAGACCTTTTGGGCTTATTCCCATCAAGTTGTTCACAGGGAACACGCTTGGTGAAGAGGTATCATGGGATGTGGCTACAGTATCCAGAAAATTATGAGATCCCCAACTTTTAGGATATCTTCGCCCCTGGAGGTCTAAGGCGGAATATATTGTGATCATGTTTCTTACCATGATTTTTACCTTTCTATAGATATGAAGCATAGTACATGTGTTGTCATTCAGCTGCCTGATATTAACTCGGAGCTCTTTCTCAGGTTCAGTTATGTAAAAATGTGTTTTACATTCGTCATTTTGTCATGATACTAAAATATATCTTCCATATCTGTAGGATCTAGTAAACCCAATATTCATAACTGACCGCTGGTCTAGGACAATGTTTTGAAATTTAGCAGTTATTCTCCTCTACATAAATGAATCTCAGACTGGCTGTCTTTTTTTTTTTTCCCAAGAATTCTTCTGGTGGTTACCTGTCCACACCAGGAGGTTCTGCTTCAATGTAGTGTCACCTCTTCTTCCCCAGTTATAATTAATCCTGTATGTGCAGTGTGGAGGTGAATATGTCTCTCTATCAGAGGGATGTCTTAGGAATTTTCAAATTCTTTATGACAGTCAGCAAATCAGAGGGCGAGTCCATTTTTTTTTTTATGCAGCACATCACCAAATAGCATGAGTTAGTTTTTTACAGATGCCACTGAAAAACTTTTTTGTTTACACAGTGGGTCCTTATGGCAGACAGGTGCAAATACTCTAAGCTAAGTGCACACTAGCTTTTCCATTTGTTCTGTACAATGTAACAGGTCATGATTCTGTACAGTAGTTGCAGCAATATATCTCTGTTGTAACATACCTAGTCATTTTTTCATACTTTTGTGCTTTTTCTGTGTTTTTTTCCATATTGTTTCTATCATATAGTCTATGAGAAAAGCACATCGAAAATTTCAGAAAGAACGGATATGTTGCTATTTTTTTCTGCAACAAAATCTGCAAGGGAAAAAAACTGAAGGTGGGCACATGACTTCAGAATTCTCATGGACTTTGCTGGGATGTGTTTTCCCTTGCAGACTTTACAGAGATCTGCAAGGAAAAAAGCACAAAAAATGCTGCATGACCACATAGTAGTTGCAAAGTTGTGACACAACTCTTTTTAAAGGGAACCTGTCAGATCATTTGTGCCCCCAAACCTATCACTACCTGTCCCTGCTGCTTCCTACTACATCCCTAATCATCCCTGTCTGACCTAAATGTGAAGTATAAAAGTGGAAAAAACGCTCTTTATAACTTACATTTTCCCCCGTTCTGAGGGCATTCCTAGATGGGTGGGCATTCTCTCCCGAGTCCATTCTCCACCCTTGCCCCATTGCTATCACACTCTGATGGGCATGATCATTAATTCAGAAACGCGGACCTGCATTTCAAATTCATGGGCTGCTCCTTCCGGGTATGACACTGCAGTCGCGTCATTTCCTGTCCGGTGCAGTATGTGGGTGTATTGGTTATACTGGCGGCTTCAGAATGAGTACTGTGCATGCTCTGGAGCCGGCCAGTATAACCAATATACCCCCACACTGCACCAGACCAGAAATGATGTGACTGCGGCGTCATACCCGGAGCCCAAGGATTTAAACACTGGACTGTGCTTCTGAATTAATGATCATGCCCATCTGGGTGTGATTACAATGTGGGGGAGAATGGACCCAGAGAGATTGCCCATCCGTCACCCACACATCTAGGAATGCAGTCAGAATGGGGGAAAATGTAAGTCATAAAGAGCGGTTTTTCAACCATTATACTTCACATTTAGGTCAGGCAGGAATGATTAGGGATGTATTAGGAAGCCGCAGGGACAGGTAGGGATAGGTTTGGGGGCATACATGACCTGACAGATTTACTTTATTGTTGTAACTCTTGAAAACTGCTTGATAAATCGAGTAATATTGAGTGCAGATTATTCTTGCCCAGGAAAATCTGTTCTGTCCAAAGGCTATGTTCACACTGGACGTTTCTGATCCCCTTTAGTGCTGTTGTTTTTTTCTTTTCTTTTTTTTTTTTTAAACTTTACCAAAAACGGATCAGTCACTGCATCTGCCAGCAAAGTGAATGGGATATTCAGTTTGCCGTTCAGGCGATGTTTTTTTTTTTATATGCTACATTAGTGGTGCAGAAAGCGCATCCAGAAAATAATGAGCGTCAATTTATGTGATGTTTTTCTGCACCACTAACATCCAATTATTTACCCTCCCGCGATGTCTGATGATTCCGTAAAGTCTTCTGTCGGCTCGAGTCTGTCTGATATCTGTACTGTGTTCCAGGACCTACCCTGGACAGTCACATGGTGCATGGTCCGGTAAGTACTCATACTACCCCCAGCGGGACCTGCAGTGCCGGAGGAAGACTTCACCGGGGATCTCCATGAGATTGTGGGGAGGTAAGAAAGTGTCTTTGTGTTTCTGTTGTTTGTGTCCCCTAAAAACAGAGCAAAAAAGCAGCACAAAGAGAAGATGCGTTTGTGAGTTTTTTTTTTTTTTTTTTTGCAAAATGGATCAATGTAATGGAGCACAAACGCTGTGTCTGAATGTAGTCGAAAGTGGGGCATGAAAACCAGACAACCCCTTTAAATATCATTCTAAATTGGAGCTGTGAGAACTGCAAAGAATCATATTTAGAATTTATTTTTGACCTTTGCATTTAGACTGTTTGGTGCATATAATGAACTGATCCTGGGGGTTTCACATAGGTGAACAGTAGAACGTTGTGGTCTTACACACTTTTGTATTTACAAATGCAATTACTGCGAAGTCCAGTATAAAACCAAGATGCCCTAATGTGCGAGACCCCCTTATCTTTTTAGTACACAACTGCACCTTTAGGGTTCTGGAAGAACAAGTAGAGCCCCTGAAATAAAGTTTCTGCTCCATTAGCGCCAGGCTTTGCTGCTGATTATTGGCTCTTGGCTGAGCCATTTCTTTGTGTGTTTGATCTAGATCCTGTATCTGTCCTGTCTGTATCATTTCCCCGTCTAACCGTGCTGAACCGCGCTGACACGTTGCTCTGAGGCTGCAGCAGTTCAGGATTTTTGCTCTTCGTCGGTTTCCTGGCTGTGCTTTTATGTGATCAGTCAGTAACTTTCATCCCTTTACGTCTCTGAATTTCCAACTCTATATAAAGTCTGGGCTGTTTCCCAGATCCTAACTGTATGTGAGGATTAGCTTGTTTTGATTTTGTTCTTTTTTACAGAATATTACAAACTTTGTGAAACGTAATATCTGAGGATAGTTTCTATAATCCTTGTATATATTGTAGAGGAAAATCTTAACTGCATCGTCGCTTAGATCCAAATAGTCCCATTGTCTGATTTTGTTTTCTGCTATTTCATTTTTTTGCCAGTTTCTACAGCAGGTAGCCCCCTGGTTGCAAACGGCAGTCGTTCCATTGTGCAGTGTGCTTTTTATCTGTTATCTCTTTAATTCTTTTTATTTCCCTGTTTTTAATGATGATGTTTTATCTCTGAACTTATTCTGCTTTTTGTGGTTGCTGTTTCTTTTTTTCCACGCAGTGTGTCATTAAAAACCTACCTGTAGCTCCAGGCGCCTCTTCAGAATAATCTGCCATGTAGTGTTCTTGGGGAATAACACTATTTATGGCCATTATAAATCATATTCTGCTTTTTTCTCGTCTTACGTTTTCCCCTCTGTAGACGCTGTTTCAATTTTTCAGTTGTCTCTGAGCTAGTGGGGAGAGATTAGCTGTTATGAGGTCTCCTATACATGGCACCAAGTACGGACACAAGCGGAAGAGGGTTCCTGTTCAAGAAGAGCATATGGGTCTTTTGCCTCCAATATTGTGTCTGCTTGCAGTTTTGGAGGTGATGGTGGATAGTGCGGCTGCACCAATGGTATTTCTGCTTCTGCACAGCACACACGGACATGAGGAATTCCTACACTGCTGTCTATATGTAGAACATGTTCAGATGAAACAACAGCAGCATGGAGGACATTATAAAGCAGTACTGAGCAGTGTAACTGTGAATTCAGCACTGGGGTAAGACAAAAGCTTACTGGAAAACAGCAGCATTGGATACACATGCTCAGTAGCCATGTCTTTTCCTAGCACTTCAGAGCAGCAAATAGAAAAGGCTTTCAGCCTGCTTTTCAGAGAAGAAGCAGTTTAACGGTAAATCCAGCACTGGGGTGAGTCAAAACACTTACTAGAAATGAGCAGCTTATGACACATGCCAGTAGCTAGGTCTTTGCCTAGTGATCCTGTGCTGCAGAGCAGCACATAGAAGAGTCATTCCGCCTGCTTTTCAGGGAAGGAGCAGTGTAACTGTGAGTCCAGCACTGGGGTGAGACAAAACACTTACTGGAAACCAGGAGCACTGGACACACATACTCATTAGCCAGGTCTTTGCCTAGCGGATTCTGCACTGCTTGTCAGGGAAGAAGCAGAACCTCGGCAATAACTGGCAATGTAGATGAGCGGTCTTCTTCTGCAGAGAATATAGCACAGGATTATTATCAACTGCCGGGGGGGGACCAAAGTGCAGTCCTAACCATACATGATGTATGCGAACGGTTCCAGGGTCACATTCTTTTCCTTCGACCTGTTCTTATTATATTGAAAAAAATATATTTGACTTTCTATTTTAAGTAATTTTTGGATGGGATTCATAAATTTGGATCTATCGTCAGTATGTAATTTACAGAAGCTGGTAAAGATTATTCAGCAGAGGAAAAAATGACATTGAAATAGAGATATGATAATTCGGCTCCGCGCTCTTCACTATTGTGTCATATAATTGCTCTTGTTTAATCTCTAAGACTCGTATTTCTTTCCACCGTTCTTCCTTTCCGGTCGGTATAATAATTCATACCTGGAACATCATTTCATTTTTCTCATGCTGACTTTAGACTCTCATTTTCCTAAATTTATTCTGCATGTATTAAATAAGTTCTCTTAATGCCGTAATAACCTACAGAAGATTATATTGTCGTAATTGCTGAATAATCATATCGTCTCACCACAATTATACTTTGAAGGAGCGCTATTATGAAAATTGTATATCGTTTATGTTTAATAGTTGAAGAGCACTGTACGAGGGTCCAGTAGCAGAACAGAGGCTTCATACAATGCTGAACCCATTCCTAAATGTTTTTGCACCAGGACTGGTCTCATGATAATTACTGGCCATAACAGGTCTCATGCTGCTGGTCATACTAAATCTTCTACTTCTGGCAATGGTCACACTAGGTCTCCTCCTCCCTATGATGGTTACACTTGGTCTTTTCCCCATGGCCATGGCCATACTTGCTCTTCTCATGGTGATGGCCACGATTATTCTCATTCTTGTAGCAATGGCCACATTTGGTCTCCTTATGGCGATGGCCATTGTTGGTCTCCTCATGGTGATGGCAATGTTTAGTCTCTTCATGTTGATGGCCATGCTTAGTTTCCTCATGGTGATTACCACTTGTTGGTCTCCACTTGGCGATGGCAATGGTTGGTCTTCTCATCCTGGCGATGTTCACGCTTGGTTTCCTCATCTTAGTGAGGGCCATGCTTGGTCCTCTCCTCATGGAGATGAACTTGCTTGGTTGCCCCTTCTTAGCGATAACCATGCTTGGTCTCCTCCCATGGCGATGGTCACACTTGGTCTCCTCCTCATAGTGATGGCAACTCTTGGTCTCTTACTCATGCAGTGGCCATGCTTGGTTCCTCCTCGTGGCAGTGGCCATGCTTGGTCTCCTCCTCGTGGCAGTGGCCATGCTTGGTCTCCTCCCCGTGGCAGTGGCCATGCTTGGTCTCCTCCTCGTGGCAGTGGCCATGCTTGGTCTCCTCCTCGTGGCAGTGGCCATGCTTGGTCTCCTCCTCGTGGCAGTGGCCATGCTTGGTCTCCTCCTCGTGGCAGTGGCCATGCTTGGTCTCCTCCTCGTGGCAGTGGCCATGCTTCGTCTCCTCCTAGTGGCAGTGGCCATGCTTACTCGGATATGTGCAGACCACCACAAAATTGTGAAAACGGATGCCCACGCAACATTAGTTACATGGATCCATCAACAGTCTCCAGAAATGGGGGTGGGAGGTGCTCAACCTTACTTCCGAGCATGCTCCATTCTATAAAAATGGATCCCTGCACACGGATCCATGTTTTCTGGGATCTGTGGTCCATAGAGCTCCATTTTATTCCAGACGTATAGCCGCAGATCGTGAAGTCCATGAAACGCGTGTTTTTGATGCGACACATCTGCAACATTTTCTGTGTTTTGTGTCATGTAAAATATGCAGACACCTGGATCTGTGGGAGAACAGTGACAACTGGATGCACAAGAAAGTCCCACCCGTTACCATTCAAGTCAATGGAGACGAAAACGGATCCATGGGCATTCATTTTCACACAAATTCACAGGGATTGTAAAATATGGAAGTGTGAAACCAGCCTAGAGAGATTAGAGAACATCTGTAACTTGAATATAAGATTTGTTAAATAAACATAATTATGAATGCAGTTTGATGACCTAATTGTTTTTTTTTGTCATGATCTCATCAGTGCATATTATAGGTAATATCATCCAACTTGGTTTTATCATATGATCACATATCTTCTCTTTGCTATCCAAACAAGGCAAAACGGTGCCCTGCAATGTCACTGCCCATTGAGTAGATCTACCCGTATGGGAGTTTTTCATTGTGATAGTACATGAAATTCAGTGGACTAAGACTGTACAATGTTGACTGACAGGGGATGAAGCATTTCGAACCTCACGTCTTAGCTAAACCTGTTCTCTTCTGTATCATTACAGCTAAAGCCAAATCCAAGTGTGGCCCAAAGTTCTTCCCTTGTGCCAGCGGGAACCATTGCATCATTGGACGCTTCCAGTGCAACGGGTTTGAGGACTGTCCAGACGGGAGCGACGAGGAGAACTGCAGTAAGTGACTCTCATCTTATATCAATTGTATGGGAAATGCAATATTATACAGTATACTATATTCTTATATGCAAGTATATGAATAGTACAATACTTTTCTATGGACAAAAAAAGAAATACTTTCCCTCTGTACAATAATCGAATACTATAATACTGTCTCCTACGTACAAGAATATAACGACTATAATACGATGTACAAGAATATAACTACTATAATACTAGTGAAGCAGAAGTCCAGCATGGGAAATATCCGTAAAAATAACTTTTATTCCATTTTCGTTAAAAACACATACCGTATATACTCGTGTATAAGCCGACCCGTGTATAAGCCGACCCCCCTATTTTTGCCCCCAAAAACTGGGAAAACTTATTGACTCGCGTATAAGCCGAGGGTGGACTCCAGCACAGGTATACAGATCCCAGCACAGGGTATACAGGCCCCCAGGCACTGGGTATACAGGCCCCCAGGCACCGGGTATACAGGCCCCCAGGCACCGGGTATACAGGCCCCCAGGCACCGGGTATACAGGCCCCCCAGGCACCGGGTGTACAGGCCCCTAGGCACGGGGTGTACAGGCCCCTAGGCACGGGATGTACAGGCCCCCAGGCACGGGGTATACAGGCCCCCCATCCCTCACAGTATACAGGCCCCCCCCCATCCCTCACAGTATACAGGCCCCCCCCCCATCCCTCACAGTATACAGGCCCCCCCCATCCCTCACAGTATACAGGCCCCCCCATCCCTCAGTATACAGGCCCCCCCATCCCTCACAGTATACAGGCCCCCCCATCCCTCACAGTATACAGGCCCCCCATCCCTCAGTATACAGGCCCCCCATCCCTCACAGTATACAGGCCCCCCCCATCCCTCAGTATACAGGCCCCCCCATCCCTCAGTATACAGGCCCCCCCATCCCTCAGTATACAGGCCCCCCCATCCCTCACAGTATACAGGCCCCCCATCCCTCACAGTATACAGGCGCCCCCATCCCTCAGTATACAGGCCCCCCCATCCCTCACAGTATACAGGCCCCCCCATCCCTCACAGTATACAGGCCCCCCCATCCCTCAGTATACAGGCCCCCCCATCCCTCAGTATACAGGCCCCCCCATCCCTCACAGTATACAGGCCCCCCCATCCCTCACAGTATACAGGCCCCCCCATCCCTCACAGTATACAGGCCCCCCCATCCCTCACAGTATACAGGCCCCCCATCCCTCACAGTATACAGGCCCCCCCATCCCTCACAGTATACAGGCCCCCCCCATCCCTCACAGTATACAGGCCCCCCCATCCCTCACAGTATACAGGCCCCCCCCATCCCTCAGTATACAGGCCCCCCCCCATCCCTCAGTATACAGGCCCCCCCCATCCCTCAGTATACAGGCCCCCCCATCCTTCAGTATACAGGCCCCCCCATCCCTCACAGTATACAGGCCCCCCCATCCCTCAGTATACAGGCCCCCCATCCCTCAGTATACAGGCCCCCCCATCCCACAGTATACAGGCCCCCCCATCCCACAGTATACAGGCCCCCCCATCCCTCACAGTATACAGGCGCCCCCCTCCATGCTGCCGCTGCTTAGTGTATAATAAATAGTGTTATTATCTCTCACAAGCCCGGTCTCCGTGCATCCTCCCTGCGAGGCTGCGTGTCATGTGACCGGCCGGTGACGTCATCGCTGTGAGTCCCGGTCACATGACACACAGGGAGGAGGGAGGATGCACGGAGACCGGGCTGGTGAGAGATAATAACACTATATTTATTATACACTAAGCAGCGGCAGCATGGAGGGGGGGACGCCATACTGTGAGGGATGGGGGGGACTGTATACCCCGTGCTGGGGGGCTGTAAGGCGATATGCACTGCTCCCCCGCAGATGGGCGGGGGATGCAGTGCATATCATGAATAAGTTATGAGCGGCTCCACGTCACGAGCCGCTCATATTGCAGCCTTCCCCCCACCTCCTCCAGCCTCCTCCTGCCTCCTCCTGCTCCCGGACACAGCCCCCACTTATATGACTCGTATATGACTCGTGTATAAGCCGAGGGGGGGACTTTTCAGCCCAATTTTTGGGCTGAAAAAGTCGGCTTATACACGAGTATATACGGTAAGTCCAGAGTCCATCTTTACATTGAGAGACACAAAAACGGCTATTTCCTACCAGGGACAGTCACAGGCTTATAGTGCATTTAAAATCATACGCGTTTCAGCGGACGTGCCGCTTTACTCATTGTGATGAAAATAAAATGAGAGGCCTAGGCCCTTTAGGTGTATGTATGTATATTATATATATATTATATATATATAAATATTCTTTAATTTTTCTCCTTTCGAATACAAAGTCATTAACCCCATAAAGGGATGATGGATGATACAGATGGTTAGGCTGTGTCTATAAAACATGGCAGAAGTCAAACAGAATCACATAGCATAAAAAGAATACACAAAGATTATAACCTGTCATCATTCATAATAATTCATGAGGTCCTGCCGAATGTTCATACCTAGGGGGGCTCTGGACTTTAGTTGATACATCCACCATGTCTCTCTGTTGGTCATTTATCGTTTTATATCTCCCTCTCTAAACGGAGCTTTAACCCTTTCAATACCGTGGTCCTCAAATGAGCTGACATCTGAAGTGTTTGGATGCGGCAGAGCTCTTATGGGTGATTATATTCACTGCATCAGACAGGTACCTCCTGATTCTGACCTATAGGAGACTACAGCATGATCCCACTGAATTATTTCAGAAAAAACTAAAAGATCTGCTTTCTGAGGGTTTTGCTATAGGAGCACTGGACAAGATTTATTTGTGGAACATCCTATAATCCCCAACTTCCATTCCCTGCCCAAGATTCACAAGGAAGTCTTTCCTTCTGCATTTAGACCTATAGTAGCAGGGATTGGAAGCATGGGTGAAAATCTCAGTACCTGGGTGGACAAGTATCTGCAGCCATTGGTTTCCAAACTACCAGGTCACATAAGACACAAAACACTTAATCTACTCCCTAGACAAAACTGAATGGTGTAGAGACTGTATATTCATCTCCTGTGATGTGGAGGCTGTGTCCTTCCCTGATGTATGATCTGACTATTTCAATCCTGAGAAGACACCTCCAGGATCACAGTGATTACACTCCGGCCATACAAGACTTTCTGATTTCCTCTGTGACTTTCTCCTTAAGCACAATTTCTTTTCCTTTAACAAAGCGGTTTTCTTTTGCAGGTTTGCAGAGCCCCGATGGGCGCGGGGGTTCTCTCCATCTATCACTAACTTGTATATATGGCAGCCAGGAACATGTTTGTTCATGTATTCTCATGCCAACCCCTTCTATTCCCCCGTCAGGTGGCTGGGACGCTACCTGGATGACCTGCTCCTGATATGGGAGGGACCTACAGATTTGGTATCTGAACTCATCAAATATATGAATGATAATGAAATTAATTTGAAGTTCACTCATACAATTGATGGCAGAAATATTAATTTTCTAGATGTTACTCTAGATTTACAATTCCGATTCAGTCATCACAATCTCCCCTTTCAGGAAAAGTACCGCCACTAACTCCATATTACATGCCACATTGTGTCATCCAAGATGTAATAAAAACCCATACCTGTGGGGCAACTTTACAGATATAAGAGGAATTGCACCACCAAGGAAGTCCATGACCGGAGCAAAAGGGAGGTGAAAAATAGGCTGATTCTTAGGGGCTATCCTAACTGGATGCTACAGAGGGCTGAGAGCATTATTGATGACATTGATCGGGACACGATGCTTAATAATATAAGTAATAAATGCATGTCTAATGAGCACATCACCTTCACCACTACATACAGCCCTCAGTTTAAGGAAATTACTAACATCATCAGAAAAAGGATCCTGCTGAGCCAGGATAATAAGCTGAATCTAAAGGGCCTGTCACACGTGTCAATGTCGCCCGCGATATCGCTCATGCGTCACAAATTATTAATCGCCTGAGCGATGTGGAATTATCGCAGGTAAGATGTCACACGCGTCAATATGACCCAGCGATGCGGTGATGTCTCCATCTTGTGAGCGATTTTATTTAGTCGCTTGTAAGATGTCAAAATAGAAAATACGTCGCTGAGTTTAGTGTCACACGCAGCGATGCACAAGGTCTACTGAGCGATGAGCGACAGGTTTTACATCTGGCAATGAAACCTGCGATCGGCGATCAGCGACATGTCGCTGGTTGCATCGCTTGGTCACACACTTCAATGTCGCTCCTGCGTCACTTTTACGTCGCTTGGGCGACTGAAAATCCGTGACGTATGAGCGACATTGACAGCGATATCGACGCGTGTGACATCCCCTTAATTCTGTCCAAACCAGTGCGATATATCGCTAAAAAAGCTCCTAGTTTGAATGACATCTTATCCCCCAGCCTATTGTTTAGTGAGGACAAAAAGTTAAAAGCAAAGGAAAACTGGCTCGGTATTAAAGGCATCTACAAATGTAGACATGATATATGCACCTGCTGTAAATACATGGCGATCAGTAAGGAATTTCACTCATGTCACTAAAAAGATGTACAAAATTAACCATTACATCAACTGTAATATCCCCAATGTATATGTGATTAATTGCACCACTTGTGACCAGCAGTATGTCAGGTGCACAGGGGGCCCCTGAAGGTCAGAATCAGGAGGTACCTGTCTGATGCAGTGAATATCACCCATAAGAGCTCTGCCGCATCCAAACACTTCATCCACAAACATAATGGGGATGTCAGCTCATTTGAGGTCCGTAGTATTGAAAGGGTTAAAGCTCCGTTTAGAGGGGGGAGATATAAAACGAAAAATGACCAACAGAGAGACATGGTGGATGTATCAACTAGTCCAGAGCCCCCCTAGGTATGAACATTCGGCAGGACCTCATGAATTATTATGAATGATGACAGGTTATAAACATTGTATATTCTTTTTATGCTATGCGATTCTGTTTGACTTCTGCCATGTTTTATAGACACAGCCTAACCATCTGTATCATCCCTTTATGGGGTTAATGACTTTGTATTTGAAAGGAGAAAAATTGAGGCTGAACTCATTATCAGGTGTTGTCCTGCTTCTATTGTCTGCAGGAACAGAGGGTGTAACCTAATGGGCCTAGGCCTTTATAGCAGCCCTCTCTCATTTTATTTTTATCACAATGATTAAGGCCGCACGACCGTTGAAACCAGGGCTGTGGAGTCGGAAAATCAAACCACCGACTCCAACTCCGACTCCGACTCCTTCATTCATGGCTCGTTTTTAAGTGATAAAATGATTGTAGGTCAATGGTAACATTAGGCTTTAATCATTATAATGACATAATAATCAAGATATTTAAATAGAACATAATAATAAATCATAATAATAATATTCAGCACATTCTACACTGAACTACTATTATATATTTTAGGAGTCGGAGCCGGAACATTTTCTACCGACTCCAACTCCGACTCCACCAAAATGGGCAGCGACTCCGACTCCACAGCCCTGGTTGAAACGCGTATGATTTTAAATGCACTATAAGCCTGTGACTGTCCCTGGTAGGAAATAGGTGTTTTTGTGTCTCTCAATGTAAAGATGGACTCTGGATTTATGTGCTTTTAATGAAAACGGAAAAAAAGTTATTTTTACCGATATTTCCCACGTTGGACTTCTGCTTCACCTTCATACTACTTTCAGCACTGCATGATCTGTGCGATGGGACTGGAGAGGAGGTGAGCTGATTTTTTTTGCTTCTTTACTATAAGGGTATGTGCATATTGGACGGTTCTGCATCATTGCAGACTGTCAGAAAACCTGAGCAGTGTCCCTCGTTTTGTTAGCGATTTCCTAGCGATTTCCTAGCGATTTTCAGCATTTATACAGCGTTTTCTCAGCGATTTTCTTGGCGACTGGTTTTTGTGCTAGACATGCTGGAAAAACGCTAAAAAGAAGTCACATGCTCTATTCTTGACAACCGGTGGAAAACCGGTGAAAAAAGTGGAAAGGAGAAAAAAAAAAAGTTCTAATGTGCACAGCGTTTTCTGAAATCCATTGACTAGCATGTTAATCCAACCGGTGGTTAGGATTAACATAAAATTAACATAAAACTCAGCGGAAAACGCTAAAAAACAGCTAACAAAACTCCCAGTGTGCACATACCCTAATACTACCCCCTATGTATAAGGATATAACTACCATAATACTGCCCCATGTACAAGAATATAACTACTATAATACTGCCCCTATGTACAAGAATATAACTACTATAATACTGCTCCCTATGTACAAGAATATAACTAGTATAATACTGCTCCTATGTACAAGAATATAACTACTATAATACTGCTCCCTATGTACAAGAATATAACTAGTATAATACTGCCCCTATATACAAGAATATAACTACTATAATACTGCCTCTATGTACAAGAATATAACTACTATAATACTGCTCCCTATGTACAAGAATATAACTAGTATAATACTGCCCCTATATACAAGAATATAACTACTATAATACTGCTCTTATATACAAGAATATAACTACTATAATACTGCCCCTGTGTACAAGAATATAACTACTATAATACTGCTCCTATGTAGAAGAATATAACTACTATAATACTGCTCCTATGTACAAGAATATAACTACTATAATACTGCTCCTATATACAAGAATATAACTACTATAATACTGCTCCTATATACAAGAATATAACTACTATAATACTACTCCTATGTACAAGAATATAACTCCTATAATACTGCTCCTATGTACAAGAATATAACTGCTATAATACTGCCCCCTATGTACAAGAATATAACTACTATATAATACTGCTCCTATGTACAAGAATATAACTACTATAATACTGCCCCTATGTACAAGAAGCTCACCTGGATAAAGCAGCGCACGGCACCTCCAGATGCACTGGAGAAATTCAAGTAGAAAAGCAAAAAAGTCCAGCTCATAAGCTTCATAGAAATACCTTTATTTGATCACGGTGAGTGAAGCAGGATAAAACACATCTAGATAGTCGCAGCTATCTGAGAAAAATCATTAAAAACGCTGAGGGATGTCCGGCACTGACTGTATGAGGCATTCAGATTTTAAATGTTCTTGTTCAATGACTAAGGCTACTTGTTAAAACAAAGAGAGAAGGGAGCGCACATAGGGTCTTATCTATGATGATAATTCAATGCCCCCCCCCCGATTAGTGTGACTCACCTTTTTGGGTTGTGTGAGTCACAACAAACTGCAAGAGCCTTGTTATCCTGGTCGCTGCAGACACCTGGTGAGGGAGAAATCTGTTTATGTAGAAAAAAGCCCAGGTCTAGATTCCGCGCAGACCACCAAGCATCTTCAAACCTGGTTTGCCCTGAGGAAGCAGCAGGTCCTGCTGTGAAACGCGTTGGCTCAATAAACGGATATCAAACCTACCCTTCCTGCTTGGTGGTCTACGCGGAATCTAGACCTGGGCTTTTTTCTACATAAGGCTACTTGTTAGCAGAAACGCGATTGAAGATGTTTTTAATAATTTTTCTCAGTTAGCTGCGACTATCTAGATGATTTTTATTCTGCTCCACTCACCAATAAAGGTATTTCTATGAAGCTTATGCGCTGGACTTTTTTGCTTTTCTACTATAATACTGCTTCTATGTACAAGAATATATCTACTATAATGCTATGTATAAGGATATAATGACTATAATACTGCCCCTATTTTCAATAATAAAAGTACTATAATACTCCATATGTAGAAGTATATAAATACTATAATACTGCCCTCTATATACAAGAATATAACTACTATAATACTGCTCCTATATACAAGAATATAACTACTATAATACTGCTCCCTATGGTCAAAGCTATACATCTGAATGGTTTCTTTTATTACCTGATTACTGACATTCTCACACTTTGAGAGTTGACCTCTGTGGTATTTACGATTGTGTCCTCACTCTTGTATTTCAGCTTCTCACCCCTTACTCTGCTCCAGTTCTCGCTTTCACTGCAATAATAAGATGTGTATAGACACCAGTTTTGTGTGTAACGGCAAGAACAACTGTCGAGACAACAGCGATGAGAAGCATTGCCCGCACTCGCAAGGTACAGTGACAGATAATTCATTGTTCCGTATTTCTGTGAGATCTCTCATTGGCTCATCCGCAGATCTGCATAATTTCTCTGTATAATTAAGTAAAAAAAACCTCAGGTGATCTCTTGCTCACTTTTGATGATAATTAATTATTTGGGGCAGGACGGCCGGCTCACGATAATTTTTTCTCATTTGCGGAATGTTATTTCTATTCCGGATGTCTCAACAGTAAGGAAACAGGAATGTAAAATTAACTTTTTGGCCGATATTGATCCATGTTTTAATACAAGCTTTGGGGGAATGGTGGAAAGCTCCTTGGCCGTGTCACCAAATTTGGTGGCCGTCTATAAGTAAACTTTGGTTTATTAAATGGGAAGATTGGTGTGTGACACCTCAATCCAGTAGACAGTTTTCACCTGAGAAACTACGGCACGCTGCATGTAGACATACGGTAACTTCTTTCATTCTTCTAATATAAAAGGGATTTTTCTCTAGTTATCACCTTGTTTGTTATAGGGTAATTTGCTCACCACCATTGCAAGCATCCACTCACCTTTTCTCTACCTATCGCCCACCTTGTTTCAGGGTATTTTGACCACCACCGTCAGTGTCCTTTCATGTTTTCTCTATCTGTCACCCTCTGTTTCAAGGTAATCTGCTCACTACCCCCAGTGTTTGCTCACCTTTTCTCTAGCGATCACCCTCCTTGTTTCAGGGTGGTTTGCTCACTACCTCCCAGCATTTGCTCACTTTTTCTCCAGCTATCACTTCGTTGTTTTGGGGTAAGTTGCTTACCACCACCCCAGCGTGTGCTAATTTTTTTCTAGATATCGCCCTCTTTGCTTCAGAATAATTTGCTCACCATCCCCATCTTTTCTCTAGCTTTCACCTTCCTTGTTTCAGGGTGATATGCTCACCACCCCCAGCGTCCGCTCACCTTTTCTCTTGGTATCACCCTCCTTATTTCAGGGTATTTTGTTCATCAACCCCAGCGTCCACGCACCTTTTCTCTTTCTATCACCCTCCTAATTTCAAGGTCATTTGCTCACCAATACCAGTGTCCACTCACCTTCTCTCTAGCTATCGGCCTCATTATTTCAAGGTAATTTTCCCACCACCCCAGCATCTGCTCACCTTTCTCTAGGTATCACCTTCTTGTTTCATGGTAATTTGCTCACAAGCTCAAGCATCTGCTCACCTTTTGTCTAGCTGTTGCTCTGATTGTGTCATTGTGATTTGGTCACCAGCCTCATTGTCCGCTCACATTTTGTCTAGCTATCACTCTCCCTGTTTCAGGTCAATTTGCTCACCACCCCCAGAGTCCGCTCAACTTTTGTCTAGCTATCACCCTCTTTGTTTCAGGGTAATTTTCTCCTTCGCCTCATTGGGGGACACAGACCGTGGGTGTTATGCTGCTGTCCACTAGGAGGCGACACTAAGTAAAATCTGCAAAAGAGTTAACGTGACTACTCCTACGCAGCATACACCCCTGGGGCAGACACTGCCTCACCAGTTTTGCTTAGTGTCGCTTAGGAGGCAGACCTCTTTTATTGTTTTCCCTTTTTTAGATAGATTTATTAGAATTTTACCTTTCTCTCTCTTTTTTTCTACAACTCCGAAGAAAAAGAAGAATCTTTCTCAGCTCCCCACATGGGCTGAGTTTATAGAACCTAATCATCTCCTTCCCAGCTTCATCTTAGAACCTGGGCCAAGGTTTAGACAGACTCCTTTCTTAACAGCCCCCCCAGGCCTCATGGCTGAGCCCTGGGTTGAGGGACGGAGGTCTCATCTCACTCTCCTCTTCAGGATACTATCTTTAGGTTTCTGGATGGCAGCATGCCCTCCCAGTCTCCCCTCACAGGGACTCCGGGTAGAGGAGCCAACCACAGGTACTCGTTTCCCCCATGGCATTGGAGCCCTGCTTGTCCCCTTCCCACATGCCTTCCAGCGGCCGCATACCTCCGGCCTCCATCCCGACAGGACCCGGACACCGATGGCTCTCTGCATCCGGGGATTCCTCCCACGGTGCAGCAGCGATCTGGCTTTTGCCTTGTCCCCGGGTCTGGCGGGACATCCGCGCTGGCCTCCCCTCTTTGCCGGGGCCGCGTATTACTCCAGGCCCCGGCTTCGGCCTAGCCTCGATAGTCCCCGCCTTTCTCCGCCCCTCGCGTGACGCGCATCTCAGGCGGAGCCCGCCCAGGACGCGTCAGAGGGGGGCGGAACGGTTGTCTCTTCGCGCTTCTCGCGCATCGCGTGATCCCAGCGAGCCCTGTGATCTGGCCCGCCCCTTCCCTCCATGTCAGCGGTCGCCACTTCCTCCCGGAATACACATGGCGCCGCTGTATACTCGGTCCCCGGAGGGGTACCGACTTGGGCGAGCTGGCGTCGCTGTATACCCGGACGTAACCGGATCCTGGACGTGCAACATGTTGCAAGCAGGGTAAGTGCTCTTATGCTTCCGCAGCTGTGGCTCAGCACCAGGGACACTATAGCACCAAGGACAGTGCCAGGCTGGTGATTCTCAGCCGGGTGCTCGGAGAACCCCTCCAAGGGCCACACGTCTATAGGGATATCAAGCCTTCACATTTGGGTTCGTCCCCTTCTTTCCCTGTATAGAGTGTCACTGCAGGAGCTTCATCATATGTGTCACTGCAGACACTGTGTCACTGCAGGCACTTCATGATACGTGTCACTGCAGGAGCTTCTTTATATGTGTCACTGCAGGCACTTCATTATATGTGTCACTGCAGGAGCTTCATTATATGTGTCCCTGCAGGAGCTTCACTATATGTGTCACTGCAGGAGCTTCATTATATGTGTCACTGCAGGCACTTCATTTTATGTGTCACTGCAGGAACTTCACTATATGTGTCACTGCAGGCACTTCATTATATGTGTCACTGCGGGCACTTCATTATATGTGTCACTGCGGACACTTCATTGTATGTGTCACTGCGGACACTTCATTGTATGTGTCGCTGCAGGAGCTTCATTATGTGTTATTTTTTTCTGACTTCAGCAGTTCCTACCCTCACTGCCACAATCGTACTCTTACCAAGTACAAGATTTACCATTCTCCCCCATACATAACTGGGCAGGTTTGCGTCCATACTACGGCGCAGTACAGGGACGAGACCCCAACGTGCGACTCAGACCGGTCCGATTTGCACTATGGACAACCATGGAACAGACAGCACTCCTCCTCAGGCGTGCTTACCATCGTTGCCTGTAGCGGAATGCTATATTAGGCAGCTGTCTGTTGTTGGATACCTGGCCTTGGTATTCCCTGGTCATATCTCTAAGCTTGAAAGGGAGCTGGATATTGACTACAAGGGCCACTTATGGTGGTAATGGTGTTCTCCGCAGGAGCCACCCCTTAGCTGCATCTTTCCTTAGAGGGATATCTGGCTAGATCTGTGTTTTGAGACTCCCGACCAAATCTCCACAGACTCTATTTGCATGTTAAGTCAAAGACTGCGGGGAAAGCTGGCTGGTTTAGCCATTGTCCGTCAGATGTACTCTCTAGACTGGGTCCCTGATCTTCCACGCTCACCCTGCTGGACATGTCGCACATTTGGCGAGGGTTATTACCCTATTCAGGCCATTAACAAACACTTTTTGTACCTTCTCCATCCATGGACAGTCCTATGTCTCACGGACTAATTCACAGAAAGGAAACGGCCGCACAAATGTTAAACAATTCATCACGCAATCCAGGCGGTCCTTCAGATGTACATGTCCCATTCACACCGCATATATCCTCCCAGTGTCGACTGGAGTCCACATCCACCACCCACGGGAGATAGAGGGCGACGGTACCTATGCGTACCGATCTCCCAAAACCAACAACAGGCGGGAACGCGGAGTGTTACCTCCACGTACCCCCTCCTGCTCCGAGGGACATCATTATGACGACGGTTTCTCAGCATTCCGATCTTCAACTAAGAACTGTTTTTAAAAGCTGATTCAGACATTCATCTGATACTTTCCCTCCTCTCCAGGATAGAGTCTTCGCGAGGATGCATCAGACCGTCAGGCAAGCATACAATGCAGATGATAACCGATGGAGCAGCCGTAGTGGCTTCAAGCGCCATTGCGACTAGACAAGCAATCTAGCCACAAGAGGAACGAGTACTGAAAGATGGAGGGCGACGGTACCTGTGCGTACCGATCTCCCAAAACCAACAGGCGGCGACGCGGGGTGTTACCTCCACGTTCCCCCTCCTGATTTGAGAAACATCATTTATGGCGACGGTTCCTAAGTGTTCCGATCTCCAATACAGGACTGCTTGGCTCGCAGATCCGGACAATCGTCCCCCCTGGTTCCTCTACAATACAGAACAGTTTTGGTATGCGGATCCGGACAATCATCCTCCCCAGTTCCCACTGTAGGAGCTGGGTTTGCAGTGCATGGCGCTATGATTTAGTAGCCCTCAGTCTCCCCATTAGCCTTCCTCAGGGCAATTGGGTTGTAGCACTTTTATATTGCCGTCTTCGATATGAGACTCCTTATCACGCGGATCTGAATATTCATCCTCTCCAGCTCCCACAGCTGGGTGTCTGGTTTGCAATGGATGGCACCACTATTTGGTACTCCTTAGTCTCCCCATCCGTCTCTTCAGGACATTGGGTTGCAGCACGTGCACAGTACCGTCTCCATATGGGACCGTCTTACAAGCAACTTCGGACGATCCTCTTCCTCAGCTCCCACAACTGGATGCAGAGTTGCAACAACGTTTTTCCTTAGTAATCCTCAGGCTTCCGTCCGTTTCCTCATGGCATTGAGGTCGCAGCTGAAGCGGATGTATATCTTGACTGATCGTCACCAAGTCCTCTTGTAGTCCCCAAACAGGGAAACGTTATGCGACCTCCCTGAACTTCTTTCATCCATGGCAGTACAAAGGTTTCTGGCCTTCATAAATGTCAACACATTTGTCTACATATTCCCGGGTGCTCCATAGTTTGTTCTCTCTACCTAGCCCTTCGGTGGCTCTGTGTGATACCAGCGATTATATCCATTTATCAATCACGACGACAAGTTGTCCTCCCTTATCTAGAGGGTCTCCTTATCAAGGTTTTTTCACTTGGAGGCTGCGCAGATGCGTTTGCACATTGCAGTGGACCTCCCAGTTCATTTAACCTGGTTGCTCACCAGGGATACACTCAAAACGCGTTCTTTTGGGACTGCGCAGCGGTGATCACACTATAGTGAACTCCCTAAATCATCGTACCTAGTTATTCCATGCCGAGGAACTTTCTCCAGTTCCAATCTGGATGCCATCGTCACAGACGCAGACCCTCTTCAGTCCGTCACTTCTCTTTCCGTGACGTTAGGGCATACGGGTTGGTTACCTATTGACCAACCATTCCTCTGGTCTCCCCACACGATTCTCCTCCTGGGGATTTGTATCTCATCATTGGGGCCTCGCAGGGTAACCCACTCATGTAATGTCCAAGGTAGGACCCAGTATACAGTGAATCAGATCTCTCCGGTTTTCTTCTTTTTCGTTCCTAATACACAGCAAGTACCTGTATTCGGGGCTATAGCTCACAATTCACAACTTATGAGTGCGGATACCCCTCGGCCTCTCTTTCTTAGTC
Organism: Allobates femoralis; assembly: GCA_033576535.1. Classification (NCBI taxonomy): domain Eukaryota; kingdom Metazoa; phylum Chordata; class Amphibia; order Anura; family Aromobatidae; genus Allobates; species Allobates femoralis. Next base: position 43,561,467 of record JARQOC010000010.1, read on the forward strand.
TGAGGCGAGGATTTAATCTCACGGCCTTGCAGTCACCCAAAGGGCCTTGGCAGGGTTCAGGTCCAATGGCGTTAGTCTTCTAGAGGACCCCGTTTTGGTCCAGGCGCACTTAGTCTGCTGGCCTATTTTCACTCACCACTGGTTTTCCCTGGCATTGTCCAGACCGTACAGGCCCTCTTTCCAAGGTCCTTTTCTCAAAGAATCGGAAACTCTATTCTTAGTGGGGCCCTGACACCTGGTTGTAGCTCTGATACTTAGTTCTCCTTTTGCGAACAGGCGCTACAACCTTGTCTCGGGGGGTAAACACCTGTTTCCGGTCTCATCGATTCTCTCCCTCCAGTGCCTCAGGGGCACATCCCCATGCTACCTTCTCGGTTACGCCTCCATTGCGTGGCTGTGGGCTCAGGTTAGCGCCTTCCATCCGGGACATTTTCACGCATTGTCCCCTCCTTCATTACAACAACGGTTGGTTTCATGGGACTTCGTTCCGGTCTAATATGTGCTGCGGGATTCTTCCTTCAGGCCTTCACAAAAAAAAAATAAATTTTTCTTCACCTTTGTTACCAAGGGTGGTGTTAACCTTACCTCTACCTTTACCCTATCCGTTGAGTCTTTGACCCTAGCGCTCTCCTCGAAGCGCCCCTTTTTAGGTGGTCGCCAAGATAGGTTGAGTTGCGACCTGTCTCATTTTTCTTCATAAGATGACAGGGTCATGTTATATAAACAAAGACCACACCGTTCCGGCTCTTTTTCAGTCGTTCAGCACTGATGCACCGTAGCAACATGGCTCAGCTCACGTTGGATTCACCTGAACTCTACGTGTCTAAGAGGCTATTGCGGCAGCTTCCAGAAGTTCCTTCTGTCCTTCAAAGAAACTCTTGACAGATTGTTCTTCATCCCCTTGGTGGGCCGCTTACTGCGCATGCCGACATCCTCAGCTAAACTGGTTACACGTACAGACTTTCTATTCAGGAAGTTTAGCAGTTGCAAATATTACCGTTTACATCGGGTATAATGTCGTGCACGCACTTGTACAACCGGGGGCATTCTACCTCCTTTGGGCCCAGGCTTCTCAGTTGTAGGTAGACGAGGCTGTCACCTGGTTCAGTTTTTACTCTGTTGGGGTACAACACAATGTTCGTACGCTTACGCTGTTGTGTACCAGCACAGTGTTCATTTTCTTTCCTTATTAGACGCAGACCTAGTTGATGCGTCTCCCTGGTGGCAGCAGCTCACCGGTAGGGTACAGCTTGTATAAGAGTCTAATGTATTCTTTTCCCGCCCAGGGACTGCTTTGGGACGTCCCACGGTCTGTGTCCCCCAATGAGGCGAAGGAGAAAAGGAGAATTTTGTGTACTCACCGTAAATTCCTTTTCTCTTAGCCTCTAATTGGGGGACACAGCACCCACCCTGTTGCCTGTTCATACCTTCTTACTGGTTTTTCAAGTTTCTGGTCTCTCAGGTTACTTCTGAGATATTACATACGTGCCTGTTCCTTACAGGCCCGGTTGTTTTTACTATGCTGTTACTTGTTCTATAGGTGCCTGGTTTTTTACAGGCCTTATTATATCGTTAATCTGTTTACTTGCTCCTACTGCTTTAGCACAAACTGGTGAGGCAGTGTCTGCCCCAGGGGTGTATGCTGCGTAGGAGGAGTCACGTTAACTCTTTTGCAGATTTTACTTAGTGTCGCCTCCTAGTGGACAGCAGCATAACACCCACGGTCTGTGTCCCCCAATTAGAGGCTAAGAGAAAAGGAATTTACGGTGAGTACACAAAATTCTCCTTTTCTCACAATCTCCAGCTGGAAGCCTCCACAATTCCTTATTATTGGGGCTTACTGCAGGGCGTGGCATGGAGTCATAGGGAACCAGTCTGCACATTTTTATATCTGGGAGCAGTGGTATGGTTATATGGATGCTTATCCACCTAAAAGAAATCCGATGTGCCAGACATGCTTAATTGTAAAAGTTTTATTTGCAAATGAGGGGCGTGAGTGCTTCTTCCATTGACACGCCTCCAGTGCACTTTAAGTCTAATTTGCATATGAACAACATAAAAAAGGAATAGTTTTACAAGGGTAACAGATGCAAGTACAGCCATAAATCTATATATATAAAAACGTGCTGGCAGGTTCCCTTTAAAAATTGCTTTCCTCGCCCACATTCCCTGCCAGCTCTGGCAATGCCCAATGCTTCACAGTAAAGTCATGATTCAGGCTTTTGCACCTGTTCACAGCAAATAATTTTGCAGCAATATTTTATTTTTAGTGCAGTATTTTTCCTAATTGCCCACCTAGGAAGCGTAATATATAGCTGCGGTAATGCGGCGCGAGCGCAGTAAGTGACAACATGTCATTATTCGAGGAAAGAAACATCTGATATAATGGGCAGATTAGAGAAGAATGAGAGGTTGCAGCCTACGTTCCGTCACACCGAGGCGGCAATTGTATCTCACAGCTTCTCCGCTGCTCGGGATAATTTTCGATTTGTCAGAATCCGGCTCCACACCCCCTCCTCCTCCTCCTCAATGCTTTGATATATCACTTTCTAAGGGCTTTGCTCCCCTGAGGATCTACCTTCTCTACTCCCCCCTCCCCGAGTCTCCGGAGTCTCACAGAGGACATGAAAGGATCACGGTTGTGTTGTGCATCTCCGGCTCCTTTCATTGACGGAGATCAGAAGCTGAAGTAAACAGTCTACGGACCTGTCAGAAATTTAGACGGAAAAGCAGTCACTCTTAACCCCCCTTCTGCTGTAGCAATCATATGTAGCATTGGAAAGTCGTCCCTCCTGCTTTGAGGAAAGCTACCATATTTTTTTTCGGACTATAAGGCGCACCCAGATGTTAGAGGAGGAAAGTAGGAAAAAATATTGAAGTACAAAATGTACTCATGTTGCACTGGTATGGGGGGAGGGGGGAATCTGCTGCTCACACTGTTTTGGGGATAATAATAATTTCCCACATACTGGTGTATATGTTCCCCATCTTTGTCTCATACTTGTATATATGACCTTCATGCAGGTATTTATGGCCCCCACCCTGGTTTATATGTCCCTTATCCTGGTGTATATGATCCCATTGTGGCCTATATGATCCCCATCCTGGTATATATGGTCCTTCATCCTGGTATGTATATGTCCCCCATCATGGACCCATCCTGGTGTATAGGTCTTCATTCTGTTGTATATGTTCCCCATCCAGATATATATGATCCCCGTTCTGGTATATATGTCCCTCATCCTAGTATATATGTCCCTCATCCTGGTATATATGATCCCCATCCTGGTGTATATGTCCCCCATCATGGGCCTATCCTGGTGTATATGTTTCCCATCATGGACCCATCCTGTTGTATATATCTCCATCCTGTTAAAGATGATCCTCATCCAGGTATATATGATCCCCATCCTGATACATACCAGCATGAGGATCATATATATGTCCATTGTCCTGGTGTATACAATCCTCATCCTGCTGTATATGTCCCCCTATCATGGACCCATTCTGGTGCATGTCTCCATCCTGGTGAATCCGTTCCCTATCCAGGTATATATGATCCCCATCCTGTTACACATGTTCCTCATCATGACATATATGATCCCCATCCTTGTATATATGTAACCCATCCTGGTATATATGATTCCCATCATGGTGCATATGTTCCCCCATCATATGCCCCCTGGTATATATGATCCTCATCCTGATGTATATGTCCCCCCCATCATGGACCCATCCTGGTGTATATATCTCCATCCTGATGAATCAGTTCCCTATCCAGGTATATATGATCCCCATCCTGTTATAGATGTTCCTTATCATGGTATATACAATCCCTATCCTGGTATATATGTACCCCATTTTGGTATATATGATCCACATCATGGTGCATATGTTCTTCATCATGTGCCCATCCTGGTATATATGTTGCCATCCTGGTATATATAGTCCCTAATCCTAGTTTATATATGATCCCCATCCTGATGTATATGTCCCCCATCATGGACCCATCCTGGTATATATGTTGCCATCCTGGTATATATAGTCCCTAATCCTAGTTTATATATGATCCCCATCCTGATGTATATGTCCCCCATCATGGACCCATCCTGGTATATATGTTGCCATCCTGGTATATATAGTCCCTAATCCTAGTTTATATATGATCCCCATCCTGATGTATATGTCCCCCATCATGGACCCATCCTGGTATATATGCCTCCCATCATTCTGCCCACACAAAAAAAAAAACAATTTTACTCACCATCCCTTTGCTCCCTGGTTAGTGGAGTCCTCTGCTAATGCCAGCAACTGACTTCAGTGTGTCAGCGGCGTAGTGAATGACATCACTGCCATGCGCACCCATTTACACCAATATTATCTGATGAAATATTCACTGCTCTCCACCTGGGATTATGAGCATGGGGAGCAGTGAATATTCTTTCTCTTTAATAGTGGACACACATGGTCACCCCAGTCGCTGCAGTAAGCTGGTGGCTGGGTGATCACATTTGCTCGTTATTAAAGAGAATGAATATTCACTGATCTCCACTCCCATAATCCCGCCCATCTCTTGAAGCCAGTTTCAGTGTAGAGAGGTGGGCTTAATTATGGATGTGAAAAGCAGGAAATACTCATTTTCTTTAATAGCATGCTCAGGTGTTTGCTTTTACTCCTGCCTCCTGTGAGCTGCTCCTCCGCCACCACAGCCATATACATCTGGACTATAGGACACCCCTCCCACTTTCCTCCACAAACACTTTTGGGAAAAGTGCGTCTTATAGTTTGAAAAATACAGTAACTTGTATAAATATTTCCCAGTGAGCATTGCAAGGTCTGTGAGTATGTTTATACCAATGGGCAATCTCCACAATGAAAAATGTTACCCCTACATCTCTAGAAAAAAAAACAACAAACCATTACCTTGCTCTGCACTGATGAGGGCCATGAACTCCGTAACAGCTGTCTGCAAATGGATCTCTTTTATTTTCCTTTTGGAGAAGACTTAGATTACAGCTATTATGTCTATGATAGTGAGGATGAGGAGAGCTGCAGAATAACAAACAGACACCCAGACTTGTGCTCTTTCTTTCTAGTAAGTGTTTTATCTCACCCAGATCTGGATGCACAGTTGCACTGTTCAGTATTGATGAATAATGTTCTCCATGTTGCTACATACAGACAGGAGAGCAGGGGTCCCTGTGTGCGCTGTGTATGGGACACATCATGTACACACCCTCAACAGCTTTTTCTGAACAATCAGAGTCATTGTTGACTCTAATAACCCTCAATTCTGTGGGTTTGGAGGTTCTGTCTACTTTTCTATAGGTTTTTCTGGTTATGTCTTTTATTCCATGGCTAACACCTTTAGGTACGGAGGGTACCGCCACTCACAATGCCGTCTTCCCATGTGGCTTGTGCAGTGTGTTGCTTTCCTTCTGTTCGTTGGTACATTTGCAATCACAATAATCGCGTCCTTTTTATCTGACACATAGGGCCGTGTTCCCAGCCACAGAGAACCTTTTCTTTTTTCACACCGCTCGATCATTTCCAAATTGCCCCTGTTGCTATGGAAATTACATTTTAAAGCCTGTTAGAAAATAAGGCTCGTTTCATCGGGTCTTCTTTCATTTTGCCAGGTCACCCTATAAAATCTGCGGGAACATACATCCAAAGCGGCAGGGACTGATTGCGGAGCAGCCGGAGATACAGTGACAGTAATGGCAGATTTGCTGCTTTCTCCACACCTTGAAGCTGTACCATTTTCAGTACAGTAAATGTGAACAAGGTCTTAAAAAACACACGAAAAGGGGAGAACTAAGTCTGTATGGAGCCGAGTGACAACCAACATGAATCCAAAATCTGTTCGATCCAGTGTTGGTCCACTTCTTCCCGCCACTGCCAATGTTTATTCATTGTGCAGGAGGAGGAGGTGAGCTGTGATATCACCTATTGTGAATGGTGGATCCTGTGTTATCTACTGTATATAGAGGTGTTATCAGTCATTGTACAGGAGGAGGTGAGCTGTGATATCACCTATTGTGAATGGTGGATCCTGTGTTATCTACTGTATATAGATGTGTTATCAGTCATTGTGCAGGAGGAGGAGGTGATCTGTGATATCACCTATTGTGAATGGTGGATCCTGTGTTATCTACTGTATATAGAGGTGTTATCAGTCATTGTACAGGAGGAGGAGGTGAGCTGTGATATCACTATTGTGAATGGTGGATCCTGTATTATCTACTGTATATAGAGGTGCTATCAGTCATTGTACAGGAGGAGGTGAGCTGTGATATCATCTATTGTGAATGGAGGATCCTGTGTTATCTACTGTATATAGAGATATTATCAGTCATTGTACAGGAGGAGGAGGTGAGCTGTGATATCATCTATTGTGAATGGTGGATCCTGTATTATCTACTGTATATAGAGATATTATCAGTCATTGTACAGGAGGAGGTGAGCTGTGAAATCACTATTGTGAATGGAGGATCCTGTGTTATCTACTGTATATAGAGATATTATCAGTCATTGTACAGGAGGAGGAGGTGAGCTGTGACATAATACAGGATCCACCATTCACAATAGATTGTCACAGCTCACCTCCTCCTCCTGTACAATGACTGATAACACCTCTATATACAGTAGATAACACAGGATCCACCATTCACAATAGATGATGTCACAGCTCACCTCCTCCTCCTGTATAATGACTGATAACACCTCTATATACAGTAGATAACACAGGATCCACCATTTACAATAGATGATATCACAGCTCACCGCCTCCTCCTGTACAATGACTGATAACACCTCTATATACAGTACATAATACAGGATCCACCATTCACAATAGATTATGTACTGTATATAGAGGTGATATCAGTCATTGTACAGGAGGAGGTGAGCTGTGATATCACCTATTGTGAATGGTGGATCCTGTGTTATCTACTGTATATAGAGGTGTTATCATTCATTGTACAGGAGGAGGAGGTGAGCTGTGATATCATCTATTGTGAATGGTGGATCCTGTGTTATCTACTGTATATAGAGGTGTTATCAGTCATTGTACAGGAGGAGGAGGTGAGCTGTGATATCACCTATTGTGAATGGTGGATCCTGTGTTATCTACTGTATATAGAAGTGTTATCAGTCATTGTACAGGAGGAGGTGAGCTGTGATATCACCTATTGTGAATGGTGGATCATGTGTTATCTACTGTATATAGAGGTGTTATCAGTCATTGTACAGGAGGAGGTGAGCTGTGATAACACCTATTGTGAATGGTGGATCCTGTGTTATCTACTGTATATAGAGGTGTTATCAGTCATTGTACAGGAGGAGGTGAGCTGTGATATCACCTATTGTGAATGGTGGATCCTGTGTTATCTACTGTATATAGAGGTGTTATTAGTCATTGTACAGGAGAAGGTGATCTGTGATATCATCTATTGTAAATGGTGGATCCTGTGTTACCTACTGTATACAGAGTTGTTCTGGGTGTATTATAAAGCAGCACATTTACCTGGAGTGCAGTCCAATGTAAAACCACAGATAAAACAATATGATGGCACTATGTATAGGCACAAACAACGTAGCCAGTACTGCTACATCTGTGTCAGTGGTTGATATAACAAGCTGTCTTTCTGCACTTCCCCAGACATGGGGAGATCTGGAATGACTCACCGGCCCTTTTTAATAAGCGGCATCAGGACAGAGAAGGTCATTCTTGTATCATGTGCAATATTAACATGGGCTTTTATTGCGCCTTTCAACCTAGAGGAACAGCCCTCCCTTCCCCCTCTCCCGCGGTGTGAATATATTTTCGTTAGACCTTAATGCATTTCTTTCCATATAAAAATAAAAAAAATCCTAAGCGCTTGGTCAACAACTGGCGACCACTTGCCCTTCATTGAAATTCGTTTCTTCCAGCATCTCCTGTAGAGTTAAAAGCCTTTTGAGGTCCGTTTTTAGCGAAAATCCTGAGGAGCAATGGCGGCGGGGGTGTGGGCTCCTGATAGGTGGTCTCCGTTCTAGAGCCAAACCAGACTCTGAGCATGCTGGGAATATGGAAGATATTAAAAGGATTAATCACGGCGCAGTCACTCCCTACTCCCTCATTCTTTAATTCGCCTGCCAAGCGGGCGACCGTCGGAAAATTGCTGCGAGATATTAACCGGCTAATTGTAAGGCGTTTTCCCTCTGTTCATTGAAATCTCATTGACCGCAATGAGCACAAGTTAAAATAAACATATGGAGGAGTTTAGGAAAGAAAAAAAAAAGCTATTTTTTTGGGGGGTGAGATGGGTGGTGTCGGGGGCTATTTATTTAAAGTGAGGTGACCCTTGCAATGGTTAATGACTATTAATGAAGGTCCCAGAGGAAGTGCCGTCACCACTCCCCACTTCTTTTTTCCAATCCCCCCACCTCCTGAAAGCAATTAATCACTTGCATATGTCAGTCCCAATGAAAGAGGCCGCTTGTTTATTGTTGACCTCCAAGACTCAAGGCAATTTGCTCTAAGTTGATAGAAAATGAATTAAAAAGCCTCGATGGATATGTCCAGAAACTTCACAGACTCATAGCAATTGCCTCTGGTCGCTATTGGGCTCCTGGGATGGTGATGTGAGCATAGAGGTAATGATACTCAATGGAAGGGTGAGAATAGATAGCAGGAAATGCCATCCCTCGTTCATCATCATAGGGTCCAACTTGACTGTGAATTAAGTAGATTGTTGGTTTCCATATAAAAATTGCATAAATGGATATCTTGAACCTGATGAGGCTGGTTTACTTACCATGAAAATCCATGCCTTAATGGCAGTAAATTCCTTTTATTAAAAATTAAGCATTACAGGAGTCCAGCTGAAGAGTGAGAGTCCACTGAATTCATCCTCTGCCCACCTGCTACTGCTGAATCTCCACCCAAATAGCCTGATTGGCAGCTCCCCAATGCCCCTTCTCCCTGATGATCCTGAATCTCCACCCACCCAACCAGCCTGTTAGATGCAACCTGTACTGAGCAGGGTGAGATCTCAGCAGGGAGGAGGGGCACTGAGGAGCTGTCACTTAGGATAGGTGGGCATAGATATATTTTTACACTCATTGTTATGCAGCTATTCTGACAAAGATTATCACAGGAAGTACCCCAGGTTCATCAGGTCTAAGTGAACTATTTAATAACAGATGCAGTTTTGTGTTAGTGAAATCTGGTGACACATCCGCTTTAAATGATAATTACAAGATTTCATGATTGTAATCCGTGTGATACAGGCCATCCCATTTGTGACATTTGTGAGGTATCCTCAGAGGATGCAATGCTTTGTGGGTGTCTGGTCACGTGGGAAGGGTTGAATCTCGTGGGACTCCATTTGACCCTGGTTTGGGCAAGATGAGGTGGAGGTGGTTAATTCAAGCTGATTTCTTTATTGCAATTCATGGGGATTGCAAAACTTTTGGCTCCCCCACAACTATAATGCAGAAAGCTGCACATTTGCAGAAGTGCTAAATAGGTGAGCAGGAGATCGCCTATTCTCCTGTCCCCCAAAATGTTCAATATACTGTTCCTATATTTTAAGTGTCTCCAGTAGGTTTATAATGGCCTCCTAGAACAATGTGGCCCTTGGATCAAAGAATGCTGTGCACTCGTATCCAGTATGGATGTCATAAACCATAGCACGCAACCTCCATCCACTAATACAATTACCACACATTTTACCCTCTGCTTTTCATTCACTATGGAATATTTAGGCTCCTTGCGTGCTAGGTGATGTACGGCAGACACCCACCGCTTGTACTTACCATGGAGCTTCTGTTAATACATGTCGTGACCTGTGAAAGGCTCCCGCTGTTCTGTGAGCTGGCAGCACACATCAGGCCTTTTTCACTTCTAAACGGCGCGTTTCATTACCGTGCCCGCAATGTGCCAGCGAAACAAACAGATCGGGCTGGCATTTTCAGCAATCTGATTATTTTTAATCACACCATTCATCACACAAGCCGCTTGATTGCTCCGTGCAGCTCACAATATTTGAAGCGAGGGAAGCGGAAAGACATTTTCATTCTCAGGCACAATCTATAATTACAATACACGTGGGCTCAATCTGATCGCGTTTGTTTCCGCTAAGGACGGTCGCGTGTTTCATTCGTTCGGTTTCCGATATGGAATTGGATGGGAGCAGCCATCGACGTGAACCAGCTGCGGAGGACAGACGTCGCCGGTGCGTCCGAACCGCTGGGTGTATTTCCCATGTAGAGATGTAGCAGAGCTGATTGCAGCAGATATCATCCTATACATTGCAGAATTAACCCTTTCTCATGCTTCTTTTGGTGTGGACTCTGACAGCGGCACTTAGGGTGCATGGTTCAGAGGGGGAGCACCAACACATCCACCAATGACCTCCGCAGCGCAACGACGGGAAGTGGATACTGCTGTGCAGGTCAGTCCCCTTCTCAGATTTTATAAGTAAAAAAAAACCAAAAACATTATTTCCACATCCTTAATAGTGTCAACTATCAAAACGTTTATCAACTCCATAAGGAGAAAAAAATCATTGAAACTCCAGAGTTGCATTTTTTTTTTTTATTGTTGCCACAACATCACCAGAAAATGTACGGTAATAGGAGTGTGATTTGATGGCAATAAAAACATTGTCTCCATCAACGGAGAAAAGAAAAAAAGATCCGGCTCTCAGAAAATGGTCATAAACCAAATTTAAACATTAACATTTTTATTTTTCCACCAAGTAAATAGTGTTCAAGATTGATAAGACTGAAGTCACACTGAGCTTGAGGTCATTTTTGTAAACCTGATGAATACTGTAAAAACGGATCCCAAAAATCAGAACGGAACTGTACTTTTTTTTTTCACGCCAGTCGGAATGTTTTCTCATTTTTCAACAGATTGCATGGTAAAGTGAGCAACGTCATTCACAACTACAACTCGAATAACAAGCCCTCGTATGGCTCGACAGAGAAAGCACAAATTGTTATGTCTCTTGGGTGAAAAGGAGGGAAATAAAGGTCTGGGAGGGAAAAAATGAACCAGGGGCTGGAGGGGGGAAAATAATGAAGGGTTGGGAGGGGGGAAAAATAATGAAGGGTTGGGAGGGGGGAAAATAATGAAGGGTTGGGAGGGGGGAAAAATAATGAAGGGTTGGGAGGGGGGAAAAATAACGAAGGGTTGGGAGGGGGGGAAAAATAACGAAGGGTTGGGAGGGGGGAAAAATAACGAAGGGTTGGGAGGGGGGAAAATAACGAAGGGTTGGGAGGGGGGAAAAATAACGAAGGGGTATAGGGGGGGAAAAAATGAAGGGCTGGAAGGAAGGGGAAAAATAGGCTTGGAAGAGGGGAAAAAAAACACAAGGGCTGGACAAGGGGAAGGGCTGGGGGGGGAAAAAGACAAGGGGTGGAAGGCAGGAAAAAAAAGAAAGGACTTTGGGGTAAAAAAAGAAAGGGCTGGTGAGGGGGAAGAAGAGGGCTCATAGGGGAAGAAAAGCCAAAAGACTGGAAGAGGGGACAAAAAAACAAAGGGCTGGACAAGGGGGAAGGGTTGGGAGGGGAAAAAGACAAGGGGTCAAAGGAAGAAAAAAAAAGAAAGGACTTTGGGGGAAAAAAAGAAAGGGCTGGTGAGGGGGGAAGAAGAGGGCTCATAGGGGAAGAAAAACCAAAAGACTGGAAGAAGGGAAAAAAAGAAAGGGCTGGAAGAAAGGAAAAAAAGAAACGGCTGGTAACGGGGAAAAGAGAAAGGTTTGAGAGAAGAAAACTGAAGGGCTGAAGAGGAGAAAAAATAACAAAGGGCTGGAAGAGGAAAATCTGTAGTGTTTCCATCGCGTATAAAGTACTCTAAATGGTGTCAAAGTGGAAAACTCCTTTAATTGTGAAACCCAGCTCTACGACGTTTCTATGTAGTGAGATACGCTTGCATGTAGAATTAGTGGCCTTTAAAGGGTTTGTCCAGAATGAGAAATTTCTTCCATAAACAGCGCCACCTCCTGGTAAAGAAGTGATTGGAACTGAGCTGCAGTACCACACACCAGCCATAGTCAGTGGTGGAGCTGTTCCTGAAAAAAACCATAACCCCTTTAAGAATGCTAATCCGTTTTAGTGAACCAGTCCTGCACATTACAGTGTCTTGTACTGAGGATTTCACGTAGAAGCTGACTTGCCGCCCACACGTCCTATTATTTCCATAGTGAAGTGTTAGAAGTAACATAAAGCATTATAAAGGCCGAGCGATGAGGGATAAGACCGCGCTATATGGAAAAAGACGGAATAAAAGAGGGCCTGTCTGTAAACCTAACGAGGGGGCTAGATAATGCGAAGCTCAGCGTTTTTCCTCTTTTTTTTGTCATTTCTCATTATGGCTGCTTCATATTTTATGAGTTCAATGAGACACATCTTTACGGCAAGTAATTGCACCATGCCCCATGCGACAGCGCGAATGCTTTGTGTCTCGTAACCCACTCCGGCTGATGTGGTTATTCAGCCGTAATTACACCTCGCTGCACACGGGTCACGTTTTCCAGCTATTCCCGAGTGGGTAGACATTTGCACGCAACTGTTGCTGCTTCAGTTTCTGCTCCGTGAGTTGGTAATGGCAGCGGGTCTGCCACTCGCTTCGGTCAGATTTGCATCAAGAAGGTCCAACATTAATGACAGTCAGTGAACTGTATTCATGAAATGTCTAACTTCTTAGATTGTTTCAGGTAGATATTTCCGCAGGAATATCTTTCGGCTCTCTGTGCTGCTCTTTGTTATAATACAATGGGTATGTAAAGTATTCAGACCCCTTTAAATTTTTCAGTCTTTGTTTCATTGCAGCCATTTGGTAAATTCAAAAAAAGTTCATGTTTTCCTCATTAATGTACACTCTGCAGCCCATCTTGTCTGAAAAAAAAACAGAAATGTAGAAATTTGTCAAATTTATTATGAAAGAAAAACTGAAATATCGCCTGTTCATAAGTATTCAGCCCTTTTGCTCAGACACTCATATTTAAGTCACATGCTGTCCATTTCCTTGTGATCATCCTTGAGATAGTTCTACTCCTTCATTGGAGTCCAGCTGTGTTTAATTACACTGATAGGACTTGATTTGGAAAGGCACACACCTGTCTATTTAAGACCTCACAGCTCACAGTGCATGTCAGACCAAATGAGAATCATGAGGTCAAAGGAACTGCCCAAGGAGCTCAGAGACAGAATTGTGCCAAGGCACAGATCAGGCCAAGGAATTTCTGCAGTACCCAAGGGTCCTAAGAGAACAGTGGCCTTCATAATCCTTAAATGAAAGAATATTGGGACCGCCAGAAGTCTTCCTAGACCTGTCCGTCCAGCCAAACTGAGCAATCATGGGAGAAAAGCCTTGGTGAGAGAAATAAAGCAGAACCCCAAGATCACTGAGGCTGAGCTCCAGAGATGCATTGGGAGATGAGAGAGAGTTCCACAAAGTCACCTATCACTGCAGCCCTCCACTAGTTGGGCCTTTATGGCAGAGTGACCTGACAGAAACCTTACCTCAGTGCAAGACATATGAAAGCCCACATAGAGATTGCAAGAAAACACACAAAGGACTCCCAGACTGTGAGAAATAAGATTCTCAGGTCTGATGAGACGAAGATAGAACTCTTTGGTGATAATTCTAAGCAGTGGAGAAAACCAGACACTGCTCCTCACCTGCCCAATACAATCCCAACAGTGAAACATGGTGGTGGCATCATCATGCTATGGGGGGGGGGGGGGGTTTCAGCTGCAGGGACAGGAAGACTGGTTTCAATTGAAGGAAACATGAATGCGGCTAAGTACAGAGATATCCTGGATAAAGACCTCTTCTAGAGCACTGGACCTCAGTCTTGGCCAAGGGTTCACCCTTCTACTCAATACTGCGCAAAGGGGCTGAATACTTATGACCATGTGATATTTCCGTTTTCTTTATTAATACATTTGCACAAATTTCTACATTTGTTTTTTTCAGTCAAGATGGGGTGCAGAGAGTACATTAATGAGGAAAAAATGAACGTTTTTGAATTTACCACATGGCTGCAATGAAAAATCTAAAGGGGTCTGAATACTTTCCATACCCACTGTAGCTGTTTGTGCTTCAGAGCTGCTCTTCCTATTGAAGCCGAGGACAGGAGATGGCAACCATAGCATGCAAGCCACAGTCTTTGCAAAAATTGTGCTCTCCCTTTCCTCCGACCTACGTTTCAATAGGAAGAAGAGACTGCATCCAAATCTCGGGTGAAAAAATAGTCCAAAAATGTATTTTGCCAAAGGAAAGGTAACACTTCTACTTATTAAAAAAGGTCTTTATTAAAGGGAACCTGTCATGTCCTCTTTTGTTATTAAACCTCCCAGTGATATTTAGATGATGTTCATTGATAACCTTTTTTAAAATAATAAAATCCTTGTATTCATCCCCAAAAAAAGCATTTTAGATACTTGTATATTTTCATAAGCTAGCTGGTCAAACAGTCATACAGTCATCTGGCTGGTTTAATAGTTCAGCCGAAATTCAGAAAATGCTGACAAGGACCTGTGTTATGTCACCACCATGTGACTATAATAGGCGGAGCTAAGCCCACATAGAACTTAACAATTTAGCCCACTTTGTTTTACCTATTATGGTCACATGGTCATGACATTACAAAGTTTATTTATTCATAGCATTTGACAGTGCTACAAGTTTAGTGACGTATCTCTTAACCGTTAACCAGCCGGATGACTGTATGACTGTTTGCCCAGCTAGCTAATAAAAATATGTAATTATCTAAAATGCTTTTTTGGGGATAAATACAAGGATTTAAAAAAAAAAAAAAAAAAAAAAACATTTACTAATGAACACTGCATGATCTTAATAACATTGGGTGCGTTTTAATAGCAAAAAAGGACATGACAGGTTCCCTTTAAGTACATAATAAAGACCTTTTTTGATTGATAGGTCGAAATGTGGTTACTTTTTTACATGGCAGAATAAACATTTGGGTAATTTTTTCACCCGGGATTTGGACGCTGTCTCTCTTCTTACCTATTATACTTTCTTCAATTGGGTTCCTTGTAATTTTTTTAACTTTGTATCCACAGATAGAGGACTCCAGACTTTCTCTTTCTCTTTGCTCTGGCACTCTTTATGTTTCAGTCAGTCTTAAAGGGGTTTTCCTACAAATAAAGTTTATTTTAATCAATAGATCTTGGAATAATAATAATTTCCACAATTGGATGTGTTTAAAAAAAAAAATTGTTCCTTACTGAGAATATTCTTATAAATGTGTCCCTGCTATGTACAGTTTCATTTTTATTTGTGACCGTGCACAGAACACGGTCTGATCATACCACCACGTCTCCTGGGGAGGGGAGGAAGGCAAGAGAATATACAGACATTACAGCACGAGATCTCAGCTGATTCTTTTTTGTGAGGTAAAACATTTCTCTGCCTGTTTGTAAAAAAATTTTATTACGTCAAAGAAAGAATATTTGTGATCCAATGCTGTAATATATGTATACTTTATTTCATCCTTCCCTGCCCAGGATCCAACCAATGCTTCGTGCACGGTCAGAAACAAAAATGAAACTGTGCATGGTAGGAGCACATTTATAAGATTATCTCGGCACAGGAACATTTTTTTTAAACACATCCAATTGTGGAAATTATTATTATTCCAAGATCTAATGATTAAAGTTAACTTTCAAATTAACTTTGTTCGTGGGAAAACCCCTTTAAAGCTGCGAGATCAGACACTCAAATTTCAGCTTGCCTAATCCTTTTGTTCTCAAGTAAATAAGTAGCCGCCAGACCTTCCTGGCAGTGACCTATTCCTCTTTTACTGCTGAGAACACATGCACTCTCAGCCAAATCAGGCATGTGTATGGGGGGGTTGAATGAGGTGGCCATACACATTATGTAAATTTCAACCAAACCCAGTGATTTTGGTTGGATCATCCATCTGAGGGGAGTGTGGACTGTTCCCCAAACTGCAGAAGCTGGAGGAAATAGAGGAGTGGACATGTTATGTTTCGACACGCCCAATCTTTTAGTATTCTCATCTCCGCTGATAGCTGCCTCCTCCCCATAGGGGATGGCTAATAGTGATTCTATGGAGGGTCCGATAGCGATCACTGTCTAAGGTACATGGCCATCTTTATTTGTATATATGTGTATGGCCTCTAAACTTGAGTGCTTGCTACCCTGACCGACTGATGGCCCACATTTCCCCTGGGAGTGAGCAGTGCAAACTCCTGGGTTTTATAGTGGAAATCCATAATGTGTGGAGTAAATTAACAAGGATGCAAGGACAAAAATGCCAGTACACCCTCCTGTGACCCTCCATTGATTCACATTCTCTTCATTATGTCAGTTTTTCCTTTGATACATTGTTTTTGCAGTATTACAGTACAGCAAGGACCTAATACTACAGTGACACCTGCTGGGCCAAATCCAGAACTGCACCTAATTTACATTATTTGTTTTGTTTGTGTTGAGTATGTTCTTTCCTTTTTGAACCATATCATGACTCAAAACTATCGATACCAATCCAGTGGACGCCTTCTTTTCTGGAACTCTACAGAAGATGTTTAGCTTCACTCTAGCGCCACCATGGGATAAATGTATAATTGCACAGTTCTCTAGAATGCATAGACTGTCAGTTTAATGTTCAGACGATTCGAGTCCTCCAGAGCTGGAGATGCTCTTTACCGGTGGCTACTAGATAATGGTCCTGATCATGGTCCACTTATCTTAATATTTATTTTAGTCACTTATATAACAGCATTTCTACTATGGCACTTTACTGACATTGTCGTCATCACTGTCCCCATTGGGGCTCACAATCTACATTCCCTGTCAGTATGTCTTTGGAGTGTGAGAGGAAGCTGGATAACTCGGAGGAAACACACGCAAACATGGGGAGAACATACATTTTGCAGATGTTGTCCTTAAATATAATTGAAAGTGCTCCAGTTACCAGCAGACTAAGAACAGTTTCAGATTACTGAAAGTGTAACTGTCAGCTTGGGTGGGGGGGTTGGAGACTGAATAGCTGAAGGATTGGAGACTGAATAGTCATCAGCCTGGATGGGTGGAGCCTGAATAGTTGTCAGGCTGGATGGGTGGAGCCTGAATAGTTGTCAAGCTGGGGGAATGGAGACTAAATAGTTTTCAGCCTGGATGTGTGGAGACTGAATAGTTGTCAGGCTGGAGGGTGGAGACTGAATACCTGTCAGGCTGGAGGGGGTGGAGACTGAATATCTGTCAGGCTGGAGGGGTTAGAGACTGAATAGCTGTCAGGCTGGAGGGGTTAGAGACTGAATAGCTGTCAGGCTGGAGGGGTTAGAGACTGAATAGCTGTCAGGCTGGAGGGGTTAGAGACTGAATAGCTGTCAGGCTGGAGGGGTTAGAGACTGAATAGCTGTCAGGATGGAGGGGTTAGAGACTGAATAGCTGTCAGGATGGAGGGGTTAGAGACTGAATAGCTGTCAGGCTGGAGGGGTTAGAGACTGAATAGCTGTCAGGCTGGAGGGGTTAGAGACTGAATAGCTGTCAGGCTGGAGGGGTTAGAGACTGAATAGCTGTCAGGCTGGAGGGGTTAGAGACTGAATAGCTGTCAGGCTGGAGGGGTTAGAGACTGAATAGCTGTCGTGCTAGGTGGACCGAGACTGAATAGCTGTCGGGCTGCATGGGTGGAGATTGAATAGCGGTCAGGCTGGGTTTGAGACTGGATACATTGGACTCATGAGCTCGCTCTTTAGCCGGACTCCAACCATTTTAATATCATTATTCATTTATATAGATTTACACAATCAGTACAGCAGTCTTATCAGGTCTAAAATATCAATAATAATGTATGATGTTTGTGTTGTGATATCTGGTGATGGATTTGCTTGGAGAAATCTTGTAGACATAAATATTTCCTTGAAGTCGCCTTTATGTAGGGAAATAACTGCACCCTTCAATCTTCGTCTCAACAATCCGAACAGAAGGAAAAATGCTGGTAATAAACCACGATTGAAATAAACTTCATCTCTCCGTGCCTCCGATCCCCCTTTCTGTTTTTTTTTTTCTTCGCACGCTGCTTTCTCCTTGGAACTGATTGTTAGATGACAAGCCGGAGCGTGTTTACTGCTGAGCGCCGGCTGATTGCTGACATGTGACATTCTGTCTATTGAAAGACGAACGGCCGGGGTCGGCAGGTGGAGAGATTCATACATTCATTATTTACATTCACAGCAACTTGACTCTACAAACCCGTCCTGTTTATGTGTCTGCGTCCTTCTGCTGCATCGATTTATTCCAAAGAAAATCTTGCTTGGGTGGTGGAATCTCCAGGTGAAGATTGTTTTAATGTCACTTAGTGGTTTGGAGCATTTTGCATGAATATGTTTTATTTTTTTGTATGGTGTCGGGTAAAAAAGAAAAAAGCAAAGAATTGCTAAGTCTACATAAACTTGTCTTCTGCCTTATGCACTGACAATAGCTCATCTGCCATAGGCTTCAGGAGGGCTACTAGTGACACAGAGCATCGTAGTTCTAGGTGCTATTTACAAGATGGTACAGCCGGTTCACGGCCACCTTGTAGCCTGTGTTCACACTGACTTTTTGGAGCAGAAACCCTCGAAATCCTCTTCAAAAGCTCTATCTGCTGATTCATTCAGTCCCTGCTAGTATAAGATTTGAGGCGAAACAACCAGGACTGTAAGGTCTGAGTTGTGGGGCCTGAGGCTGTGTCCCTTTTGGGTGGAGTCTGAGTTGGATTCAGGAAAATTTGAGGAGTCTGATTCAAATATTTGGCTTACTGACTTCACAGCCATGGTTGTGGACTTGGAGTCAGCGTCCATTTTGGTGGAGTGGGAGTTGGATTCGGAGAAACTAAGGAGTTGGTGTCGGATATTTAGATTACTGACTCCTCAGCCCTGGAAACGACTGCCAGTCTTTCTCACTAATTTTACAGCTTTAGTCGCCACCCCCTCATCCCGCTTGGCGAAAATGTTGTGAAAGCAACAAACGTTGCAAAATTGTAGCGCCACCTTTTTGTTTCGCAAAAATCATGTATCTTTTCAAAGAATTTCAACCTTTCCAGATTACTGGTGTTTATAGTTGCTTTAGAAAGCTTCTATTCTAGGGGTATCTATGAAGAAAAAGAACCAGCGCAAATCTAAGTGCAGGTGTTATTACAATAGGCCTTGTTTTTGCTCACCTTTCCGGTGTCTTTATTGGATTGTGTCTCCAGACCATGGGATTCTGATTCATCAATGTGCAGATTAAAAGTTACCGGACTGGTAAGGCAGCGCTTCCTTGGGAGGCTTGGTAATCATTATCATAGGTTTCTTTATTTAAAAAGCAATAAAATTGCAGTACAACGCGTTTCAACTCGAATATGAGTCTTCCTCATAAATTGCAAACGCACAGCTTGTCTCGCCACCTTTCATCATATCATGGAGGGAAGTTCATATATAGTCATTTATGAACAAACATATCGATATTTTATTGATTTTATTGATCTTTTTTGCAGATAATGGATGTTTGCTGGTACAAATGCAAATAAGAATTTGTAACTTTCTATAATGGAAATAAGGAAAGCTACTCCAACATGTAAGGGTGCTTTCACACCACGATTTTTGCATTTCCGATGCTGTCCGAAAAAAATCGGACAGCATCGGACCGATTTTCGGATCCAATGCATCCCTATGGGGATCGGACCGAATCGGATGTGCACTAAATGCCATCCGATTTGGTCCGATCCGATTCTGCCCGATTTTGGCCGATTTTTTTCAGGAGAAAAAAATCGTTGCCTGCAACGATTTTTTCATCCGATTACAAAATCTGACAGACTCGGATCGGACCAAATCGGATGGCATTTAGTGCACATCCGATCTGACCCGATCCCTAACATGGGGCCCTATGGAGAAGGGTCCGAGGAAACATGTGATGTCTCCTCGGACCCCATTTTACTGTACTGAGCATGCTCAGTACAGTAAAACTGCTCCTGGGAGCACAAGGGTTAAAAAGAAAAAAAAAAAAAGTTTATTCTCACCTGCCCCCGAGCCCCCGCCGTCTTCCGCCATCTTCCTCTAGGTTCCCGGTGGCTCCCGCAGGCTGCCGCAGGCTCCGGTGTCAGCAGAGGTGTACCTCTGCTGTTCAGGACCTGCGGTGATGTCACAGTCATGTGACCGCGAGTTCACCATGGTGAACCCGCGGTCACGTGACTGTGACATCACCGCAGGTCCTGTGTACAGCAGAGGTACACCTCTGCTGACACCGGCAGCCTGCGAGAGCCACCGGGAACCTAGAGGAAGATGGCAGAAGACGGCGGGGGCTCGGGGGCAGGTGAGAATAAACTTTTTTTTTTTTCTTTTTTTGCAGCCCGGCGCCGATTTTATGCCGGAATCGGGTGCCTATTTGGCACCCGATTCCAGGCATCAGAAGGGAGCCGATGCTGTCCGATTTATATCGGACAGCATCGGCTCCCTAAAAATCGTGGTGTGAACGCACCCTAATATAGAGTGGCCCCATGCCAGACTCAGGCAAACATTGGAGCCAATTAATGTAATTAACCAAAGGGGTGGATCCCACTCCCTCCCTCCTAAGTATAGTGTGAGTTATATAAGAAAGCACACAGACACTTATGATACTATATATTTGTACCTGAGGAAGACTCATATTCGAGTTGAAACGCGTTGTACTGCAATTTTATTTAAATAAAGAAGCTTATGATAACGATTACCAAGTCTCCCAAGGAAGCGCTGCCTTACCAGTCGGGTAACTTTTAAACTGCACAGAATACCGGTGTAAAAGGTTAGATGAATTGGGCCCCAGTGTTGCGTTTCTAAGGGTGCCTTCACATTTGCGTTTGGAACGCAGCGCACCGAACGCAGCAAAACGCTTGCGCACATATGCTCCTATGTTTAACATGGGAACGCATGTGCCTGCGTTTGGTTGCGTTTGCATTCGGACGCCCATAATTTGTGCACCCTCTGAGCGCACTCCAAACACATCATGTTGCATTTTTTGTGCGTTTGCGGGCGCTTGTTTTAGCTGCAAGTGCCTGCAACCGCACAAACCACGCATTGAAGTCAATGGATCCGCAGTGTCCTCCGCATGACAGCGCAGGAGAACGCTGCGAATCTCATTGAAATTTCTCCCGGTGGCCACCGGAGATCAGATACAGCCTCCACTGATCTCCCGCCGGTGTCAGCGTGGGAGATTTAAAGATACAGCTGATCTGACAGCTGTTTGAATCTCCCGCGCCGACACCGAATAGGTGATGTTGGCGCTGGAGATTTGAAGCAGCGCTCAGCTGTTTCTTATCTCTTGCACCGATATCACCCTATTCGGTGTCAGCGCGGGAGATTCAAACAGCTGTCAGATCAGCTGTATCTTTAAATCTCCCACGCTGACACTGGCGGGAGATCAGCTGTGGCCAGGAGGAGGAGATCTCTGCCGCTGATCTCCTCCTCCCGGCCGCCCCCGAGACAGCTGATTGGCTGGCCGGGGTGCATACTAATGTGAACGTATGCAGAGATTCTCCGCTGTGTTCACATTAATATTGCTGCGTTTGCACTGCGTTTGCGTCTGCATGCCATACGCATGCAGACACAGACGCAAATGTGAAGGCACCCTAAGGGGGATTTGAAGAGTTTTAAGCTGCTTTATTTTTTGTCTTGTGTTTTTAGTTGCCGTTTTTGGCACCCAATTCATCAAAATGGTGCCCGCAGTTTATGAAGTTGGCGCAAAGTAAAAAAAATAGGCTCCATCATCCCATCTTAACCACCCAAAAATACTGGTGCACCAGGGTTCATGTTTGACCAAATTAAGCGACTTTTGAAAATAAAAAGTCACAATTGATGAGTCGGCTAAAAACATCTGGAATGGCTAAACTCCCCCCAAAGAGTGGAAAACAAAAGTTAATAAGCAAGCACGTAAAAAGGCCCAAATACAATAAAGAATTGAGTGCAAAAAATAAAAAAATAGACAAAAATACAGGAGCAAATGCAATGAAGTATGAAGATACCCTTAAAGTCTCATTAGGTGTTGTCGCTTGCCCTGCCCCACACAGGCGTGAAGGGCAGACCCGCCTAGGTATGTTTTAGATTTGCATTTATATAGGGGAGTCATGATCTTAGGGCATAATGCAGGGGGTCTGGAGAGACAAAAAAGCGCAAATAGGGTCTTAACTGTATGAAAATGGGGGATCAGATGGGAGATGCGCTCACCTGGCTTGGTATGGGAGGCACTACTCCTGTAGGAACCTCAATAAAATATGATGGGAGTTGTAGGTTTGGACGCACAGGAGAATTATGAATAGGGAACCATTCATCTTGTGTCTAGTGACGCTGAACATAAAAAAAACATTAAGGAAACTGCAAAATGTGTTTTTTAAAGGGAACCTGTGGTGGTGTTTGGTGATATGAAACTGCCCCCAAATGTGCCTGCCCCTCCTGTACCTGTACGTCCTGATCGCCTAGAGTTAGTGTACCTGTTCTTGTCTCCCTTATCCTCATGTAAAGCGCCTTGGAACCTAATGGCGCTATATATATAAATAATAATAATAATAATACATGATGCAATGTGCATCACTAACATGGTTTTCTAAAGAAAAAAATCTACGAATTTATCTTAAAAACAGACTTTATTTGCTGAGGTGACTGCACAAACATACATGGCTTCAGTCATAGGGGAGGAGCTTTTGCTATGCTGTCACTGAACTTCATTCATTATATATTTTGAATTCCGCCATGCCTCCTGCATTGTAACTGATTCACATCATCCACGACCTATGGTAATGTCACGACCGTGTGACTGTGAGTGGAGCTAAGCCCTTAGCTCCACTCAATACAGTCACCTGGTTGTGACATCACCACAGGTCCTACACTTGAGAGACTGCAAGCAAAAGCTCCTCCCGTACGACTGAAGCCAGGTATGTGTGTGCAGCCACCTCTGCATATAAAGGCTTCACGATAAATACGTGGATTATTTTTTCTTTAGAAAACCATGTTAGAGATGCACATGGCATCATGTAAAACACATCGGGGGTGGTTTAATATCACAAAACGACATGACAGGTTCGGTTCCCTTTAACTGCAGTAAACTTGTGTTGCTAAATAAGTGCGTCAAACAATAAGTGTTGGTGTTAAGAATGTATTTTTTTTTTTTTTACCAGTTCTTAGATTGATATCTTAATCATTGGATGCCAAATTAAAGGGATGTTATTGTATAACTATCGATACTACAGAAAGTTATGTAACCAATAATGGATACTGTTAGGGATGGTCCACATGATGGTGGAGGGGGAGGGAGATTTTTTATCATGCAGATTTGTTCATTCAGAAATACTAACAATGTGGAGGAGTTTTGAAAAATTCCCTTCCCATCGCCTCTCACCAATTTTATGGCACAAAAATAGGCTTTTAACTCCTGCAGCCCCACGTCCAATTCCATTGCTGTTCTTCGTCTTCAGTAAATGTTGCACATTTGTACTTTGCACAGATTTTTCTGCCCTGTTTGAACGTGCCCTAATCTTATTATTTTTTTTTCTTGATGAGTCTACTGCTTTCCAGCACTGATCCAAGGAATAACATGTGGCACTGAGACATTAGACAGGGGCAGGATAAGAAAAAAAATAATCCCGGGACCAAAAAGAGTAAAATAATAACGGGCCTACAGAAAATATTCCTAACTGCCCTCCAGAGTAATCCAAAAAAAAGGGGAAAAGGTCCAAAGTAGCAAAAAGTGATTACGGTACCTGTCTACTGAACAGCAGTGCCAGCTCCCAACTTTTTATTGCCCTCACTCTTTTTACGTTTTTATTATATGACTTTGTGTTGCAATAGTTTACAGTTTGCTCATATTAGCTCATATGACCCTCCCCCCCCTATTTCCCGGTTACAGTGGCGGGGACGTATCTCTGGTCACTGCTGAGCCTCCTTTACAGTTTGCTCATATTCTCTCCAGTATGTTGAGCCGTGCCCCTTGTTCTATGGAGCCCAAGTTGTAAACATGCGATTACTTATATGATGAGATATTGCTGAGATATGACATTGCTTTATCCCTGACCCCCCCCAATCCCTGGTGACTATGGCGGGAACGTATCACTTTACAGATTGCTCATATTCTCTCCAGCATGTTAAGCGGCGCCCCTTGTTCTATGGAGCCCGAGTTGTACACGTGATTGCTAATATGACGAGATATCACCAAGTGATTACAGTTCTTTATCCCCCGACCCCCCTAATCCCTGGTGATAGTGGCGGGGACGTATCGCTGGTCACCGCTGAGCCTCCATTACAGTTTGCTAATTTTCTAACATGTTGAGTGGCGCACCTTGTTCTATGGCACCCGTGTTGTAAAAATATGATTTACTTATATGATCAGATATCGCTGTGATATGACATCGCTTTATCACCGACTTCCCCCCCCCCTCCCAATCCCCGGTGACAGTAGCGAGGACGCATAGCTTGGTCACCACTGAGCTTCCTTTACAGTTTGCTCATATTCTCTCCAGCACATTGAGAGGCGCTCCTTCTTCTGTGGAGCTCGAGTTGTACACGTGCGATTACTAATATGAGATATCACTGGGTTATTACAGTTCTTTATCCCAGACCCCCCTAATCCCCAGTGACAGTGGCAGGGACGTATCACTGGTCACCGCTAAGCTCCCTTTACGATTTGCAGGGCACAGCTTTGTTCTGTACCACCAGACTGGAAACCCATACAAGCTCCACCGCGTTGTCCTCATCAGATTTGGATCTGGTGATTTTTTTTTTTTTTTTAATATTCGCCTTGATTATAAAATTTCTAACAAAATGCAGGAAATTAGAGGAGATAACGGATCTATGAAACTGATGAGTGGTGCACGGCAGGGCTCAGTCTGGGGACGGGGACGATGCTAACAGCGAGGAGACTGCTGAGAATGCGGAATAAGGGGAGAGGTTACGTGAGCAAGAATATTCATTATCCAGGATTTATACGGTACCAGCATTTTCTGCAGCGCTCCCTCCAAAGGGCATTTACTAAGGTCCTTTTCTTTCAATGTAAAACGCTTAATCATCGTGTAATGAAAAGTTCTGCAATTTTATACTTTGGGTTTTCAATTTCTTAGGATCTCTGCTTGCTGTTAGTAAATAGAAATATTCTTGGCAAGTGTGTGATGCATCCTATCTCTCATATCAATTGTCGCAGACTTAGAAAAGCTCCCCCTAGTGGTGGCTGCAGGCATTTTATTATTTGACTCTCCACAGCTGGGATTTGGATCAGTGTATCAGAAACCTAAGCAACAACTACAACTCCCTAGTGGAGGCTTGAGGAAGGTAATCCATTACAAATTTTTGATCTGCGCATCAGGAAAAAAAAGAAAGCTTCATTAATCACATAGATTTAGGCCCTAATTCATGAAGACTGGCTTTTTACGTTTTCCACCAATATCCACACACTTTTAAAATATTAATCCGTTCAGGTGTAAAAATTAAAAAACTCAATTTTTGCATAACTGCTCCTTGGTTAGATTTTCTGCATAAAATCAAAGTTTTGATCTGTAGAGGTTCGGGTACAGCGGCCCCTGTATATCACTTAGGCTATGTTCACACGGGTCAGATACGCAGCAGATTTACCACCCAGATTTCTGTACATGAAAATGATAGTACCTGCGTTATGGAATATGTTTTCTGAAATCTCATCCACAGGTTGCGTGAAAATCCACAGCAAAAACTGTCAGGTCCACAGCTCCGCTCAATGTATGTACAGATTTTCATTCTTTAAAGTTGCAAATACACCACTTTTTTCCCCAGTGGACATTCTGCAGCAATGCCTGGTGCGGGTGGACTTACCTTTTTAATTGTGAAAACAAAATAACTTAGCAATTTAATTTCTCACGAATGGAGAGAATTTTAATTCTCGAAGGTTAATGGTCAACTTTGCAGATCTTGTAGTGAAGAGCACAACACTTACAAGTTCTTGCTGTAGAGTTTGTAAATGCTGCTCAATGCACCTGCACTCCTTTATTTCGGAAGAAGTAAAGCTTCCTCTGCTCACAGCTAAGCAGAGCTCACAGTTTGGGCCAGTTGGTCAGCTGTTATGCACTTAACGTATTCCAACAAGGGTAAAAGGAAAATAAAGATTATCACATTGTAACCGCATCCACACCCTACTGGTTCCTATACAGACTAGTACCCTTGCTGCACAACACCCTACTGGTTGTTATACAGATTAGTATCCCTGCACAACATCCTAATGATTCCTGTACAAACTAGTATCCCTACCTGCACAACATCCTAATGATTCCTGTTCAAACTAGTATCCCTACCTGCACAACATCCTAATGTTTCCTACACAGACTAGAATGTCCTTTAATTCACAAATGAAATACCACAACTCTGACCCGTCAAGTTTTTTTCTCGTACCAACTCAGGAACCAGAGGGAAAATTGCTGTGCACTACAAACCAAGATAGAGAGACTGTGCAGAGATAGATGGCAACCCCAGCTGAGGAAAATCTAAAACAAGTAGAAGCAGGAGGAATCACAAAATGCAAGCAATCAAATATAAAACAGAAGGATGGTGGAGGAAAGACAAATGAGCAAACACAATAAAAGCAAAACTAGTCTTTGTATAATAGGCAAAATCCCATAGCTGCAGGACTGGAGCGCCTTAGCATAATTTTATACAGGAATATAGCCAGCAGAGAAGACTCGTGAAAGGAGAGTATAAATAGCCCCACCTTGGATGTGATAGGACAGAGACAATAAGCAAGTGAGTATACTGACTATCGCAAACCAAGGCAAGAGAAACACAAAGATAAAACACCCATCAACATTTAGACGCTGTGGCTCAGCAGAGAAGGAAAGTGACCACCCAGCACAACGTCACTGGATCGAGACTTGAACCTGAGTCATAACATCACTGTTGCTTTTAGACCGAGCAGTCAGTTATTTTGGAGTGCACCACCCTGCCCCCTCCAGCAAGCAGGAAGCCGGGAGGCACTCCTGAAAACATGATTAAAGACAAAATAGCAAAAGGTCTCAAGCCATGCTCCTCCAAGACTGAAGCTGAGCTAGATACAATGTCTGGGAGTCCATCTTTGTTCCTGGCCGAGCGCTTCTGGTCCTTGATTTTGATTGAAGTGTTCCTGGTGCTAATAACGAGCCCCAGGGTATGGGGTACTCATAACCGAGCTATTACTCTTTGTGGGAGTCACGGGGGTAATGACGCGGTTCTGTGGCCCTGGGTTCAGCTTTACAAAGGGGTTATATACAGGGGAGAATTTCGTGATGCCACCCTTGGTATGTGGCTATTGTGGGCCGCCGCTGCTGCAGAACCTCCGGGGTGATGGATGGGCAGCTGGGATGGAGTGGCTCTCCACGGGCAAAGCAGCTTCCCGGGGCATTGAAGGTACTTTGGGAGTTGGGTGCAAGACGACAGGCTCAAGCAATAAGCAGACTCACGGTTTTGTTGATCACTTTGTCCTTTACTGATGGTAACGGTTATGAGCAGCTGTCCACAGAGTCCTTGCTGAGAGCAACTTGGGATCTTTCTCACCTGGCCGAGTCTTTGGCTCCCTCACTGTGCTCTTTGTGTTGGCTCCTGCCACTGCATTAGCTAAGCTGCCGAACCTGCTCTTCCTGTAAGGTGCCGGTATGACAGGCAACTTGAGTCCTTTCTAACCCTCATCTTGGGTATCTCTTCCTGAACCCTCTCCGTTGGTGCATCACCAGGCACTGGAATTCACCACCTTCTGATATTGACTGCCGGGAAGCTAGACCCTGCACAGTCTTTTGACCCGGTGCGTTCCTGCGACTCTCCTCAGACACTAGCCTTAGGCCTGGCACCGAGTCAGCAATCCTAGGACGAGTTCTGCAGCCTCTAGTCCACCAGGATGCCTGCCTTAGTCCTCCTAGGAACTGATCGGCTGTACCTAGGATCAGCTTGGCACAGCTTGATCCTCCAGGGTCTCCTCACAGTCCTCTCGGGAACTAAACTAACTGGCTTCGCACTGGACCAGAATTTATAGGGGAGCTCACCCTGAACACGGGCTTGGTCTCCCCCTGGCCTGGAGGCAGAAAGTGTTGTGTGTGTGGTTCTCGCCTGATGAGAAGACCCTTTTGTTGCTCTCAGCATGACACCACCACCCAGGGGCAGTGATGACACAGTGGCACTGACCCTGGAGTGCCACACTAAGACCCCCAACCCATGAAAAACCTCTGACGTGAACCGTTTTCCAATTACACTTCAAAAAAGAGCATTGTGCGTCATAGGAGCTATTTCGACTATTATATTGTATATATGAGACAAAGGATTCTCCTTGGTAATACTGCAAAACCTACAGGGACCTTGGGGAATATCTGTATTTGCATTTTACTTTTGTGTGTAATTCTTTTCTTTCTTTTTTTAAATATTTTATACTACAATACGCTACTCATTAGCATTCTGTAATGACTATCAGGTAGTTGACGTTTGCAGACGTAGAAATCCCATTTTCCTGACCGCACCAGGCGGATTTCAGCTTTGTTATGGTAAGCAGTGTGCCCGAACCTTCAGAATTCCTGCAGCCTTCAAAGACGTTACTCTTCTTCTCCATTCTTCACTTTGCCCATTAATTTCACAATATTTTCCTCCTAAACCCACATTGTTCTGTTTGCTGAACAGCGGGAGTGTTCAGAGGAGATCCAAGCGACATATAATGTCCCCAATAAATTAGCCACAGTTATGTCTAAAGACATCTGCCAGCGCGACGAACGAGAACGCCCCCGACTGCTGCAAAGAAGCCTTCAACCAAACGAAGAGATGCCAGAACATATGTGCTTACATTCTATATACTCACTTTCTACCAGCTGGAAATCCATTAGTGTGGTCTATGGACAGGTTCTAAGGGTTAAAATATATAGCATACATTTGTGTATAAGCGCCAGTATAGTTTTTTTTTTTTTATATATGTACACATTCGTTATAAAAAGTTGTCATCTTGCAAATAATTAGCATTTTTAGTACCAGTGCAAGCAGTGCCTCCTGGGAAAAATATGCAAATTAGCCCCAGCAATAAGAAAGCAGGTTCTCTGATGCTACCTGTTGGTAGTTGCCCTGTAAGTCAATGTTTGATCCATTATGGAGTCTTGAGTCGATCTGTAGCAAACACTGTTGCTTCTCATCAGTACAGAGGAATGAATTTGTTGAAGGGGTGAGATGTGACTCACCCAGGCAGGGGTACTCGGATCTCGGACGTGGATTCGGGGAGCTGTCACTGGTGGTCGGTGCCGGAGTCTGTGGCCCTGGTGGTCACTGAAAAGTGTTGAAATAAAATAATAAAATGGATTGAATTGTTTGACGCCACCTGCAGTTTCTGATGATAACACCAGCACCGCTGTGAAGGGTATGTCACACGCGTCAATATCGCCTGCACGATCTCAGCTGCACGTGACGTTGCAGCGATATTGATGCGTGTGACATACTGAATCAACCAGCGATAAATCGCTGGTTGATGATCGCCAGGTTTTAGAATCGGTCCTAAAACCTGGCGATGGTCGCCCGGTGTACACGCAGCATCGCTGTGTGTGACACCGGGAGTAGCGATATTCCAGCTCCCAGCACCTCTCACAAGCGCTGGGAGCTGGTATCCAAGGTAAACTGCGGGTATCTAGGCAGCGCGCGCTGCCTAGATACCCGACGTGTACCTTAGTTACCAGCCTCCTCCGCTCACCGGCTGGTATCTAAGGTACACAGCGGGTAACTAGGGTCCCTAGGGTCCAGCAGGCTGGCAGCGGGAGCAAGACATCGTGGAAACGATATTTAAATCGTTTCCACGATGTCTCTGGTCCATTGATCGCTGGTGAGTCTGTCTGTGTGACAGCTCACCAGCGATCAGCCGTCAATGTCGTCAGCAATCATCTCACTGACGACATTGACGCGTGTGACACCCCCTTCAGACCTCCGGAGATGATGGTATTGCAGCCAGTTGGTCTTGCTCCCTGCAGGTGGAGCAGGATCCCCGGGGCAGAGTTGCTGATGTGCTGGTTGTTGTGGTAGCAGCTTTGTAGTTTAACTGTAATAAAGACAAAAGAGGCTTTCTTTGCTCTGCACGGGTATTTACTGGTCACTTGGTAAATGCAGTTCAACAGGTTAACAGTCAAACAGTCACGGGTAGGTGGCCTGGGTAATGGCCAATGAATAAGATATCTTTATGTGGCTTCGAGTATGTCCCTCTAAGCTTCCCTTTCTCTGTCCGGTTTGTGGTGGAGCCCGGCTGGCTTGGAACCTGGCCTGACCTCCTTGTCCTGTCCTGCTTTGCTTAAAAGTGGGTAAGAACCCTCTCTGTATTGGCGCTGCCTCTGTGGCTTTACGCGAGTCCTGGCTCTTAGCGTTAATGAGTTGCAGGTGACGCAGAGGCTAAACACTCCTGGGTCCGACCGGTGTTGGAGGCTCGGAGTTGAACTTGCCTGTACCGCTCCTGGAGCAGGTTCTCTGTTGTGGACTAGGATTCCCCCAGACCGGATAACCGTACGTTCTGGTGCTGGGTCTCCTCCTTCTGTCTGGGTCACCACTCTTTCTGGGTGCCCTTTCTGTGCTTCCCCTGAAGGGTCATCCTCGACTCGCTCCTCAGACGTTCTCATACGCTTCCCTCCTTCCACTACCACTCTTGGTAAGGTTACCTAGGTAACAGGTTAAACCAATTGGTCCCCTGAAGCTAAGTGTGTGTGGATGCAGGGTAAAAGCCACATATCAATCTCCCCTTTCACTGGCCACAGGGATACCGTACACGCTGGTCTGGGTGCAGTACTCCTTAGTGGCGCACCGACCAGTGGGGCACCACAGATGCCTAGAGGTGAATATTGGTAGATGGTGACACCGGACTGGAGCATATACATCACACAAGAAATGCCGGGACTGGAGCTTATACATCATATAGGAGACAAAGGGGCTGGAGCATATATATCACATGTGAGATATCAAGGCTGGAGCTTATACATCACAGAGCAGACAACAAGGCTGGAGCATATATATCACATAGAAGGTTCTGGGGCTGGAGCATATACGGTACATCATATAGGAGACACCAAGGCTAGAGCATATACATCACACAGGAGACACCAAGGCTAGAGCATATACATCATGTTGAAGAGACTGGGGCTAAAGCATATTCACATTGGAGACACCGGGGCTGGAGCATATACATCACATCGAAGACACAGTGGCTGGGGTATATACATCACATAGGAGAGACCCAAGCTAGAGCATATACATCATATAGGAGACACCAAGGCTAGAGCATATACATCACACAGGAGACACCAAGGCTAGAGCATATACATCATGTTGCAGAGACTGGGGCCAAAGCATATTCCCATTGGAGACACCGGGGCTGGAGCATATACATCACATTGGAGACACAGTGGCTGGGGTATATACATCACATAGGAGAGACCCAAGCTGGAGCATATACATTACATCACGTAGGAGACACCAAGGCTAGAGCATATACGTCACATAGGAGACACCTTGCCTTGGGAATATACATCACATAGGAGAGCCCAAGCTGGAGCATATACATCACATAGGAGACATCAAGGCTGGATCATATACATTACATAGGAGAGCCACAGACTAGAGCATATGCACCACATAAGAGGTACTAGAACAGGAGCATTTACATCAAATAGGAAGCATCGGGGCTGGTGCACATACATCACAGGATACAATGGGCTGAGGAATTAACATCTCAGGCAGCGTGGTGAGGCTAACGCAGCTTTCTTTATATGTGCTGCCCACAGAGTATGTCCACACGGTGGCACTTGCCTGCATCGGACGTAATCCTAAACTGTGCGTGTGTGCTCGCAGTGCAAGAAGAACCTTAATAGCTGCAGCCAGCAAAAATGGGTCTGCCGGCCTGAGCACTGCACTCCCTGGGCAATGCAGAAAAGCTCATTTTGGGATGTACACCACCAAAGGGCAGGAGGTTCCCACCCCTACTTTAAAGCAGTATCTCGCCTTTCTCGGTGCTAATGATGTAAAGATCCTAAAAAGAACTATATTTACAACTCTGCTTCCTGCTTAGCTGAGGTCTCAACAATCTCCTGCTTGTTCAGTATCTGTACAGAGACTTTTCTGGGAAGTGTTGTCCAAAAATGTTCTTCTATCAATGGCTCTTTATGTAGTACATTTCCCTCACTCCTGATACTGGTTTTGGATACTCTCCTTGGATATTTTGTGGAAAATTCGACCCTATACAACCAGGGCTGTAAAGTCAGTAAGCCAAACATCTGACTTCAACTCTTCAATTTCACTGAATTTGACTCCCAACTCCACCCAAAATGAACACCGACTCCACAGACCTGGCTCTCAGGCACTGATGTCTGTTCTAACGAGGAAAGTCAGAGCCCCATTCTCAGGACCTAGGTGGACCCCAATGGTTAGTCCCTCAACGATCAGCATGTTCTCACCTATCATGTAAATCAGAGATAACTCGCCATGTCAGGGATGACTCTTTAAAGGCCCAGTTACACACAGAAACTTTCCAGCGATCCCACCAGCGATCCGACCTGGCTGCGATCGCTGGAAAGTCTCTCTGGAGTCGCTGGTGAGCTGTCAAACAGGCAGACTCACCAGCGACTCAGCAGCCGTGGGATCGCTGGTAACCATGATAAACACCGGGTAACTAAGCAGCAGACCCGGTGTTTATCATTTTTACCAGCATCCTCCTGCTTAGCGCAGAGGACGGTGGATACCATGATAAACACCGGGTATCTAGGCAGCGCATGCTGCTTAGTTACCCGGTGTTTATCATGGATACCAGCCTGTTAAGGTCGCTGGATCGCTGGTCTCTCGCTGTCACGCGGATGTGTACTGACCAGCGGGAGAACAAGGACCAAAAAATGGTCCTGAGCGACGTGCAGCGACCTAACACCAGGGGCCCGGTCGCTGGTGCGTTTCACACACTGCGACATCGCTGGAGAGGTCGCTGTTACGTCACAAAACCTGTGACGTTTCAGCGATATCGCTAGCGATGTTGCAGTGTGTGAAGTACCCCTAAGACTTTGATTTAACTCCAGATCAGTTCATGATAAGTAAGGCAGAATATTTTCCAGATGTACGGAAGTGGAAATGCACTTTCATCTTGTAGGCAGTGAGCGGTAATAAGCCAATACAAGGGCATTACATATTACTCTGGCCCTTTTATGTACAGAAAAAACAGCATTTCCATTGATTTTTAGATGCAAAGTACATTCGCCCCTCTTTCTCACAAATCCTAGTAGGAGGGATTTTAATTAAGACAGTTTGTTCAAAGGAAACGCAATTTGACTCTCGGCTGTCACCTAGGTGTAAGAACCTGGAGCTGGAAGAGAGATGTTCTTGAGCTCCCAGCACGGTACCAGGCACACTGGGAAATCACTCATCTGTTAGAGCGGTAAATGCTTAGGTAACGGGAGGGGAACTCGTGAGAAACAAAACCCATATCTCGTAGAGGAGGCCATTCTGCATCTGCCGAAACAACAAGCCACAACGGAGCTCTCAGGCAAAATTAAAACTAGGGGCATTCAAGTTGCAATTTACAGAACAATTCAAGACCACTTTGTCTATAAACGTCTTCGAAAGTGCCGGAAGCTCCAATCAAGTAAATTTTCATGCACTGTTCCCCCTAACTTAGTGGGTGGCAAGTAAAGATGGCAGCTGTAGCCACATGAGGATGAGTGGAAACATCTATAGGCCATCCCGTGTCGGCTCATATTTTGTAAGATCATAAAACGGTGTAACTTTTAGGTGGTGCTAAATGGGATATTCTAAAGATACAGCCACCTTCTGCTCTTTGGAGGGTAAATATAGAAGTCTCAAAAAGTCCTATAGTTGATTCTTCTCTTTAGGCTTAAGTCTGTTCAGTGCTACCATGTTTCAGATGACATGTCAGAGCCAGTAGACTGTTTAGAGGGTAGAAGCCCCGAGTTTGGATTACCCACTTAACAGAAAAGTTGAAGACCTGATACTAAGAGTGAAGGTCTACTAAGGGCCATACACTGCATCGGTATTATATAGCTGTGGGTCTCTTTAATTTTGGTTTCATGAAAGGCTACCATATCTGGTTATTGTTTGTGAATTTCATATATTAAGGGGTTCCCTGCTTGAGGCCCCCCTGCTTTGAAGAGTAGAGGTCTAGGTGTGGCCAAGCTTTGTATGGTTGATTCTCGGTAGAACCATTCATTTTGCAGTTATTATCTATGAGGCTTGGAAAGCTTACGACCCACATGGGCTACCATATTTAGTTAAGGCATATTAATTTTTATAAGTGTAGTGCCGGTTAAGCAAAGAAAAGAAAGGGAGCGCAATGTGAAGGACCTAGTGAAGAAGTATTTAAGTGAAGGGGCCAAAAGGCCACTCACGTATTGGGGTTGTGCACTTCTGCACAACCCCAGTTGCAGCACGTTGGTGGAGGGTGGCATAATTGCCACTGGTTAGGGCTTGTGATTATACGCCCATTCCAGGGCCGGGGGTAGTCGTTACTGGGCCAATTTTATGGTTCTTATGGCTCCTTGACCCTGGTGGTGTCAATTAAAAGTTCAGATGATGGGGGAGATGGGGATGAAAGGAAAAGAGGTATTTGTGACACCACCTGCGATGTTCGGCTATGTATGGCCGGCACTGCTGCAGAACCTCTGGGGATGATGACTGGCAGCTTGGGTGGTTTCGCTCCCCGCAGGCGGAGCGGTTCCTCAGGGCAGTGAGTAGGAAGATCAGTGCAGGGTCATTGGCCGGTGTTCATGGAGTCATCGCACCTCTGGATGTCATGTGTCCTCTGCAGCCGGTGGTCGCCGCTAATGAATGTCTCACACACGTCTGTTGGAGTTCTGTACCTTTACTGTAACGTTTTGAACCAGGCCGCCGAGTGCTTCCCTCTTCCAATCTCTGGTTTCAGCGGTTTCTCTAGACCCCCTTAGGTGTTTTGTTCCTAAAGTGTTTTCTCCTCTCTAGTGGCACTCTCAGCTCTCCTAGTTCATCTCTCCTCTCCTGTCAGCGAGTCCGCACACAGAACTCAGGTCCGACATCCACGGGTGCTCAGTTGTACCACTCCTTGGTACTACTCCCTAGTTCGGCCGCCTTCTCCAAGTTGTATAATGTACAATGTGCAATACGCCTAAATGCCTTTGTTGTCAGACAATTTCGAAGACTTTTGCTTCCCAGACCACAGGCACAACTTTCCTTATTAAACATAGGGTCACTTGCCTGACTACTTACATGGTTTACCTGTTGGAATGCACGTGCGACCTCCAGTATGTAGGCCGCACTATACAAGCAATGCATACCCGCCTCAATAAGCACAGGCATAATATACAGATTACCAACTACACAGTATATCAAAACACTTTAATGCCGTCCACCAAAGAGACCCCAATCTGATGAGGCTCATCATCATTGACCATGTGAATAATAGGGATCCTGACTGCTGAGTAGCCTGATAAAAAGAGAGCTGTTGGATCTATAAATTGGGCACATTAGCTCTGGAAGGGCATAATCTCACATAGAAAATTTTACCAAACATTAATTTTTTGGCTTGCACCTTCCTAGATATCAAGGACCTAATGCATGTTTCTTATTGCTAATTTGGTCGCTACATACAGAGATGCAATTTTTTCAGTTTTTATGTTTCTTTCATTCTCTTGGTTCATTCCTTTGTAAAATATGTTTTTTATCTTTTACCTTTTACTTATTATATTTCTCATTTTTTGGATTTTACACATCTTCATGGTTTTAAGATATAACAGCATATGTGATGTTTTAAGTGTTACTCTTTCCTTTACATATGCTTTTTAGTGGCATTTTTAGGGTTAATAAGTTCATTAATCACCATCCAGTCATGTTTTACACACCCTTATATATGTCACTTCCTGTGTACTCCCTTTGTACCACCTGATGAAGATAGTTTCACAATATTGAAATGTGTTGTGGCCTTGCAAAGGGATAATTAAGGTTTGTGTTTTTGCATACTGAAGCACTCTTTAATATTAACCCTCACCCCAGCGCTCCACCAGACCGCTACTACAGTCTACCTATAGGTAGGTTAAGGGTTAAGAACTTAGTGGCTGCCCAGTGTTTCTCATGGTGAAGTCATCTGGTCACTGGGGAAGCTGTGTTATCAGAAGGGGACAACTGGTAAGGGGTCGCGGCTGCCTGGACCTATAGGGAGCCCGTGTCGCCAGCCGCCCCATGCACCCGCAGATCCCAGCTCCAGTGCCGGGCGCAATTCAGGCCACACAATCAGACACCTGAAAAGAACAGTGCTACCTTGCCCTCTGGGGAGCTGTCAGTTCCCTGTAGGTTAGGTAATGACTGGCGGCCGCATCCTCCGTCTCACACCAGGTGTCCTGGCGACCGTGTTTCCAGTCCTGGCCACCCATTATCCAGGAAGTGAGGACACGCTGTTGCCGAACACTGAATCACTGAAGAGAACAAGAGAGCGGAGAACAAGCACAGGTGAGAGGAGGAGAGCGGGGGACAGAGGAGGAGGGCGGGGGATACAGGAGAATAGGAGCAGGAGACAGAGGAGAAGGAGGTGAGTGAGGGACAGAGGAGGATGAGAGCGGGGGATGGAGGAGAGCGGGGGACAGAGGAGGTCAAGATTGGAAATACTACTCTGGACCTCATTAACCTCAGTGACATGACAAACCACCCCTGTGACCCTGGCTGCACCCACTTTACATGGATGTGCATCCCTGAGGCTGCACATCCATGTCCCCCAGGCGGCGGCCGCCGGATGCATAAAGTCCGATCTCTCCCTGCCCCCCGCCGCTGTCCTGGCCAATCACAGGCCAGTCGGCACATGACATCAGCTACTGGCCTGTGATTGGCTGCACAGGCGGCTCGTGGCCTCTGATTGGCCAAGACAGCGGCACCGTACACTAACGGCATCTGAGGCAGGGAGATGACTGCAGTGCCATGCTCCTGCAGGCTGAGAGTGGCACCGGTGGGATGGACCAGTGAGTAGTGTCCCTGCCGTGTGTGTGTGTCCCTGCCGTGTATGTAAGAAATGGGGTAGACAAGGGCGCAATGGGTCGAATCTCCCAAAAAAACTGGAAAGGCAAATAATTGAACTGTTCATCTTATACAGTTGTGTGACCCACAACTGGTATCAGAGTCCAGTATCCACTGCTGCAGGACCCACGCTCTAGGCCCTGAAAGCACAGTAAATATGGACAGGTATGGTCCGCGCTGCTGGAAATAAATTGAAGAATGTCAAAGGTAGGAAATGATAGGTGCCTTTTATTCCATTCCCTACACGTTTCAAGGACGTCCCAGTCTCTTCCTCAGGAGCAACACCATCAATAATCAAATTAATTTTTAATGGTGTTTCTCCTGAGGAAGAGGCTGGGACGGCCTTGAAATGTGTAGGGTATGGAATAAAAGGCACCTATCATTTCTACCTTGGACGTCCAGCGCGCGGACCATACCTGTCCATATTTTCCTGTCGTGTGTGTGTGTGTGCCCTGTCGCGTGTGTGTCCCTGTCGCGTGTGTGACCCTGTCGCGTGTGTGTCCCTGTCGCGTGTGTGTCCCTGTCGTGTGTGTGTCCCTGTCGGTGTGTGTCCCTGTCGCTGTGTGTGTCCCTGTCGCGTGTGTGTGTGTCCCTGTCGCGTGTGTGTGTCCCTGTCGTTGTGTGCCGTCGTGTGTGTGTCCCTGTCGCGTGGTGTGTGTGTCCCTGTCGCGTGTGTGTGTGTGTCCCTGTCGCGTGTGTGTGTCCCTGTCGCGTGTGTGTGTGTCCCTGTCGTGTGTGTGTGTCCCTGTCGCGTGTGTGTGTGTCCCTGTCGCGTGTGTGTGTGTCCCTGTCGCGTGTGTGTGTGTGTGTGTGTGTGTGTATGCGGAGGATGTATGCTATATGAAGGGCTATGAGGCTGCATTATTGTGTTATACTATATGAAGGGCTGCGACGCTGCATTATAATGTCTGGAAGGCTGTGATGCTGCATTATACTCTATGGATGGCTGTGAGGCTGCATTATACCATATGGAGGGCTGTGAGGCTGCATTATACTATATGGAGGGATGTGAGGCTGCATTTTAGTATAATGGAGGACAATATATACCAGGATAAGGGCATATTCCAGGAGGAGGACCATATGTAGCAGGATGAGGGACATTAATACATAATGAAGGGGAGAGGGGTCAATTCGTGAGTCTTTATAGGATTTAGAATGTTATAAGGGACCCATACATCTGACCAATATGGGTGTGTGGGGGGAGGGGCACAGGTCCAAATTTCACACCGGGGCCCTTTGGACTCTAGTTACATCACTGGCCCTCATATAGAGGGGGATTCTTACCAGGGCTGTGGAGTTGGAGTTGTGGAGTTGGAGTCAGAGTCGGATTCAGGGAAATTGAGGAGTCAGAGTCGGATGTTTGGCTTATTGGCTTCACAGCCCTGTTTCTTACTGAAAGAATAGTGAGAAGAATGAGGGGCTAAAAGCTTTATAATCCTCTCCTAAAAAGTCAATCCGCATCACATGCAGAGTGGAAGAATTGTTTGTAAAGGTATGGAGCTGCCTCAGAGGCTTTGTTATTGTCATGTTCTGAATTAACATAGCATGAAATCACCTTAAAATGCTTTTTGTCCTCAGAGTTCTCTCCATATCAAGACTTTTTTTTTTTTTAAGGGCTTGTCCCAGTCTGTCAGCTGTGTTTGGTGTTACAGCCTAAATGAGTTCTCCGACCTCAAAAAAAAAAAAAAAAAATATTACAGGTATCAATCATGCCAAAAAAACACAGGCAAATATCCCTGCTGTCACCCCAGTGAATCCAGCGCAGGCCATGACCAGAGTCAACCACATAGATCTGTTTTTTGGTGGAACAAAACCACGTGCTTATTCTTTTGTGTTTGTAACCTTTTGTTCTCTGAATGTTGTTCCTTCACTTTGTTAGAAATTGTCTTCATAGGCAATTTAGCTGATTACTATGACAAGGCTTCTCTCTCAGCTATGAGGTCAGGATCCTCATGGACTGCCCATAGCCTGCCACACCACGAGGTTCGCTGCAAGGTCAGGGAAAGATCTTCATGTACTGCCCATTGCTTGTCGTACTATGAGGTTTTTGTCTAGGCTATGATGTATCAGTGACATACTTGTAGCATGGCTCATAAAGTTCATTTGATGGCTGGGAGGTCATGATGTTGCCATTCTACAAAGGCGTCTACCCTGGCTAAAGGGTCGGAGTAAGATCCTCATGTGCTTCCCATCTCCTGCCGTACCACAAGGTTTCTGCCCTAGCTATGATGTCTTGTTAAGATCTTCTTTTGCTGGCCATTGTCTGCACTGCCATGAGGATTCAGTCCTGGAAATGATTAAGGGGTTGTCCATTGCCTGCCATGCCACAACATTCCTATTTTGGCTACATGGACAGGGTAAGATCCTCATTGTCAGCCCATTGCTTGCCATGCCACAAGATTCCTTCCCTGGCTACAAGGTTAGGCAAGATCCTCATTTGCTTCCCTTTGCTTTTCATTTCATGAGGGTCCAGTCCTGGCTATGAGGTCAGGGTTAGACCCTTATGCCCATTACCTGCCATGCCTTAGGCCCATTACCTGCCATGGCTCAAGGTTCATGAGCTTGCCATGCCATGAGGGTGTAGCCTTGGCCAGGTGGTCAGGGTAGGATCCTTATATGTTGTCTATTACCCGCCATGGCTCAAATATCTTGTTTTGGCCATGAGGTCAAGGTAAAATAGTCATGTCCTGCCCATTGTATGCCATGCCTGGCTATATAGGATTAGGATGTGCTGCCCATTTTCTGCTGTATCACACGTTTGTCATAGCTACGAGGTCTGGGTAAGATTCTTATGTGCCGCCCATTGCCTGGCATGAAAGGAGAGCAGCAAGATGAACCAAAAAGACGGGTGAGTATGTTTGGGAATTACAAAGAGTAAAGAGAAAGGTGGGAGCTCACCTACTGGGATATGATGGGCACAATATAACTGAGGGCAAATGTATAATACAATATGCAGCCATTGTCCTCGTCCTACAACTTGGTCATGCCTCACACAGCTGGGAGAAATGGTATGTGGTGAAGGGCGTCTACTCAAAGTCACGGGCAGATGATGGGGGCAATAAAGGAAGAAGATTGTTGCAAAACCCAATGTGTTTATTTGCACTGGAGAGACCCCTTTATAGAGGTCTCTGCCACTTGATAAAGAGGCCTCCCTGGAGCCCCAAAACGCATTGTGTTTTGGAGATACTACAATTGATAACTTACATTGAGTACAATCGTCACCCTTTATTTCAGCCATCATCTGTCCACGATTTTGAAGGACGCCTCATCTTCCTCTGCCATGGCTCCAATTTCCTGTCTTGGCCTGAGGTTTGGGGTAAAGTCACCACAAGCCGTCCATCGCCTGCCGCGGCACTAGTACTTTTCCGTCAGTTTTATTATAACACTGAGAATAAATGTTTTCATTTCGTATCTGTGTTCACTTTTTGATCTTTTCAAGAGCTGCTAACGATGACATGACCCTGGCAGACAGCCAGAGCTCGGCTTCTCACAGTTCTGCATACAATATAATTGTCGGCAATGTAAAAGGTGCATGGAGCCGGATTCCCCGAGGCTGAACCCGTCTTTCACACATCACTCTGTTTGAACACTGTTGTTGCGTGGGCGACGACTAATGAATACTCTCTTTTGCCACCACTCGCTTTGTCTTACAGAGACACAGCCTGGAAGTTTTTGCTTTTGCAGTGTAAGGTCCAGGTTATTGTCCTCACTAATTCCTTATTCCTCCTCGCTGTCACCACTGATCTCCACATTTTGTCACAACAAAGACAGATTTGTGCCCGTGTCGACCGGTTTTGTGATGGTACAATATGCAGGTGTGGTCCTCCGTGGGACCGGGACGTGGCGGACTTCGAAGGGGCATTAGAAGACCCCGCTGATCGTCAGATTCTCCGCCACAGAGGTTTTATCTGTTTCATTATCATTCACATGACATTTTAGGTTGGTGACTGCAGCAGAGAACAATTCATCTCTTGGAAAGCAGCCTTCAATGGCCTCTTTATGTGTGAAATCATACAAATGGGCCTATGTTGGGGGATTGAGCACACCATGGCAGGCAATTATAAGGATCAGTTTAAGAGCTATTTCTGGAGAACGCCATACGCTGCAGTCACGGATTCTGCATCACTTACCGTTGATATGTGTAGCTTTTAGACATGCAACAATCAGCCATAACTTTAAAACCACAGGTAAAGTGAGCATTAATTATATTGTGACAATGGCACTTGTCAAGGGGTGGAATATGTTAGACAGTGAACAATTCTCAAAGTTTTTGTTGGAAGCAGCAAACATGGGCAAGCATAAGGATCTGAGTGACTTTGACAAGAGGCAAATTGCAATGTTTAGAGACGACAAAGGCCATCTCCAAAACAGCAGGTCTTCTGGGTGTTCTCGGTATATGGCAGGTATTGTGGGATGTTCCCTGTATACAAGTGTTTCTGAATAAATTAGAATAGCATCAAAAAGATACTTTATTTTGGTAATTCAATACAAAAAAATGAAATATTTATAGAGTCATTACACACAGAATGATCTGTTTCAAGAGTTTATAGTTCTGTTCATGTTGATGATTATGGCTTACAGCCAATGAAAAGCCAAAAGTTATTAGATCAATTAACACAAAACACCTGCAAAGGCTTAGCAAGCATTTACAAATGGTCCCATAGGCTGGTTTCACACTGCAGTTTTTTCCCTGATCAGGTTCCATCCCGTTTGTGTGCCAAAACCAGGAAAGATTTAGAATAAGTGTCAATCTTTCAATTATAGTTTTTCTCTGCAAGTTCCTCTCCTGGTTTTGGCACACAAACTGGATGGAACCTGATCAGGGAAAAAACTGCAGTGTGAAGCCAGCTTTAGTCTGGTTCAGTAGCCTACACAATCATGGGGAAGACTGCTGACTTGACAGATGTCCAGAAGGCAGTCATTGACACACTCCACAAGGATAAGCTACAAAAGGTCATTGCTAAAGAAGCTGGCTGTTCAGAGAGCCGTATCCAAGCATATTAATGGGAAATTGAGTGGAAGGAAAGTCTAGAAAAAGGTTAACAAGCAACCGGGATAACCGCAGTCATGAAAGGATTGTTAAGAAAAGGACATTCAAAAATTTGGGGGAGATTCACAAGGAGTGGACGCTGCTGAGTCAGAGCTTCAAGATCCACCACACACAGACGTATCCAGGACATGGGCTACAACTGTCACATTTCTTATGTCAATCCACTCATGTCCAATAGACATTGCAAGAAGCGTCTTACCTGGGCCAAGGAGAAAAAGAAATGGACTGTTGCCAGTGGTTCAAGGTGTTGTTTTCAGATGATAGTAAATTTTGCATTTCACTTGGAAATTGTGGTCCCAGAGTCTGGAGGAAGAATGGAGAGAGCACAATCCAAGAGTTTTGGGATGAGTGGAGAGACCACAGCTAGTGATGAGCGAGTATTGAAATGCTTGTGCTCGCTATACTCGGAATGAGTAGTTTTCAATACTTGAGTACTGAATAGTCTGAATAGTGAGTCCAATGTTAGTCAATTAGTGATAGGCTCTGCCACCACACATCCGGCTATAAAACGAGTTTTCCGGGGCAGGTCGGGAGGGAGGGCTTTATTGCGTTTTCACTGCATACAACACCTTGCTGTGCCCCCCAGAGACACTAACATTCAATCTGCTCTCACTGGGGTGCTGATTGCCTTTGTGTACTGAAGGGAGCTGGCAATATGTGTCAGCACCAGCTATACTCACCGAGTAACAAGTATCCCGAGTACTGTACTATCTGTACGAGTAGTGAATAGTAACGATTACGCTCGCTCATCACTAGCCACAATCCAAGCTGCTTGAGGTCTAGTGTGAAGTGTCCACAATCAGTGATGTTTGGGGAGCCATGTCATCTGCTGGTGTAGGTCCACTGTGTTT
This sequence comes from Allobates femoralis, assembly GCA_033576535.1. Lineage (NCBI taxonomy): Eukaryota > Metazoa > Chordata > Amphibia > Anura > Aromobatidae > Allobates > Allobates femoralis. The sequence continues at coordinate 43,604,358 of JARQOC010000010.1, forward strand.
TATCAAGACCAAAGTCTGCACTGCAATATATCAATTTTACAGCTCTTCATGCTTCCCTCTGCTCACAAGCTTTTTGGAGATGGAGATTTCATTTTCCAGCAGGACTTGGCACCTGTCCAGACTGCCAAAAGTACCAATACCTGGTTTACTAACCACAGTATCAGGCTCCATTCACACTGTGGGTTTTTGGTCTGTTTTTGCTCATCAGTTTTTGTAACCAAAACCAGGAGTGGGTGATAAATACAGAAGTGGTGACGTGTTTTTACTATGCTTTTCCTCTGATTGTTCCACTCCTGGTTTTGGCTACAAAAACTGACGAGCAAAAACAGACCAAAAACACACAGTGTGAATGGAGCCTCACTGTGCTTGATTGGCCAACAAACTCGCCTGACCTAAACCCCATAGAGAATCTATGGAATATTGTCAAGAGGAAGATAAGAGACACCCGACCCAACAATGCATACAAGCTAAAGGCTGCTATCAAAGCAACCTGGGCTTTCATAACACCTCAGCAGTACCAGGGCTGATCACCTCCATGCCACGCCGCATTGATTGTAGTAATTGATACAAAAGGAGCCCTGACCAAGTATTGAGTGCATTTACTGTACAGACTTTTCATTAGGCCAACATGTATGAATTAAAAATCATTTTTTCAGTAGGTTTTATGTAATTTTCTGAGATAATGACTTTTGGGTTTTCATTGACTGTAAGCCATATAATCATCAACATTAACAGAAATAAACAGTTGGAATAGATCACTTTGTTTGTATTGACCTTATAATATGAGTTTGAATTACTGAAATAAATTATCTTTTTGATGATATTCTAATTTATTGAGAAGTACCGTACTTGTACAACAGGTCATGCGGGGTGTTCCCAGTATATGGCAGGTCTTGTGGGGTGTTGTCAGTATATGATGGGTCTTTTGGGGTGTTCGAAGTATACAGTGGCTCTTGTTGGGTGTTTCCAGTGTACAGTGGTTCTTGTGGGGTTGTTCCAGTATATGGCAGGCCTTGTGGGGTGTTCCTGGCATATAGCGGGTCTTGATGGGGGTGTCCTCGATATACCGCAGCTCTTTTGCGGTATCTCCGATATATGCCAGATCTTAGGGGGGGTGTCCCCGGTATACATCAGGTCTTTTGGGGAGTTCCTAGTAAATGGCGGGTGTTGTGGGCTTTCCTAATATACAGCGGGACTTGTAGGCTGTTCCTAGTGTAGGTCTTGTAGAAAATTTCCCAGTATACGGCTTATTGTGGGGGGATTTTTGGCATACTATGGGTTTTGTGGGAGCTACACACACACACACTGTATTTTTCGGATTATAAAACACACTTTTGTTCCGCCAAATTTTGGGGGAAAGTGGGGGGTGCGTTTTATAATCCAAATGTGTGGATTATATACTGCAAGGGAGGGTGGGGGCAGCGGCGGGCTGGTGCAGGCTTCAGAAGGCAGCGGTCACGTGCTCCCGCTTATTAGCCTCATATAACTCATATAATAAGCACTGCATCCTGCTGTCCATCACATCGGTGCTGAAACCTTGCCGAGCTGATGGACTGGTGGAGCGGAGTATATTACATGTGCCTGCACCCCCCTCGTGATGGCACATGGCCCCCCTGTGCTGGATATGGCGCCGCCATGCTGCTGCCCATACTAAAATAAAAAAAACACTTTACTTAGCCTCTCCAGCGCTGTGCTCATTGTCTCCCTGCTTGCCGCTGCGATGCAATTCCTGATTCTCTGTAAAGCCGGTCATGTGATCGAGCGCGCACAGATGATGTCACTGCTGTGCCGATCACATGACCCCCCCACATGACATGATTACAGAGAATCAGGAGTTGCATCGCAGCGGAAAGCAGGGAGACACTGAGCACAGCCACGGAGAGGCTAAGTAAAGTGTTTTTTATTTTAGTATGGGCAGCAGCATGGGGGGGCCATATCCAGCACAGGGGAATGTGTGCCACCACTGAGGAAGTTAGCCATCACTGGGGGCCGTGTGCCATCACTTGGGACCATGTGACAGCACAAGGGGGCTATATCCAATATAGGGGGGCTAATTCTAGGATGGGGGGCTATATCCCAGGAAGAGGGACCATGTACCAAGATGAGGGACTATGAGGGACATACACCATATGATTTGTAAGACGGACACTGGCATTATAAGACGGACCCCATTTAACATATAAACATTTTTTTTTCTTTTCCTTTGAAATTTGGGGGTGCGTCTTATAATCAGGTGTGTCTTATAAAGCAAAAAATACGGTATATATCTCTACAATTTTTGAAGTGTTTGGTATATTCAGTGTGTAGTATATACAAAATGTTGGTCATCTGGCTGCAAGTTTATGGGCACCCAAGGATCACTCATGCATGTGGGAAGTGAAATTTACTGCTCTGGTCCAAGATGGTGTACAGTGGCACAAGTTGCTGAAAAAGTTAATGCAAGTGATGATAGAAAGGTGTCAGAACATGCATTGTTTTGTGAATGGTGCTGCATAGCTGCAGTCTGGTTAGAGACACCCCGTGACACCCATCTGACTCAATGACTGTAATGGTTCCTGGAGTAATGAATGAAGGAGCCCCGGTCTGATGAATACTGTTCTTTTTTATGTTATATGAATGTCCGTGTGCTCATTATCTTTCCTCCATCTCATATATCTTACCTATCTGATCTTTCTATTATGGTAAAATACATCACGCTATCTCCGGCACATGAAATCCGCTGCCTTGGAGTAACTATTGCCTCTGCCTTGTTATTCAAACCACACATCCAAACTTTCCACCTCCAGCTCAAAAATATTTCAAGAATCCGTCCTTGCCTCAGCCCTCAATGTACTAAAACTATTGTACATGCCCTCATCATCTCCCACCTCGATAACTGCAACTTCCATCTCTGTGGCCTCCCTGCTTAACACTCTTTCACCTCTCTAGTCTGTCCTTACCTCTGCTGCCTAACTAATACACTTCTATCCTCGCTGCTCCCCTGTTTCTCCCCTCTGCATATCTCTTCATTGGCTTCCAATTACCCAACAAATCCAGTTCAAGCTACTAACACTGACCTACAAAGCCATCCATAACCTGTCCCCTCCCTTTGTTTCTGAACTAATCTCCCAATATCTTCCCTCACGTAATCTTCGATCCTCCCAAGACCTCCTCCTCTCCTACACACTTATTCATTCCTCACACAACCGCCTACAAGATTTCTCCCGAATATCCCCCATCCTCTGGAACTCTGTGTTCCAACACGTCCGATTATCCACCACGCTCAGATGCTTCAGGCGGAACCGAAAAACCCATCTCATCAGGAAAGCTTACAGCCTACAATGACTGCGCTGCCTCCTCACAACCTCCAAAGCTGCCACTTTTCCACCACCAAAGATGCCGACCTACTACCACCGGAGCTGTTGCACCCTTGACCTACTGTCTCCTCCCCATTATCCTGTAGAATGTAAACCCGCAAGGACAGGGTCCTCTCTCCCCTCTGTATCAGTCTGTCATTGTTAATTTGTTTACTGAAAACGATATCTATAATTTTGTATGCAACCCCTTCTCATGTACAGCACCATGGAATTAGTGATGCTATATAAATAAATAATAATAATAATTTACGACATTCGCCTGCTGACAAGCGGGCACCAGAAAGCGCTATTACTAATTATACAGACCCTGACAAAAGTTATGTCGCTTATCCATGTTATGTAAATAAAAGCTTCTAACCTGATGTTAAATTCATCCATTGGTTTCATAAATTTCTCTTTTGAAAGCTGAAACCTTCCCAAATGTAGTTTAGGTTAAGAACATAAATTGGCATCAATGCTGAAATATTGATCGTTTAATGAACACAGACTGCACAGATTTTGGCAAGACAAAAGTTTTGTCGCCCACAGAAAGTAATGTGATTTTCAAACAATTAATTAACTTAACACTAGAACTACTGAAGTAGTCATTTTGACTACTTCGCACTATGTATTTCTATGTAGGTGTCACGAGTTCAGTAGTTCTAGTGTTAAAATACAAATATATGTTGCATAACATTGGTAAATAAAATTGTGGTGCTATTAGAGTCATATTTAATATTTTGTGTGACTTCCATGAGCTTGAAGGACTGCATCCATGCGGATCAACAATGAATCATACAATTTATTAATGAAGTCATCAGGAATAGCAAAGAATGCAGTCTTACATGCCTCCCAGAGTTCATCTAGATTCTTTAGTTTTGTCTTCCAAGCTTCCTCTTTCATACTACCCCAAAAATGCTCAATGATGTTCATGTTTGGTGACTGGGCTGGCCAGTCCTTGAGCACCTTGATCTTTTTTGCCTGGAGGAACTTTGTTGTAGAGATGGATGTATGACATGGAGCACCATCCTGCTGCAGAATTTGACCCCTTTTATAATTTGGAATGTAAGAGGTAGCTAATGTCTTCATAGTTTAGGCTATTGATACTGCTTTCCACCTTGCAGATGTTTCGCACACCCTCATACTGAATGTATCCCCAGACCATGATCTTTCCACCACCAAATTTAACTGTTTTCTGGGTGTATTTTAGATCCATACGGGCTCCAGTAGGTCTCCTGCAGTATTTGTGGCGGCTGTGGTGTAATTCTACTGAAGATTCATCAGAGAAATCCATCTTCTGCCATTTTTCCAGCGTCCATCAGATAAGCAGCCTGTGGGACTTTGCAAATGCCACACATTTTTTTATTTGCCTTTTGTTCAGTGCTGGCTTCTGGGCACTGATTTGACCACAGAGGCCATTTCAATACAGAATCCTACAAACTGTTCTAGTTGACACAGGGACTTGAGGTGACCAGACCTTTTGGAGCTCTGCTGCAGTGGAAGAGGGGCTTGCTTTGGATTTTCTAACCAACAAACGTTCCTCCTGAGCAGTTGTCTTGCAGGTCTGCCACTCCTGGGCTTGTCAAACACATCTCCAGTCTCTTCATACCTTTTTTTAATTCTTTGTACTTGATGCTGAGACACATTAAAGGTGCCAGGTACCTCTGCAGCGGATCTGGTCTTCAGCATCTTGATAATCAAGGCTTTGGTGGCAGGGTAGACTTTTGCCATGTTGTCAGAGCTCAAGTTGCAGTTCAAGTGAAGGTCTGGGGTTCTGGGTTTCTTTATATACACACCCACTAATTAACTGATCATTTACGGAGCACAGGTGAGGATGTAAACTAGGATTGGGTACATTATATGACCAGGCGACAAAACTTTTGCCTTGCCAAAATCTGACTATTCTGTGTTCATTAAATGATCAATGTTTCATCATTGATGCAAGGGTTTCAGCTTTCAAAAGAGTAATTTATAAAACCAATGGATGAATTTAACATCAGGTTATAAGCTTTTAGTTGCGTAACATGGATATGCGACATAACTTTTGTCAGGGACTGTATGTCTGATAGCCGTGTATTTATCGTGAAAGAAAAAATGAGAAAGTGTTGACCTCTTGTAAATGGAGGTTGCATCCATGCCGTCCACACGTCTCTAGCTGTTCGAGGTTGAAGGTGACAGATTATAGGCTTCAGATCCTTTATGGACCTTGTAACTTGCACTCTATGACCATTAAAGCACCTCGCAAGGGCAGGATCGTGCTCAAGAAGGATGCTCAGGAATGAGATCGGCCGTTAATCATCCCACATGATTGGTTTAAACTTTTGGAAATTTCAATCTGTTTCTTTCACCCTAATTAGACTCTGTATTATGTGCCAAAACTGAGAGTACAGGAGCTCTTTTCTTGCCCTTAGCAAATGTCATAGTTTATTTTTATATAATTGGCAAGAAAATTTTCTTTAACTGAAGTGGGAAAAGGTTGACAATTAACTTTTTTTTTCTTCTTTTTTTTTTTAAGAAGGCGGAATGAATTATTCATGGTCGTGTTACTCCATAGTTTCCTGGGCTGAAGATATATGGTATGGGATCAGGATGAAAAGGTTATAAGTGAATAATCTCCAGTAATGTAAATCTAAAAGTAATGGGGTTGGCTGGGATTAGACAAAAAAAGTTCTACTTGTTTCCCCTGAAATAGCTCTACTTAGCACTGTGCCCAATTTTACAGTTAAAACATAAAACATAAAGCCAGTTGTTGGCAGCAGCGATCACATTCCCACCATTGGCCCATTTTCTCTTGTTCAAATAAACTGTATTTGCAGATCTGGACAATTTTCTCTTGATAATGGATAACCCCCTTCAAGGCTGCTTTCACATTGCGATTTTCGGTCATCCGATTGTATCAGTTTCAAAACGGATACACTCAGATCCGAAATCGGATCCCATGTCGGCTTATGGGAATCGGATCGGATGTGCAACTATTGACATCCGATTTTGGCACCATCCGATGCTGGCACCATCCGATGCTGTCTGATTTAATCACGGGCACAAAATCGTAGCCTGCTGCGATTTTGTGTCTGTGACTCAAATCGGACAGCATCAGATCAGTGCTGATCCGAGTGCACACAAAATGTGAGCCTATGGACATCGGAACCGAGTTCACCTCATATTCGATGTCGGCTCCGTGGTCCCTGCATCTTCCTTCCCCCATCTCCTCTATTCTGTGTCACCCCTCCCGCTATTTTATTCTGTCCCCCGCGCTCCTCTATCCTGATCTAATCCTTATCCTGTTCTCTTCCCTGTGTGTTTAAAAAAAGAAAAACTAATCCTGGAGGATGCATCACCTGTCACCGGCTCCCAGGATGTGACACCATCGGGGCAGAAGGGCCTGTGGTGATGTCACAGAGCCAGTCAGCTGACGTGTCATGTGATCGGCTCTCTGACATCACCACAGGTCCTTCTGCCCCGATGTTGTCGCATCCTGGGAGCTGGTGACAGGTGCTGTAACCTTCGGGAGGAGTTTTTTTCTTTTTTTTTTAAACACACACGGAAGAGAACAGGGGACAGGATAGGGATTAGATCAGGATAGAGGAGCGGGGGGACAGAATAGAAAGCAGAGGGAAGAAGATGGAGGAAGTAGGAGCAGGGAGAGACAGGGGACCGCAGGATCCACACAGATCCTGCATAGAATCGGATCGCTATTTGCCATCCGATTGCAGGGATCCATGTGGATTCGTGGCTGTCCGGGGGATCCTGCAAAAACTCGGATCCCACGGACAGCCACAAAATCGCAATGTGAAACCGGCCTAAACCCTTCTCCACAGTTGCTCACACCCTCAATTAGATATTGGTAGGAATATTTGGCCATAGCAAACATACTGACCAATGGATGAATAAGTGGTGCTAATTGATGATTAGCTACAGGGCTGTGGAGTCTGTAAGCCAAACATCCAACTCCGACACCTCAATTTCTCTGAATCTAAATTTGACTTCAAATCCACCAAAAAGGACACCAACTGCACAACTCTGATTCCACAATCGGGGCTCTAAGGTCAGTAAGCCAAACATCCAACTCAGACTCCTCAATTACCCTGAATCCAACACCACCCAAAATGGACACCGATTCTGACTCCAAAATCGTGGCAGTGAAGTCAGTAAGCCAAACATCCAATTCCCAACTACTCAATCATGGCTGTGAAGTCAATAAGCCAAACATCAGACTCCTAAATCATGGCTGTGAAGTCAGTAAGCCAAACATCCGACTCCTCAATTTCCCTGAATTCGACTCCACCCAAAATGGACACAGACACTGACTCCACGTCTCTGACTCCACAGCCCTGATTAGCTAGAGGTGTAGCATGACGCTCATGGACTTGGTGTGCAATGTTTACCATTTTCCTTTTGTTAAGACCTTTATTTTTCTTTTTTGGACCTCCTTAGGCACTGGATGCACAACCCTTATAACCGGGCTATAATTGAGGGCAGAGGGCAACTGGGGCATGTGCCAGGGAAGAGTGCAACAATGGCCTGGGTATTAAGAAAAAGGGAGGTGAAAATTTGCTCTACTTGAAATAAATACTGCAAGTTTTCCAGCTTCTTCCATTCAAGATGGTTCTTCCTTCCACGATGGCATACAAACTTGGAGTGATTGCAGGAGGACCACTTAACACCTGGGATCATTTCTCTGGTCTTCGTGTCCGGGATCGTTTCTCCGGTCTTTGTGCTGGGGATTGTTTCTCCGGTCTTTTCCGGGATCGTTTCTCCGGTCTTCGTGCCGGGGATCGTTTCTCCGGTCTTCGTGCCGGGGATCGTTTCTCCGGTCTTCGTGCCGGGGATCGTTTCTCCGGTCTTAGTGCCGGGGATCTCTTCTCCGGTCTTTGTGCCGGGGATCTCTTCTCCGGTCTTCGTGGTTGGGATCATTTCTCCGGTCTTCGTGTCGGTGATCATTTCTCAGGGCTTCGTGCCTGGAATCATTTCTCTAGACTTCATGTCTGGGGGATCATTTCTCTGTATTTTGTGCCTGGGATCATTTCTGCAGTCCACAAGTCTCTTCTTCAATATAAAGGCTAAAAGTCAACCCAGATTCCACTATTTGCGGTAGGTTTAACCATACTGCAGCCATGTCCCAAAACTAGACTGAGCAATATGTTTTCCTTTTCAAATGAAACAAAGACAGAAAGAAGCAAACAAGTCTGGGATTCCAGCCAAAGATTCCTGATTAAGAAGCGGCTTGGGGCACTATCACCACTTAATTATACCAGTGCCTGACCCCAGAGCAAGGAGCTCACCGGGATGTCACAAGCACAATTAAGGACTTTGTCAATATTGAAAGGAGGGCTGTCCATGGAAGAGGCTTCTAGCCTGTGAGTTTTTGCAGAGGTGTAATAGGCTTGTCATTAACGTGTTAGGTCATCGTCACCGAGCAAGAATGGGGTTCTCTGAATGTGCCGCATGTGCGGGTAGAAAGGATCGTCAGGCGTGACCTTTTTGTACACCAGTAATGGGGTTCTTTTCTTACTGCAGTAATTATCTGCTGATTTCCTCTGTGCCTAATTGCACAGAATACCACTGCTATTAGGAAGGAATAAATGAGCATTTCTTGAATAGGTGGCAACACAAGGCAGTTTCATTATAAATGGGAAAGGTTAGAATAGAACTTTCCCAAAAATAATGGCTTAATTATGGTGTGTTCTGTGCTGTACAGAAAAGCTAAAAAGATTTGGCGGGTCCCTGGGGCGGGAGGACGCAGTGTGGACCATATATTTCAGATGGCGGAAATAATGACTGATGTATGCAGGTAAAGCGTAATTCTCGTCACCTTAGTTATGCCATTAATGTTTAATCGGCAGAAATCCACCCCGAGATCGCCACCAATACTGCGACTTTTGCAGCTTCTTTTTCCTGATTGGATGTATTAGAGCGTCAATCTCATTTACTTAATTGGGAAGCGCTTGGAAAAGTCTGAGAAGGGGACACATTTCAGCAGCAGATAGGTGCCATCTTCATCATGTAAAGAGAGCAATCACTGGAGGAAGGACATCGTGGTCAGAAAAATAGAAGGAATGAGGCGAAGGGGACGACCAGCAACCCAATGGCTTGATACTGTCAGATAACGGAAAGAGAAGGTTACTGGCTAGGGGGCACAAGTAAGGAGATTACTTATGGGTTAACACGTTTATTTACCACAACACGTTTCCACAACGGATTGTTGTCTTCCTCAGGTGGATTTTCATTAAATGGTGAAAATGGACACATTAAATATCGTCACAAGCCAATCCTAGAATAACAATTAATGATGTCACTCTATTAAGTCCGTCCATCCCATATACCCCATGGTATGAAAGCGCTCAGTGGACATCATTAAAAAGGATAAAAACATATAGCATATAAAACATACAATATTCACAAATATCATGTAACATTAATCAAGTAAAACTAAAACTAAAATAGAATTATAAATATATATATAAAAAAAAAATATGTGAACTATATATAAAAAAAAATTTTTTCCTTCCTAATTGTTATTCTATGATTGGCTTGGTGATACTATTTAATGTGTCCATTTTCACCATTTAATGAAAATCCACCCGAGGAAGACAACAATCTGTTGTGGAAACGCGTTGTGGTAAATAAACGTGTTAACCCATAAATCTCCTTATTTGTGCTCCCCAGCGCTCCTAGCCATTTATCTTCTCTTTCCTTAATCTTGTATAAACCACCCATCCTGGGTGTGATGATACTGGAATCTGCAGGGAGGCACTGATATAACTAGCAAAGCAGCTCTGAACTGATAGGACCTGTGGTGATGTCAGTCCCTGTGACCAGTAACTAGTGAGTCACATGACTGCGATCCATCCAATCGGAGCAATCCAGGAGTGGGCCAGGAAGCCAGCGTGAGCTGTGTCAGAGAGGAGCCGATGCCCGGAGGTCCCCTGAGCCATTTGCTGCATTTTACAGGAGAGAGGCAACCCTTCATTCACTTTATAAGTTGCCCCCAGACCACCAGGTTCTCCCTATGGGAGTGCTTTTATCTTTTGTGTGCTACTGTCAAGATAATGCCAGAGAAGATCCTGGTGAACCTAGCTAGGCTCGAGGAAGACCCTGGTGGACCTAGCTAAGCTTGGAGAAGATCTTGGTTAAACTATCTACTCTTGGAGAAGACGCTTGTGGACCTATCTAGGCTGCACAAGATCGATTTTCTTACAGTGTTCAACAATCAAGACAGTATGGCTCAAAATCAAGCTGAAGGCTGATAAATAATAATAAATGATCAGGTTGTGGTGGAGACACCTGTGTGGTCCTGAAATGCGTAGTCGTCAGCTGCCAGGCTTTTCAGCAGCACTCGTTGCCTCTTTCTTTTTTTCTCCCCTCCACTCCCTACATGGAGGCTTATTTTTGCCCATTCAACATTTTGTGGAAGGTTTGTTGTGCAAGTCCGGCTAAAAGCAAGACGATAAGGTTTCGCGTAGCAGAAGCTTAGCGGCTCAGTCACGCACATATGTCCTCCAGTGATAAGAAATCAGTGCTCGTTCCACATTGCATCGGGAGTGTTTACTTTCCAAAATTCTAGGGAGGTAAAGCAAACCTCTCCTGGGTCACGATGACTGAGGAAAATGAAACACTGTCACTCTCTTTAAGTCTTGGAAATTGCAGAGTGTGACTTTTTGTGACATTGTGAAGCTTTTAAAAATAGCACCGATGCAGCAGGGGAACGTGTGTTATCAAACCTGCAGCTGGATGGAGCTCCGTGGGAAGCAAATATAAAATAATTCAGCCTTTTACCAACTCTCGGCTTTGACGCTACATGCGGGGAATTTATACGAATGCAAAAAAAATTGCTTCTGGTTTGCTTGCCCCTGTCGGGGGCCTTTAGGTGCTGAGCAATAGTGCAGGCGCCGCTGAGCCTCGTTCCGGCATCTGAGAGTTTTCCGGAATGGCTCCGGCCAGCTAGGGATTTCTCATTTTCAGGGGGATTGTTCTCTTACCGGTAGGGATTCAAGGCCAGATCTGTCTTTTGAAGAATCTCCTTCGGCAATCCTAATATGTCTGTGTTTGTAAATACTTGCATTTGCCATAATATAGTTTTTACTAGAAATACATTTTTCCAGTTATCACCCATGGAAATTTCCAAATATGTTGACAATTCAAATTGGTTGTCACAAGTCAAGTCACCTTGTTAATGGGAGGGGGGGTGCTGTTATTACATATGCTAATTATGGCCCCCCTCCAAAAAAAGTGCTCTCGAAGCATTATTTAAAGGAGACCTGTTGGCACAGCTGACTGGTTCTCTTACATGGGGTGATGGATATGTATCAGGGTACCTCCATAAAAGGTTAAACCAATGTCTCCATATGTAAACAGCCCATGAAGCTGTCAGCCAGGATGATGGTGTGTAAAGTATATTTACCATCTCTTAGAACATCAAGGATTCTCCTGGCAGAGAAAAAAATCCCCAAAACCTCAGAAGGAATATGACAAATCTGAGCGGTTTCATGTATTTTAGGAACGTGGGGCCTAGATGTGCAGGGGTGGGTGCCTAGTCATACGGGGAGGTACCTAGGTGTTTGTGGGGTGGGACCTCATGTGTAGGGGGTGGGACCTTGGTGTGGAGGTGGGACCTCACTGTGTTGGAGTTGGTACCTAGGTCTGTTGGGGTGGGACCTCCCTGTGTAGGGGTGGGACCCGGGTGTGCAGGGGTAGGAACCACAAATATTGCTACGACCACAAATTTTTGACAGCACACAAAGTTTGAGTGCTGCTCCCAGAGGCCAATCATTGACAGTTGGCGAGTGTCAGTATACGGCTGATATTTAGTCCCTCCATTCATACACCTGAATATGCAGACAATGGCCCGAATGATGTAGAGTTAATACTTTGTGAAGAGGATTTTCATAATTACAATTTAAAGCATTAGCAGCATTTCTTTTTTTAATTACATGAAATCATGCAGTCGCCGGTCCTGGATGATGGACGTGTTTACTGGATAATGTGCGCTGTGCAGCGACGCGGAAACCTTTTAGGTTTTGTATTTCCTTCTAATGAGCCATTTATTAGCTTTCAAATATATCATTTGTGCAAGTTTTGTCTTTTTTGCTTTTTTTATCAACATTTTCAGTTGTTTTTTTTAATTTTTTGTTTTTTTTACGCTTTCGCTTGCTATCTGTTTTTGTTCCGCTTGATTTATCCTCTGCAGTACATAAAGATGCTCCGCTCTAGATGCTTTGGAGGAACTTTCCCTTACTCTGCCGACATTTTTTTACATTGTCGCTCTTCCCCCACCCATTCTACTGAGCTCAACACCCCAAATTGTTGCTTGTTTTTGCACTGCTTAGTCCAGCAGATAGACCGTTGCCTTTAACGCTCTGCAAAGCTCAGTACATTAATTTTATTGCCATACAAAGCTCAATATAGCAATTATTTCCTGTTCTGCTCTACAAAGCTCCGTGCACTTAGCCTGACCGTTTATTGTGATGTTCAGCAAACACTGATTTAGTTTACTTTTTTTTTGTTCGGTGGTGCTCGCCACAATTATTCTTGCAGATAATGAATCCACACACTCTGGACCATTGATGTGTGTGGCATAATGCTCCCAGCGATGCAGCTTTCAAGTCTTTCTTCACATTCTCTGCTCAAGTCATTGATTGCATGAAACACTCATTAGTTTTGTCTTCATGTCTCTATCCTTAGAACTCGATTCAGGTTTCTTTTTGCATTTCTTTTCAGCCTGTACCTTCCTGCCTGCACTCAAGGAATCACTATCTATACATCCGTAATGACCGCCGGTGCAGAATGTGGCTATTGCTACTCGGTACTTTATGGTTTCTTTAAAGGGTTGTCCAGTAGAGAAAATATTTGGGTTAATACAGGGGTGGGGAACCTCAGGCCCCAGGGCCGAATGCAGCCCTCGATGACTTTTTGCGGCCCCTGGGCGGATTCCTGGTGACTGCAGTGCTCAGGCTGGCAGACGCGTTTTGCCGACTGTCTGCCCTTTAAATCCAGCTCTCCAGTGATCTCTATGCCCCAGCCTGAGCCTCCCCAGTGAGGTATATGCTCCCAGCCTCTCCTGTGATGTCTAGGGCTCTAGCAAACCTGGAAAAGCAGTTAAGAAGCAACATGACCAATATCACCCACACCAAAGAGAAGCAGCTCCAGCTACCACAGTAGGGGTGAATTGATTGTTTAACTAAATATAGCGAGTCATTTTCAAGTTGATAATTTTGTACGGCCCCGAAGGATTGTAGGAATTTTCAAATGGCCCTCGGCAGAAAATTGGTTCCCCGCCTCTGCGTTAATAGATAAAATAAATGATGGTCGGCCTCACTGCTATCCCTGGCCTTTCCTATTCTCCGCTGGATGTTATTCTTTACATTTACATTTTTGTCCAGGTCCTGACACATCGGAAACAATTGCTTAGCCAATCACGAGGTGCATCGGTGATCAACCTTACCAGTGATCGACTGGATAGGCATTTCCTAACATTTACGTCCTTCACTAAAAGTAATTCCCTACTGGATTACGTGTCCTATTAGGATACTCTTCAGAGAGGAAGTAGACTTGATCTCTAGTGCCAACTAATTGGAAGTAGTAATTCTAAAAGTCAATGTTAACCCTTTAACGAGCCTTGCCACATGACTTTGATAAAATCCAAACCAGAATCTCAATTTGCAGGCATTGTGTTTCGGTGTGTTTATTTCCCAGAGGAGCATTGCATGAACTACTAGCCTCCTTACACTGGCATCTCAGGCATGTCCCTCTCCACAAGGAGAAACGTTATCCCTTAAGGTACCTTTACACAACATATCGCCCGCAATATCGCTCAAAAGTCATGTATTCATCACTTTTGCAGTTGATATCGCAAGTGCGTTGTGCCGTGCAACTGGACGATTCAACTACGACAAGTCACTTGAACGGAGTTGCCAGGTTTTTGAACATGAAGAGAGCCAAGAACCAGCCAGCTTCTATCCAAATTAATTTGACCGGACCCATTGGCTCATCCTGGGACTTGGGTCCAGGATACAGGAGGTGGACTCTGAACCATTAGTGAGTGTGCGTCTCCCGGTGATGGCTTCAGTTTCCCATATTTGGCAGGGCCACGGAAAGTGATTGTTCTTCCCCGGTGTCATATCGGTGGACCCCGGCTTAGACCTGGGCCAAACGGGTCGTCAGCAGTGAAGACATTTTTTGTCTGATTGAGGCCTTGGTTCCTCGAGATGGATCCCTGTGATGCATTCACGGCAGAATCCTATGGTCAGAGGATCGAGAGTCTAGAATCGCTGGGACGGAGAAGAGCAGCCTGGAACAAAGCGTAATACTGTATATACTCGTAATTCTGCAACATTCAATATGAGTGCCCATGTTTTACGAGACTATGGAAATAAGCCATCCATGCTTTGGCCCTCATGGAGGGTGAATGTAAATATGACTTTTGCACTGGAGAGCCGAACGTGGCAAGCTCAGCAGAATCAGGGCTCCTCCACAGCCGAGGTCCTACCTTGTCTGTGACTACCAGGGCCCCTTATGACCATCAACACAAGAAATTCAAGAAACAATACCCAAAGAAAAACAACAAAAAAGATTCATGGTGGTCTCTCATTTTTTTCATGTGACTATTTTTGTGAATTGAGCCAGAATTTAGAAACAGGTAGCAATTGTATTTTAACCTTCCTAGCGTTATTCCCGAGCCTGACTCGGGGTTAACATTCACTACCAGAAGCGTTAACCCCGAGTCAGGCTCGGGCTTACCCGCGTTCGCGGCAGATGCGGTGAGAAAACCGCATCTACCGCATCTGCCGCACTTGTGCCGCACTTGTGCCGCACTTGCGGCGCGGTTGCGGTAATCTGCATAGGAACCAACCACCTCTGATGACCCTCATACATTGTTAATATGTGCCCCTGCAGCCTAGTAAACCATTAGCAGCACTGTTGTTGTGTGCTAAGTGGCTGCAGTACAAGTGCGATAATGAATTGAGAAACTTACATGCCAGCGTACATGAGGCCGTCTCCCTGTGTGTGATGGGACGTGTGGGCGGTGCTCATCATGTCTGCTCGCCCCCTCCCTTATGCACGGCCCCTCTCAGCCTGCTATAGTGATGTGAGGCTGATCTCGTCATAAAGGGGCGGGGCTAAATCGCGGCATAACGGTAGCCCCGCCCCTTTATGACGCAATCAGCCTCACAGCACTATAGCAGGCTGAGAGGGGGCGTGCATAAGGGAGGGGGCGAGCAGACATGATGACCACAGCACAACAAGTCCCAGCAACACACAGGGAGACGGCCTCATGTACGCTGGCATGTAAGTTTCTCAATTCATTATCGCACTTGTACTGCAGCCACTTAGCACACAACAACAGTGCTGCTAATGGTTTACTAGGGTGCAGGGGCACATATTAACAATGTATGAGGGTCATCAGAGGTGGTTGGTTCCTATGCAGATTACCGCAACAGCGCCGCAAGTGCGGCACAAGTGCGGCAGCTATGCGGCAAGTGCGGCAGATGCGGTTTTTTAACCGCATCTACCGCGAACGCGGGTAGCCCGCTTTTAGCAACAATTTCCAGAACTAAACAGACCGCCAGGGAGGTTAATGGGGAACCTGTCATGGGACTTGTGCGGCATGGATCAGATGCTGGCTCTGCGATTGCTGCCATGAATGTTTTACTCTCAAACGTTGATGTTGCAGCATTGTAAAGCCATCTGAAAATTATATGACTGGGATGAATAGGCTGAGGCAGGTCCCTGGCGGATTACCCATGCCCAAATTCCGTAGACTGATAGGTCTTTTCCTGTGCTTACACATAGGAAGAGAGCTGTCGGCCTAGGGGGATGGACAAAAGCCGTTGTGGACCAGCCTTAGGCTAGTCATCCCACATGCACAGTGTCACGTACCCACTTCTCAGCACGTGACTTAGATTAACCCTTGCAGGCGCAACCCCATCCCTCTCACTCAATCCAGCACTCGACCTCTGTCCTATGCTGAAAGGGAGCATCAATCACACCCGACTCAGACTGCGCACCCCGCTTCTCACACCCTGCCACCACCCACCGGATTTTGGGGGGCCAATGAGTTCCCCTAAACTAAGACTTATCAGACAATCAACAAGTCACACCTTCCTCGGGCTGTGAATTCTTAGAGTATACAAGGTTCAGACTTATTAAAGTTTAAAGCTTTAATATAAAAAATACATTGCTTACATAAAAAGGTATAAAAATAGAAATAATAAAATGACATACACATATGCAAACAATGAAAGAAAAAGGAGAAACTTACAGAACCTAAACTTTGCTTCGGTTGCCCAATGGGGGAGAGCAGAAATATATGGCAAGAGGTTCACAGCAGCTTTGACTGACCCATCTCTGTGACCTCCGAGCTTTAGCTGTGAGAGCCCAGATCTAGACTCGGGGGGGGGGGGGGGGTGTCAGATTCTAGACCAGCCTTATGGTTTAACATTCTACTTCTGGGTCTATGATTGGACACTCACTAATTTAGCCATGCACATATTATTTTTTAAATATTTTATATATTGCTCCTTTGTCTAAACCAATTATTTTCCCACAGTAAATTTCAACTGCTATACTACTCATTTGGTAGAGTCTTTTGATCCCCTTCTCTTGTTAGCTACAAGTGTGAAGTTTGTCACACTCTGCTTTTCCCATCATGGCCCCCTGGGGAGACTGGAGTCAGTGTGACTGTGAAGTTAGTGTGTGCTTATATAAAGCAGGTTGTGACCTCTTGTGGATGGACATGGGATTTAACCCCTTACTGGTCTAGTGTCCAGTCCCTGAGATACATATTTCACTACACACAGTCTTCAGCCAACGTTTCTTTGTATGTTTTTTTCTGAAGCGCTGCAGAATTTGAGTATAAAGCATACACTGCTCGTGTAGTGCCGCCAGTGTCTACTTATTGTTGTTTTCTCATCATAGGTTCCCCTTAATGGCAGCCATTTGGCTGACTGTGAACTTTCCTTGCAAAATCAGTTGGTTGCTGCAAGCCAAATCCATGATGATCAGCTGCTTCCATCCTTGGCTGCTCTACCCAAAAAAATCTGTCTCGTCGCAGCCATGTTGCTTTATAGTGTTCTCGCTTCACCACTTACTATACTTTTCGGAGATGCCAAACTGTGTCTGGCACAGAGGTGTCACTAGCTAACATTTGCTTTTCAGTATCACCCGGAGAGGGATGCTTTTATGAGGCGTGGTGGGATCTGCACACTATACAGAAAGCATCTCCGAGATAATTAATAGTGTAATTAAATACAGCAGTAAACGCAGAAAGGCTGTTTGGAGCCTCTGTGTTCTCGACAGGCGTAATCTCCATTGCCTAACTATCGGTTGTTTCTGGGTAGAAGATGCCGTGTTAACTCTTTCCTCTTCTTGAATGTTGAGGCCTTCGCACGCTCGGCGGTGGAATGCTTCTTTCCGTTGTCACGCTCGGTGAAGGACATTTGGTGCCGGTCTATGCTTGCGGAATTTCAAATATCCTTCTAAAACTAATTAGGTAAATTATAAAGTCGAGAGTGCGCCACCGAGAACGAATCCAGATGACCTCCTAGCGATAAACCATGGAAGTCTGAAAACTTTTTGACACCGGGAGCATTTAATTTGGAAATAATGTCAATTTATGAGACCGATTTGGAGAGAATTGAATACTTTGTTTTGAAAGTATAATTTGAGGTCATCACAACCTTATCTGCTCATTCACCGGACAAGAGCTGTTCTGTAGCACATCCTTCAGAGAAAATGAGCATTTAGCTGTGCTGATAACACCTCTTGTTCTATGTACTGTGTTATTTTACCTGATCTATCAGTTATACTCCTCTAGAAATCTTATTCAGGGTATGGCTAAGCTACTGCATTTAGATTTGACATTTATGGGGCAATAAGTTATGGAGTCACATAGTCACCCTGGCTTTAAAGTAATACATAGTCCTGCTTTCCCCTTTTTTTTTTTTTTTTGCCTTTTCACCCTCCTCTTTCTCATCCCCATACTCCTCCCCTCTCTTTTGCCCTTACTCATATCATTTTTTCTCTCCTTTCCTTTTTCTCTCCTCTTTTTTTCCTTACCTCTTTCCTTCCTTCCTTCCTTCCTTCTTTCTTTCCTTCCTTCTTTCTTTCCTTCCTTCCTTCTTTCTTTCCTTCCTTTCTTCCTTCTTTCCTTCCTTCCTTCCTTCCTTCTTTCCTTCCTTCCTTCTTTCCTTCCTTCCTTCTTTCCTGCGTTCCTTTCTTTCTTTCCTTCCTTCCTTCCTTCCTTCTTTCCTTCCTTCCTTCTTTCCTGCGTTCCTTTCTTTCCTGCGTTCCTTTCTTTCCTGCGTTCCTTTCTTCCTTTCTTTCTTTCTTTCCTTCCTTCTTTCCTGCGTTCCTTTCTTTCTTTCTTTCTTTTTCTCTATCTTTCTTTCCTTCCTTCCTTCCTTCTTTCAACCTTCTTTTCTTCCTTCTTTCCTTCCCACCTTCTTTCCTTCCCTCCTTCCTTCCTTCCTTCTTTCCTTCCTTCCTTCTTTCCTTCCTTCTCTTCTCTCATATTTTCTCTCTTATCTCCTTTCACCCCTCCTCTTGTCTCCTTTCTTTCCTTTTTCCTCTCCCTTTTCCTCTCCTCTTTTCCTCACCTCTTCTTTTTCCTCTCCCTTTTCCCTTCCTCTTCTCTTCCTCCCCTCTCCTTTTGTCTCCATTCTCCTTTCTCTTCTCTTCTCCTCTCCTATCCTTTCTCCTCTTCTATTGCCTCCTCTCCTCCTTTTTTAGTTAATTACTTTCTCCATTTCCAAGAGGAGTAACAGAAGAACATCTCCATGCAGATTTCAGTTAAAAGATGCTGGAAATAATAAGTATTTCTTTTTTTTTTTACGGCAGCGGACTTTTACTTCTGAAAACCTGCTGTAATAAGGCAAATTTTAGAAAAAGAAAACTGAAGACGAGTTAAAGTAACTTTAATTTCTTACTGCTACAATTTTAAGAATTTAAAACTCCACGTAGAGATTTTTTCTTTTATAAAATGTAGATTGTAATTACCACGTTGGTGGAGCTGACATTAATGTTGCAGTGTGGGGGTCTGTGCAAATGAGCCTATTAAAAAAAGATAATTGGCTTTATGAAATTACATGGTGTGCCTCCTCTCATTTCTCGCCCAGCCTTCTGATTTGCAGTGATTTTTTTTTCCATGTCCTCGTTTACATTAACCTAAACTTTACTTATTAGAAATAGCAGCATTCCCATTTAATAGCATCCTTGTCCATATTTATCCATTTCTGTTTTTACTTTGAAGGTTTGTTTCATTAAATTTTCGTCACAGCCAGAGCTGAAATCCTATTTCTTCTGGTTTCAGTAGTGATGCTGGACCACCAAAAAGACAGATTAACACCTTTTTATGCAAAGTATTGGCCCTATTCATGCCATGAGGGAGGGTGACCGATACTGACCGATGTCCGATAACAGCCAGATCTTTGAGCTGCCACATTGGTTTTATTTGGCTGTTGTCAGGTACTATGGCTGAACAGACCTGCACCCCAAACTTAGAGGTTTTTCACTACTAATGTGAACCCCTTTCTTTTGTCTTAACTATTCCTAACCAATGTCACATGTCGCGTTCCTGGTGCAGAAGAGAATGTATGATTTGTGCGCAGGCATCGCCTGCGTACAAATCATACATTGCAGTGAATGGGTGCGCACGGCAATCTGCATCAGAGTGCAGGCACCTGCGTCCCATGTTAAACATAGGGACTTGTGGTGCCTGCGCTCAGCTTGCGGATCCCCTCCGCAGCATCCTGCGGAGGAGTCCGCAAGTGTGAAACCAGCCTTACACATTCCTAATATATTTCTGCTACTTACTCTGTTCCTGTAATCGTATCTCTTTGGGGCCCGTCACACGGTGCCACCTCGCCGGGGATGGCGGCGACTGGCAGTAGCCCTTGCTTTTGGCACCCCGCCAGCATCGCCCCCCCCCCCCCCCCGTTTACACGGGGAGACACCTCCGGCGATGCACCGGTGAGCTGACAGGCGGCATCGCCGCCGGGGTGTCTCAAAGCCCCAGCAGCGATGCAGGACAATGGGAGCCTATGGCTCCCATCGCCTGTCAGGTCGCCGGGGGCCGTTTACATGGGGTGATGTGGACACATCGCCCCAGATCGGCCGCCTGGTTTCAGAGCACTGCTCTGAAACCAGGCGACCAGTAAGAGACGTCACCATCGCCTAATTACATTAGGTGATTCAGGGGCGATATCGGTGCCACGCCCCTGCATCGCCTAACAAATCGGCGGTACCGTCGCCACGTGTGACGGTACCCTAAGAGACTCATAAATCTCTTTATTGTTGTAGTTTAATCTTCCGGTCTGGAGACCAGAATCTGATTAACTGAACATGGTATGTCATTGGTTGAGGTGGGGCTGCCTCTCCGTGAGTAACAGCAGTCTAGGCACACATGCCCGGATCACACTTTACTCTCCTCTCAGCCCCCACCAGTTATATGCCCTACTACTACTAAGTTGGTCCAAGTCTAGGCTCCACACTGGAAGGATCAAAGCTGCAACAACAATGAAGGCATTTTCAAGCCTCTCACAGATGAGCTTACAGGAGAAGAATAGATACCAGAAGTATATTTGGTAAGTATTAGTTCGGATAAATGAAAAGGAGTCACATTTGTAGTGAAAAACCTCTTTAAGGCCCCCATACACATTAAAATAACATTTGTAGAACCTGGCAATATTGTCTGGTTGGGCCAACAGTCTGTTTGGGGCCCCTACAGTTGAGGGAGATAATGATTTGACATGTCCGATTTAATTTCATTTCTTTCTGTTCTCTGAGATATACGGTAATCCTCCGCCAGAGATGTCTTTAATAGAGAACACAGAAATGCTCTGCAAGCGCTTCTGTATATGGGAGGGTTGGGCAAGATACATGCCGGCTCTACCATAATTTGGCCAGCAGCTATCCAATGTGTATGGGGGGCTTTATGCCACAAATCATGGCAGAGACCGATTAGTTGTATAGTCATAACTGTCTTCTTAAGTTATGGACCATTCGGTTATAAGAAAAATCTGCTGGAGGAGGGCATAGCTGTATCTAAAGGGTAAAGTGACACAGCTGCTTGTAAAGGGTTAAACTGCAAAAGCAGTGAGGTGTCTAAAAACAGTTAATCTGAGTCTATCACTACTTAATATTCACTCACAACTAAAAGAGGCTGTTATAGGATTTACCTTGGTTGCTGTTTGTAGCTGCTTCTCCATAATACACAGAAATTCATCTTTCATGACTTTTTTATAATAACAAGAAGAAACAAGAAATCCCGGACACTACAGCTGATGGTTCAAGGGATCCTGACCCCGAAAAATGAGCCCCCAGCCCCTTAATACCTTTCCCTGCAGCATGCTAACACCTCTGGAGCCATCCCTTTGGCCAAAGCGATATTGTAATGTTAATAAAAGTGCTTTTATATACCTTTTCCAAGAAAACATTGTACGTTCCAAGGAACCACAATGTCTTTGTACATATATAGATTAGAAGAAGATTGCATCACTCCTTGCTCCCGGTATTGCAGCCAAAGCTCGATTCATGTTGAATAGGGCCAGGTTGCTACACCAGACTTTGCCTATGGACAAAAGTGGCGCTGTTGCTATATAAAATCAGGCCGATTTAGCAAACTGCTGTCAATCTTGTTGGTTCTCAATTATTCCGGCTGTCAACAACATGAAGTGATAACAGAATTGAAAGTCGCTTCATGTTATTTTAATTAAGTCGCCTCCTCGACTACAAAGCGAGTGCATTGCGTATCCGTTTTGGTTGTTTTCAAAGTCTCAGTTTCTTCATAACAAGCAATTTCCAATTAAAAGATTACCGAGCTCTCTGGAGTGGACAGTAATGTCTGAAATGTCATTTTCTCCTCTGATGAGGGGGAAGGGGGCACATCCACCATGTGGTGTAAAGAGCAGACGGATTAATCCCTCTGATAATGATGCTCGCGGCTCACAAGCTGATACAACGCATCATGCACAGTAATTGTACCGTCACTCTGTGCATTATGTGGGTGTGTGCATTGAGGGGGTCAATACCCAACCACCCCCTTTTCCAGAAACCGCCGGTAGGAATCTGGCTGTGCGCCGGAGGCGGTTTAGTGGTCTGTGGCAGGATATCATAGTGCCGTCTTCACCCTGCCTGGCATTAAGATGAAACAGTGTTTTATGTGTGGTGATATTATCAAAGCTCGCACTGGAACAGATATATTTCCGCTTCTGATTGTACGGAGTGACAGGATCTCTGTGAACCTCAGGGCTGAGTTTAAATCGCCTTTCGAGGGTTACAGAAAGCTCCTGGAAGGCTTTTATGGATGGGAAGGAAATTGCAGCAGCATTTATCCAACAGATTTTTCATTTCGCCATCTCTGTATATTACAGCTGCCTTGTCAGTAAAAAGCAAAAAGATTTTAGTGAGGCGCATTCTACATCAAGAAAATGTGATGATTTATCTATATAATACAGATCTGCACCAATCATCTGGGAACCAGTCATAATATCTAGAGCATTACAGTCTCTTCACACAAAAAATATAACTACTATATAATGCTGCACCTATATACAGGAATATAACTACTATAATACTGCCCCTATGTACAAGAATATAACTACTATAATACTGCCTCTATGTATAAGGATATAACTACTATAATACTGTTCCTATGTACAAGAATATAACTACTATAATACTGCCCCCTGTGTACAAGAATATAACTACTATAATACTGCCCCCTATATACAAGAATATAACTACTATAATACTGGCCCCTATATACAAGAATATAACTACTATAATACTGGCCCCTATATACAAGAATATAACTACTATAATACTGCCCCTATATACAAGAATATAACTACTATAATACTGCTCCTATGTACAAGAGTATAACTCTGGAGACAGGGGGGTCAGTGGGTGCTCTCATCCGCCTTTAGCAAGACAGCCTGGGTCATCCCCAAACTGAACGTCCGAGCTCCTTAACCATGGGCGGAACACTACTCACAACACAGGGTGAGGGAACCATAATATTAAGGCTTTATTGGATCCCCAAACAGTTAACGGCATATAACACACAACCAGCAAAACACAAAATGTAACAGGCAACAGAGTCTCACCCTTCCGCTGGCTCACCAGGGATTAGAATATAGCACAGCAAAGTCTGTAGCCAGGTGACTGGATCGTCCCAACCTGGGTTGCTTCCTTACGCAGTCTGTTATCCCAGCCGAATCCGATCATTTAATGCTGAAGTCCTTGTAGTCTTGTAATCCAGGTTCTGATCCCCTTGGTCGGCACCGAAATGCCTAGGCCTGGGGTTATGGCCTGCCAATCGGACCTGAAGATCCTAGATTAGCTACCTGTATCAAATCCAGTGCACCTCTAGTCGGGACCAAAATCCCTAGACCGAGGTCACTAGACCGAATCTCAATCACTCTGGTTAATGAACAGGTCTCCTTATATCCCCCGACAACTCAATGCAGGATATTGGGGACTCCATGAATGGTGGAATAAAACGGTCTTCTCATTGACTCGATCTCAAGCCTCATATAAAACATCTCTAATAGTATTGCAGTCCTGGCCAGGGAGACGAACTTACTGATTGACATAGCATTACATTGGAATGTTTGTAGGATAAAGTTCTTTGAGCCTTCTATGACAAAGAAGTGAGATAATTACAATACACATATTAAACACTACCAGTCATCTACAAGACTTGTAGGTACAATGAGTGGGCCATCACAAGGTAGGAAATAAAATACAATACAAAGGGGCAAGATAATTACATTACCCACTTTAAATACTAGTAGGCTCCTAGAAATCTTGTGTAACCCATGAGTGGCATATTACAAGTTTGCAAACAAAATACAATATTGTCTGAATAAATAAGAAATCCTCATATGTTATACATTAAAGGGGTCCATTTCATCACAATAACCACTATAATACTGCTCCTATGTACAAGAATATAACCACTATAATACTGCTCCTACGTACAAGAATATAACTACTACAATACTGCCCCTATGTACAAGAATATAACTACTATAATACTGCCCCTGTGTACAAGAAATAACTAACTACTATAATAACTATGCTCCTATGTACAAGAATATAACTACTATAATACTGCTCCTATGTACAAGAATATAACTACTATAATACTGCTCCTATGTACAAGAATATAACTACTATAATACTGCCCCTATGTACAAGAATATAACTACTATAATACTGGCCCCTATATACAAGAATATAACTAGTATAATACTGCCCCTATATACAAGAATATAACTACTATAATACTGCCCCTATATACAAGAATATAACTACTATAATACTGCCTCTATGTACAAGAATATAACTACTATAATACTGCCCCTATGTACAAAGATATAACTATATAATACTGCCAATGTACAAGAATATAATGCGGCGAAGGAGCCCTTAGTTATGACATGTTAAAATCCTTTATTTCTCAATCTTCATTAAAAAAGCTTCATTCCTACATGAACCAAGTTTAACAATGCAGTGGGCACTTGAAGGCAGTGTAGAGGACACTCTGACAACTGTGTCCTCTACACTGCCGTCAAGTGCCCACTGCATTGTTAAACTTGGTTCATGTAGGAATGAAGCTTTTTTAATGAAGATTGAGAAATAAAGGATTTTAATATATCATAACTAAGGGCTCCTTCGCCGCATAATATTTGCTCTACTTTCAAGCGATTACAGGAGGGTGTGCCTCCCTCATTACCGTGCGGATCCCTGGCAGAAGACTGAACCTGAGACAAAAAAAAACTACCATTTGGGTGAGCTGTCATTCTTTTTTCTTTATAATGTAGAAGAATATAACTACTATAATACTGCCCCTATGTACAGGAATATAACTACTATAAATACTGGTCCTATGTACAAGAATATAACTACTATAATACTGCTCCTATATACAAGAATATAACTACTATAATACTGCTCCTATGTACAAGAATATAGCTACTATAATACTGCCCCTACATACAAGAATATAACTACTATAATACTGCTCCTATATACAAGAATATAACTACTATAATACTGCTTCTATGTACAAGAATATAACTACTATAATACTGCTTCTATGTACAAGAATATAACTACTATAATACTGCTCCTATGTACAAGAATATAACTACTATAATACTGCTCCTATGTACAGGAATATAACTACTATAAATACTCGTCCTATGTACAAGAATATAACTACTATAATACTGCCCCTATGTGCAAGAATATAACTATAATACTGCTCCTATATACAAGAATATAACTACTATAATACTGCTCCTATGTACAAGAATATAGCTACTATAATACTGCCCCTACATACAAGAATATAACTACTATAATACTGCTCCTATATACAAGAATATAACTACTATAATACTGTTCCTATATTCAAGAATATAACTATACTATAATACTGCTCCTATATACAAGAATATAACTACTATAATACTGCCCACTATGTACAAGAATATAACTACTATAATACTGCTCCTATATACAAGAATATAACTACTATAATACTGTCCCTATATACAAGAATATAACTACTAT
This sequence comes from Allobates femoralis, assembly GCA_033576535.1. Classification (NCBI taxonomy): domain Eukaryota; kingdom Metazoa; phylum Chordata; class Amphibia; order Anura; family Aromobatidae; genus Allobates; species Allobates femoralis. The sequence goes on from JARQOC010000010.1 coordinate 43,630,271, forward strand.
AATACTGCTCCTATATACAAGAATATAACTACTATAATACTGCTCCTATATTCAAGAATATAACTACTATAATACTGCTTCTATGTACAAGAATATAACTACTATAATACTGCTCCTATATACAAGAATATAACTACTATAATACTGTTCCTATATTCAAGAATATAACTACTATAATACTGCCCCTATGTGCAAGAATATAACTACTATAATACTGCTCCTATATTCAAGAATATAACTACTATAATACTGCTTCTATGTACAAGAATATAACTACTATAATACTGCTCCTATGTACAAGTATATAACTACTATAATACTGCTCCTATATACAAGAATATAACTACTATAAGACTGTCCCTATATACAAGAATATAACTACTATAATACTGCTCCTATGTACAGGAATATAACTACTATAAATACTGGTCCTATGTACAACAATATAACTACTATAATACTGCCCCTATGTGCAAGAATATAACTACTATAATACTGCCCCTATAAACAAGAATATAACTACTATAATACTGCTCCTATGTACAAGAATATACAGTTAGGGCCAGAAATATTTGGACAGTGACACAATTTTCGCGAGTTGGGCTCTGCATGCCACCACATTGGATTTGAAATGAAACCTCTACAACAGAATTCAAGTGCAGATTGTAACGTTTAATTTGAAGGGTTGAACAAAAATATCTGATAGAAAATGTAGGAATTGTACACATTTGTTTACAAACACTCCACATTTTAGGAGGTCAAAAGTAATTGGACAAATAAACATAACCCAAACAAAATATTTTTATTTTCAATATTTTGTTGCGAATCCTTTGGAGGCAATCACTGCCTTAAGTCTGGAACCCATGGACATCACCAAACGCTGGGTTTCCTCCTTCTTAATGCTTTGCCAGGCCTTTACAGCCGCAGCCTTCAGGTCTTGCTTGTTTGTGGGTCTTTCCGTCTTAAGTCTGGATTTCAGCAAGTGAAATGCATGCTCAATTGGGTTAAGATCTGGTGATTGACTTGGCCATTGCAGAATGTTCCACTTTTTTGCACTCATGAACTCCTGGGTAGCTTTGGCTGTATGCTTGGGGTCACTGTCCATCTGTACTATGAAGCGCCGTCCAATCAACTTTGCAGCATTTGGCTGAATCTGGGCTGAAAGTATATCCCGGTACACTTCAGAATTCATCCGGCTACTCTTGTCTGCTGTTATGTCATCAATAAACACAAGTGACCCAGTGCCATTGAAAGCCATGCATGCCCATGCCATCACGTTGCCTCCACCATGTTTTACAGAGGATGTGGTGTGCCTTGGATCATGTGCCGTTCCCTTTCTTCTCCAAACTTTTTTCTTCCCATCATTCTGGTACAGGTTGATCTTTGTCTCATCTGTCCATAGAATACTTTTCCAGAACTGAGCTGGCTTCTTGAGGTGTTTTTCAGCAAATTTAACTCTGGCCTGTCTATTTTTGGAATTGATGAATGGTTTGCATCTAAATGTGAACCCTTTGTATTTACTGTCATGGAGTCTTCTCTTTACTGTTGACTTAGAGACAGATACACCTACTTCACTGAGAGTGTTCTGGACTTCAGTTGATGTTGTGAACGGGTTCTTCTTCACCAAATAAAGTATGCGGCGATCATCCACCACTGTTGTCATCCGTGGACGCCCAGGCCTTTTAGAGTTCCCAAGCTCACCAGTCAATTCCTTTTTTCTCAGAATGTACCCAACTGTTGATTTTGCTACTCCAAGCATGTCTGCTATCTCTCTGATGGATTTTTTCTTTTTTTTCAGCCTCAGGATGTTCTGCTTCACCTCAATTGAGAGTTCCTTTGACCGCATGTTGTCTGGTCACAGCAACAGCTTCCAAATGCAAAACCACACACCTGGAATCCACCCCTGACCTTTTAACTACTTCATTGATTACAGGTTAACGAGGGAGACGCCTTCAGAGTTAATTGCAGCCCTTAGAGTCCATTGTCCAATTACTTTTGGTCCCTTGAAAAAGAGGAGGCTATGCATTACAGAGCTATGATTCCTAAACCCTTTCTCCGATTTGGATGTGGAAACTCTCATATTGCAGCTGGGAGTGTGCACTTTCTGCCCATATTATATATATAATTGTATTTCTGAACATGTTTTTGTAAACAGCTAAAATAACACAACTTGTGTCACTGTCCAAATATTTCTGGCCCTAACTGTAACTACTAGAATACTGCTCCTATGTACAAGAATATAACTTATTATAATACTGCTCCTATATACAAGAATATAACTACTATAATACTGCCCCTATGTACAAGAATATAACTACTATAATACTCCCCCTATATACAAGAATATAACTACTATAATACTGCCCCTATATACAAGAACATAACTACTATAATACTGCTCCTATGTACAAGAAAATAACTACTATAATAGTGCCCCTATGTACAAGAATATAACTACTATAATACTGCCCCTATGTACAAGAATATAACTACTATAATACTGCTCCTATGTACAAGAATATAACTACTATAATACTGCTCCTATGTACAAGAATATAACTACTATAATACTACCTCTATATACAAGAATATAACTACTATAATACTGCTCCTATGTACAAGAATATAACTACTATAATACTGCTACCTATGTACAAGAATATAACTACTATAATACTGCCCCTATATACAAGAACATAACTACTATATCCTGCTCCTATATACAAAATCTATATTAATGTAGAACAAGATGTGGAGATGTAGGATATATTCTTCTGATATCAGTGCTGGATCGTGTAGTGATGGAGTATTTCGCTCCTCCGTGTGGAGATATTGCAGTTTGTAGATTGACTTCATTTGGAGCAATGATCCCTCGGTGCTCGTCATCTCCAGCACATCGGTACACAAATGCTGTTAGAAATGTGGCATGACGGTAAGAATATTTACCAGCATGCTTGAAAGAATCCATCTCCGGGCTGTGTACGGCAGCCATATCTATTTGGCAATCTGCTGAGAAGAATAAAAATCTGCTGTGTAGACGGAGGCCCACGTGTGTACGAAACGGATCACTGCGGCCTGACTAATCCGCCAGAGACGACTCATGTCACAAGGCAAGGGCGAAGGAGTCTGTGTAGGTCAACCTCCTGTCCTCCAGAGCCATAGCTCGCTATCACAACAAAAAGGCTGGGCACCTACTCTTCAAAGAGAGGGAAGTCCCCTGACTAAGGAACCATTAACAAAGGGGATTTACAGCTAGAAGACTGTTATCGAAGAGTCCACTGGGCAGTCTTTATTAGTTATTAACAGCTATCCTCACATACAAATTTAAGAAAGGTTAAGTGTGGGCAAAATTGATATGTGGTTAGGGGGTCCTCATTCATGGGGTCCATTGCCTCTGCTGTACCACCTGTCTAAGCAAGCAAAAGCCTGACCACCTGTGTCTACAGTCTGCAGATAATTACATGTAAACTGAACAACTTACAAGAACCTACTTGACTTGAGGACAGAGTCTAGGTAGATGTCTAAAACCGACACTGTTGATTAGCACCGCCCACTGGACGCCTAACAATAGTCAGAATGAACTTCAGGGAGTAAAATACAACTAAGGTTGAGTCCACATGTCCAGTAATCGTCCGTTAGATCAGATCCGGCACATTCCATTCTGCAAACACAACTTATTTGTCCGTTTTGTACAAATTTCTGCAGGATCAAATTTTTTTTATATTGGAGTCTGTGGAGAACAGATCCGGTAACTGATCGATATTTAGCCTCCCTCTTTCTGTCTTTTGGTAAAGGTTCCATTTTTTTCTTACTCGAATCAGTTTCAAATGGAAGATAAATAGCGATCAGGAAATGGATCTGTTCTCTAAAGACTCCAGTGTTAAAAAACGGATCCTGCATGAATCAATCTAAACAAAATGGCTTGTCTGTGTTTGCAGAACGGATTGTGCTGGGTCCGATCTAATGGATGATTACTGGATGTGTGACCTCAGCCTTAAGGTGCCGTCACACACAGCGATACGATGAACGATATTGTTAGCGATCACATGCACCCGCGATCACTAACAATATCGTTCAGATCGCTGGTGAGCTGTCACACAGGCAGACTCACCAGCGATCAATGGACCAAAGACATCGTGGAGACTATTTAAATATCGTTTCCACGATGTCTTGCTCCCGCTGCCAGCCTGCGGTGAGCGGGAGCAGGCTGGTCTCCAAGGTAAACTGCGGGTATCTAGGCAGCGCGCGTCCCTAGTTACCTGCTGTGTACCTTAGATACCAGCCAGTGAGCGGAGGAGGCTGGTAACTAAGGTATACATCGGGTATCTAGGCAGCACGCGCTGCCTAGATACCCGCAGTTTACCTTGGATACCAGCTCCCAGCGCTTGTGAGAGGCGCTGGGAGCTGGCTTATCGGTCGTCTCCCAGTGTCACACGCAAAGATGCTGGGTGTCCACCGGTCGACCAACAATTGATTTGAGGACAGGACCTCAAATCAAACGATGAACCATCAGCCGACTGATCGTTCATCGTTTGTAGTGCCACACGCAATGATGTTGTTTCGACATCGTTTTAGCGTCACAAAACGTGACTTTTGAATGATATCAGCAACGATATCGTTACGTGTGACGGTACCTTTAGGCCATGTGCCCACTGAACGTTTGTGCTGCGTTTTTCAGCTGCACAAACGCAGCTGTGTTAAAAACAAAAAAAAAATTTATTTTTTTTTCAATGGGTAAAACAGACAATAGACACACAGACAGAGACACACACTTTACTACCCTCCCAGGTTATCCCACGATGTGTGTTCCTTTCAGGCACTGGCAGGACCTGCGGGCACGGTACTTCCAGGACCTTGCACCATGTGACTCACTCAGGCTGAGTCACATGTCCAGGTCCTGTAAATCACTTCATGCAGGTCCTGCCAGTTTCCGTAAGGAACACACACCATGGGATCGCTGAGGAGGGCAAGTAATTGGTGCGCAGTAAAAAACCATCACAAACAGACTGCGTGAATACCAATCCATTTCAAATGCCTTTTTTTTTGGAAACACAGTCCAAAAACACACAAATTAATTGGCATGCTAGTTTTTTGAGCATATGCGTTTTCTGCAGCAAAAACGGACCAGCCACAAACATGTGGGCACAAAATTTTACAAATCACATAGACTTCGCTGTGGGTGATGCATTTTTGCAGCAGAGACGTGTAGTGGGCACATAGCCTTACACTTAACCTTTCATTTGTCAGTACAATTCCAAAGAAAGTTTGTTCGGTTTGTTATAAACATTCCAATCTTTCTCTCTAGTATTCTAGAGCCCGATAATTAAGACCGGGGTCTGGATTCATCCAGATGGGATTTTGCTCCCCTGCCTTGATGAATGTGCGCTGGATTCGTTCGCGCCCAATTCATGCAGACGTTTTCCACCTCTACATTAATTTTCTACGTTTTGTAGTCACCGTGCACCACAGCAAGAATTGCCCCTCAGTCAGTGATACATTTATGTAATAAGTTACTCCCCTTTTTGGCAAAAATGTTGCAACATTTCAAGCAGTTTTGTGCCAGAGAATGACAAATTGGACCGTTATATTCATACGACCAAACACAAAAGCATCAATCTGTCTGGTGTGGATTGTATCAAGATTATTTAAAAAAATCCCCTTGTTTTCCCATGAAACAGCTCCACTGTTGTAATACAGGATGTGTCTGGTATTGCAGGCTGTCTGTACACATGCCTGAACTGTGATACCTATTGGCGCTATCCTGCAGCTTTCACCTCCACATCTATTGCACGCTCTGATACTCTTCTGACTCGTCCAGACACATTGTAAACAAACCGTTCAGAAAAGCGGCTCACGTTTAATTAGACGCCAATGAGTCCTGCCCGCTTCATGCATATTCATCATAATTAGTAAAAAAAAATAGTCCCTGTAATTACGCCACTCTTAAACCTATTTCTGCAAGCCCAGAGTATTCTTATAATTACCAGAGAAATTAGTTGAAGTTTTTTCACTTTGTTTCTTCATACTGGTACGAGGGGGAGTAAACAGATTTCTCCTGTGAAGAATGGTTTAACCCAATCCTCTCTGGATGGCATTCGGTCACAATTACACTTGTAGTCAGCCGTGCAAATTCTGATGTGTTTTAATTAATTTTTTTTCTTGTCCTTAGATGGCGGTACTGATTGCATTGATGTAGGCACTAGATATCGCCCTGTCCTCTCCTCATATGCTCTGAAGGTTCAGAGGGCACAAGGGGAACTTTTATCCTTGTTAAAATGAATACTTGACTGGTGCTCCATTCATACCCTGCCAACCAATGAGCTCGTCATTTTCTGGCACCTCCGATGGCACTGCCACTTCATTCTTATGTGGATAAAAGTGCCCAGTTCTATCAATCGGTGCTGATCCCAGTCATTGGTCCCCCACTGATCTATAAGTTATCACCTATTGAATGGAATGGCCATAATCTATCTCCACTAGGTCGGCAGATTTTCAGGGGGTGAAAGTGAACAATACCCGACCAACTCAATGCCCTACAAGTGTGTGAAAGTGAACAATACCTGAACAACTTAATGGCATACAAGTGTATGATAGTGAGAAATGCCCGACCAACTCAATGCCTTACCAGTGTGTGAAAGTGGACAACACCTGAACAACTTTATGGCATACAAGTGTATGAAGGTGAACAATGCCCGACCAACTCAATGCCTTACCAGTGTGTGAAAGTGAACAATACCCACCAACTCAATGCCCTACGAGTGTGTGAAAGTGAGCAATGTCCAACCAACTCAATGTCCTAACCTTGTGTGAAAGTGAACAATGCCTGACAAACGTATTGCCCTACTAGTGTGTAAAAATGAACAGTATCCAATGTGTGAAAGTGAACAATGCCCGGCCATTTCAACTTCCCCCTGCTGTGTTTACTTTTGCAATACATTTGTAGTTTTTTTTATGAAGTCACATAAGCTTAGTTCACAGTTACACTTCATACACGGATCCAACTTTTTTGTTTAGAACAGTCACTATTTTTTTTCTCTGCATAAAAACTTTTTCCCCTTAGTAAATTTGATCATATTGCCCTTTTTTCCAAAAATGTTTTGCAATTATGGCCATCTGAACGTAGTCTTTGCAACATGTTAATATAATCTTGGGCAACATTGTAACAATTCCAACACAAAATGAAACCCAACGATACAATGTGTGGCTCCCTACAAGCAAAGCGCCCAGATTGACCATGGCAGCTACAAACAAGCAGTTTATTTTCCCTCCTTTTTTCTCTTTTATAACTAATCTCCGTAATCTCCGGTGCAGCAGATTCAGAGATGACAGAATAACATCCGCGGCACAAAGTGCTGAGTTGGTTGTTCTGCGTTATACAATTACGGAGCCTGCATTGTGTGCGGAGCTTAGCGCCGGCTCGGCAGCTATACACAAATCACCGGGTTGCAAAAAACAGATGCTCATTCTTCTATATATATTTGGTTTTTCCTTCTTGCTCACATTTTGCCTCAAGCATCCCAAATGCAGATTACTTGAAGTTCTCCAAATGCTGATGTTCACCATTTCATCACCATGGGAAGATTCGACTTCTGCAAATATAAAAGCAGACGGATGATGGATTGTACATGACTAACCTAAAACCATTGAAAGACGGAAAGCCTCTTGGCTTATAACCGTCCCCAAGACTCAACGATTCTCCCTGGAGCAGAACGTTTTGTGGCACAGAGCTGAAGCCTATGACCAGAGGGGGAATTTATCAAAGGTGTTAAGCCAGAAGAGTTTCACTTTTTTTTTTTTTGCAACCTGTATTTTTTTCAATTTATGGCTCACAGAAAGCTCAAAGATATGGCCAATTTGTATTATTTTGTTTATAAATTGAATGTATCCAGTGCTTTTTTTGTGTGGGTACGTGGTGGTACGGCGTACCTGAAAATATGCAGAGGGAGGGTACATGGTGCTGCGGACTACCGGAAAATATGCAGAGGGGGAGGAGCTATATGGGGATCGCTGTCCACTGCATGCTGCCCACAGGATCTCCCGGCTGAAAAACAGCACCCCCCCACCCCCTGCTCCTCAAGCCGCTGGCGCCTGACAGCATCCACCCCCCACCCCCCATTCCGCGCCTCGTCTCAGTACTGGCAAATATTCTTTTACAAAAAAAGCACTGAATGTATCTTCCCATAATGGGCGCTGAATGAAGACTGGCATATGGGAAGTTCTCCACCATGAGGGATCTCCTACTGACCTTTTTTGGAACTGGGTTATCACTGAGACCTATAGGTTTTACCCTATAGTGCCTCTTTATGGGTCCATCTGTCATATTAAATTGTCATGTTCTTGCTGGTTGTAGTGGGCAATCAATGATTTCTGCGGGTTGACCGCAACATGGAGTTTCACTCCACCAGTTTCAGAGCTAGCCAATGGCCACCCAATCGGTGGTCCTTTTGCGTCGTCCTATTGTATAGGTATTAGACAGCATCACCGAGGCTCAGAGCACCCTTATACAATACTAGGAAAGACTTATCGAGTACTTGGGATGCTTCAGCTGAATCAAGTGCCCCGAAAATCTATTAATTAGGACAATTTAAGCAGCAATGTCTAAGATCTTCGGGAAGCAGTCGTTCCTAAATTGACTAATCCTTCGTACGCTGGCAACACTTTTTTTTTTGTCAGACAGAAGCCTGTAATTAGCAGAAAATATTTCCTGGAGACCATCTTAGCAACGCAGACAGCAGAAAAAAAGATGTTCAAAAGTAGATCACGCCTTACTCTGCGCTTTTTTTTTGTATCATCCATGTTAATAAAACAGTTGCTGGGACAGTATATAGCAGCGGGGTATGTGGAATGCTTGGAGTGTATACCAGTTCTGATCTCTCTGGATCCATGTTGCAGATCATGTGTCATACATCTCATCCTGGACGGTTCTATCCACATTGCACTTTGTGTAGTCACTAATGTCACCGCCTCCTCCTGCTTGACTGACTGCCTCTTTTAAGAAGGAAGAGGAGGTGAATAGAGCTGGAGTGACCAGAGGCTTTACATCTACCATAGCTTTTCAGCCTCATTTGCATATCAATTCAAGTAAAGGCATTGTTGGATTTGTTTTTAATAGATTTTATTTACTTGTTTTAATGGCCTTCAGCTTGCTCCTGAGCCATAATGACTTGGATGAAGCCTTTGTAGGAATATAGATCTTGGGCAGCCTATTTAGGTCCACCACGGTATTTTCAAAGCCTAGCTAGGTCCACCAGGGTCTTTTCCAAGCCTAGATAGGTCTACCAGGTTCTTTTCCAAGCCTAGATAGGTCTACCAAGATATTCTCCAAGACACCTAGGTAGATCCACCAGGGTTTTCTCCAAGCCTAGGCAGGTCCACCAGGGTTTTATCCAAACCTAGATAGGTCCACCAGGGTTTTCTCCAAGCCTAGGCAGGTCCACCAGGGTTTTATCCAAACCTAGATGGGTCCACCAGGGTTTTCTCCAAGCCTAGGCAGGTCCACTAGGGTTTTCTCCAAACCTAGATAGGTCCACCATGGTTTTCTCAAGGCCTAGATAGGTCCACCAGGGTCTTCTTGAAGTCTAGATAGAACCACCAGGGTCTTCTCTGCCATTATCTTGATTGTATCAAGCCATCGGGTTGCTGGTCTTCCTTTTCGCCTTGTTACTTCTCTTCCTCTGACCATGATGTCCTTCTCCAGTGATTTTTCTCTTCGTATGATGTGTAAACAAGTCGTAGCTTGGCGATCCTTACCTCCATTGACGTCTGGCTTTATTTGTTCCAATATGGATTTGTTTGTTCTTCTTGTCATCCATGGTATCGAGAACATTCTTCTCCAGCAATAAAGTTACATGTGCTTAAAATGTTTTTGGGGTTCTGGAATTCTGCTGTTAGATTCCCTTTAATTCTTACTATTTCAGTAGTCTTCCTACAGTCCTGGCATCCTTTCTACACATACATTGCGCTATTGTCAGATCATATTCGCCTCCACCAATTGCACTAATGGATTATAGAAATGTTATGTGCACCGACAGCGGCGAGCACTCAGCGTATAAATCACTTTCCTCTGTAATTACGGAGATGGATTAGTGGGATTTATTATTTGTCTGGCTCTGAGAGTTGACACGGGATAGGTAATAAAGATATGAATGATGGCGATTCCACAGCTGGGATCTCCTCGATCACTAGAGTGGGGGCTTCTGAGTGAGGAATAGAGCGCGTGTATCATAGATCGACTGATGCTCCGTTCCAGGTGGTTGATGTGAGCAGCTCCCTTCAATCTTTTATTTATCCCATACCTTGTGGATAGAAGATGATTGTCTTCTGAAGAGAAACCCTTTAAAGTGGTGGTGGAATTAAAGCAGAGGATGGCTTTGTTGTACCGCTGAACTCCTAGATAATGCAGGGTAAGCGCACTGCACACAAAGATAGGCTGAGTAAGCAAGACCCCTGCACCATGCCAATGTGGTAAGCCTTACCATAAAAGTGAGATGTTCTTGGCTGATAGAGAAATGAGCCTGTGCTATTTGCATAGGGAAATGCCCCTTTATCTTTTAAATGGCGAGGCCCGATGTGTTAATGAGGTAGCAATCTATGCTTATAAAAGGTACTTGCCACATCTGTATGCTGGTGGAGGCTCAACCTCAGCCCTGAAACCATTTTACTTGAATGATTGCCAAACATTTGATGCTTATAGGATATCATTATGCTGTTGGGCACAAAATATGTCTTGTGCCCGACAGCAAATATCAAGGAACAGAAGGGTGAGCACGTAGATGGTCCGCGTGCCTAATGTTATGGACGGTAAACCACCACTGGAACCTCCTCTCTCCCTATTGAGAACAGGTTCATGCTCAGTGACGCTGAGCATTAAAGTATGTGGGTGGTTGGTAGAAATAGTTGTTGACCCAACAAGTGTCCAAGGTACATGTTTGGCTTTAGTCTATGGGCACCTTCCAGACCACTTGTCTTAATCATTCCTTTGTGCACCCACATTTACATTGGACCATCTTAATGTGGCTTCAGGAGCGGCGATATGTGATACCACGTTAACCTAATTAAATAGACAAGTTTATGATCCGCACGGTAAGATTCTCACATATACTGCGTATAACTCCAAACCTAACTTACTGAGCAGATCACAAAATTGACCATCCAATATTCTTCTCTACAAATTTGGCCCTTTTCTGTAGGCCTCTCCATATACATTACAGGAATATCGACTGAACCTGCCAATGTCAACGCCTTCAACCAACAGTCTGATGTTTATTGGGATCCCTGACAGATACGGATCCTGCTAATCCTAATTAGGACTACCAATATTTTTACCGCAAGAGGAAGAGTCTGAAAGACTCTCTCCTAGAGACCACGAGCCATCCTGTATTTGGGAGGGTTGGGCAAGATAGTGCGGCCGCTTGTTCAGCCAGCAGGTATCATTCACAGACAGCTAACATGTACAGGGGCTTTCCACAGACCTTGTCATCTGAGTAGTCTTACAGCAGATTTGGCAGATGCGGTGTGTTCATTCCTGAGCATAATTACACCAATGTTATCTGTCCCTCAATCTCACGGTTTTATCCCTAGATGAGTTTCAGATCCAGCTGTTTCGTGCTTCGTTCTCCGCTGACACCGGTGCGCTCCCGTTCTCCAGAGAGGGCCGGCATGTTTTTTTATGTACTGTGACGTCTCACTTCATAACACTTCTAAATGAAAGCGGCACGATGGAAGAAGACGTTCTGCTTTATTCCGCTCCCGAAAAAATAGGATCGAGCATCTGCTGCCGCTTACATTCGCCGGAAAGTAATGCTAGAAACAGACCGCACCACTCTTGTTATTGGCGCTAAATCGACATTCTGTTCGGCAGGCTCAGACGATTAAACAAAAGCAATCTTACTTTAATTAGTAAAGAGTCATTTATTAACATCTCAAATCATGTGTAGATTCTAGCCACGTTGTTAGGCCCAATAAATAATGGGCGGCGGAAGAAAGATCCTCCCCCGCTTAAAGCCTGACTCCTCCGGTCGTCTTTATTCGCTATCCTCCTTTTTGTTCGAGTGTTCATTGATACAGTTAGTCATCCTTCTCCTGCAAGATAAAGAATTTGGAACACAGAATTATGAAGAATCGTTTTCCCGATTTATCATGTGACATCTCCAAGACCTCCCAGGAGGTCCTGTCCGCGAACTTTGTTTCTTCTCTTCTGTCCTCGTCAATGTGCGGGATGGAATGAACTGGATATGGTCCCCCCAATGAGGAGCGAAGACTTTTTGGCCATGTCAGTGTTTTACTGGATCCAGCTAAACTCCACAAGTCAGGAGGAGGGGAAATTGGTGGGAACAGACAAAGCTAAGAAATTTGGCTGCAAGACCCCCGCTATACATGATGGTGGTGTCATGGTTAATATTTAATAATAATAACAAGTTGCCTGCCCCTGTCCTAATTTATATAGACCAAGTGCCGGCAACGAAAAGTATGACACCAGACACACAGATGTAAACCCTTCCTTGGTCAGTTCCAAGCTCCAAGTGTGGTTTATTATAAGAGACATGAGGTTTTGTTCAGTAAGGGGCTCGGCCAGCCCTACTCACATGTATTCATTGTTCAGTGGGTTAGTCCATGGGCGGATTCATGAGGTCATCAGGGGGTGTGGTCTTGATCGAGTATGTCCAGGTAATGTGGAATTCTGTGATTGGTCAGTCTTCTCTGGACTCCAACTTCGATGATTGGTCAGTCTTCCCTGGACTCCAACTTCGATGATTGGTCAGTCCTCCTTGGACTCCATCTTGCTCTCAGAGAGCATGGTGTGATGTGGCAGGAAATGGCAGCCATGTTTAGATCACAACTTATACAATGTAAAATAATACACTCTATGGATCGTTTCTCCCATGCCCTTATGTCTTAAGGTTAATTAAGTATTTGATCCTATGGCTCTCCTCAACAGTGGTAGTTGTACGAAAGCAGCGTTGGGTGGTGGCAGATTAAAAAATGTTCGAGTGTTGAGAAATGCCTCCAGGGAGTTCACACGTGATGCTATTAGATGCTATTACAGTAATATATGGAGACTTTCTAGCTCCAGTATACATGAACAGTCAGCCACTTATCATTTCAGCCGCTTACCATTTCTCTTTATTATTTTCTTTCGCTCAGATGTTATATAATCTAAGCGATTTTTCTCATGAAAGCAATAACGATTTATTATCGGCTGCCATTATTGCCGTCTCGTGGCGACGCTTTAAATACAACTTACAAGCTGTGATTAAACAGATACATCTATATGGCGGTGTAAATATACGGTGCATCGTTTGGAATGATTGCAGCCATCAAAATACATCGGGTCTCGGTGCCTGGAGGGTGCAGAGCTTCAGTAACCGCAATCTACTGACCGGCGCCGCAGGAAGGCACTTACATATGTGATGAGTCGGGGGGTGGCAGCCGGCTGCTTTTGCCCCCCAGCAAACTTAGAGGAGAAAATAATTTGACAAAATTGCAGGAAAAGGCAAAATGATAGAAAATTGCATGAAGGCTTTCTTTTTTTCTTTTTCTCCATGGCGGCATTATGGCATTGTACCACCTGATCATAGCATTTCCTGAGGTATAATGAGGGATCATACGGTGCGAGCCTCGTGGTTACACTTGCCGCTCTCCGGAGCTTTACTGCTGGTTTTTCCTGTTTCTGCAGGTTTTTGAGAGATGGCAGCTGACAGTATAAATGCTGTCATTAGTGAATACAGGAGCAGTAATCCATAGACTAACAATGTATACAGATATACTTGTGGCTGATGTTCTTGCTGGTTGTTAAGTTGTAACAGATCATGTTTATTTTCGTGTTGTGTCATAGTAATATGGCCAAATAATGCTGGATAACCTTAATATGGTTCATCAAGTTATTTACCGAGAGACTCGACTTTTTATTAAGTTTAAACTGATCCTGAGAGGCGGCTTGTATCCTACTCCAGAGCTGCATTCACTATTCTGCTACTGGCTATAGGAAATGGGTGACATGTTTGTCAACAAACGCACTGCAACAAAGTACCGTATATACTCGAGTATAAGCCGACCCGAGTATAAGCCGAGGCCCCTAATTATACCCTCCAAAACTAGGGAAATGTATTGACTTGAGTATAAGCCTAGGGTGAGAAATGCAGCAGACCCCCATCCTGTTATATAGCCCCCCATCCCGGTATACAGGCCCCCCTCCTAAGTAGTATACAGGCCCCCCCTCTTTTGTAGTATACAGGCCCCCCTCCTTTGTAGTATACAGGCCCCCATCAGTGATCTACAGCCCCCCCCCCCTCCTTAGTATCTGTCACCCAGGCTGTAGCACACATTAAAATAACAAACTTTTTATACATCACCTTTCTGGCGACTCCTTGCTGGCAGCGCCGCTCCTCCGGTCTCCCGGCTTCTTCCTGCTTGTGTCGGCTTCTATTCCTGTGGCCGACGCAGCAGCGATGACGTCATTGCTGCTGTGCTGGTCACATGACACCGGCAAAAGCATGAAGAAGCCGGGACAGGAGGAGCGGCACTGCCAGCAAGGAGTCGCCAGAAAGGTGATGTATAAAAAGTTTGTTATTTTAATATGTGCCGCAGCCTGGGGGACAGATACTAAGGAGGGGGGCTGTAGATCACTGACAGGGGGGCCAGTGTAGTGCAATAAGCACCGCTCCCCCCGCCGCTGATGGACTGGGGATTACAGTGCATATTCATTACACTAATGAGGCGGCCCCACATGACCTCCCGCTGTCACTGCGGCCCCCTCCTGCCTCCTCCAGCACCCGGTCATAGCTTCCCCCCCAGCAAATACTGAGTGACTCGAGTATTAGCCGAGGGGGGCACTTTTCAGCACAAAAATTGTGCTGAAAAACTTGGCTTATACTCGAGTATATACTTTATGCATAGTATATAGATAATGCTTCACATAATACAAGTGACCAGTGCAAAGTCTATGAAACCACCATAATGGTACATTTACACGCGGCCACAGGAAGGTAGGAACAGGCAGGCATCGGACACAATTGTGCCTGTTGCCTTGAAAAGACCACGATGTGGCTGCGTGTAATTCAGGACTTTCCTTCCTGTGTCTTCCCTGAAGAAGGAAAGTCCTGAAATATCTTTTCAAGGCAACAGGCACAATTGTGTCTGATGCCTGCCTGTTCCTACCTTCCTGTGGCCGCGTGTAAATGTACCATTAAAGATGTAAGATGTCAGCTCCGAAGCTCATGTATAAACAATCTAGAATCACAGACTCATACAGATGGTAACTCACAGCGAGTCAGTGACCAGGAATCAAGTATAATGTAATGAATGTATGTACACGGGGACTGCACCAGCAGAATAGTGAGTGCAGCTCTGGAGCATAATACAGGAGGTAACTCAGGATCAGTAATGTAATGTATGTACACAGTGACTGCACCAGCAGAATAGTGAGTGCAGCTCTGGAGTATAATACAGGAGGTAACTCAGGATCAGTAATGTAATGTATGTACACAGTGACTGCACCAGCAGAATAATGAGTGCAGCTCTGGAGTATAATACAGGAGGTAACTCAGGATCAGTATATGTAATGTATGTACAAATGACTCCACCAGCAGAATAAGAGTGCAGCTCTGGAGTATAATACAGGAGGTAACTCAGGATCATTATGTAATGTATGTACATAATGACTGCACCAGCAGAATAGGAGTGCAGCTCTGGAGTATAGTACAGGAGGTAACTCAGGATCAGTAATGTAATGTATGTACACAGTGACTGCACCAGCAGAATAGTGAGTGTTGCTCTGGAGTATAATACAGGAGGTAACTCAGGATCAGTAATGTAATGTATGTACACAGTGACTGCACCAGCAGAATAGTGAGTGCAGCTCTGGAGTATAATACAGGAGGTAACTCAGGATCAGTAATGTATTGTATGTACACAGTGACTGCGCCAGCAGAATAGTGAGTGCAGCTCTGGAGTATAATACAGGATGTAAACTCCGTTTACATCAAAATATATGTACACAATTATTCAACTAGTTTATTTTTCTATGTGGAGCATGGAATATGCCTTAGTATTTGGGGTCATGCTTCTTCTTATAGTATATAAATGTAGCATTGACCTCATCTGACCCTGTAGTGGGGCAGTGACCCCTCCGCTTATGATTATATTGGTGATGGTGGAGAGCAGAGTTTGTAACTGGATGATATTACAGTAAGATGTGAACTGTAATGAATAAAGGCCAGACAGAGGTCACCGTCAGTGGGCGGGAGGCCCCAGCAGCACAGAGCACTTCAGGAGAAGACCATGTGGATTTTGCAGAGGTCGGTGAATTTTCCATGTGATCACATTAGTGAGGTCAGGTCACTGTGTTCAGGTTATGACATTTCGTAGTCAGGGCTGCATTTCCTTACGTCTGGTATACAGAAATACAAGGCTGCTGCCTGATTCCTTTGGCTGTGATTATTACGGTGCCGGTGCCGCTCTGCACATTGCAGCAATTTATTTGATTAAGTCTCGGGTAAGCGTGCAACAAATCCAATTGTCAGCATCAGTATTTCAGCGCAAAGCCGCATTTTATTAGGTGACAGAAATTAGACACCTCTGTAATCTCTTTAATCATGGAAGCCTCATACCCGGTGTCATTCAATGGCTGAGCGGAGCATGGAGCTAATGAATCCCGACAGCGCCGGCCGCCCCTTCCAGGGATGTTTTTAATATTTTTACTTGCTTTACGAACCAGCAAAGCGAGGGTTTTTTTTTTTTAACTTTCGTCAGGGAGCGTCCAGTTGCCTGCGGTTTTCATTCAGCTGATCCAAATCTGGGATGATGATGAATGGAATTCAATTACTGCCGTTATCGAAGGCACCTGACTCTTATTTCCTCGCTCCTACACTCATCTCCGTCTTAAAGGGAAAATACACCTTGTCCAGAAATAGCTGCTATTAAAGGGAACCTGTCACCTAATCTATGGCCCCTAAACTATCACTACCTGCCCCCACAGACCCTAACTAGCTCCCTAACCATCCCTGCCTGTCCTAATAGGGCTTTATAGAAGGTGAATAAACCACTTTATAAACTTACAGTTTCTGTGACAGTGGGGCGTTCCTGTGGGCTCTTGTCCGAAGGGCGGGTTCCCCAGAGCCGCGCTCCCCCCGCCTCGCTCCCTTCCTAACGCCCTAATGGGCGGCATTATCGATTTGAAGAGCGGGGAGCCCATTGGAATCATCCCGCCCCGCTCTTCATGACGCGCGGCCCGGAAATGACGATGAGAGCGCGTCATTTCCGTGCCGCGCATGCCCAGTGCAGCGGGTGAAGCCGATGCGAGTGCCGGCGTCGCTAGGCAACGATCGGCGTCTTCGGAAGGTGAGTATCGGCGGCCCCCTCACCCTCCCAAAACTGCACATATATATGTGTGTGTAATCCACATGTACATATGGATTACACACACACATATGTACATTCACTTTTATTAGGCACATTTCATATGTGCATCTATATATATATATATATATATATATATATATATATATGCACATATATATAGTTAGATTGTGTGTGTGTATACGTGTGTGTGTGTGTGTGTGTGCGTGCATGTGTGTGTATACATACTTGTCTGTGTGTGCATGTGTGTGTATACTTACGTGTGTGTGTGTGCATGTGTGTGTATACGTGTGTGTGTGTGTGTCTGCGTGCATGTGTGTGTATACATACACGTGTGTGTGTGTGTGCATGTGTGTGTATACATACACGTGTGTGTGCGTGCGTGTATACATACTTGTCTGTGTGTGCATGTGTGTATACTTACGTGTGTGTGTGCATGTGTTTGTATACATACACGTGTGTGTGTGTGCATGTGTGTGTATACGTGTGTGTGTGTGTGTGCGTGCATGTGTGTGTATACATACTTTGTGTGTGTGCATGTGTTTGTATACATACTTGTGTGTGTGTGTGCGTGCATGTGTGTGTATACATACGTGTGTGTGTGTGTGCGTGCATGTGTGTGTATACATACGTGTGTGTGTGTGTGTGTGTGCGTGCATGTGTGTATACATACGTGTGTGTGTGTGCATGTGTTTGTATACATACACGTGTGTGTGTGCGTGCATGTGTGTGTATACATACTTGTGTGTGTGTGTGCATGTGTGTGTATACGTGTGTGTGTGTGTGTGTGCGTGCATGTGTGTGTATACATACACGTGTGTGTGCATGTGTGTGTATACATACGTGTGTGTGTGTGTGTGTGTGCGTGCATGTGTGTGTGTGTGTGTGTGCGTGCATGTGTGTGTATACATACGTGTGTGTGTGTGTGTGCGTGCAAGTGTGTGTATACATACGTGTGTGTGTGCATGTGTGTGTGTATACATACACGTGTGTGTGTGTGTGTGTGCATGTGTATATATATTTTGTAGAGATAGAGAGACTGAGGGTGAGAGGGTCTGTGAGTTTTGTGTAACGCTGGGACCTGGGTGACGCAGTAAACTTCACCTGAGGTCAGAGTTAATCCTCGTCACTCTATCTGACCTCAGGTGATCTACACTGATGTCACCCTGTTCACATCGGTAACAGAAAACTCACTCTATGTGGGTCACGCTGTGAAGTGGGAAGTTTCACATGAGGTCAGAGAAACACATTGCTTTATCCGACCTCAGGTGACACAGACCATGAATGCTTCACTGCACGAGCCTTCAAATATAATTGTTAGTGAATCTTCACTAACGGACGGACCTCTACCAGGATCCTGGATGGGTATGTGGGAGTAATAAAGATGGAGTCAAAATACGTGTTTGTGTTTTTTGTTGTAATAAAAAAATTTTTCTCGGTGTTGTGTCTTCTTTAATACTAAATAGAGATTCATAATGGCCGTGTCTAACATTGGCGCGACATTATAAATCTCGGGCTTAGTGCCAGCTGCTAAAAGAAAGGTGGCATTAACCCCTTATTACCCAGTCTGCCACCGCCACAGGGCAGCTGGAAGAGCTGGGTACAGCTCCAGAATATTGCGCTTCTATAAATGCGCAATTTTCTGGGGCGGCTGCGAGCTGCAATTCTCAGCGGGGGTGGCCCAGAACGCTTGGGCCTCCCTACGCTGGGGATTCCAGCCCTCAGCTGCCTAGTTGTACCTGGCTGGCAAAGAAAAATGCGGCGAAGCCCCACGCCGTTTTTTTTCTTGTCAGCCAGGTACACCTAGGTAGTTGGGGGTGGATGGCAGCTCCTAGCTGCCTAGTTGTACTGGCTGGCAAAGAAAAATGTGGCGAAGCCCCACGCCGTTTTTTTTCTTGCCAGCCAGGTAGACCTAGACAGCAGTGGACTGCCATCCACCCCCTACTACCTAGGTGTACCTGGCTTGCATGAAAAAATGGCATCTGTCTTCACCACATTTTTCTTTGCCAGCCAGGTACAACTAGTCAGCTGGGGGTGGATGGCAGCTCACAGCTGCCTAGTTGTACCTGGCTGGCAAATAAAAATGCGGCGAAGCCCCACGCCGTTTTTTTTTCTTGTCAGCCAGGTACACCTAGGTAGTTGGGGGTGAATGGCAGCTACCAGCAACCTAGTTGTACCTGGCTAGTAAAGGAAAATACAGCAAAGCCACATGCCATTTTTTTCTTGCCAGCCACATACAACTAGTCAGCTGGGAGCTGCCATCCACCCCAAACTACCTAGGTGTACCTGGCTGGCAAGAAAAAAAACGGCATGGGGCTTCGCCGCATTTTTCTTTGCCAGCCAGGTACAACTAGGCAGCTGTGAGCTGCCATCCACCCCCAGCTGACTAGTTGTACCTGGCTGGCAAAGAAAAATGTGGTGAAGACAGATGCCATTTTTTCATGCAAGCCAGGTACACCTAGGTAGTAGGGGGTGGATGGCAGTCCACTGCTGTCTAGGTCTACCTGGCTGGCAAGAAAAAAAACGGCGTGGGGCTTCGCCACATTTTTCTTTGCCAGCCAGGTACAACTAGGCAGCTAGGAGCTGCCATCCACCCCAACTACCTAGGTGTACCTGGCTGACAAGAAAAAAAACGGCGTGGGGCTTCGCCGCATTTTTCTTTGCCAGCCAGGTACAACTAGGCAGCTGAGGGCTGGAATCCCCAGCGTAGGGAGGCCCAAGCGTTCTGGGCCACCCCCGCTGAGAATTGCAGCTCGCAGCCGCCCCAGAAAATTGCGCATTTATAGAAGCGCAATATTCTGGAGCTGTACCCAGCTCTTCCAGCTGCCCTGTGGCGGTGGCAGACTGGGTAATAAGGGGTTAATGCCACCTTTCTTTTAGCAGCTGGCACTAAGCCCGAGATTTATAATGTCGCGCCAATGTTAGACACGGCCATTATGAATCTCTATTTAGTATTAAAGAAGACACAACACCGAGAAAAATTTTTTTATTACAACAAAAAACACAAACACGTATTTTGACTCCATCTTTATTACTCCCACATACCCATCCAGGATCCTGGTAGAGGTCCGTCCGTTAGTGAAGATTCACTAACAATTATATTTGAAGGCTCGTGCAGTGAAGCATTCATGGTCTGTGTCACCTGAGGTCGGATAAAGCAATGTGTTTCTCTGACCTCATGTGAAACTTCCCACTTCACAGCGTGACCCACATAGAGTGAGTTTTCTGTTACCGATGTGAACAGGGTGACATCAGTGTAGATCACCTGAGGTCAGATAGAGTGACGAGGATTAACTCTGACCTCAGGTGAAGTTTACTGCGTCACCCAGGTCCCAGCGTTACACAAAACTCACAGACCTCTCACCCTCAGTCTCTCTATCTCTACAAAATATATATACACATGCACACACACACACACACACGTGTATGTATACACACACACATGCACACACACACGTATGTATACACACACTTGCACGCACACACACACACACACGTATGTATACACACACATGCACGCACACACACACACACACATGCACGCACACACACACACACACGTATGTATACACACACATGCACACACAGACAAGTATGTATACACGCACGCACACACACGTGTATGTATACACACACATGCACACACACACACACACACACGTGTATGTATACACACACATGCACGCACACACACACACACACACACGTATACACACACATGCACACACACACACAAGTATGTATACACACACATGCACGCACACACACACGTGTATGTATACAAACACATGCACACACACACACGTATGTATACACACATGCACGCACACACACACACACGTATGTATACACACACATGCACGCACACACACACACACGTATGTATACACACACATGCACGCACACACACACACAAGTATGTATACAAACACATGCACACACACAAAGTATGTATACACACACATGCACGCACACACACACACACACGTATACACACACATGCACACACACACACGTGTATGTATACAAACACATGCACACACACACGTAAGTATACACACATGCACACACAGACAAGTATGTATACACGCACGCACACACACGTGTATGTATACACACACATGCACACACACACACACGTGTATGTATACACACACATGCACGCACACACACACACACACAGTATACACACACATGCACACACACACACGTAAGTATACACACACATGCACACACAGACAAGTATGTATACACACACATGCACGCACACACACACACACGTATACACACACACAATCTAACTATATATATGTGCATATATATATATATATATATATATATATAGATGCACATATGAAATGTGCCTAATAAAAGTGAATGTACATATGTGTGTGTCTAATCCATATGTACATGTGGATTACACACACATATATATGTGCAGTTTTGGGAGGGTGAGGGGGCCGCCGATACTCACCTTCCGAAGACGCCGATCGTTGCCTAGCGACGCCGGCACTCGCATCGGCTTCACCCGCTGCACTGGGCATGCGCGGCACGGAAATGACGCGCTCTCATCGTCATTTCCGGGCCGCGCGTCATGAAGAGCGGGGCGGGATGATTCCAATGGGCTCCCCGCTCTTCAAATCGATAATGCCGCCCATTAGGGCGTTAGGAAGGGAGCGAGGCGGGGGGAGCGCGGCTCTGGGGAACCCGCCCTTCGGACAAGAGCCCACAGGAACGCCCCACTGTCACAGAAACTGTAAGTTTATAAAGTGGTTTATTCACCTTCTATAAAGCCCTATTAGGACAGGCAGGGATGGTTAGGGAGCTAGTTAGGGTCTGTGGGGGCAGGTAGTGATAGTTTAGGGGCCATAGATTAGGTGACAGGTTCCCTTTAAGTATCATCATCGGAACACTATATATTAAGATTAGAGTTAACTAAAATATTCCAAATATTACACTTGCTATTGGGACATGTGAGATGTGTGCGCTATGCGTGGCCACCCAGTGGTTGTGATGTGAGCTGCAGCTGGTCATTCACCGACAATGCCCTGGATATGAATTAAAATTGAGACCTTATTTAGAAAAGCGTAGTGTGAATAGATCAGGATTGTTTCATAATTACAATAGATGAAAAAGCTGTAATCTCACATCGCGGCCTCTTTACACTCACAATCCACCCGATCTGCACATTACACTTACGGCTTGAGGAGTTATTCTCATGGTAATAAATAGCTAAAATTGCAAACTGCTTATATAATATCAACTGTGCAATCTTTAAAAATACTCTACGGTTTTACGAATGGAGAAATTATTTATTCTATAGTTTATAGCAGGGGTCTCAAACACGCGGCCCGAGGGCCGCATGCGGCCCCTGGGGCTTCACTATGCGGCCCGCGGCACCTTGGACAACTTAATGATGCTTCGCCCCAGTGCAGTGGGCCGCTGCAGTCCCTGCTATGTGAGGACTTCACTACAAAAGGGGATCAGAATGGGGGACATCACTGCAAAAGGGAACCGGGAAGAGGGACATCACTACTAAGGGGGATCGGTATGCAGGATATCACTAGAAAAGGGGTTTGGGATGGGGTCATCACTAGAAAAAGGGATCAGGATGGGGGACATCACTAGAAAAAGGGATCAGGATGGGGGATATCAGTAGAAAAGGACATTACTACAGAATGGGGACATTACTACAAGAAGAGGATCAGGATTTGTACTTTACTACATTGAGCTAAAAATCCTGGTATTACTAAAAATATCACTTAGTACTACAAGGAATGCGGCCCCCCGCTATAAATATTTTTCTATGTGCGGCCCACCAACCCAGCCGAGTTTGAGACCCCTGGTTTATAGCCTGTTGGCTTGGTTACTGTCAGTAGTGGCCAAACTCCTAAGCAAAGGTTGCAGCGCTTACAAGCTCTTTTCTATAGAGCTTGCAAGCGCTCAGTTACCGATAAAAGAAGTTTAGTGGAGGGGAGCGCAACCTCCTCCTGAACAACAGATTTCTCTGAATTAACACGGTACAATACAAAATTATGTTGTGTTTTAGCCTGAAAAATCTATGTAAATACTTCTATACTCAAAAATGACAAAAGTATTGTAGGAGTGATGGCTTTATTGGCTGACTAGAAAAATGATATCCGCCGCTTTCAGAGCCCAGTGGCTCCTTCCTTAGGCCGGTTTACAATTACAAAAGCTCAACATTTGAGAGGTTATCAAGCTGATAAGGATAGTTACGGAGTTATAACTCCCTGCATGGACTCTTTACACCGCATCCCGCCAACTCCAGATCACTAACATCACTCCCGCCACATCTCCATCTGTAACAAAAACCTTCACGTGATTTCCTTGGCCTGTCTTTAGGAGACATCTCCCCATCATTCCCAGCACTAATGTCCTGTTCTGACATCTCTTAAATGTTGAGCTTTTGTCTAGGTAATTCAATTGTAATTATGGCTGACGTCGGAGCCTTTGTGCTTGGAAAGCTGCAAATATCATTTTTCTGGTTAGCCAAAAAAGGTATCACTCCTACAATACGGTTGTAATTTTTTGGAAGAGGAAACTGTGGATTAAGTTTTGGTAAATCCCCATGGAGTTCTGCCATAGCCGATGCTATGAATTGATCATATCTATGCGTTACATTAGAATATTAACTTCATAATAAGGTTTAACAAACAGAGAATAAGAAAAATGTTTCTATCCCTTTAAGCCCAGTTCTTTATAGAAAACCGCCTCTCAGTGTAATCTCTGGCCACAGCAGGACTCTCCTGAAATCTCTTTTTCCGCAGTGATTTTTATCTCTCCCCTCCGCCATTGTGTTCATTCTCTTTAGCGCTCTTTTATTGGAGCGGGAGATCTGCAGGAGGACCGGAGACCGGCGCCGCTCCAAGCTCTCGCTGGGCTTCACAGGCAATGGATGTCATTGTTTCTGCAAGGAGGAGCAGCCCGCCTGTTCACCTTCATTATATCTGTGTTTACACGTTCCCCAGAAGGCATTATCCCTCCCAGACACTGAGATTTTGGCAGATCCTATGTTGTTATTCAATTTCAAAGCCGTAATATTAAAGTCATTCTCTTCTGTCGGTGCGGAGCTGCGCCAAGTAATGTGGGAACTGGTCTTGGACATCGGGATGTGAATCTCTTGTCTGCCGGGCACATTACCAGACGCTTACTAAAAAGCTTTGTGTCAGTAAAATCAAATAAAGTTTCTACTTTGATTTACTCTTTCTGGGAAAGCTTGGTGGCATCCAATATGGTGGGGACTATGGACTCTTGTGGGTTGTTGTACCCATCATTCCTAAACTGTTGAACAGAAAAGTATTAGGGCATGCACTAAAGTTGCCATGTTGGTCATCATTCAGCTCTTCTATAAGCCGATCAAGCTCATGAAGTGTCCACTGTGTTGTGTTTGAGTCCAGGGGAGAGGGATCACTTGTCCAACACGTCTCCGAAGTGTCTTATAGGTCCAATGCCACACAATGCCCCTGACTGGTCATATCAAAGAATTGGAGATAATGGAAGTAATGTGCACTGCCGATAGTTAAAAGAAGCTAAACTTATCACAATAAAGGACATGCGGTTTATTGGAAGTTAATGCGTTTCGAAACCTACTGGTCGTCACCGTGCAGAAACCTTTGAGGGTGTCTGTCATCAGGGGGCGCTATTGCATCCCATTTTCAGTGTCCCACATTAAAATTGTGCGCCATTTTCAGCTTAAATTACCCCACATGGTCAGCCCATACTGTCGAGGGTGCAGCACATGGATGTTGCTGGTGTTCTGGGATATTACGTTCCATAACCAATGGCTAGATAAAATGTAGCTACACATCCTAAATTCCCACATTTTTGACTTGGTAGTTCTCGTTGCAGTGTCAGAACATAGGGAATTTTTTTTTCTTTTTAAGATTTGAAAGAAATAAAATTTGGAAGAGACCTCATATGTTGGCAAGATGTTTGCTCTCATCTTTCCTCAGTCTGGCACGTCGTTAAACATACTGGGAAAGCAAAGGCTTTGATTCTCACTGAATGTAAGATCTGCTCAGATGTCAAAACATAGGATACAATCCAGGTGGTAAGAGGCCCATGTGGTAAAAATGCAATGTAGGAAGCAATTTCTGTGTCACTGTAAAGCTTACAACTAGCATGGCCCAATCACTATACTTATACCTACCAGACAGTTCCTTGGGAGTGGGGTTTCCTAAACCTGCAATGAGCTGATGAGTTGAGTGGCATCAAACAATTCCATGGTCATTCTTTGCCCCACACCCCAGGTCATTCTCCGCCCATCCCTTGGTTATTCTTCTCACCTAGGTCATTCTTCGACCCCTACATAATTTTTCACCCCAGCCCCATAGGTCATCCTACTTCCATGTTATTGTCTGCTCCACCCCAGGTCAATCAGACCAGATCATTGTCTGCACCTCACTAGGTAATTTGTCTGTCCCCTAAATCATTTTCTCTAGATCGTTCTCCGCCCCTCCCTAGCTTGCTCTCCGCCCCTCCCTAGCTTGCTCTCCGCCCTTCCTAGCTTGTTCTCCGCCCCTCTCTAGCTTGTTCTCCGCGCTCTCCCTAGCTTGCTCTCCGCCCCTCCCTAGCTTGTTCTCTGCCCCTCCCCACTTCTTTTTCCGACCCTCCCTAGCTTGTTCTCCGCCCCTCCCAGCTTGTTCTCCGCCCCTCCCAGCTTGTTCTCTTCCCAGGTCATTCTCCGCCCCTCCCTAGCTTGCTCTCCGCCCCTCCCTAGCTTGTTCCCGCCCCTCCCTACTTCTTTTTCCGCCCCTCCCTAGCTTGCTCTCCGCCCCTCCCTAGCTTGTTCTCCGCGCCCTCCCTACTTCTTTTTCCGCCCCTCCCTAGCTTGCTCTCCGCCCCTCCCTAGCTTGTTCTCCGCCCCTCCCTAGCTTGTTCTCTGCCCCAGGTCATTCTCCGCCCCTATGTCCTGCACAAAGCACAGTGAATCACTTTGGGAGTGTACCTTTAATAACCTACAATAATGCAGTGGCTTCTTATTTTCTGGCTTCACGTTTTTTTCCTGTAATACATTTTGTTGTCCGCCACGTCACGCTGTCAGACCCTTGCTCGTGTAACATCGCATCTGCCGCATCGAGACATGAAGACTTCAGTTTAATTCATGTTTTATTGCTTTGCAAATTTGGGATTAGAAATCAGACATCTAGAGTTGCTGCAAAATGTCAGTGAGCAGATGGCTGCACTCTACAGAGGGAACTTCAGAGCAGCATTTTAAGTGATTGTCATGTCTTCCATGGCTGAAGAATCATCGGACAGATATAAAGGAGAGAGGTCTGTCGCTTTGTTTTCAGAATGGTACAATACTCTCATTAGTTTGTGAAATGTTCTGTCTTTTGTGCGCAGCAGAAAGCGTGCGCTGATCGTGTCCGAGGGTGCAGAGCCCCTACAGCAACATAATACTGAGATGTAGGCACTTGGACGCCATATGGTGCAACTGTACAATTTATTGTACACAATGTTCAGTCAGTACACTGTGCTGTATGATTTGTTTTTTTGTGTTTGCTGACTGTAGAGGAAGAAAATAAGATATCCTGATGTATGTCAGACTAGTGGGACTGAAATGTTTCTTATTAGACCTCTTCTCAGGTTCTCTTCCTGCTGGTCGAGTCGCGAGCAGCATGACTCAGACACTTCTACTGCAGACGTATGTTTTTATTCCTGAAGTGCTGCAGCTTTCCAGAGAAAACCTGAATCAGATCTAAAGTTCCTGACGACTGATTTTTTTTTTCCTTGTACAAAGTGTTTTCAACAGTTTGATAAGTTGGAAACTATTTCCTTAACTCGATGCTGCTCAAGAATTGTAAAACGTAGGCATTTTTCACTTCAGTTTCGTCCAGCTCTGCCAAAACTGTCAGGAAAGAGGTGTGATGCCACAGCTCATCTAGTTCATGTTGCTGAGAACTACTATGGTCTTGATCATTTGGGACCTTCGTCTTGACTAGACCAAAAGGCAGGTACTCGGCGGAGTTTCCCTGCCCTGATCCCCTAGACCAGTGATGGCGAACCTGTGGCGCGCGTGCCAGAGCGAGCATGCAGAGCCCTCCCTGCTGGCATACGGCATCGCCTTTGTACTCCACTTTGAACTGCCGTCGCTGTCGCGTCGGCAGTTCTAAGCTGCGTCTTATCGGGGTAAGGAGACATTTCTCCTCACCCTGGCCGACACCGTCGCACATGGCCAGCATCAGCACCCGGGCCCGAACTGCTTGGAGAGGGCCCACTGGGCCACTCATCAGGCTAGGGTCACAACGTAATTGTGACCCTAGCCTTAAAAGTATTTTCCGCTGCAGCGCAGAGCTTTAATGCTATGCGCTGCCAGACAACGAGCCCTTAGAAAAAGCGGGTTTCTATGGGCTCCAGCGCATATTGTTTAACGCTATGCGCTGCAGCTGAAAATACTTGCGCCTGGCTAGGGTCACAACGCAAGTGTGACCCTAGCCCTCAGGGGCCCCTGAGCACTGCCCCCACAGCTCACCCTCGGGGGGCCCCTTAGCAGTGCCCCCACAGCCAGAGCAGTATCCAGGGGATGGGAGGGGGGGCATCTGCCCCAGGCGCAGCAGGCAGGGAGGGTGCACTCAGCCTCCTCCTACAGCGCCCGAGGTCTCACTCCGCCGCCCGTATGTTGCCCCTCCTGCAGTGATAGCCAGATTTCTTCTCCACTGCAGAGCCGCACACTCTGTGCTGACAGGACCTGTGATGATGTCAATGGAGGGGTGGAGTCAGGGATCACATGATCAGCTCCTCAGTGTATGCATGACTCTGCCGTGCTGGCCATCATGATACCGCATGAGGTGAAGTTTGAGTGGGGTCAGGATGGATTTACAGTGTGGATGTAGCAGTGCCGAGTGGGTACTAGGTGTATGGAGTGGATCCTCTTGTGTATGAGGTGTATGGAGCAGATCTGAGTGTGTATAGAGCGGAGCTGAGAGTGTACGAGGTGTATGGAGCGGAGCTGAGAGTGTACGAAGGTGTATGGAGCGGAGCTGAGAGGGTACGAAGGTGTATGGAGCGGAGCTGAGAGTGTACGAAGGTGTATGGAGCGGAGCTGAGAGTGTACGAAGGTGTATGGAGCGGAGCTGAGAGTGTACGAAGGTGTATGGAGCGGAGCTGAGAGTGTACGAAGGTGTATGGAGCGGAGCTGAGAGTGTACGAAGGTGTATGGAGCGGAGCTGAGAGTGTACGAAGGTGTATGGAGCGGAGCTGAGAGTGTACGAAGGTGTATGGAGCGGAGCTGAGAGTGTACGAGGATGTATGGAGTGGAGCTGAGAGTGTACGAGGTGTGCGGAGCCGAGTGTGTAGGGGGTGTGCGGAGCAGAGCTGCGTTGGTACGAGGTGTACAGGGCAGAGCCACGTGTACTGAGCGGAGCTGCGTGTGTAGGAGGTGTACGAAGCAGAGCCGCGTTGGTACGAGGTGTATGGAGCAGAGCCGCGTTGGTACGAGGTGTACAGAGCAGAGCCACATGGGTACGAGGTGTACAGAGCAGAGCCACATGTGTACGAGGTGTACGGAGCTTAGCCGCATTGGTACGAGGTGTACAGAGCAGAGCCACATGGGTACGAGGTGTACAGAGCAGAGCCACATGTGTACGAGGTGTATGGAGCGGAGCCGATTTGGTACAAGGTGTACGGAGCAGAGCCGCGTTGGTACGAGGTGTATGGTGCGGAGCTGCGTATGTAGGAGGTGTACGGAGCAGAGCCGCGTTGGTACGAGGTGTACAGAGTAGAGATACGTGTGTACGAGGTGTACGGAGCGGAGCCACGTGTGTATGAAGTGTCCGGAGTGGAGCTGTATCTATGAGGTGTAAGGAGCGGAGCCGTGTGCATACGAGGTATGTGTACCAGTGGTAGACCCCCGTGGATTCCGCTCCCACTCCTATAGTCCCAGGCGCCTTTGCCAGCAGCATTCTTCTCCAGAGTCTCTTCTGCCGCTGTCTGCATTCTGCAACTCAGCTTGGCGTGGTTGTCATCACTGAGCCCCACTGTGCTGATATGTGCAGAGTGGCTGAGCAAATGTTGAGGAAACCGGAGCAGTGAGAAGAGAGGTGAGGAGAGAGAGATATCCGGATGGCCAGACACTCTGCTTGGCTGTGGTGCCACCCATATGGCAGTGCGGCTCCATAGAGCTGCTTGCATTATTTGTGCGCTTCAGGATGCTTGCGTATATACCAAGCATCCTCAGACGCACAAAAATGCAATATGTTGCATGTGCAGGGTATTTTTAAAAAACGCAAGGGAACGCAAACGCACCTTAGCCAGCTCCTAACAACGTGTAATATATTAACTGTCAGTCACTGCTCCTGTAAGTGTAAAAATCGCATATGGATGATTGGTCACTTGGTCACATGACGTCTACTCAGTCCGCAGGGGGCAAACTGAACTCTTGCCCCGGGTGCTAGAAAACCTAGATACAGCTGCTGATCTCAGACTCAGCCTGTCATGTAGTGAGATCTGCAGCCACTCTATTTCCTGTATCTCTGCTCACACTACATGACAGGCTGAGAGATCAGTGGCTGCAGCTAAGGTTAGGAGGGAGGAGGGGGAGGCCGCACTCAGGGGCCCCCGAGGATGAGGTGTGGGGCAGTACTCAGGTGGCCCTGTCAGGGGCAAATTACACCAGGGGGGAAGATAGGATGCCGGTGGAGACGGTGCAATGGAGAGACAGTGTGCATGTGCACAGGGCGAGATAAGTGCGCAGGGAGGACACAGCGCACAGGAAGGAGACAGGCACAGGCGGAGACAGGTGTAGGGGAGAGAGACAGCGCACAGGGAGGGGAACAAGCACGGGTAAGAGAAAGGCTCAAGGGAGAGACAGAGACAGCGCACAGGGAGAGAGACTGCACAGAGTAGAGACCGCACAAGGGGATACTATAAGAAGGGGGTCAGGATGGGGACATTACTAAAGAAGGGGGCGAGGATGGGAGAGGTCAGATGAGCCCATAACTGCAAGGAGATGGTCAAGATGGAGCCCATAACTACAAGCAGAGGATCAGGATGGGGAATAACTGTAAGGAGGGATCAGGATGTAGCACAAAGCTACAGGGAGAGGAGCAGATGTAGACATAATTACAAGTAGAGGTCAGGATGGAGACATTGCTACAAGGAGAGGGTAAAGATGGAGTACATAGCTATAAGGAGAGGGTCCGGATGGAGCACATAGCTACAAGGAAAGGGTCAGGATGGAGCAACGTAGCTACAAGAGAGGGTCAGGATGGAAACATTACTACAAGGAGAGGGTCAAGATGGAGCACATAACTAGCACTATAACCACTGCTTTAATTTAGGTTAACTTGCTGTAATTTAGTTTAAATTGCCCTATTGGCACTTCTCAGTAAAGAATTAGGTTTTGGATTGCAGTTTGGGCACTCGGTCTCGGCAAGGTTCGCCATCACTGCCCTAGACTGTCAGGTGTTTGCCAGTAGGAAAAGACATGTCTGTCGAGGGGAGAAGCCGCCAGAGTTCTGGCTGGTCATCTGGAGACGAATTATCACCGGTTATCTTTTTAAAGTATGTTTTCTGTGATTCCAGATTTAAACCTACATGGCTGCAATAATAATCAGTGTCTAATTCATGCTGCCGAATGATTCTGGACTGACTTTATCTCTTAAATGCATCCAGAAGGCTCATTAATCATGTTTTCTTACTCTTACAATCCATTCACACAAAAATGTTTTGCTATGGAATCATTCCCAATTGTTTGAACCTTTTTTTGTTTTTCTTCACAGAGGGCAACAGCGAGCAGGAGTATGTATCCTCCGAGATTCAGCTTCTCTACTACCCCAGTATCACATACACCATTATCGGAAGCTCAGTCATCTTCGTTTTAGTGGTGGCATTGCTGGCCCTGGTCCTTCACCATCAGAGGAAACGTACCAACCTCATGAGTCTTCCCGTACATCGTCTGCAACACCCGCTGCTTCTCTCCAGACTGGTGGTCCTGGACCACCCGCACAACTGCAGAGTCACCTACAATGTCAACAGTGGAGTCCATTATGTGTCCAGTGAAAGCTACCAGCCACCGGTCAACATCGAGTCACCTCCGTCATATACTGAGGCGGTGCTGGATGACAAGTGAGTGTCTGATATAGATTTGTATGACTGTATATGACCACATCGTTGTCTCTACCCTGTGGCCTTCAAAGCTCTTTTGATACTGTGTCTTGATAGGCAACAAGTGTTGGTGAGAAAGCCATGGGCTGGAGACTGGTTATATATGAAAGTACATAAAGAATTTGAGTTCCCTTTGTGCCTTGTGTAACATGTCTTCCTCTTACAGCTCTTGTCCACCGTGGTTCTCTCTGCCGCCACCACCGTACTCTTCAGATGTGGAAACTTCCAGCCAGACAGAACTTCCTCCATATCGCTCTAGAACAGGCAGCGCCACGAGCACAGGCTCTACCGGCAACACCCTGGACACCCCCAGCAGCTCTTGGGATTCTGGTAGCCCCTCCGAGGCACCGGAAAGCGTTTCCTCCCCCACTGATTCCCACCTTAACACCGCGCTGGAGGGCTGAAGGCTGTGACACCTACCCAAGAAGCTTCTACAGGACATTGGGGGGAGCGACTAAAAGACACTAAAAGTTTCATGAGTTGGTCTGCGGCATCTTGTTACCAGCAAAGGCTCCTTATATTTTTTATAGAGTGCAGAGGTATATTTTTTTAGATGGTTTCTCTCTCTTCTATTTGTATTGTTTTATTATTGTTGCCGTTGTCTTTCTTCTATATTTATCCTTAAAAAAGCAATAAGGCTGCAGAGTGGATCGTATGATTGGTACAAAAGAGAATGAAAAACCCCAAGGTTTCAAACAGTCTAAGTGCGCCTGTCTCTTTAAAAGCTGTAGAGGAAGCCGTTTTGTTGATGGACCAAATTTTTAAAGGGGTTGTTCAATAGCACAAAATCATGGACAAGAAGGGAGGAAGCAGCCATGTTTTTCTAAGCCTGAACAAGCCCTTTACATTACTCAGTTGGTAAGAAACTAGTCAGACGGGTGAATGCAGACTCTTCTGGGCCTATTTTTTTGCGGAAGCGAGTTGTAAATTATTCATATCTAAGTATAGAGGAAAATGTCAAGAAAACCTTTTCAGTTTAGAAGCAGGAGAGAAAAAAAAAATCAAACCGCCACTTGGTTTTCAGTTTTGTTTTTTTTTTTGTAAATGTCGTGTTAAACTTTATTTCTCCTTCGCATCATTGATGGATACAGGACCATGGGTGCTTGCTTTCCTGCCACTAGGAGGTGACACTAAGTAAAGACAAAAATTAAGTCCTCCTCCCTGCAGTATACACCCATCAAGTAGGAGTAGTTAATCAGTTTTAGCTTAGTGTCACAAGGAAGAACATGTGATCTGTCTCCCAGACCACACATACCCCTTTTTTATTTTTCTCACTTTTATTTTTACCACATTCGGACATCAGGCAACAGGCTCCTCTTAGGGCGCCGCTCTCCTAAATCACGGGGCTCCCCAAAGCAGCACACACAGGGCGACGGCTCCCTTCAGGGCCCCGCTCTGCCACCCCAGCCTGGCCTCTCCTGCTGGTCTTGCAGCTGCCAAACCGTAGGTCAAAACATTCAACCAGGGAGTGGCGCACACGCGGCACCCCTACAAGTCACCCCTAGCCATCTGGGACCTAAACTTGGTTCTGGGTGCCCTGCAAGCACCCCTGTTCGAACCACTGCAAGTATGATCTCTAACCCTCATTTCATGGAAAGTCTCCTTCCTAATCACAATTACAGGATGAGTATCGGAACTGGCCACCCTATCCTTTAGTTTCCCACTCATAGCCTTCCACAAGGATAAGGTGGTTCTCCGTCCGTCGCCCTCCTTTTTGCCAAAGGTAGTTTCCCACTTCCACCTCAATGAGGACATTGTGTTACCCTCCTTTTGCCCAGCATCAGTACACTGGTTTGAAAAGGAACTTCACACCTTGGACCTAGTAAGGGGTCTCAGACGCTACATCTCCCGAACAGCTCCCTTCCGTAAAACTGAAACACTGTTCATCATCCCCAAAGGGTCTTGGAAAGAAATGGTGGCCTCTAAAGCCACCTTAGCAAGGTGAAACCGCTCAGCAATCCAAGAGTCCTACAGCGTCAGAAACAATCCAATCCCAGTAAGGATCAAGGCGCACTCAACTCAAATCAGTGACCGCCTCATGGGCCATTCGGAACCAGACCTCGGCAGCTCAAGTTTGCAAAGCCGCAACTTGGTCCAGCCTGCACACCTTTACCAAACACTACAACATTCACACCCAGGCCTCTGCAGAGCAAGCCTAGGGAGAAAAATTTTGCAAGCGGCAGTCACACACTTGTAAGTGGCTGGCGCACGATGCTCGACCACTACCTAATTCCCACCCAGGGACTGCTTTTGGACGTCTCATGATCCTGTGTCCACCAATGATGCGAAGGAGAAACAGGGATTTTTGTGTACTCACCGTAAAGTCCTTTTCTCCGAGCTCATCATTGGGGGACACAGCACCCGCTCTAATAATCTTCAATAGCTTACACGTAACCTTGGCTCAAGCCTCTTGTACCTTATTACATGAACACATTCTCCTACTGCTTTAGTGCTAAACTGACTAACTACTCCTACTAATGGGTGTATACTGCAGCGAGGAGGACTTAACTTTTGTGTCTACTTAGTGTCACCCCCTAGTGGCAGGAAAGCTTACACCCATTGTCCTGTGTCCTCCAATGATAAGCTCAGAGAAAAGGATTTTATGGTGAGTACACAAAAATCCCTGTACTTTGAGTTGGTCTGATTTTTTTAATTACAATTGTATAAAATAGAAGGTACAATCCTTATGTTGGCTCATGATGCTACATTCTGACACACTTTAATTTCCTTACTTTACCACCAATGGGCTCAGCGAGGGCTTGTTTTATATGTGGTGAACTGTAGCAGCATTCATTGGTACCATCTTAGCATAAATACATTTTTTTGATTGCTTTCTACTCTAGTTTGTTGGTAAGTGAGATGACAAAAAATGCCAGAATTGGTTGTATTTCTTTTTTATTAGTTTTTTCGTGCAGTGGTAGCCATCCATGCAAAATAGAGGATTTGAAATTCCAGCAGATTAGAACCACATGGCCGTGGGGATACCAAAGCTGTGTATATATACACTTAGGGCCACGTCACACGGTTCAATTTACTGAACGATATTGTTAGCTATCACATGCACACGCGATCGCTAACAATATCGTTCACATCGTTGGTGAGCTGTCACACAGGCAGACTCACCAACGATGTGGACCAGCGAGAACGCTGGTAACCATGGTAAACATCGGTTACTAGGCGCCGCACGGCACTTAATAACTCGATGTTTACGATGGATCCGATCTCCCAGCATAGGCTGCGAGGCGCTGGGAGCTCGTTTATCGTTGCTCTGCCGGTGTCATACGCAGTGATGCTGCGTGTTCACCGGCTGACCAACGATAGATTTGTGAACATGTTCACAAATCTGCAATCAAACGATTTTTCAAAGAAAAATCGTTTGATTACACGCAGCAACGCAGAAACAATATCGCTTAAGCGATCAAAAAAACAAGTCGCTTAAACAATCTCATTCAGCAAAGTGATGCGTGTGACATGGCCCATATATCTCTCATTATATATATATTATATATTTTCTGTATATAAAAACAACTTGTTAAATGGAGAAAGGAGGATCATTTTTTCTCTGTATTGCAGTCTATTGTCTAAATGACCAGAGGTGCAGAAATCAGAGAACTGCTTAATATCTAGAGATACCGTTACACCTGGAGACATCGCCGGATATATCGCAGCGACGCGAGCGCACACGTTTTTGGCACCCTGTCAGTGTTGCCGTGCGTGTTTACACGTGGCGATATCTCAGCAACGCTGTGGCGATGTTTCAGGGGACATCACTGTTGGGGTGTTTACAAACCCCAGCAGCGATCCTGTAACATGGGAGCCTATGGCTCCCATCGCCTATAACATCGCCATTCGCGATGTTACACAGGGCGATGCTTACACATCACCTGAGAGTGGTTGCCTGGTTTCACAGCAGCGCCGCTTCACACGGGGATCACGCCCGCGATGTCGCTGCCGATAGGCCACGCCCCTGCGTCGCCTGCAAAACCGCCGGCAATGTCTCCAGGTGTAATGTTTTCTTTAGGTTCGTACTGTCATGATGACCCATCTGCAACCTGCAGTCACATAGCAGGGGAGGGGTCCTGCTACTCTGTCTACCCCATAGATGTTGCAGGAGCTGGTAAGCAAAGCATTCAAGGAGAGCATTATCATGATCCCCACTTGCTCAGACTGTGGCACAGTCAGCACGACTTTGTAAAGACACGGCTGTGTAAGGGTATGTGCCCACAGGACATTTTTTTAAGTAGTCCTGAACGCAGCAAAACCTGTACTGGTTTCAAGGATCCTAGAGTTCTTGCCAGGAGATTTGCTGCGTTCAGGTCCTGCGTTTTTTGCGCATTTATGATGCATTTTTGCCATTCACTGCAGGAAAATGGAACATGTCAATTCTCTCCCATATGCAGCAAAACCGGAGGGATTTGATAGTTCTTGACACTTGCAAAACCAATATGTGTGCATAGCGTTTCTGTGAAACACATTGGTATTGCTGGGAATCCCAACCGCAGGAACAAATTAGCAAAACATTACCATAAAACCAATGGTAAACTGCATGCATAAACAGCAGCAAAAACGTCCTGTGGGCACATACCCTTAGTTAAATAATACCGATTAAATTGATACCTTTGGTGAAGACCTCCAGTCTGTGATTCCCTGCCTTGCGGCCGCCTGTCTGCATTCCGGGCCTGCCGCTGTCTGCGATTCCCTGCGCTCTACGCCTCCTGTCTGCGATTCCTGCGCTCGTGCCTCCTTCGCGATTCCCTGGCGCTTCCGCTGCCCCGTCTGT
Source organism: Allobates femoralis (assembly GCA_033576535.1). Classification (NCBI taxonomy): domain Eukaryota; kingdom Metazoa; phylum Chordata; class Amphibia; order Anura; family Aromobatidae; genus Allobates; species Allobates femoralis. Next base: position 43,666,533 of record JARQOC010000010.1, read on the forward strand.
GATTCCCCCAACCCCTCCGCTGCCGCCTGTCGTGATTCCCAACCCTCGCTGCTCACTGAATGACAGTCAACCTCTGTTTGTAATCTCAGCAGTGACCTGTATCAATTTAATTTGTATTACATCAATGCCATTACAGCCATATTAAATAATCATGCTGATACTGCATTATAGGTGGGTGTTAGATGAATAAAACCATGAGAATACTCTGTGTATGGAGTGGAGCTTAGTCCACTCCATACAATTCCTTCTGCCACTATCATCCTCCTCTATGAAGACTAGTAATGAGTGAGTGCTACCATGCACTGGAGCTTGGTACTCGTACTGAGCAGTTTGACGTGGCTTGACCTGAGTATCGAGTATTGTGGAAGTCAATGGGGAAGTCTAGCATTCTTCCAGAAGTATTCGTGAAAAAATTCAAGGTCATCATTGACTTTTGTTATACTCAAGTACTCGAGCATCCAACTGCTCGTTACGAGTACCAAGCTCCAGAGCATAGTTGGGCTCGCTCATCACTAATGAAGACCTCTCTGATGTCACTTCTTTCATGAGAAACCATTAGATCCTGGTTTCCCTTGTCAGGAAGGGTTTACCAAAAATCACCACTATATAGGTTTTTGTATTTAAAGAGCTCGCCTTACTCTACTAAAGACAGGTGACCTTTATGCCATGCTTCCGTCCCTTTCATTAAATCTCAGATATTGCACACCTTCTCTAGATGTAGCGGGTCTGGACTACTTACGGACAGTGTGGTAGCCGCATACGTTTCCACAAGACCTAGGCTCTCTCCTCCAAAACGTTCCCACCACTTGGGTTCATTTTGGCTCCAGGTACAAAACGTCTTCCTCTCTACAGCTGAGAACGGCACCTTCTAACATGTCACAAATTGTTTTGATCACATCTGCACCAGTAGCGGCTCATTTCTGCTTTTCTGTGAGATCTTTTTGACAACCTGGATGATTTTTATTTTTATTCTTTATCTTTTCTTTTGAAGCTGTAGACAGGCAATTATTTGTATAGAGACTTGAGTAGTCAAAATTATTATACATGCAAAAAACTAGAGCAGCTCCGAGTTTAAAAAGAGAAAAGATACCACTAAGATCTGAGGGGGACACAAACAAATGAATATTAACGTTTCGTAAAATCACGCTGCATGAACAAATACAAATGTGTGCGCCTCAAGGCGGGAGGAACAATGGCAGCCGCACAAGGGAAACCCTCACTTCACCTTCCTGTGACCCTCCCGTAACAACTTCTCTCAGACATCATGAATAATTTATTCTTTCTGCACTAATTGGATTAATGAAACCTGTATCCTAATCATCTCTGAGCACCTGGCAAGAAATGCGTCTGATAAAGATCTTCTTGGAATTGACCAAAAAAATCCAACTGTTTACATCTGAATCCAGTGGAACATCCCGAGTGAGGGCATGTTCCAGCACCGTGGTCCACAGATGGGAGTAATGGGGACTATTCTGGACTGGGTGGTCTTATCTGGGAGCTAGGACCCCTATCAAAGTTACTCATCGACAAGTCTATCAAAAAAATCCTCCGGGGAGATAAAAAGACTTTTGCACTGTCCCTGCCCTCCTACATGATGACGCTGAGCCGTCTTCTACAGTCCTAGGGTATATACCGGTAGACTGCTTATAAATCAATAAAATCATATCTGCTTCTCAGCTCTCACCCCTCCCTTTAGGGACAGAGAAAATCAGTCATGCATAGTGCTAAAGTTTCAGGGGACAGGAACCTACCAAATTGATATGGGGGAAAGGGAGATCATGGCAGCGCTCTGCCTCTGCTCCTAGCCTGATACATGACAGTACCCATTATGCACCATCATATCGTTGTACAGCATAAGATTACAGCATTTATTTATATCTGGTGACATGACAGCTATTTGAAGGATGAACACCCCTGTTTATTGGCAGTGGTGTGATATGTAATGTATAAAGAAGTATAAGGGGGCAGGAATGTAAGATGATCCTGGAGCCCTCAATAGCCTCACCACCGACACCTCCAGCTCTCAGCAACAGCATGAGGCTCAATTTCTATGTCCCCGAAAGGAGCGGTGAGAGTTGAGGAGCAGATATGATTTTATTGATTTATATGTGATCTATAGATCTTTGAACTGTAGTGGACAGCTCAGCTCCGTCATGTAGGAGGGCAGGAACTGAACAATTTTTTTTTATCTCCCCAGAGTTCCCTTTTAATATCTTGTTTGCATATGGTACCTTTTCTAATCCAGTTTCCGCTCGAAAAGAGGCATTGTGTACTTTGACTGTTCTCTATCCCTCTTCTTGGAGGAATGTCCTCCTGATCAAGTAATGGCTCCACTTCCTAAAGACTATGATGAGGTGTCATTTCACTTTCGAACTCTTACGCCGGCTCGCCCATAGTCTCTGGTAACAAGTAGCTCAGGCCAACCTGTGCGAGTGATCTTAGTGCATTCTTGCACTGTTATTTACCAAAATCTGCAAGGACGTCCTAGCTGAGCAATATCTATATTTTTTTTCTTCATTTTTGCTACTATGTTCATATTACTTCTCCTGTTGATGCTACTGGACATGATGGTCTCATCCCATTTCCTACGTGGACTGAAGGCGGCCAGACGGAAACCATCCAAGATGGGGGATGAGAAGGCCCCTGTGTAGCTACAAAGCCAAAGCAACATTTAATTGCGGCTTACATGTGATTGTTGTGCATTAAATATCCTTCCCTGATGAATAATATTTTGTTTTGCTTCATGTTATTTCTTAAACTATAGATGTGACCCATATTTCGTTGAAACAGGAAAATGGTAAAAAAAAGTTGGATCAAAGAGTTCACGTACTAACGAGTCAACCTATATGCCCCGTTACACGGCTCAACATCGCTCAAAAGTGACGTGTGAAACGACATAGTTAGTGCGTTGTTGCGTGTAACCGAACGATACAACTACGATAATTAGTCAAGTTGAAGTTGACCGGTTTATGAACATGTTCAAAAACCTGAGGACTTCAACTCAACCAACCTGCTGCATCGTATTGTGTGACACCGCGATAACGATGTCACGGACGACTTCGCCCATTCACAGCAATGAGCAGGGATCGTTTGCGAACGATCCCTGCTCACAACATCATTGGTGAGTTGTCCACGATATCTAGACGTGTGACATCTCACCAGCGATGTTCACGGGATCTAAAAAATGACCGCGCGTCCACGAGATCGCAGCCAACATCGTAACAACGTCGTGCTGTGTAACAGGGCCTTAATGGAGACTGTGGATATGAACGATTCAACTGGTTGGATTGTACCATGTTGGAACATTAAAAACCAGAGGGGTAATTGGCCCAGAGACTACAACGGTCATCTATCGAGAAATTTTTATGAAATGTATTAATTTGTCTCTCAGATTGCTTTGTATATGCATTTATGATCTGTCTCAAAAATTACCATTTGATCCTTGCTGAAGATGATAGCATTGTCTGATCCTGATCCCTTTACTCATATCTTTCTGTAAGTGTATGTGGGCAATTGGCTTATACAGGGGCCCTCATATTCTATCACATATTCTTTGTGTCAAGCATCGATCATGTTGACCAAGAGATTCATGGACCCGTACTAATTCACTGTGGCCAGAGTTCTGTCCAGGTGTAATGACCATTCTGCTTTCCTTCTAGTCTCAATGGTGAAAGCTTCAGCATTGATCTCTGCAGGACAGATCTGTTGGCTTCAGAGTCAACCACACATCTCCTGTCCTGGCTTTTATTCCATTTCTTACACTATTTTCATCTGACTTCAACATAAGCAATAAATGTTGGGTGATAACAATACAATACAATACTGCTCCTATGTACAAGAATATAACTACTATAATACTGCCCCCTATGTACAAGAATATAACTACTATAATACTGCTCCTATATACAAGAATATAACTACTATAAAACTGCTCCCTATGTACAAGAATATAACTACTATAATACTGCCCCTATGTACAAGAATATAACTACTATAATACTGCTCCTATATACAAGTATATAACTACTATAATACTGCTCCTATGTACAAGAATATAACTACTATAATACTGCCCCTATGTACAAGCATATAACTACTATAATACTGCTCCTATATACAAGTATATAACTACTATAATACTGCTCCTATGTACAAGAATATAACTACTATAATACTGCTCCTATGTACAAGAATATAACTACTATAATACTGCCCCTATGTACAAGAATATAACTACTATAATACTGCTCCTATATACAAGTATATAACTACTATAATACTGCCCCCTATGTACAAGCATATAACTACTATAATACTGCTCCTCTGTACAAGAATATAACTACTACTAGATGGCGGCCCGATTCTAAAGAATCGGGTAGTCTAGAATCCATATATAATTTATTTAGTAAAAGTTAGGAGAGTGCGGTGAAATGAATTGTGTGTATACAGGTGGCTCAGTGGTTAGCCGTGAGTGCGGTGGCTCAGTGGTTAGCAGTGAGTGCGGTGAGATTGGTCAGCACAGCGGCGTGGGCAGAGTGGTTAACACACACACACACACTCCGCTATAGTTAGTACCGACCCCGAGTCTTCCCCGCCGCTTGGATCCTGAGTCGACATGTCGCCGCCCGCGGGCGACTGGATCCAATATGGCGTCCGGGAAGTTTGGCGAGACTTCTTGGACGCTATATTGGATCCAGTAGTTCGGGGGTGGCGACATGTCGACTGAGGATCCAGGCGGCTGATGCAGGGCCGGTGGTGTGTGTGTGTGTGTGTGTGTGTGTATATGTATGTGTGCGGACAAAGTGAGGGAAGTGTGGGAAGTGACTACATACACACATATATACACATACTGTAAATTGCATATGGAGGGGTGAGGAGAGCGGAGGCTGGAGGGGAGGGCAGAGGCTGGAGGGAGGCAGAGGCTGGAGGGGAGGGCAGAGGCTGGAGGGGAGGGCAGAGGCTGGAGGGGAGGCAGGGCAGAGGCTGGAGGGGAGGGCAGAAGGCTGGAGGGGAGGAGGGCAGAGGCTGGAGGGGAGGGGAGGGCAGAGGCTGGAGGGGAGGGCAGAGGCTGGAGGGGAGGGCAGAGGCTGGAGGGGAGGGCAGAGGCTGGAGGGGATTGGCTGGAGGGCAGAGCGGAGGCTGGAGGGCAGAGCGGAGGCTGGAGGGCAGAGCAGAGGCTGGAGGGGAGGGGAGAACGGAGGCTGGAGGGCAGAGGCTGGAGGGGTGGGGAGAGCGGAGGCTGGAGTGGAAAGGCTGGAGGGGAGGGCGGAGGCTGGAGGGGAGGGCGGAGGCTGGAGGGGAGGGCGGAGGCTGGAGGGGAGGGCGGAGGCTGGAGGGGAGGGCGGAGGGGAAAGCGGAGGCTGGAGGGGGAGGGGAGAGGCTGGAGGGGAGGGCGAAGGCTGGAGGGGAGGGGAGAGGCTGGAGGGGAGGGGAGAGGCTGGAGGGGAGGGGAGAGGCTGGAGGGGAGGGCGAAGGCTGGAGGGGAGGGCAGAGGCTGGAGGGGAGGGCAGAGGCTGGAGGGGAGGGCAGAGGCTGGAGGGCAGAGCGGAGGCTGGAGGGCAGAGCGGAGGCTGGAGGGGAGAGCGGAGGCTGGAGGGGAGAGCGGAGGCTGGAGGGGAGAGCGGAGGCTGGAGGGGAGGGCGGAGGCTGGAGCGGAGCGCAGAGGCGGGAGGGCGGAGGCTGGAGGGGAGAGGGGAGGCTGGAGGGGAGGGCGGAGGCTGGAGGGGAGAGGGGAGGTTGGAGGGGAGAGGGGAGGCTGGAGGGGAGGGCGGAGGCTGGAGGGGAGAGGGGAGGTTGGAGGGGAGAGGGGAGGCTGGAGGGGAGAGGGGAGGCTGGAGGGGAGGGCGGAGGCTGGAGGGGAGAGGGGAGGTTGGAGGGGAGAGGGGAGGCTGGAGGGGAGGGCGGAGGCTGGAGGGGAGGGCGGAGGATGGAGGGGAGAGGGGAGGCTGGATGGGAGAGGGGAGGGCGGAGGCTGGAGGGAGAGGCGGAGGCTGGAGGGGAGAGGCTGGAGGGGAGAGCGGAGGCTGGAGGGGAGGGCGGAGGCTGGAGGGGAGGGCGGAGGCTGGAGGGGAGGGCGGAGGCTGGAGGGCGGAGGCTAGAGGGCAGAGCGGAGGCTGGAGGGGAGAGCGGAGGCTGGAGGGGAGAGCGGAGGCTGGAGGGGAGAGCGGAGGCTGGAGGGGAGAGGCTGGAGGGGAGAGGCTGGAGGGGAGAGGCTGGAGGGGAGAGGCGGAGGTTGGAGGGGAGAGCGGAGGCTGAAGGGGAGAGCGGAGGCTGGAGGGGAGAGGGGAGGCTGGAGGGGGGAGGGCAGGGCGGAGGCTGGAGGGCAGGGCGGAGGCTGGAGGGGAGGGCGGAGGCTGGAGGGGAGGGCGGAGGCTGGAGGGCAGAGACTGGAGGGGAGAGGCTGGAGGGCAGAGCGGAGGCTGGAGGGCAGAGCGGAGGCTGGAGGGCAGAGCGGAGGCTGGAGGGCAGAGCAGAGGCTGGAGGGCAGAGCAGAGGCTGGAGGGGAGGGCGGAGGCTGGAGGGGAGGGCGGAGGCTGGAGGGGAGAGGCTGGAGGGCAGAGCAGAGGCTGGAGGGCAGAGCAGAGGCTGGAGGGGAGGGCGGAGGCTGGAGAGGAGAGGCTGGAGGGGAGGGCGGAGGCTGGAGGGGAGGGCGGAGGCTGGAGGGGAGAGGCTGAAGGGGAGGGCGGAGGCTGGAGGGGAGGGTGGAGGCTGGAGGGGAGGGCGGAGGCTGGAGGGGAGGGCGGAGGCTGGAGGGGAGGGCGGAGGCTGGGCAGAGGCTGGAGGGGAGAGCGGAGGCTGGGCAGAGGCTGGAGGGGAGAGCGGAGGCTGGAGGGCAGAAGCGTAGCTGGCGTGCTCCGGGCCCTGGGGCAAGATCAGCACCCAGGACCCCCATGTGAGGACCGGGGGGGGGGGTGCTGTCAGACAGATGTAGGGGGGGGGGGGTGCAGACTCACCGCGGCCGGCGTGCGTGTGCTGTAGGAGGAGAGGAGGGGCGGGCAGAGCTGTCGGACAGGAAGTTCCGTCCTCCCTCCTCTCCGGGCGCGCGGCGGGTGGCTGGTGTCAGCACGGGGCCCCCCAGGGGGTGGGGGCAATGTGGCACGGGGCGCTCGGCCCCCCTGCCCCCCCGCTAGCTACGGTACTGGCTGGAGGGCAGACGGAACTTCCGAGAGCGGAACGTTCCTCCGCCGCTCCCTGTAGCCGGGGGACCCCGCAGTGGTGACGTCAGCAGCATGGTTCCAGAGGCCATCATGGAAATACCCTTCAGGTTTTCTGGAAGTGGCCTTCGGCTTTTATATATTAGATAGATAATGCTGCCCCTATGTACAAGAATATAACTACTATAATACTGCTCCTATGTACAAGAATATAACTACTAGAATACTGCCCCCTATGTACAAGAATATAACTACTATAATACTGCTCCTATATACAAGAATATAACTACTATAATACTACCCCCTATATACAAGAATATAACTACTATAATACTGCTCCTATGTACAAGAATATAACTCTATAATACTGCTCCTATGTACAAGAATATAACTACTTAATACTGCTTCTATGTACAAGAATATAACTACTATAATACTGCTCCTATGTACAAGAATATAACTACTATAATACTGCTCCTATGTACAAGAATATAACTCTATAATACTGCTCCTATATACAAGAATATAACTACTATAATACTGCCACTATGTACAAGAATATAACTACTATAATGCTGCCCCTATGTCCAAGAATATAACTACTATAATACTGACCATCTGTACAAGACTATAACTGCTAGAATACTGCTTCTATCTGCAAGAATATAATTACCATAATACTTAGTGTATATAATACACTAAGAAGTAGTGGTCCAGCTCCTAGAGTTGAAGATGCATAGATTTATTGAATCTTCATCAGGCTCTCCATATACAGCATTGAGTACTAACTATGCTGTATATGGGGAGCCTGATGAAGATTCAATAAATCTATGCATCTTCAACTCTGGGAGCTGGACCACTTCTTCTTGTATTCTTACTATCCTACTGCTCCTCTGTGCAAGAATTTAACTACTTTAGTACTGCTCCTATGTACAAGAATATACCGTATATACTCGTGTATAAGCCGACCCGTGTATAAGCCGACCCCCCTACTTTTGCCCCAAAAATCTGGAAAAACCTATTGACTCGTGTATAAGCCGAGGGTGGACCTCAGCACAGGTATATAGCCCCCAGCAGTGTGGTATACAGGCCACCCCAGTGGTAGTACATAGGAGCCCCAGCAGCCCCAGTGGTAGTACATGGGAGCCCCAGCAGCCCCAGTGGTAGTACATAGGAGCCCCAGCAGCCCCAGTGGTAGTATATAGGAGCCCCAGCAGTATACAGGCAGCCCCAGCAGTATACAGGAAGCCCCAGCAGTATACAGGCAGCCCCAGCAGTATACAGGCAGCCCCAGCAGTATACAGGCAGCCCCAGCAGTATACAGGCAGCCCCAGCAGTATACAGGCAGCCCCAGCAGTATACAGGCAGCCCCAGCAGTATACAGGCAGCCCCAGCAGTATACAGGAAGCCCCAGCAGTATACAGGCAGCCCCAGCAGTATACAGGCAGCCCAGCAGTATACAGGAAGCCCCAGCAGTATACAGGCAGCCCCAGCAGTATACAAGAAGCCCCAGCAGTATACAGGCAGCCCCAGCAGTGTATACAGCCCCAGTGGTAGTATATTGCAGCCCCCGCGGTAGTATACAGCAGCCCCCGTAATCCAGGGCCCCCCCAGCCTCTCTCCGGTCACCTGGAAAGGAAACTATACTTATCAGTGTCCGCTGTCCGCGCCCGCTCGCATCTGCCGACATCGCGCTCCTCCATCTTCATGCGGCGTCTTCCTGTTTCCTGTGCACGTCGCAAGGAATGACGTCATTGCTGCGACGAGCACAGAAACAGGAAGACGCCGCATGAAGATGGAGGATCGCGATGTCGGCAGATGCGAGCGGGCGCGGACAGCGGACACTGATAAGTATAGTTTCCTTTCCAGGTGACCGGAGAGAGGCTGGGGGGGCCCTGGATTACGGGGGCTGCTGTATACCGATGTATACATCGGTATGTACCGATGTATACATCGGTATACAGCACTGACTCGCGTATAAGCCGAGGGGGGTACTTTTCAGCCCAATTTTTGGGCTGAAAAACTCGGCTTATACGCGAGTATATACGGTAACTATTATAATACTGCTCCTATATACAAGAATATAACTACTATAATACTACCCCTATATACAAGAATATAACTACTATAATACTGCCCCTATATACAAGAATATAACTACTATAATACTGCTCCTATATACAAGAATATAACTACTATAATACTGCTCCTATGTACAAGAATATAACTATTATAATACTGCCTGTTTGTATAAGAATTAAACTACTATAATACTGAATAAAAAGCCAAGAAGCCAGTGCTGCCTGTGGTTAGCACGCAGTGCAAAACATGTATATGCGCATATTAATTTCTAACTGTACTTTAAAACTGAGACATTTGGCAAACAATTGATCAATTCTTTGAGCTACCCCACCACGTCAAGGCATTCTTGGATGGGGCAGTCCTACTTTACGTTTTTTATATAAGCTGTGCCATTATGGCCTCCTGAATACATTAAAAGCAAGACCACATTGAATGTACACGTACCTCAAGCATAGCTGAACAACTCCCATGGCACCAGAAGGGCAAGCGCAGATAAAGGCCAACCAGGCCCGGACATGACATCCGTGCAAGCAGTAGGGGTGGGGTGCAACTGCCCGGACACTAAATATGGGTGCTACACCATAGCAGTAGAGGATCTGAGAGCAAAGGAGAAGAAGAACTTCCATATAAGGAGTGCACAACGGTATAATATGCAAAAGTGAATTTTATTATCAAACCGACAAAAACAGGAACCCAATTATTAAAAACAATTAAAATCAATGAGTCTAGGACACTCTTACAGCTTGTAAGTATACATCAGCAAGAGAGGACATAGCCTCAATCTATGTCAAGTAGGGACTATTGACATGACATAATGGGGTACCGTATATAACACAATTAATCAACCCCCACACACAATATCTGAATTATACTTTATAGAGCAATGTTTAGAAATGGGGGTGGGGGGACAGAGAGAAAAAGCAACCTGGGGTGACATAATTCAAAATAACCCCGTGAATGAGTGAGTGATACAGATCACTGTTAGGCTGGTTTCACACTGCAGTTTTTTCCCTGATCAGGTTCGATCAGGTTTGTGTGCCAAAACCAGGAGTGACTCCAAAACTCAGAACAGGTGTCAATCTTTCCATTATAGTTTTTCTCTACAAGTTCTTCTCCTGTTTTTGGCACACAAACCTGATCGAACCTGATCAGGGAAAAAACAGCAGTGTGAAACCAGCCTTAGTATACCGTATATTCAACCACTGGGTGATGAGCCCAATGGCCACACCTGGGTTCTCTTGCTTTCAACATCTGCTTCATTGTATTCACCTTGACAAAGTAGATTTTGTGCATTTTGCAGTCTTGGTACTTTGGGGATGATCAATATTATTGTACCAGTGCTATTCTGATTCTTATATGGACTCCTCACGGATATTGACTTGGAGCTTATTTATATTGCTATAGTCGATATTGATTGTATTTATGAACAGCCTCAAGATCTAGTATACAGAATCCTGGACAAAGTGCCTCAGTGTCCGCGCTGCTGCTCCGAGACCAAAGACACACAGACACAGGAATGTCTGGATCAGCGATAGCCTTTATTTTCCATTGCGCATTCTTTTCGTTCAAGATCTAGTATAACACACTTTATTTACCTAATGTCATGGCTCTATACTAACAGTGATCTGTATCACTTACTCATTCTCTAGGTTATTTTAAATTAAATGTCTCAGTCTTAAAGTACAGTTAGAAATTAATATGTGCATATGCACTTTTGTATTACGTGCTAACCACAGGCAGCACTGGCTTCTTGGCTTTTTTATTTACCATAATACTGCTCATATGTACTAGAATATAACTACTATAATCTATGTTCAAGAATATAACTACTATAATATAATACTGCCCCTATGTACAAGAATATAACTACTATAATACTGCTCATATGTACTAGAATATAACTACTATAATCTATGTTCAAGAATATAACTACTATAATACTGCTCCCTATGTACAAGAATATAACTACTATAATAATACTGCCCCGATGTACAAGACTATAACTACTATAATACTGCCCCTATATACAGGAATATAACTACTATAATACTGCCCCTATATACAAGAATATAACTACTATAATACTGCCCTATGTACAAGAATATAACTACTATAATACTGCTCCTACGTACAAGAATATAACTACTATAATACTGCTCCTATGTACAAGAATATAACTACTATAATACTGCCCTCTATGTACAAGAATATAACTACTATAATACTGCTCCTATGTACAAGAATATCACTGCTATAATACTGCCACTATATACAAGAATATAACTACTATAACACTGCCCCCTATGTACAAGATTATAACTACTATAATACTGCTCATATGTACAAGAATATAACTACTATAATACTGCCCCTATGTACAAGATTATAACTACTATAATACTGCTCCTATGTACAAGAATATAACTACTATAATACTGCCCCTATATACAAGAATATAACTACTATAACACTGCCCCCTATGTACAAGATTATAACTACTATAATACTGCTCCTATGTACAAGAATATAACTACTATAATACTGCCACTATATACAAGAATATAACTACTATAATACTGCTCCTATGTACAAGAATATAACTACTATAATACTGCCCCGATGTACAAGAATATAACTACTATAATACTACTCCTATGTACAAGAATATAACTACTATAATACTGCCCCTATATACAAGAATATAACTACTATAATACTGCTCCTATATACAAGAAGAATAAAACAAGAGTATTTTCCATTATGTATAACTAGCTGGGTGCCCGATGCACATGCATCGGGATTCTAAAAGAGTGAGTCTCTGACTCGCAATGGCCGCTTCGCGGCCAATGGTTCGCGTTGCTAAGGCGACTCGCCATGCCCGCTGCGCGGGCATAGCGAGTCGCCTTAGAACTGCTCGCAATGGCCGCTGCGCGGCCAATGCTTCGGGCGTATCCACATGACCACGCTGACTCGCAGCGTGAGCGGACTCAAAAGGGGCAAAAAACCCATTCGTGATTATATTATATAATAGATATAACTACTCTACATATAAATGTGATACACCTTAGCGTTGTTGATATATAGAGACATGATATAACCCACAACTCGTTTTTGATGTGAATCTGTTTAGTTTCTCGGTGTTTGAGCTGAAATCTGCCTGGGTGTCTGTAACGATGGAGCACATTACTAGCAGATGGGCGAAGCTTCATTTTCCTTGCATGGAGAGCATCTTCTTACGGGCATAAAATGAAATCTTCCACACTCTTCTCATAATTGGTTCCCTTGAAACAGCAAATTGAGTTTCTGAGCAGCAGCCGATCTGCGGCCGCCACATTATGTATATTCCTTGTATTTAAAGTGCGAGTCTCAAGGTAGAAGCCATTCTCTATCTTGGACGCCTCGGCTCAACTTCACTGCTATGAATCGAACATGCAGGGATTAAGACTTCTGGTATGTAAAACAATTAGTAGGAGACATACAGATGTGTATGAAGTCCCTTAGTTCAGAAATCAACAGTACAACTTTAGGGCTTCTTAAAGGGATCATCTGCTCTTGTTATTACAAGGGTCCACTGATGGTAGTAGGATCATTAATCATCTCATCACAGGGGCCCCCAAGGAGCTGATGTATTATGCAGAAACAATTCTGTAAGTGTTCAGTGTCACTGCAGCACCCCCACAGGAGAAACGAAGGATTACACAACACAGTCTGAAATCAGATGACTTTTCCATTTAGAGGAGCAGGGTCCTCCAAGGTGAGAAATGTTTGTTGTAGATGCCATTCACAATGGTCTATAGATGAGGCTCTAAAGGAAGGGGACTATCTATAATACTGTGTTTCCCTGAACATAAGATGAGGTCCTATATTATTTTTGCTCCAAAAGATGAGTTAGGGCTTATTTTAAGGGGATGTCTTATTTTTTAATATTAACAACAATCAACATTTATTCAGTTACAATTAGGGATGGTGGAATACGAACTGTAAAGTTCTGGGTCTGTACTGAACACCTAGTATTTGGGCGCAGATCCTGAACACGGACTTCCCTGGGAAGTCCATACTACTGTTCAGGAACACAGACAATGCCCAAATATAATACCAGCCGGTCTCCTCCAGTTTCTTTACTCTCCAGCAGTTAAAGGACTTTTGGTGACTTCACATGAATGTGATGTCACCAAAGGTCCTTACAAGTAACAGGGGTATGAGCTGGAAGGAGAGGAGCGAAAATAAGGTCTTAACTGAGTATTACTCGAGAAAGGATAGTAGTGGAGGTACTAAACTGATATATGTTAGTTGTGACTTGCACAACCATAAGACACATCAGCTACTGCAAGGAACCCACAAGGTCAGCATGAAATAATGGAGATGGAGGAATGCATTATATCTTCGCGCTGCTGATAATGGAACCAAAGGAGCAGTCAGGATATAGAGAACTGTACCAAAAGATCTCTAATGTCTATGCATTTCATGGGCATCAGCCCACTTTTTCGGGACAGAAATCAGGATTTTCATCCTGAAAAAGTGGGCTGATGCCCATGAAACACATAATAGACAGAGATCTTTTGGTACAATTCTCTGTATCCTGCTGACTGCTCCTTTGGATCCATTATCAGCAGCACAAAGATATAACCCATTCCTCCATCTGCATTGTTTTATGCAAAGGTCCTTTAAACGACACTGTCAGGTTATATTAATAGACTCCATCTAAGCAGGAATCCCTGCTGTGACAGTTTCTGTGTTGTATTTCACCTCTTTTTTGACTGCAGACAAAGAGGAGAATGTGATGTGAAGGATGAATATGTGACATGCATATTCATCTATGGGGAGTGGACAGCAGAGAACTAAGTGCATCATTCACGGTGAGTGACAGATGGAATGATTCTCTTTATTTGAAGTTTACAGAAAATAGGAAGGGCATATAAATAAAATAAATACATCAATAGAAAGAGTTTAGTGTGAGGAATTAGAAAATGATAGCAGTTACATGTAGATTTTTGACCTGACACTTTACCTTCAAGCTGTCTTAACCTCAGACTAGAAAAGCTGGGAGCCCCTAAGAGAGTGGGAGCCTTGAGAAATGCATCAGTCCGTCCCCCTCCGTCTAATGCCAGCCTGTTTCCTTTTTAGTTCCTCTAGCCTCCAGCAGTTAAAGGACCTTTGGTGACCTTATGATCACATGCTCAAGATGTCACCAAAGGCTCTTAAACAATCTTAACCTCAGAATAGAAACAATAAGGGACCCTAAGAGCATTGCCCAGTTTGCCTTCCCCCCTTTAACACTGGCCTTGACTATAGGGCTTATTTTTGGAATAGGGCTTACATTTCATACATACTCCAAAAATCCTATAAAATCATGCTAGGTCTTTCCGGGGAAACCCGATATCTGAATTCTCTAACAAAGAATTTTAGAAAGCGTTCACCATAGCAGACAATACTGTCTTTTTTTTTTTTTTTCTTGCTGTCAATTTAACTTTGGTGTGAATACATATCCATAACTGTCAGCCGTACAAGAGAGAAGACATAGACAAATAGCATTGGAGCCGTCCTTCTCACACAGTAGATATGATCTATCACATAAGATATACGATATTAAATATAGGAGTGAAAACGCCGAATAGGAGATGGAACTGGAGATAAAACAAATATATATTAGATGAGGGAGCGGTAGGACATCGTATAAATATCCGCTCACATCTACTGGAGAGATATGAATGCAAATATCCATCTCTCATATAAATGAGATACTAGGGGATCAGAAAGCAATATACAAAGACAAACACCACCATTACATACCACCGCTATATAACACCACTACAAACCACCCAAAAGTGTCCTTTCTGCCTAGACAGTAATAATGCCACCTCCCGTGCTTCTTTGCAAGGTATGATGCCCTTAACATCTCATTCCATTAATTCCTCCCTGGTATCTCCCTCCCCTTCCTTTGAGTAATGAAATGGCCTTTGAGCACCCAATTCAATTAATGCCAGTGTTGCAGCAAAAAATAATTAGGTTTATTATCCAATTGCGATTCCCTACTGACCACAGCCATTGAGCGTGCCATCATTACAGCGCCAGGGTCAGGACACAACACCTTGCAGGCCGCGGACCTACAGAACAGAGAGCGGTACGGCCCGAAAACACCTTACTCTACCACAGCAGTGGACGGTGATTGAGTTCAAGGTGGCACCCGGAAAACCAAGGTGCCAGGCATGAAGTCCTGCACTTGGACCGTCACTGTAGAGATTTCGGTCACATTTTGTGTATCTGATGTACAGAGGTGTCTCCGGTTACTCCACACATTATACACAGCGCGTATTGCAGGTGAACCTTCTGCTTTGATGCAGTGAGTGATTGTGTGTGTTCGAGGAGGATGTCACTAACTGGCGGCAGCACAACACAATAAGGAGGTTCAGTATAAGCTGCCGGCATATTTACCTCTGCATATTTCAGTGTGGAGAACGGTCGGCCAGATGCTGCACCGAGATCAAAGCACATTTATTTGTACATATTTTAATATGAAATGAAAAGCAAACAATGAACCCCCTCCAGAAGACCAGGGGTGCGGGCACAAACACCAGCTGTTTCATTAGATCCAGTCGGCACCATATACAGTTGAAACCAGAAGTTTCCATACACTATATAAATACACATCTGCACATTTTTCTCCCTATCAGACATGAAATCAGAATAAACCTTTCCTGTTTTAGGTCAATTAGGATTACCATAATTATTAATATTTGCCAAACGCCAGAATAATGAGAGCGAGAGAATGTTTTAAGGCATTTTTATTACTTTCTACAAAGTCACAAATTTACATACATTTCATTAGATTTTGGTGTAATTGTCCTTAAACTGTATGACTTGGGTGAAACGTTTTGGATATCCTTCCACAAGCTTCTCACAATAGTTGGTGGGAATTTGGGCCCATTCCTCCTGACAGAACTGGTGTATCTGAGCCATGTTTGTAGGTCGTTTGCTCGCTGCCTTTTCAGCTTTACCCATAAATTTTCAATAGGATTGACATCAGGGCTTTGTGATGGACACCCCAGAATATTGACTTTATTATCCTTAAGCCACTTTGTAACCAGTTTGGCAGTATGCTTCAGGTCATTGTTCATTTTGAAGACCCATTTCTGTCCAAGCTTTACCTTCCTGGCTGACACTTTCAGATGTTACTTCAGTATTGCCACATAATCTTCTTTCCTCATGATCCATCTATTTTGTGAAGTTCACCAGTTTCTCCTGCAGCAAAACAACCCCAAAATATGATGCTGCCACCCCGGTGTTTCACAGTTGGGATGGTGTTCTTAGGTTTCCAAGAGTCTCCCTTTTTCCTCCAAATGTAACGATGGTTATGGCCGAACAATTCAATTTTAGTTTTGTCAGACCACAGGACATGTCTCTGAAAATGTAGGGCTTTGTTCCTGTGTGCATTTGTAAAAATTAATCTGGCTTTTTTATGTTTCTTTTGGAGTAATGGCTTCTTCTTAGCAGAGTGGCCTTTCAGCTCATGTGGATACAGGACTTGTTTCATGTGGATAATGATACAATCTTACCAGCTTCCGCCATCATCTTCACATGGTCTTTTGCTTTTTTCCTTGGGTTGATATGCACGTCGGACCAAAGCACATTCATCTCAAGGACACAGAGCCCGTCACCTTCCTGAGCGGTATGATGGCTGGACATTGCCATCTTGTTTGTACTTGCGTATAATTGTTTGTACAGCTAAACAAGGAACTGGTATCTTCAGGTATCTGGAAAATGCACCCAAGGATGAACTAGACTCATGCAAGTCCACAATTCTCTTCCTGATATCTTAGCTGATTTCTTTAAACTTTCCCATGATGGTACACAAAGAAGCAGTGTTTCAGGTGTGTCTCTAACTCAGATGTTGCCTATAAACCTATCAGAAGCTTCATCATGACATCATCATATGGGCTGTCCCAAACTGTTTAAAGGTATAGTAATCTTAGAGTATATAAACTTGTGACTTTGCAGAAAGTAATAAAAATGCCTTAAAACATCTCTCTCTCATTATTCTGGCATTTGGAAAATCATGATTATGGTAATCCTAATTGCCCTAAAACAGGAAAGGTTTATTCTGATTTCATTTCAGATAGTGAGAAAGACATGAAATACAAATGCACACACAAACACACTCAAACATACACATTTCTTTATATAATAGCCTTGTCCTGTCAGTCATCAACTTCCGCCGCCAGGGTGTCCACATATTTTCTGATTGGTCAGAGGACAGAACAAGTTCCGGTCGCCATATTTGGGCATCCAAGTGATGAGTGTCAAAATATGGTGGGCGCTCATGCCAGAAGCGACAACTGCCCCCACCCATCATGCGCCCCCCCCCCCACATGCAGCCGACTCACCTTTCTGCCTCTCATTGGCTACAGGACCTTTGGTGATGTCACAGTCATGTGACTGATCACATGACATACATCGCACGGCAGGACCTGTGCACGGGGGGCACACACTGCCCCCACTCTCCCCCTGCTCTGCTCCCACTCTGCCTCTGCTCTTCCCCTCTTTCCCCTGTTCTGTTCGGTCTCCCTCCCTCGCTCTACCCCTGCTATACACATACTTAAACATACACACATATATAAACACACATATATACATACAAACACAGATCTACACATATTTAAACATACATACATCATACATAAATACACAGACACAAACATACAAATACATACATAGACACAAACGCATACATAAAAATTCATAATACACACACCTAAACACATACACATATATACATAAAGACATATAAACATATATATTCATATACACACACACACTTGCCTTTCTGAACAACAAAAACAAATTGTCCCTACTGCCCTGGATTTGATATCTGCACCACTCCATCTAATATATAATTAGCTGCTGTGCAACACATCCATCAAGTGTAAATTAATAAACCAGTACTGTGCCCCCATTAACTACAATTAGACTCTTCCCCCACTTAATAAAACATGCTAATTAGCCGTTGTGCTCCCACCCGCTCCCGGTTCATTACGAGGCTCTCTCCTGGGCATGGCTGCTCGGAGGATGGATGCTGTTGCCCCAGTTCAGTTTCCCCAGGACACGTGGGGTGGGATGATGACATTTCTATCCAACGTAAAGAGATTTGGGTTTTTACTTTGTTTTTTTTTTCCTCTCGCCTTGAAAAGACTGCACCCATGTGTAATGATGTGTGGAACTTCAATGAAGGATGAACTAACTTGTATGAAGAACTGATCCCCATTTTGGTCCCGTCCACGACACCAGAAATGCCAAGAAATCACTTACAGAGGCCGATCACAGTTGGGGCATATAATCAGCCATTTCTGATGTATCAAGCAAGCACAAAAGCCAGAAAGGCACCTGCGAGGAATCTCTAAGGCTGGGGTCACAGTTGGCATGCGTTTTTGTAGTGCCTTTTAAAAACTCATGCGTTTTACCATGCGTTTTTACATGTCCGCATGAGTTTTTTAAGGTGTGTGATGGCTCCCTGCAATTTTGGCTGCGTTTTTAAATCTGCACCAAAAAATAGTGCATGTACTATTTTCTTGTGCGTTTTGAAAATGCATGCGTTTTTATAACATGGGCCCCTATGGAAAACGCATGCGTTTTTTTAACATGGGCTCCTATGGAAAACGCATGCGTTTTTGAATGGCACTAAATGGTACTAATTGTACATGCGTTTTTGCATGCGTTTCCCATAGGGCCCCATATTAAAAAACGCATGGTACAGTCACACATGCGTTTTTGCTATTAGGGCATGCGTTTTTTAACATGGGGGCCTATGGGTGCGTTTTTACATGCGTTTTTGAAAACGCAGGTCTCCAAAAACGCTTGTAAAAAATGCTACTGTGACCCCAGCCTAAGAGGATCACTATTAGTTTTAGTTTAAATTTAAAAATTTAGAAAAGCCCTTTAAGTCCCTTGATGCATCATTTTATACATCCTTCCAACCATTGGTCATGTGGCTGTGTGCATCTGGCTATCTATAGGGATAGGGAAATGAAGTGGATGGATTGTGACAGCTGATAGTTGCTGCAATGTAGAAGCCATTTTGTAACAGTGAGTTATGAGAGTAGATGAAGGAACACATGACTGGTGGCTATGGGATGGGATGGACCCATATTCCTCTTAAACAACTATAACTACAGTAAACCTCAATTCTAATAAAACAAATGTACACAGCTATGGAAAACTCAAGTGCAGGAGTGCATTATGGGTTTCCCCTCCAACAGTCATGGTCCCCTTTGCCCATGACTCCAGGGGACTTGACTGGTGGATAGGGGATGGACCCTCATTCCCCCTAAACAAACATAACCACACTTCAACCCTAATAAATACACAAGACACATGAGTTTGGATGCCCAAATTAAAATATTTCCTCTTAAGTTCTTAAGAGCACAGAGAAGCAATACAGAATTTCATTCCCTAAGCTCCCCCACTTCATAGCACCTCCAGGTCACACCCTGTGCTCCTCTCTCCATGACCCCTTGGATGAGATGGACCATCATTTCCCTTAAACAACAAATGATTTTTCACAGTGTGGTGGATTATTTACTTAGAGGTTCATAATGGCCGGCTCTAACATTGGCCCAACATTATGAACCTCAGGCTTAATGCTAGCTAGCAATACATAGCTGGCAAGAACTCCTTATTAGCCATTCTGCCGACCCTACAGGGCAGCTGGAAGGATTGGATCCAGCTTTAGAAAATGGTGCTTCTATGAATGCACCTTCTTCTGGGTCAGTTGCTGGCTGCAAGTCACAGCATGGGGGGCCCAGACTTCGTGTGTCTCCCCAGGCTGAGGATTTCAGACCCCAGCTGCCTAAGTTTAACTGGCTGGCAACCAAAAAAATACAGTTAAGCCCCATGTCATTTTTATTTTATTATTTCAAGAAATAATTAAAAAAAAAAGGGCTCCCTTGTATTTTTGATTACCAGGCATGTAAAACTAGGCATCTGGAGGTGGGCAGTAGCCCATACCTGTCTGCTGTACCTATGCTGGTGACCAAAAATACAGCAGAGCTCCATGTCACATAAAAAAAAAAAAAAATGGCTTCAAGATGTTCTTAACAATTTTTATTGAAAATAAAATGTTCTGTACAATGGTCTAGATATGGCTTTAAGTATACATTGTAAGCTTGTTATAAGATAGTAAATGGCAGAGTGCATATTTCGAGCGTGGCTGCATCATGTCAGAATACAAACAATGAAAACACAAGGTGAAAAAAAAAAACAACGTAACGCAAACAAACAGAAGGAAACAAAGCAAAGGAAAAACATTTACAAAGAAAGAAAAAAAATGTAAAAAAAAAAAAAAAAAAAAAATTAAAGCAAACTAAAAGAAAAAAAAAAAGCAAATAGGTCAAAACTGGGAGGGGGGTGGGGAAGGGGCTATCTGGAACAGGTACTTTTTTCTTGTATATCACCCATCAAGGGTGCGTTAACTTTGAGGGTTGTGCAGGACTCACCGACACCGGGATTGACCTCTGACACCAGGATGGGCCTCTGACCCTTAGATGTGTCTCTATTTGGCAGCTCTATCGAACATGTATCTATGTAGGCTCTTCCCCTAGTAGCACCTGCTCTTGATACCACACTGTAGGCCGGAAACAAGTTCTGATGTCATCTCTGATTCGTTGTGGGAGCAGAGAGATGAAACTTTCCCAGGTTTCAAAGAAGGACTGCACCTTTTCCTCCTTGTGCAAGGAGGCCTCAGCCCAATCCATCTGAAGCAAAAATTATAGTTTGTCTAAAAAGATCCTAAATGGAGGAGCTTGGTCGTGGATCCATACCTGCAGGATGGCCTTAACTCCGGCTGCTGCCACCATGTGCAGCAGTTTACCGGCCCCCGGAGAGCATGTGTATTTATCTGGCTCTAGATAACCAAAGATGGCCCATAGCGGCTCATCAGGGGCAAAGTTTGTCAGGTGTGCAGTGGTAAATTGTTGTATTTTGGTCCAGAAGGGCTGAATGGTCGGGCATGTCCATAGGCAGTGGAATAGATTGGCTTCGGGGGAGCGGCACTTAAAGCACTCGGAGGTTGTGTATAGCCTCATTCTATAACCCTTCTGGGGAGTTAAATAGGATCTGTGGCAGATTTTCAGTCTCATTTCAATGAAACGGGCTGAAGGGAGGAGTTTGTGGGCTTGGTCTAGAGCTTTTAGGATTGTGCTGTGGGATAGGGCGGGATCATCAATCTGCCATTTTGTTAATGGGAATTGAGATAGTCCAGCGTGCCATGGATGAATTTGTAGTTGGAGGCTATTTGGCCCGTTGAGGTGTTAGATCTAGTGAACCATGTAAGCAGGTGTGGACTCCACTCTCGCTCAGGCAGACGGGTTAATATCTATGTCACATAACTCTTAGCCTGTAGGTATTGGAATGGGGTGAATATGGCGATCGGGTATTTAGATTGCATTTCCTCTCTTGAATACATGCGGCGTTCCCTTGGGTGGGTCAGATGTTTAATGGATGTTATGCCCTGAGAGTGCCACTGGTGGAAGACAGGGTGGGTGTGTCTGTTTTGGAAATGGGGGTTACCAATAAGTGGGAGGAGGAGGGATGTCTGTGGAGAGAGATGGAACTGTTGGCGTATTTTCTGCCATGCTTTCCATGTAGACAAAAGGAGGGGGTTCACCTTCACCTCAGTTGGCAGTTCGGTATAAGGGAGGTGTAGGAGAGCAGGTAGAGCCAGTCCTGGTGTGAGACGGCACTCAATCATATTGGGCATAGCAGGAGGTCCCTCCTAGCCAGTCCACCACCACTCGGAATAGGGACGCTAAATTATAGTGTCTGATATCGGGGAAGTTTATCCCACCATTTCTCTTCAGTTGTTGAAGTAATTTGTAGGCAATGCAGGGCTTCTTTCCCTCCCAGATGAATGAGTGGTATAGACAGTTGATCCGTTTCTCCTCTTTGGGGGTTAAGTAGATTGGGAGAGTGTGAAAAAGATAGAGGAGGCGTGGGAATTCTGTCATTTTAATTAAGTTGGCTCTGCCCAGGTATGATAGGTTAAAATCTTTCCATTTGGCTAAAGTGGAGTTTAGGTTGTTGAGGTATAGGTTGATGTTGGTTTTGTGTAGATTAGCCGGGTGTCTCGTCACTCGCACTCCTAGGTATTTTAGTGAGCTAGTGGTCCACTGACAGGGGAACCCTGATGTCCATGACGGTATGGAGGGGCCATTTAACATCATCACTTCTGTTTTGTCCCAGTTAATGTTATAGTCCAATAGGCCTCCCATGTCTTCTAGTTCACGTGTAAGAGAGTGCAGAACCTGTTTGGGGTTAGTTACTACCAGCAGGACATCATCTGCGAATGCGGTGACCTTGAGCTCCCTAGAGCCCACTGTGAGTCCCCTAAAAGTAGGGGTCTGCAACAGATGGCGTAGTAGGGGGTCAATAGAGAGGTTAAATAGGAGGGGTGACAGAGGGCATCCCTGTTTGACTCCTCGGAAGAGGTCTATAGTTGGTGCGCTGCATCCGTTGATAGAGATCTGGGTATTTGTGTTCGTGTGGAGGTATTGGATATATTCCAGGAACCTTGGGCCAAAATTCCCTCTGCCCAGTGCTTCATACAAAAAAAGCCATGCCACTTTGTCAAAGGCCTTTTCGGCGTCTAGACTCATCAGCATTGCGGGCGTGCTAGCCATTTATTTTTACTTTTCCAGCCTGTAACCTAGCTTGATTTGCAGTCACAACCGTGAACATTTGCTAAAAAAAAAACAGCAAAAAAATGAACCAAGAGACGGCCAACGTATCTGTGGATCTTTGAAACATGGTGCGGATTTTTGAAGTGAAAAAATCTGCAGCACACATTCTACATCAACACATAGCCTAACAGTGGGCAGTGGCTAAAAGTAATCACGTGTGTATGTCTCTGGGGTCTGGTCCTACAAGACAGTTCTATAATAGTTGTACTGTACTCAGCTATGTAACTGTGCATCCAGCACATGGCCACGTTGCTTTGTGCCAAGTGGGAACAAACAAGGATCCTATTTGATGAAAGCAGAGATTCTGAAAGTTTATGCTAACACCTGAGTGAGTACCGCATTAGTTTTCCATAATTCTCCTCCGCATACGAGTATTACTTTCCCATCCTCCACATGCTTATATCTCCCAGTTGCTTTTATTAAGTCAGGTCCAAACATCTCAAACTGTGCTGCCGAGCCGGTTTTGATAAAGAAACAAAGAGGCAGATGTGAGAGAATCACCGGAGAGACTCGCTCAATCCTCGCATTTAATCAGCGCGACGTTCTCAGAAGACGAGCGGATGAACGCGGTGCAGAATTCGGGGCCTGGCTGCTCACACTAATGCATTGTGGCCGCCGAGGCGCCTGGAAAATCATTTACATTTCAATTCTTGGCAGACAAAGAGGATGTTCTTGTAGAACTCGCCTTCTCTTGGAAATTCAGCACCTGAGTCTGTACAATGAGGAAGATTGTTGGCGCCAAGATGCCGAAATAAGATTTCAGGTCCTTAAAACTCATGAGCAGTGACGGGTTGTGGATTTTCTAAGAACTCGAGAAGAGTTTTTCTTGCTTTCCAGCAGTCGCTTATCTCATACTATGAAATCGCAAAAGAATTGCTGACACATGGGCGAAATCTGCCAAACTGTGAATAAAAGAAAAACATAGCCACGTCTAACAGTATCCAGGACGATCCCAACTGATGGCCAGAAATCTGTCGTATCCAAATCAAACTGTACAGGATGGCGATGATAGAGTTTGAGCAGGATCTTCACACGGTCTTTTTTCAGCATTTTTCAGCATACGGAAAACAAGCTGGTGTTCGGATGTTCAGGTTCTTGAGTGACTTCTATACTCTTCAGCCCTTCAAAACCGCCAAGTGTTTAAAGTGAACCTGTCACCCTCTTTGGGTGTTCTAAACACTGCCCAGCACCTTAAACATCATGTAATTGGGGTTCTGGTGACCCCTTTATAACCCCAGACTGGCCTCTGATTACTTCAGAAAATATGTTTGATAGTGTCCTCCGCCATGTAGTAGCTGTTCTGGTGGGATGTGGCTCTCTTCAGTCCGGGCCCCCCTACGCCTGTAAAACCCGCCCCACTGTCTGTAATATGCCATTGCTCCTGGTCTCAGTGGCCACACTGCGCCTCTGCAGTGGTGCGGCACACTTGCGCTGCATTAAGTCGCCCTGACCAACGTCTCGCGAGACTTTGTGGGGCTCAGTACAATACAGTGACCCGTGCCACAGCCCAGGCGCAATGTCGTCACTGAGACCAGGGAATCCTTTGGTGTCACGCTTCATCAAAGCATGCACATGTTAAACCCATTAGTTAAGCCCCTTGTGATATCAACCTTGCACTCACGGGCGTTGACAGACCCTCTATTTGAACCCCTGCAGGATGTCACTATTAAGGTCCTTTCCCTTAAGATGGTCCTATTGGTAGTGCTGACATCCCCTGATGGATAGGGAACTTTCAGGTCCTCTCAGCTGTCCTTCCTTTTACCTTGTTTCGTGACGATAGAGTGGTCTTACGACCTGACCCTGCATACCTCCCTAAGGTAATCTCCTCCTTTCACCAGTCGCAAGAGATTGTATTGCCCACATTTTGCAGTAGCCCTAAAAATGACAAGGAGCTCAAGTTGCACTCCTTAGATGTCAAACGATGTTTAGAGACATACGATTTTATAGATTGATAGATTGGACATTTCTAAATGCGGCTATACCAAATGTGTATTTTTTTTATAGTTGTATTTCCTTTGGGGGCAAAAGGGGTCGACTGAAGTTTTTTTTTTTTACATTTTTTTCATATTTAAATAAAAATATTTTTTTTCACATTTTTCTTTATTTTACTTGGTCCCTTAGAGCGCCTCAATACTGCAGTGTCTGATAGCTTTCGGTGAATGTTGGCGCTCAGCGGGCATCCACAGGAAGTGTTATGACAGCGTCATGGGTCCTAATCTTTAACTCTGGCGATTATGGCAACACAGTGATGCCCCGTGATCGCATCATGGGTTGCTGATGGCGAATAGCGCAATCCCCGCTGCGGGGATCTAAAGGGATAACATCTGCTAGCTGCACGTCAGCTGATGAGGTCAGCCAACAACGTGCAGGGAACGATGCGAGCTCACATCACAGGAAGGGAGGCGAGCCATTACAAACCCAGTACGTCATGGGTCATAAAAGGGGGTTAAAAGGTGTTGTATCCATTATTTAAGCATTTCCTACAAGGAAGAGACTCCATACTTTACAAGTAAATAAGAAAACTTAGATGGCAAGAAAAAGAAATCAATTTTGGAACAAATCAAACCAGAGATGTCACTGGAAACAAGAATCACCAAGCTACGACTTGTCTACACATCATACAAAGAAAGTAATCACTGAAGAACATAATGGTGGGAAAAATAGAAGGAACAAGGCGAAGAGGAAGACCAGGATTAGCTTGATACAATCAAGATAACGGCAGCAAAGACCCTTCTGGATCTGTCTAGGCTTGGAAGAGACCCTAGTTGACCAATCTCAGCTTGGAGAAGACCCTTCTGGACCTAGGCTTGGAGAACACCCTGGTAAACCTATCTAGGCTTGGAGAAGGTCATGGTGGACCTATCTAGGCTGCACAATATCGATTTTCCTTCAGAGCGGTCAGCCATCAAGTCGCCATGGTTGAGGTTCAATTGAAGACTGTTAATATAAACAATAATAACAAAAAAGAAATGTGCTCAAAACAAGCCAGTATGAAAGCTGAAAGAGATTCCTGTGTGGAAATAGCCCAAAGTTTTACCGCAGCACTGCTCGCACGTCCTTAGTCTCTGCAAGCTGCGCGCGGATATTTCCATACAAGCACCAAACCCCTCACTAATATCTGGTGTAGGGATCTCACTGTTAGTGCCATTACTCTAATATAAATATGCATATGGGTGGCAGAATAATAGATGAGAAGCAGTATATAAGCCATGGCTATAGATATAGGCCATAAATTGAAATGGGCAATGTGCAATAAGGTGTTATTGATGTGTGGCGCCCCTGCGTCCAGGAGGCCACATAAGGGAACTGCAGCCAGGCAGGTAGGACACTTGTTGCACACCAACACCCTCACAGCCCACATAACCCACGTGTAAGAGGAGGTAACATCCAGCCCTGAGATTAGACACTCTATGAGATTGAGGGGTGGTGGATTCAGATGAGTGGGTTGGGCACACCAGAAGTCAGGTGACTTGACAGTATATAGGAAGGGGGAGGAGTGAAGGAGTTCAGTAGGCCACAGTGAGCTGAACAGCAAAGACCAAGAGGAGCAGAGAAGCTGAGATGCAAAGGCCAGAGAACAGCAGCAAGTTGAGCTGAAGCTGAGCAGACAGAAAGCCACACGTTCTGGAAGAGTGAGGGCAGAAGGAACGCAGAATCCGTACTGAGCCAGTGTGAGCCAGAGGGGACAGAAAGCCTATCCAGAGCCGGATCCCCAGAAGTGTGGGAGAGCAGAGAGGGACGGTGTAACCCGGGCCCTAGGAACGCAGCTAAAGCAACTGACTGCAGGCAGAGTAGCCCTCCTATATACCGAGAGGAACAGAGGAAAAGAGCCTGGTAGAGCCTCGTGCTGGAGGACTGCTGGAGGCTGGGCTAAAGTAGAGTGTCGGCTCTAAGAGGGGACCGTAGTTCACCCGGCATCCCCAAACACGACGGGGGGTCTGAGTTTCAGATTGAGATCCCTACCCAAAGGACAGGCAGCTCAGTGACAAACTTAGGACTCACAGAAGCCCGAGTCACCACCATACTGTCCAGCGTTTCACACACACCCGTGGAGACGGAGACCGTTATAGCCCGGAAAGGACACTGCAGATTGTGTGAGGGGTCACAGAGAGAGAGGCCTGGCTGCAGAGCAAAGGGAACCCGGAGAGGGAGAATGTGCCCGTGTACTAAGAACTGTGTAAGAACTGTAACTGTGCTGTAAAGTAACTTGAAGAGCTGAGAGTAAAGCTTTGGAAAACCCTGGAACTGCTTCCCTTGTGTCTCTGCGTGCAAGCTATTCCCTCCACACAGGAATACAGCAAACCTCCACCTGCACCTGCAGAGCCACAGCTACAGCCTGTCAGCACCAGCACTGAGGAGAGATCCCTGCAGCATCTGCAAAGTAAGTGTGCTACACACTCCACAATAGACTTAACCCTTACTGCCCCGGGGAACACAGTTCTACCCACTGGAACTATACCACCTAAGCTGCTATCCCATCATCCCCTGAGGTTCTGCAGCAGCGGCGGCCCCCATCACTGGCCGCATCAAGTGGGTGGCGTCACGACTGACAACCCCCTGTAAATATTCCCCTTTTATTGCCAGGGCCCGGGACACGGTCAGGACCAGGACCACCCGTGACTTCCCCAGTAAAGACCCGGTCCGGTACCGAGTACCCTCGTCCCAGTGGGCTCTACAGATGCAATAGGTAAACACTGCCCAGTAGTAAGTATTGAGTAAGTGAATATGTACTATACCAACTTGTAGTTTGGAGTAAAGTGATTTATGACTATCACCACTACAAATAAACCCTGTGCAGACCCTCCTGTGCTCCTTGGTAGTGTATATACTTACCCTAACATTGCTATACGATAAGTACATATAAAATATCTAATTGGAGAGAAGAGTTTACTCTCAGGTGTCAAATACATAAAAGGGTTACTAGCAACAGGTAGTGGACCTATGGTGATATTCTATGTCTTGGCTTATATCCTGCTGAATACGAAGTGGTGAAATTGTTGTATCAATAATCAATAGGTAATATTTTCTGTGCCAATATATAATTCTTTGAGGAACCTGAATGCATATCTATATTTTGTCATACACTTGCATTCTCATGAGTGAATTAAGTTGTCTTTGTGGCACTAAGTGTGCAGCGTTTGCAATATATGTATTGTTCACATCCTTGGAACTGCAGCTTTTTCTGGCAAGTTGTGTGAGCGAGCCTTGCACTATCCTGATCTTAATGAATACTTTTTCACTTTTGCATACAAAATGGACGCGTAATTGTATTTTTTCTGTGGTGTAATGTTATGTAGCGATTTGTCCTGGTATCTATAGTCCAGTTATGGGTCACAGAGAATAGCTCACCAATTTGGGTAATATAATACCCCACTGGGATTGGGTGCAATCTTTGGTTAGCTATGATGTGGCAGGCAGGTGTACGCCATCTTCTTAACTAGTTTTTAGGAAATGAATAAAGGAAAAAAAAAAAAACAGAACCAAAATGTTGACATAATCGCCTCAGGAAACCGCTCAGAATTCCAAAAAAAAAAAAAGTATTTCGTAAAGTCTCTTCTGCTTGAAAAACAGACGTATTTAAGTGAGGAAAAACTCAGGGTGAATATACACTTGGCGAGTAGTACTACAGTGTGAAGCATGGTGGGTGGACAGAGCTACCGTATGGGTCCCCAATGAGGTTTGATAGTCTTCTAATGTCCACATCCAGGAGCTAAACTCACATTGTGTGCCCTCAAATTAAAACAGTAATACCGATACGAGAGTGTACACACCGGTCTGATTTGGGGGCGCCAAAAGATAATGGACCTAGCGTAGGTAGGTTAGCTTGAGGGTTAGGAATCTAAACAGGTTTTTACCATTGTCATTGCAAAGTAGAGAGACTGGTCAACGAAAAGTGTAACCAGTTTTAAATTAAGGGTGAAGATTGAATTTTTGCAGTAGGGTACCCTTTCCTTTGTGTCCCTCTGTCCAAATATAGTGATTTCTAATCTTTCAGCCACATATCTGCTTTTATCACTATAGAACAGTAAGGCTGCTTTCACATCAGCGGTTCTTCATAATCGCGGCAGATTTCACCGCATCTGTTGCATAACGGCCGACTTGTGGCACGAATCCGGTAAGCCCCATTCATTCTCTATGGGGCTTGTGATCAGGTGCGGTAAGTGCAGTTTTTCCGTATCTGGCAATTGCAGCCACGCGAAAAAAACGCTGTTAGCAGCGGGTTTTTTTTGCACGGCCGCAAGTACCAGATTTGCTGGATCCGGCAAAACCGCACGTGCCGCACCTGATCACAAGCCCCATAGAGAATGAATGGCGCTTACCGGATTCGTGCCACAAGTCAGCCATTACGCGACAGATGCGGTAAAATCTGCTGTGATTATGAAGAAACACTGATGTGAACAGTCCCTTAGAAGGCAGAATGTCAGGCAGCTGCTGTAAAGCCTTACTAAATGTAGACTTTTACACATCAGTTACATCATCTATGAGTATCTAAAGTATCACTTTTTTTTGCCTTTTCTCACATTATGTTATTTTCAGCAACATTTTCTCATCCCACCTGAAGATCATTAAAGTACCGTATATACTCGTGTATAAGCCGAGTTTTTCAGCACAGAAATTGTGCTGAAAAGTGCCCCCCTCGGCTTATACACGAGTCAGTGACGGCTGACTGTGTGGGGCCGGTGTCCGGGGGATGGAGGAGGCAGGGGGAGGCTGTATAGTGAGCGGCCGGTCACGTGGGGCCGCTCATTAGTGCAATGCAATATGCACTGCATCCCCCTGTCCATCAGCGGCAGGGGGAGCCGTGCATATTACATAGCACTGTCAGTGCTCTCCCGCCCCCCTCTGGTAGTATACAGCAGCCCCCCCGTGGTAGCATACAGCAGCCCCCCCCGTAGTATATACAGCAGCCCCCCCCTGTGAGAATACAGCAGATCCCCCGTGGTAGTATACAGCAGCCGCCCCGTAGTATATACAGCAGCCCCCGTGGTAGTATACAGCAGCCCCCCTGTGGGTATATAGAGCCCCCCCCCCGTTGCTGCTGCACACCTGTAAAAAGAAGATCTTTCATACTTATCCTCCTGCTGTCACGCGATCATCCTCCGCTCTCCTTCTTGCTTGCACCCGGCGTCCATCCACGTGACCGCGCACAAATAATGACGTCATTATTTGTGCGCGGTCATATGGATGGACGCCGGGGCCCGGGTGCAAGCAAGAAGGAGAGCGGAGGATGATCGCGTGACAGCAGGAGGATAAGTATGAAAGATCTTCTTTTTACAGGTGTGCAGCAGCAACGGGGGGGGGGGGGCTCTATATACCCACAGGGGGGCTGCTGTATACTACCACGGGGGGCTGCTGTATATACTACGGGGGGGCTGCTGTATACTACCACGGGGGGCTGCTGTATATACTACGGGGGGGCTGCTGTATACTACCACGGGGGGGCTGCTGTATTCTCACAGGGGGGGGGCTGCTGTATATACTACGGGGGGGCTGCTGTATACTACCACAGGGGGAGGCACTGCTGTATACTACCACAGGGGAGGGGCTGCTGTATATACCACAGGGGGGGACTGCTGTATACCCACAGGGGAGGGGCTGCTGTATATACCACAGGGGGAGGCACTGCTGTATACTACCACAGGGGAGGGGCTGCAGTATATACCACATGGGGAGGCACTGCTGTATACCCACAGGGGGGGCTGCTGTATACTACCACAGGGGAGGGGCTGCTGTATATACCTCTGTGGCTGCTGTATACTACCACAGGGGGAGGCTGCTGTATACTACCACAGGGGGAGGCTGCTGTACACTACCACAGGGGGAGACTGCTGTATACTACCACTGGGGAGGCTGCTGTATACTACCACTGGGGAGGCTGCTGTATACTACTACTGGGGCTGCTGTATATACCTCTGTGGCGGCTGTATACTACCACAGGGGGAGGCTGCTGTATACTACCACAGGGGGAGGCTGCTGTATACTACCACAGGGGGAGACTGCTGTATACTACCACAGGGGGAGACTGCTGTATACTACCACAGGGGGAGACTGCTGTATACTACCACAGGGGGAGACTGCTGTATACTACTACTGGGGGAGACTGCTGTATACTACCACAGGGGGAGACTGCTGTATACTACCACTGGGGAGGCTGCTGTATACTACCACTGGGGAGGCTGCTGTATACTACCACTGGGGCTGCTGTATATACCTCTGGGGCTGCTGTATACTACCACTGGGGCTGTATATACTTCTGGGGCTGCTGTATACTACCACTGGGGCTGTATATACCTCTGGGGCTGCTGGATACTACCACTGGGGCTGTATATACCTCTGGGGCTGCTGGATGCTACCACTGGGGCTGTATATACCTCTGGGGCTGCTGTATACTACCAATGGGGCTGTATATACCTCTGAGGCTGCTGTATACTACCTCTGGGGCTGCTGTATACTACCACTGGGGCTGCTGTATACTACCTCTGGGGCTGCTGTATACTACCACTGGGGCTGCTGTATATACCTTTGGGGCTGCTGTATACTACCTCTGGGGCTGCTGTATACTACCTCTGGGGATGCTGTATACTACCACCGGGGCTGTATATACCTCTGGGGATGCTGTATACTACCACTGGGGCTGTATATACCTCTGGGGCTGCTGTATACTAACTACTGGAGCTGCTGCTGTATATACCACTGGGGCTGCTGCTGTATACTACCACTGGGGAGGCTGCTGTATACTACCACTGGGGGGGCTGTATACCACACTGCTGGGGGCTGTATACCTGTGCTGGAGTCCACCCTCGGCTTATACACGAGTCAATAGGTTTTCCCAGGTTTTGGGGGCAAAAGTAGGGGGGTCGGCTTATACACGGGTCGGCTTATACACGAGTATATACGGTAATAAAAGAGCATGCGCTCAGGATGCAATTCCTCAATTACAGAAGGTTATCCAGCTGTGCCGGCCCTTTTAATTTCTGTGGCTAATCATGATATCACTCAGCGTGTAGCGTGTGCTGAATACGTAAGCTCGGCAAACCAAACACACACACACAAAAGTAATAGAAAAGAAATCACAAGCAAATAGGAGTTGGAGCTGTGTCCTTGCATTAATTTGTAACAAACCAGACGGCGTCCCAGTGTTTGAATGGTAAATTTATCAAGTTGCATGATATCATCGGCCTCCTCCTCCCACAAATCCCCTGGTGATGTAGGCTGAAACTAACGCAACCTAAAATTTAAAAATAAAAAAACTATTTTGCAAATATAATCTTAAAAATCAACCTTTTTATGTATAGATCTTGTGTCTCCATGGTAACAGACTACAAATCCTTCTGTAGTCATTCTCTTTTATCTGTGTCCTGCTTATTAAATGTAAATTAGCAAGAAGTAGATGCAAAGGGATGTGACTACAGGAGGCGACTATACAGAGTTTGGGGTCTTTTACTGTGTAGGGCCCTGGACAGCTCTGGAACGTTTTGAAAAGTGGGAAGTGGTTAGGAAGGAGGGAGTGTAGTCGAGCACGGTTCATAAAGTCAGCAAATATAACTTTGTAATGTGTTATCCAGTAGATAGAAAAATATTCAAATTTGAGAGTGCTCAGTGGTGGATACCTTTTAATGGCGGACTGAAAGATGGTAATAAAGAGCAAGATTTCAAGACTACTCATGCTTGATGAAGAGACCAAATGCCTAATGAAGAATCCAGAGTATTCTATTGTGGCGCCCAGGGGCGTAGCAACTGTTTGTGGCGCCTGGGGCGGTCGAAAAATTTGCTGTGGCTGCCGCCCCTTTGGGCGTTGATAATCCGGTAGCATCCGAAGAGCCCACACTACACTCAAAAGATCACCATACTTGACAGCACACCAATATACTATATACAGCCCCCATATTCATAACAGCACCCCCTATTAACTATATACAGCACACCCATACACTATATACAGCACCCCCCATGTACATGACAGCACCCCATATACTATATACAGCACCCCCACCATACTTAACAGCATACCCATATAATATATACATCCTGAGCCCCCATATACATGACAGCACCTGTCCCATATACAACATACAGCAGCCAGCATCCCCCATATACATGACAGCTGAGCACCCATGTACAACATACAGCACCCCATAAACAATATACAGAACATATATATATATAAAAATACAGCCCCCCATATACTATTTACAGAACGTCAGCACCCTCAATATACTGTATACAGGCCAGCAGCACACCCCACATACACGACACACAGAGCATCCCCATATCATATGGGGGTGCTCTGTGTGTCATGTATGTGGGGTGTGCTGCTGGCCTGTATACAGTATATTGAGGGTGCTGACCATCATGTAGATGAATGCTGTATATAGCATATGGGCCATATGCTATATACAGCATTCATCTACATGATGGAGCCACTTAGTGTACCTGTTAGGGACAGAGAGGGACTGGCCTGGCGTCAAATTCAATGAAGATCCGCTTGCGGCCTCCGGGATCCAGAACATCCGGATGTGAAGAGCGGGCAGTGACATCACCGCATAGGTCCTATCATTAGTGTCAGTGGTCACCACCGCACGGTCGGCGGTCTGGACAGGTCCTGCAGTGGCGCGGCTGCCTGTGCCTCCGCTTCTCCCACGGAGGGAGAGGTATTGCTGCTGCCGCGCCCCGCCCCCACACAAGTGCCTCCTGGGGCGGACCGCCTTCCCCACGCTACGCCACTGGTGGCGCCCCTGCGGACTGGTGGCCACAGAGTAGTACAGCAGCTGAGATGGTGAGTCATCCACCCCAAACCAAACACCCAACACGCTCCCGAATCCCTAGACCTAGGACTTTATTGCCATGCAAGAGAGAGGTGGGGGAAGGCTGAGTGGTGGGTGGAGCTTAGGAGAGACACCTGTGTAAGGGGGAGGAGCAACAGTAGTGACCTGGGGAAGAGAGAGTGACAGTCAGTTGGAGTCAGAGGAGGAATCGGACTCCTAGCTGAAACCCCTGACATAGCTAAAAGACTAACAACCGGAGAGAAAACCGGGACCCGGCGGCCGGTATCATCTTATGGCTGACCGGGTCCAAGGCTACTGACCAGGTGTAGAAGAGAAGGAGTCCAAGGTGGAAGCCCAGATTTACAGAGACACTGAGGGACTGGGTAGACATAACCAGTCCACGGTCACTACCGTGACGTTCCCCTGTGACCAAACAGCAGTGACCGGTCCCGAGGAACCCACGGCCCTGGTGGGCGATGCACTATCATGCCTGATCAAGATACCCGACTAGACCACCATGCCTGATGAAGAGACCCGAGTAGTCCACCATGCTTGATAGATACCTGTGTAGTCCACCATGCTTGATAAAGAGACCCGAGTAGTCTACCATGCATGAAGAAGAGACCTGAGTAGTCTACCATGCCTGATGAAGGCTAAAGACACCAGAGTAGTGTACTACACTTGAAGAGACCTGAGTTGTCTTAAAAACTGCTATTTATTACCATCTTTTTAGTTAGCCTATAAAAGGTATCAACAACTGAGGACTCTCAAATGTTAACATTTTGTTAAATTAATCGTAATTTACGCTGCGTAAATAAAGACTGAGATATACTCCATACCCTGGCGCTTCTTACTCCAGGGCTCCCTTCATTGGCACAAATCCACAGTCTTGATGAATCGATGCCATAGTTCTCAAGCTGAACACAAGATGGAAGGAGATTTTTAATCAAAATCTGTTGGCAGCGGATCATTCAGGATACACTGAAAGTGTTTTGACTTTTGAAAGTGTGTTGCTTTAATTAGCAACAAACAGGTACAGACATGAATGGCTTTGTGGAAAAGGAATATACATCTTAAATGTCCCTTTGCAGGATCAGAAATCTGCGGTGCGTCTCCTCACATGCACAGACACAGGAAACTGGTTACAGTTACATGGTATTTCCTGTGTGTAAGTCTCTGGGAGTGTTCCTCTTCTTTTCTTTAAACTAACTTTACTGACATGCATAACCCTAGCAATACAACACTTACACATACAGGAATGGAGTTGTTGCACTAAACATATTCCAAGAAAAACATTTGCAAAATGACAAAAAAATAGAGACATCTGGCAGGGGCTAAAATGGAGGGTCTGTCAATACTGTGAATACAAGGTTGAGATCCCAAGGGACTGAACTAATTGCCTTAATCGATGCAGATCTGTTGCATTCTTTGATGAATTGTGAAACCCAAGGGTCCCCTGCTAGGTTGAAATTATACAAGGCTCCAAGGGCCGAAACCTGGACCTTAAGAGTGTTCACCGAGAGTCCCATCTCCACGCCTTTTTGCAGAAAGACTAAAACTAGGTTAATAGGAGCTGCCCCTTCCGGATCTGCTCCCGTGATTGATAAGAAGTTTGCCCAAGTTCTATGGTAAATACAGGAAGTCACAGGTTTTCTAGATTTAAGCAGAGTCTCAGAAACTGTAGCAGTAAAACCCTTATTACTTAATCCGCCTTTCAAGTTCCAGGCAGTCAGGTGTAAGCGGTCCGCCTGTGGGTGATGAACCGGCCCCAGGGAGAGGAGTCTGAAGATCCGGAAGGACCCAAGGATCGAACACCGACATCTGATGGCGCCAGAAGAAACACTGCCTCCTCGGCCAGAAGGGGGCTATCAATATCACTTGTGCCTGATCCTCCCGAATTTTGCAGAGGACTGTCGGTATTAGGATTAGAGGGGGAAAGGCATAGGCCAGTCTGAAATCCCAGGGGATCAGGAGTGCATCTACCACCACTGGACGATCCCTGGGATCCAGAGAGCAAAACCGGCTCACTTGTCGGTTGGCCCGGGACGCAAACAAATCTATGGTGGGGACCCCCCACATGTCCTTGATCTGACGAAAAATTGCTGGATTCAGAACCCACTCTCCCTAGTAAAGGTGTACCCGGCTGAGGAAATCTGCTTTGTCATTGTCTGTCACTCCGATATGTACTCCTGATATGGAGGCTAGGTGTACTTCCGCTAGGAAGAGGAATCGTTTGCAAGTCCTGTCCTTCGACTTTGTCCCCCCTTGGGGTTGATATAGGCAACTGTCACCTGATTGTAGGACAGGACTCTGACATGATGACCCAATCATAATGCTGGTAGAAAACCCACTAACGCCCTGTTCCACCGCCACTAATTCTCTCATGTTGGAGGAACTGATCTGCATAGCCTATGCCACTCCCCTTGAAGTATCTCCTGATCTAAATGGGCTCCCCACCCCGAGGGACTGGCATCGGTTGTGATGGCATCATTGTGATGACTTGGTAGGGGGACCACCAAGGAACCCCTGTGGACAGGACTGAACCGTCCAACCACCAGGAGAGAGATAGAAGGGTAGCTGGTTGTAGAGTCTTCTTGATAAATTTAAGAATGTCCCACTGTAGAGTCCTGGTATGAACCTAGGCCCAACGTACTCCCAGAATGCATGCTGTGAGAGAGCCCAGTAACGACATGGCCATCTCATAGTCATGGTCGGAGAATCTATGGCATTTCGAACAAGAGTCTGAATGTGCAGTATTTTGTCCGGTGGGAGACAACATTCTTGAATGGTAGAGTCCAAGAGGACATCTTGCCATCAGTAGCCAGATACTAAACCAACACTGCACTTAGCAGGTTGCACTTTTTATCGTCTGCGGGATGTGGTTGGGCCCCTTGGGGCGCTGTTCATCCAGTGGTGCGGACGCATGGCTGCGCCATTCAGGTGGCAGGCCAATGGGGCTATCAACACTCTTCATGTATCAGTGTGATAGCATCCTATGCAGCCAATGGCAGTCACTCCACATGTATTGTAGGTGAGGTGATTTTATTGCCTGCACCGGGCTTGCTCACATAGGGTGATGACTGCTAATGCAGTTTTTATATCTGTTAGGATGGGAATTTTTCTGATGTGCCTTTTATGAGTAGTAGAGTACAAGAGGACACCTAAGAAAATCTGAGATGTTAGAGTCAATTTGGATAGTCCATGTTGATGAGCCACCAGAGGACAACATCGGAGAATCCGATGGACTTTGTTGAAATGATTCCTGACTCCAATGATCAAAAAATCATCCAGGTATGGCACAATGAGGACATTCTGCTCCCTGAGGTCGGCCGAAACTTCTGAGATAATTTTGGTAAAAACCAGAGGCGCGATCGCTATGCCGAATGGCAGGGCTCGGTACTGGAAATGAAGGACTTGGGAGTTCATCTGGACTGCTACCTGGAGGCACTGTTAAGACTGAAGACATAAGAACATTATAATATGCATCCTTCAAATCCAGGACTGCCATGTGGCAACCTGGAAAGAGCATTCTGACTGCAGACCCAATTGACTCCATCTTGAAAGTGGGCACCTCCAGGAATTGTTCAGCCTTTTTTAAGTTGAGAACTGTCCTGAAAGAATAGTTTTTTAACCAGGAAGAGGGGAGAATAATACCCTGTCCTCTCTTCCTGCGTCGGAACCCGAACCAGGACAGCCTTGTCCACGAGACGGAAGATCTCGCTTTCCAGTGCCCGCCGCTCGACCTGCGATGATTTGGGAGAAGTGACCAGGAATCTGGACGGAGGAAGATGTGGAAACCAGAGTTTTAGACCGGACCTTATGAGGTCCAGAATCCAAGTGCTGGATGATATTCGAGCCCAGGTTCGAAGGAAGGAAGAAAGAGAGTCATCCTCCCACCTAGGGAAGAGCGTCACATGGAGGACTTCATGGAGTCACGGGAGGGTCCCTTGAACATGAACCCCTTCCCACACTTCCTCCGGTCAGACCAATCAGACTGGTCTTTTTTTCGGGGAATATTTTCTGGAATAACGTCTACTCCGAAAAGGACTTTTAGAAGAAGAAAAGGATAACTCCAGAAATGTCTTCTTTTTATCCCCAGCTTTCTCCAAGAGAAGGCTGTGCTAAAAAATATCTAGCCTCGCAGGGAAGAATACTCAGCTTAGTTTTTGTCTGCAGATCACCCAGTCAGTTCTTTAACCACAAGACCCTCCTGGCTGCATTGAAGGAAACTGCAGATCTGGCTGTCAGCATGGTGGAGTATGCCGCTGCATCTGCAAGAAAGGCTGCAGCTCCCTGCATATCGGGAATGGAGGCCAGAATTTCATCTCAGACACCCTATTTTTTTAGTTGTGACACAAGTTGGTCCAGCCACACCATCAGGGACCTAGATGCATAGATAGCCGCAAGGTCCGATCTCAGAGCACCGGACTGATAACTCCCAGGTTTTTTTAAGGAATTGATCAGCCTTATTATCAAGAGGATCCTTTAGGGTGCCCATGTCCTCAAACGGTAAGGCATATTTTTTCGATGCCTTTAGCTACTGCCAAGTCTAATTTGGGTGCTTTATCCCATGATGAGCAAGATGCCTCTTCAAAAGGATATTTGCATTTTAGAAAAGCAATTGGAGCTCTCTTTTTTTATCTGGTTTCTTCCACTCTCTAGAAACTAGATCCTGGAGCCAGAGGGCAAGAACGAAGCCTCTTCTGTCCTAACCCCTCGAACATGAAATCAATTTAGACGACTGCGACTTCTACTCCTCATTCCCCATAGTGGTTCGGATTGCTTTAACCAAACCGCCCACATCTTCTACCGAAAAATAATGGAGTCTACCGGAGTCGTCATCAGAAGAGGATGCTGAAGATGTTCTTGAGGACTCACACTCCCCCTTCTGATCTATCAGAGTCAACTATGGGCTGAGTAGGTACATTATCTCAGAGACAGCACCGGTCATCTGCCTCTAAGGACCTAAATGCATTCTCCACCTGGGTCGTAATCAAGGTCTGTAAACTGGAAGAAAATCTCAGAGTCTCTTCCATGATGGTCTGCTCTATACAAGCTTTTTTTTACTCGGCCCCGGGAGTGCATACTCACAGAGCCTACACTGCAGGTTTTTGGTTTTAGCTGACGCCTTCCCAGACTTTTGCTGTGTCTTACACAAGAAAAATACAGAACAAATAGACATTTAGTAAAATGACATTCTCTGAGTCCTCTCACCCATGAGATGTGAAGAGGTGCCGAGCTGGGGAAGGACCCCTTGCCCTGCGACAATTCTCCTCTGGCAGCCTCATGGGAAGAGTGACTGCTGCAGCGGTGTGACTTCTTTTTTTCTGTCTCCAGTGGAGGGGCCTCCGTCCCACTCATCCTGCTGCTGGACTTCTCTGCAAATCCAAGGGTCAAGGAAGCAAATGGAGCACTGAGGCACCGCTCCTATTCAAACTTCCCACCTTATATGCACTCTTCGTCACTGCTGCCCGCCGCCACAGCTCAACACGGAAGTCCGGGTTCGTCACGTGACCGGCCGCATCATTGGAACAGCCACCTGACGTCAGCGTCGGGCGCGGCAGCCACCAACCAGCGGGTGACAATGTCACAGGCCCGCCCCCAGAATTCTGGCGCAAATCTGCAGGCCGGGTACGTGGCAGTCCCGGACACCCGGTGGCGCCGTTTCCAGCATGGAGCCACCGGACAGAAGGCCCCTGCAGACCGCCAGAGCCTCCTCTCCAAGGGCTGCAGCCCCAGTGCCTGGACCAACGGGTCCCGATCCGGCTGCGGTAAGACCCCCTAGGGTCCCTTTGTGATCCAGCCGCACGATCCTCCATGCAGCTCATCCGGAACCGC
The DNA here is from genome assembly GCA_033576535.1 of Allobates femoralis. NCBI lineage: Eukaryota > Metazoa > Chordata > Amphibia > Anura > Aromobatidae > Allobates > Allobates femoralis. The sequence goes on from JARQOC010000010.1 coordinate 43,706,100, forward strand.
CATTCCTTGTTCCCTGTCCTTGGAGGGCAGATCCGTCTCTTCGTTCTGCGTGCTGTCATGGACGACCGATAAAATGCTTTTAACTGGAGGGTTCTCAGACATTACGTACAATAACATGACATTGCGATGGCACAGTCACCATATTAAAGATCTCCGCTTTGCTTGACACTAACTGTTTGCACCCTTTGATCTTTGATAGGAGGCACTATTGTCTTGCACTTTTGGACCTCTGATAGTATCATCCTATCAAAGGATCAAGGGTGCAAGACGATAGTGTATCCTATCAAAGATCAAGGGTGTAAGATGATTAGTGTATCCTATCGTCTGTCACACTTTTGATAGGAGACACTATTGACTTGCACCCTTTACCTTTGATATAAAACACTATTGTCTAGCACCCTGCACCTTCAATAGACACTGTTGTCTTTGAAGCCTTTTCCTTTGATAGCAGACACTTATCTTGCACCCTGGCTTTCACTCCCATCAGTCTGGTCTCTGCAGATTCCTTCCTTCTCACAACATACTAATGGGTTAATTGGCTTCCACTGTGCGAGAGTGGAAAGATCAATTGTGACCCAATGGGGTCAGGGACTGCTGTGGATGGTGATATGACAGGGCTATATAAATAACAGAAAATATATAAAGGTTACAGTGTATTTATAATATGACAGGTTCTAGTCAAGGGCTGTTTAATTCTTGCATGAACCAAATGACCCAAAAAGAAGGGAAAGCAAACTTCCTTGGCTGCGGAGCCGGTGAGGGGGTGGTAGATGGGGGTCGTTGTTATGCAGAGCACAGGGGAGGCTGTCACACTCTTCACAGATCTGGAGAGGAGGTCCATGTACTAAGCAAATAGCTACCGAGCCTTAGGGGATCCTGGCGGTTTTATTCTGTCTTCTTTTCTGTTGTAAAGCAACAGTGCAGGAAATAAGCTGACACCGCCGCACCGAACAGAACCGGCTGAGTGCAGAGACAATTACCTTCCGATCTCACTACTCATCCCTGTCCTGCTGGACCCAATACCGCACACACTACAGAAACACCAAATACAGATCCTTTATCTGATATACACAATCCAAGGGCGCATGGTAGGCAAGTGGAAACCATCACCAAGCAGGTCAGATCTATAGGGTTCATACACACAGCACACAGATCAATGTAACCAATTAATGAACCAGGCTAGAGCAGCAGCCCCTGCCCCTCTCCACAAAGTTCTCTGCTTGTCTGAATTTAGCCTTAAAGGGAATTTGTCCCTAGGGCTTTGCTCCCCATGTGAGAGTAGTTAAGATAGGAAAAGAAACCCTGATTCCAGTGATCTATCACTTACAGGTCTGATTGTTGAAGTTTTGATAAAATCACTGTTTTCTCTGCTGCAGATCTAGTAGGTCTCTAAATGTGGACCTCAATAAAACCCCACCCACACCACTTATAGCCCTGCCCACACCACTGATTATACACAGGAAGCTGCCAACCTCAGCCACACCCCTGATTGGCAGCTTCCTGTGTATAACCCCGCCCACACCGCTGACAGCTTCCTGTGTATAACCCCGCCCACATCACTGACTGCTTCCTGTGTATAACCCCACCCACATCACTGACTGCTTCCTGTGTATAAACCCACCCACATCACTGACTGCTTCCTGTGTATAACCCCACCCACATCACTGACAGTTTTCGGTGTATAACCCCACCCACACCACTGATTGGCAGCTTTTTCACTATGCATAGTATATACCGCTGACAATCAGTGGTGTGGACAGGGATGAATATGGAGCACTACATGGCAGGATGGATTATTAGTTTTATCAGCAAGAGAATGTACAGCAAGCAGCCCAGCAACATCGCTGGAACCAGGGTCTCTGCCTCTACATTATGCTACTCTCAGATTAGTGGGCAAGCACCTGGTGACAAATTCCCTTTTAGAAGAGTTTTCTAGTCTCTTAGGTATATAAGGCTGAGTTCTCCTGTCCAGTGATCGTCCGTTAGATTGGATTCAGCACAATTTGTTCTGCAAACACAACTTTTTATCTGTTGTTAAATAATAGATTTTTGAAGGATCCGTTAATGTTAAAAAAAAAAAAAACGGATCCCGCAAAAATAATTTTTTTTCAAAAAGGACGAAAAAAGATGTCTTTGCAAAACGGATTGTGCTGGATCCGATCTAACGGACGATCACTGCACAGGAGAACTCAGCCTAAGGCTACGTTCACACATTGCATATTTTGCCGCGTTTTTTTACACGCGCTTTTCAAAATACGCAATGTGCCTTATGTCTGCCTGCAAAGTGAATGGGAAATTCACTTTGCAGTGCAGACATTGCGTAAAAATACGCAGTGCGTTTTCCGGGAGAAAATGCAGCTCCGTAAACAATTGATATGTCAATTGTTTACGCAGCTACTTCTGCGTATTCTCCCAGAGGGGAGGAAGAATCCTGCTTCCTCCTCCCCTCTGTGACAGCTGTGGCCGCCCATTAGATTTCACAGTGTATTAATATACACTGCGAAATCTAAATTAAACAAAAGCAAGTGTGTGAAAAATAAAAAAGAATGAATACATCACCTTCCGACGCCTTCTCCCGCTGTCCGGTGCCTTCTCCCGCTGTGCGATCCCCGGTTCTAAGTCAGATCTCTTCTGACAAGACCTGTGGTGACGTCAGAGGGGGGGCGTTCCCGGGCACTCGCGGTCATGTGACTGCGAGCAGCCAATCAGCGATGGGACCGCCCCGGTAACGCCCCCCTCTGACGTCATCACAGGTCCTGTCAGAAGAGATCTGACTTAGAATCGGGGATCGCACAGCGGCAGAAGGCGTCGGAAGGTGATGTATTCATTCTTTATTTTTCACACACTTGCTTTTGTTTAATTTAGATTTCACAGTGTTTATTAATACACTGTGAAGTCTAATGGGGCGGTCACACATGTCACAGAGGGGAGGAGGAAGCAGGATTCTTCCTCCCCTCTGTGACATCACTGCGCTTTCTGGGGAAAGAAAGCGCAGTGTGTGAAAGCCCCTACGTATTTTGCTGCGCTTTTTTGCGCGGCCGAAAAACGCGGCAAAAAGCGCGCGCAAAAAAGCGCAGTAAAATACGCAAATGTGTGAACGTAGCCTTAAGCTTAATAGCCATTAAAGATCTGCATTGTGCTTTGATTTTCCACCATTTTTAAGAGCTCTGCCTACAGTCAGTGAATGGAAATGTCCAACTAATACAACCTCTGCACTACAGCCAGCCTGAAATGACTGATAACAGAAAACAATAGACAACATTGACCAATTCAGATTTTAGGTCTGGGTCCCTTTAAGGCTTCTGGACCTGGACGGTATAGGAGGCGATCGCACCGGTAGCGCTATCACTCCGGTAATACATATAGCGGTGCCACTTACCAGAGATGCTTCTGATTGGCGCAGTGAAAAGATGAACGTAAATTACTCATCTACTGGGAATAGGAAAAGAAAGAACCTGCTCTGTGAAAAGAACAAAAAAAAAAAAAATACAGAGAGATAAAAACAGAGTGGGTGCTCGTAATACAAAGCACTTACCAGCTCCGGGGACGACTCGCGCTCCATAACACAAGAAATTGTCTACATCGCCCGTCACTTCATCTGGAACATACGGGAATAACTCTGCAGGAAATGTACTGGAGACTTATAGTCCTCAGATAACACCAAAAAAAACAACTACCTCCCAAAAAATACCCCCTTCACTACCAAATCCCAGGAAATAAAAGCCTTCGAGTCTTCCTAGGGTACTTTGTGATATCATTTGTATTTCTATTCCCTACGATTGTGAAGATCTCTGCTTGTAGAATTTAGAGCATCTGTCATCAGGTTTTTGCTATGTAAGCTGAGGACAGCATGCTGCGGGATCTAAAAAACAAACAGCAACTGTGCCTCTCTTATCAGTGTGGGTGCTATTGTTGACATAAGATAAAGGCTTTATCACCTGATGATTACCATTGCAGGACTAGAAAGTCACGCCCTCTGATGCGATTGTGCATTGACAGTAAGTTGCCAATCTCTAAGACCCTGGTGTGGGCGGGGGCAGCTCTCCCAGCTATGCTGTGTTGCTAAAACTAAATGCTTTGAATTGTGTGAGTGTCTGCAGCCAGTAATCTGTGTGATACATCGTTGGATTCAGGATTTCTTTGCCTACATTCTGTTGCTGTCAGATGAGTAGTAGAAAACCTGCTGACAGATTCCCTTTAATGATTCTCGAAGGGAAGTGTTTGCTATATTTGTATTAACTTTAAAAATCTCTTTTCTGGTCTGAGGGTTTGGTACAATGTGTAGTCAGATCACAGAGGATTGTCTGGACTGAATACAGTTGCAACAAGCTCCGAGTTGGGTGTAGAGGTAGAATTCACGCCTAGGCCCAAATGTTACTCTGCTACATATGAAGACCCTTAAAATTATACATGACACATTCAATGTGGGGGATCATTAGAAATTTTGAATTGGCTTCAGAAGATTTCCCAATATTTCTGGGGATGTTGAAAACCCCATCGCTCCTAAGAACGGTCCTGCCTGTCCCAAAACACCCACTTTTGGCCAGGGTTTGAGTCTGGTTATGGCCAGGGGTGTAACTACAATAGCTGCAGGGGTTGTAGTCACACCCAGGTCCTGGAGCCTAGGGGGCCCCAAAAGTCCATTTGGTCCATAAATAAAAACTGATGTTATTAAAGATTTGCAATAATTGGGGGCCCCTTTGGAGCTTTCACATTGGCACCCATGAGCTTTAAGTTACATCACTGGTATGGCCCTGGAGTCCCAAGAAATCTGGAACAGTTGGCAACTGTTCCTAAATTGAAGGGCCCAACCTGGGCCTTTCAGGGTTTTTTCTATCCCCTTCTCTAAAGACATATATTTTTCTTTCTCCGGGTCTGTTCGGCTCTATAGTTATTGGTATGTTCCCACCCAATCAGATTTCTCCTGCTGCTGCTGCTCCCTCTCATGGGTTTGGAGAAGCTGCAGCTGCATCCCCCTCCTCCCCTCCCTGTCTAGTTAGTATATATTGGTTTACACTAGATTTTTTATTTTCGATATTTAGGCTATTTTTTTTTAAGCATTCAACACAAATGAGTTTTTCAAGAAAAACCAAACAATGTATAATTGGAGGAAGGTTGAAGGCGATGGATCTTGGTCTTTTCTCAACCTATGTAACCCGCCACTGGAATTTCTACCTCAATGAAGACCTTTAATTTTCCCAAAGCTTTAAGGCTTTTTTTAGTCTTATTTTTTTTTCCTTTTGGCTTGATGTGTCAAATTTGGAACAGATTTCAAGAGGAATTAACCTCAGAAGCGCCATGTACTTTTTATGCCCTCTATCTGTTTTTTTAATAGAGGAAAATAAAGCTGGAAAAAAAATTAATAGCGAGTCTTTCTTTAAAGGATTTTTTTTTACGGTATATAAAAAATTTTTTTTAATGGATTTGCCCTTACAAACGCCTACAAAATGCAATATGAGCACAGCCAGCCTACGGAGGTTTCTAAACATTTATAGAAAGTGAAGGAGGAAGGTGAGGAAGACGTTGCTTCATCCTAAAAGATACATTTGAAAAACTTCAGTTATATGGGCTGTTAATTTATGCAAAAAAACAAAGTTTTTTTGTGTAATTTTTTGGGGAAAATCTAGTCCAGTTCAGCACTATGCCGATCCTTATCCGTATGGAGCTCAGGCAAAGGCACCGTCATGATTAAGGGTGGCTCCTGCTCCTGAAACGTGCTGAATTAGATGTTCCCACCATTCATGCCTTAATTTGCCTTATGAAGAACCTTACTAAAAAAAACTAAATCTATTTGTTTGAACAGGACATTTCTTTTCTTCTTCTGTAATATTTTCCCCCAAATCAGCCCCCCTCCTATCAATAGGCTGTGTCTGATGCTATGTTTGGTGGCACTCTCCCTGACCGGTGGGTAAATCCAGAAGCCGTAGCCACCCCCCTCCCAATCATTGTAAATGACTGCCTGCAAGGAAAATAATTGCCCATCCGAGCCTTCCCCGTTCCGTCCCACATTGCCTCCATTCTTCCTGCTCTCGGCACATTTGTTTTACATCTGTTCGATTTTTTGGGGCCTGAATCAGAGAGATTGTGTGAAATCAGATGATGAGAAGCGTGAGCTGTAACAAGTATCCGTCCATTTCCCTCCCCGGATGCATTACTTCTCAGGAAAGGCTCCAATGATTCTTCATATTTACCAATTTCACAGGTCAGCAACGGCAACGACTTCTCAGTCTTGTGAGATTGAAGAGAAGCCATCGAATTACACGCGCCCGTATACAGGTACGAGCAAAGGAACACAAATCCAGATTATGTCCACACAGGTATACAGCACCGTACACCCGATGGGGATATAGTCATCCTTCATAGAATGCCTTATAATGTGGCAGGAAAGGATGGAATTATCCCTCAGGTATGGAGTGAAGCATTAGGGATTTATCCTAAACTTGTGCCCCCACAGATTATATGTGGTGATCCAACCCCAGGATCCCCCAAACGTCCTCTGTCCCTTGTGTGAATTGAGCAGTGGTGGACATGCATGCACAAGTGTTCCCAATTGATACAGGAGAACCGGTCTCGTGACCAAGAGGGGTCCCTAAAAAACAAGCCCCCAATGATCATGCATTGATTTATTGGATATCATCTGTGGGGGTCCATCCACTGGGACCGCTGAGCTGGAGTTCTATGTCCCCTTGTGAATGGAGTGGTGATGTGGGATCCTTCTTCATTATTGAGGGTGCTATTAGTAGGACCTCCACCAATCACATATATATTGTTGCTTTTCCCGGAACCTCCCTTTCATCTCCAGTCGACTAAAATGTTGTCATCTTTCCAGGACATTTTACCATTTTCAGGCTGCAGGTCTCCACCTGAGTATTCAGGTAGTTGATATTCCTACCACAACAGCATAAATCAGCTACAACTATGCTATTCCATTCACTATTGTTTGAGCACTGCTACATCAGTCATCGCTGTTGCAGCTCTGCAGCACCAATTTGGTATCTCCTTTCATTGTCAACACGCATCACCCAGTCTTGACCGTCATACTACACCAGCGCAAATAAGTCCAAGGCACCAAAGATTCTCCTCCACAAAGAAAAAGCTTTACTTACCCCAGTACAAACATCAAAAACTTATATAAAATAAAAAATGCAACAATTCGGCCACTTGGGGCATTTATCAAACCATTGAAAAGGATTACAAGACATACCTGCACTGGAGCCACCTTTTTGTGTTGTTCACAACCTGTTCATCTTGATCAGGGACTTAAAGTATTCATCTCGTAATGTGAGACATAACACTGCTCCTGTGTATGGGTGATAAATGTTATAACCTAGTGTATCCGCACCCATCCCTTGTAGACTGTAAGCCCTCGCAGGCAGGGTCCTCTCTCCTCACCTACTGTATGCTCACCCATCCCTTGTAGACTGTAGGCCCTTTTGGGTAGGGTCCTCTCTCCTCACCTACTATATCCTCACCCATCCCTTATAGACTGTAGGCCCTTTGGGTAGGGTCCTCTCTCCTCACCTACTGTATCCTCACCCATCCCTTTTGGACTGAGAGCCCTCTCAGGCAGGGTCCTCTTTCCTCACCTACTATATCCTCACAAATCCCTTGTAGACTGTGAGCCCTCGTGGGCAGGGTCCTCTCTCCTCACCTACTGTATCCTCACCCATCCCTTTTGGACTGAGAGCCCTCTCAGGCAGGGTCCTCTTTCCTCACCTACTGTATCCTCACAAATCCCTTGTAGACTGTGAGCCCTCGAAGGCAGGGTCCTCTCTCCTCTGTACCTTGTACTACTCATAATTATTGCACTTGTCTATGTATGCCCCTTCTCACATGTAAAGCGCCATGGAATAGATGGCACTATAATAATACAAAATAACAACCCTTAACCCTTTTTTTATCCAATATAAAGGGCTACTGTGATAAAGGGATTGGCATAGATATCTAGGATGGAAATAGGTTAAAATCTAGAATTCTAGATGGTTTAAGAGATGTATATGATATTTATTCTGGTGGTTAGGTTGGCGATGGAGTTAATAGTGGGGGTCTGAAAAGCGAACGTTTATTCCATTTAATATATCTCTTTTCTGGAGGTGGCTGCCCAGATGTTCCGACACAAAAAGTGACTTTCCCAGATGAGAAAAGCAAAAATGAAAAAAGGTGACGCTTTAAATAATTGCCCTGCTTCTGTTACCAATAGAGTGAGAACTTGATCAGTATCAATCCAATATGTTTGTAAATAACAAGTATTAAGCACTTGCTTATAATGCAATTCCTAAATTTGGTTTTAAAAAACATTTTATGGGAATTTTGGTCTAGGAGCCGATTATTGCAACATAATTGGGGGCACAATACAATCCAGGTTGTAGCCGCCGGGTCAGGACCTTTCTGTGTATAAAAGGTCTCCAGTGTTCCTTTAAAAGTAAGAAGCTGGCGCCGAGGACTGGAGAAAATGGTCATTAAGAAAGAAGCTGAGAGCAGAGCTGACACCAGGGGTTGGATACATGAAAGGGATCCTGATAATCCTCCATAACGTGTTTAGACACTGGATGCTGCTGACTCCCAATGATCTAATCTCACGCAGGCTACCAGTGACCCCGTGAGGTCAAAGACATCAATCTGCCCTGGGAAGAAGCGGCTGACACCTGGGACAATAGACTATCAAAAGGCGCCATTCCTTGTTCAGGATATGAATACATTGTCAACCCAGGCCTTGGCTCAGCACAGACGGTGGCCATTGTACCGGTGGCGGCAGGTTAATGCGCCGCGTTACTTTGATGACGAGTGATGTATTTACTTTTAGAATTATTTCAAGTTTCAAGCAGAATCTCCGGCAGAATATTGTCCAGATCTCAGTTTTTCCTTTGAAACTAACTCTCTTCAACTGCAAAGACCTAATTCTCACATCCGGCAAAAAATGTATTTTTATATTATGTCACACTTTAAATAAAGCTGCTTTGTTTTTGATTGATTCTGGCATTTGGCTTTGACAAAACTTTTGATACAGTCATGCAGATTACACATGCTTTCATGCAATACACCGGATGTCGTAGCTTTTGATGAGGGGTGTACTCATTTTTGCATCAACTAATTCAAGTAAAACTGAAGATTTAGTAATGAAAGTTCTATTATCACCACACTGTCATGTTATGGGTTAAAAATGTTTTATGAAATGAAGTCTGGTCAAAATTAGGGGTATTGTTCTTGATTAAAATCTTACTTTTCACAGAGGATGTACTTATTTATGCTGAGCCAATTATATACATTCCCGGATTTATAGTCCTCCATATCTCTTAGCCACTTCACTCGTTTAGTCTCCTCCAACTCTTTCTTTAGTTTTTCCACTTTAGTAATGACAGTCTCCATAAACTTTTTGCAATCATCCTCACTCAAATTTGCCTTTAAGGCAAAGAGCTTTTTGGAGAAATTAAAAGGGGTAAAATTGGTGGGCAATTGTATACTGGTATCATTTGACGTCACATCCTTGTACACCTCCATTGACCACGATAGAGGTTTGCGGGCAGTAGCCTCTAAATTGGATAGCACATGTTATACACCAGAGGCCAAACAGTTTATTGTGGATTTATTGGAAGTAGCCCTGAAATATAATTATTTCCTATTCGGTGACACTTTTTACCTCCAGTTGTCCGGTACCGCTATGGGTGCAAAAATGGGGTGCTCTTATGCAAATACCATGATGACGGTACTAGAAGAAAGATTCATCTATCCCTCAAGCCATTTTTGTAAAGTACTGAAATGGTGGAGGTATATAGATGATACATTTGTACTATGGGAAGGCACGTTAGAAGAGTTGGAGGTGTTCCATTCTTTCTTAAATACTATTGATGGGTCTATTAAATTCACAAAGGTAGTTTCGAACAAGGAGATCCAGTTTTTGGATGTATTGGTAAAATTGGAAGAGGGACGTTTAGAAACCACATTGTACACGAAACCTAGTGATCGAAATAAATTGTTGCATTATAACAGCCACCATCCAGAACCCTTAAAAAAAGCTATCCCCCTGGGGCAATACAGGAGAGTGGATAGAATTGTGAGCGACGTGCAGGAGTTGGGAAAAAAGTTCGAGAGTCTTACCAATAGGTTCATTCAAAGGGGTTACCCTAAGGGCCTATTACAGAATAGTTTGGCTCGTATGAAAAATAATAAGGAAAAAGTTGCACCTATAGGTAAAACGCCGACTAGGATTCCCTTAGTAATGAGATACGGGGAAGAGTCTAGGGACATCTCTAACATCATTCTTAAGCACTGGTCAATGTTAGGGAAGTGCTTGCCGGAAGTGGAGGAGTTTAAACTTAAGCCTTTAATTTCATTCCAAAGAGGGAAAAACCTGAAGGATAAGTTATCCAGATCTGATTTTGGTCCTTTGAAAATGTCCAGACAGCCCACTTTGACGCGGGGCACGCGTGTGGGGTGTTACCCCTGCGTATCCTGCGTGAATTGTCCGTATATGGTGAAGGGGGCAGAATTCTCTCACCCGCAGACAGGAGAAGTGTTTAAAATCCGACATTTTGCTACTTGTATGACAGATCACGTCATTTATTTATTGGAATGCCCGTGTAAATTGTGGTATGTGGGTGAAACCACACTTGAATGTAAAACTAGAATAGGGCAGCATAGGGGCACGATACGCCAAAAAAGGAAAGACCTACCGGTTCCAAAACATTTTTTGGATATGAAGCATACCGAAAAGGATCTGAAGTTTAGAATTATCGATGTGGTACCTGCGATAAGGAGAGGAGGTGATAGGAATAAGTTGTTGCATATAAAAGAACTACAGTGGATAAGGCGCCTTAATACGTTAAAACCAAATGGGTTGAACGTGGAGTATAGGCTGGCAGTCGCTGTGTGATCTGTTTCATATTCATTCTGGGGATTAATGCTGTAAATGATACTAGTCACTGTTTGTACACTCGCACTGTCTAATAACCTGTTTTGGTTTCTTCCAGCACCGACACTTGGGTTGAAAATCCTCAAGAATCCCATCGGGGGGTGATAGACGTGTCAAACGGTCATATATGGGAAGTGCCCCATACATGTAATTATACCCCAAGAAATTGTATTTCATTCAATGCCCCTTGGCATGAATTGTGATTAATGCCTTTGCATGGTTTGGCTGTATATGTAAGCGCCATGTGGATAGAATTATTTTTGGTCACCGTTATTAAAAAATGAAAGAAAAAATATGTGGTTGTGGTGCAGTATTTATAAATACGGGGGTATATGCCAGAATGTGATTGGTGTAGATGTGTGGTCCCCGAGGAGCTGGAATGGCCATGAGGGGGAGTACGCTGACCCCCCGGCTTGCACTAAGCATGGTGCAGTTTGTAGGCCTATTAGTGAGGGGACGTGTGCTGGTATGTATGTTCTGGCTCCCCCTAGTGATAATGAATGGGGATGCAGCCTATTAGAGGTAATATACAAATATACATATATGCACCCAAAACCTATAAAAAACTTACATAACCTATGTGAGGTTATTGTAAGTGGTGATATAGAAAGGTTCGGAGTTGATATTAGCAGTGTAGCCAGGAGCAGTGACAGCCGGAAGGTCTCGGGGTTGTAAGCCCGCAGCGGAGTGTAGCGCGCATGCGCGAACGTTAGCAAGATGGCGCCCGCAATGCTTCTTGTGCTTCTTAGCAACATAGAAGCGGGACGCACATAGAACAATGTCACTTCCGGTGCGACGGACTCGGCAGCGTGCACCATGGAGCGGTGAGAAAGGGGGATACACGTGTTGGGGCTACTAATAACCATAATAGACCGCAAGTACAACTGTCATCATACCACCTGGGATGAGGATTCAACCAATTAAGGTCATGAAAGAGGCATTATGTGAATAAGCAGCTTTGATGTACTGTTAATGTTATAATCAATGTCACATTTCACTAATGAATGGTCGGGTATGGGGTATTGGAAAGTCTACATACAGAATGTATAACGTGTAGACGGTATAAAGGGTGTAATTGATGTGTATATTATGTACATTATGTAAATTGTGTGGGTTTTAAAAGGAAGTAAGGGGGCTGAGACTAGTTGCTAGACAAAAGCCACGTGGTGGCTGAAACGTCGCAGGTCGCCCTGTAGGCCGATTAAAGGCTATTGAAGATTTGTTGGAGTGCTGCTGTCATTTTGTCGTATATAATTACAAGGAGTGGCTTGTTGGACAGATTTGCACCCGGTTTTTGGTGCTGCTCAAAAAGTTTCTTTTGATATATATATATATATATATATAAAGAGACCTCTGCAAGATTTTGTTTCTCTGATTTTTCTCTTTCTAGATATATTTTGGAGTACAATGTACATTGTTGTTCTATTGTATAAACTACTGACATCATGTCTCTGAAATTCAAAGCTAAAAATTTTGTATTTATTTGCAGCAAATGAGAAATCGTCAAAATAATAAAAAAAGAAACATCAGACCTCAAATAATGCAAAGAAAACAAGTTCATATTCATTTAGAAATAACAATACTAATGTTTTCACTCAGGAAGACTTCAGAAATCAATATTTGGTGGAATAACCATGAATTTAAAATCACAGCTTTCATGTGTCTTGGCAGCTTTCCACCAGTCTTTCTTATGGGTGATCATCTGCCACAAAAATGTAAGCAGTTCTTCATTGTTTGATGGCTTGTGACTATCCATCTTCCTCTTGATTACATTCCAGAGGTTTTCAATGGGGTTCAGGTCTGGAGATTGGGCTGGCCATGACAGGGTCTTGATGTGGTGCTCCTTCATCCACACATTGATTGACTTAGCTGTGTGGCATGGGACATTGTCCTGCTGGAAAAAACAGTCCTCAGAGTTGGGGCACATTGCCTGAGCAGAAGGAAGAAAGTGTTTTTCAATGATAACCTTGTATGCGACTTGATTCATACATCTTTCGCAAAGATTAACCTGCCCATTTCTAGCCTTGCTGAAGCATCCCCAGATCATCTGCGATCCTCCACCAAATTTCACAGTGGGTGCAAGACAGTGTGGCTTGTACGCCTTTCCATGTCTCCGTCTAACCATTAGATGACCAGGTGTTGGGCAAAGCTGAAAATTAGAATAATCAGAGAAGATTTCCTTACTCCAGTCCTCTATGGTCCAATCCTTATGGCCATTGGCAAATTTCAGCCTAGCTCTCCTTTGCTTCTCATTGATAAAAGGCTGTTTTCTAGCTTTACATGACTTGAGCCCTGCCTCTACGAGCCTGTTATGAACTGTTCTTACCGTGCACTTCACCACAGCTGCCATTTGCCATTCCTTTTGCAGGTCACTTGATGTCATCCTGCGGTTGCTGAGTGACATTCAAATAAGATGACGGTCATCCCGGTCAGTGGAGAGTCGCTTTTGCCCTCTCTCCCAGTCTGTAGTTTTGTTGTCCCTTATATCTGCTGCTTGACCTTGTTGTAATGGACTGTCGACTTCAAAATTTTAAGGATGGAGACAACATTACACTCACTGTATCCCTCTGCTAGTAAAGCCAGAATTGAGCCCTTCTTTTCCTCACTCAAGACTTTTCTTTTCAACTCCTTTGGCATGGTTAAAAGTTATTTTTTTCATTCAAATTACTTTTGGGCCATTCCTAGCACTTGTTCTGCCATCCAGCTTGTTCTATTGCAGGAGGATTGTGAAGACCACAGCAGGGTTTTTTATACTTTCCCTCGTTAAATAAGATTTGGTTCAGGTGATCACCTAATCAGAAGCACATTAAGTAGAATGAGGTGAGCTTTGGTTACTATGGTAAAACAAAAGCTTAGCTCTGATTGGTTGCTGTGGTAAAGGAAAAGCTATCAGAGCTAAGCTTTTGTTTTACCAGAACAACCCATCAGATCAGATTTCATTTTACCACAACAACCAATAGGTTCCCGGCTTTCATTTTACCATAACAACCAATCAGAGCTCAGCTTTCCTTTAACCAGATCAACCAGAGTTCTTATTGGTTGCTACAGTAAAATGAGAGCTGAGATCTGATTGGTTATTATGGGCCCCAACAGTTTTACGGTCATTGTTAAGACAGCTCTGATCAAATCAGTCCAAATAGCTTCATCCTGCAGAAACCGCACAATGGGAACAGGCGGCCATTTTTCTTGCTCCGCCCCGCACCGGAAGCTGTACAACACTTCTGATGGGTGACCACCTCACATCAGTCGTCGCTTCCCTTCACTCTTCATGGAAATGTTGATGGTGAGAATAGACTATTATTTCCCCAGGACCCGCGGATATGAGATGGGTGCCGCCATCCTTGGCACGCTGATGTGATTAGCACCATCTACTGCCCCACTGATGCACAGCTCCCCTGTGACAGGAGCGCCACTTAAAGGGGGCCTCGGATTATATAAAATCAATGTCCTATCAGCAGGCTGGGTTTCCAACACCTGACTAATCAGCTGGTTAAAGGGGCCGCAGCACTCCTGTGCGCACCTTCCACTGCATGTCTTCACAGAAGCCCCGGCCCCCTATATCCGCTGATCTGCAAGGTGTGGACAGTCAGACACCACCGCTATAATACTGATCTCCTCTTAAAGTACAGATCAATAGTTTTCTACAGCCAGATACCCCTTTAAATCACAACTCGTTGCACTTGTGCCAGCAGTGTCGGATCACCCGGCGACACAGACACCACCTGTGCCCCCCACACCAACCACATACACAATAACACAGACAAGGAATTAGGAAAGATCAGCAAGCAGCTGACAGCCTCCGCCTGCCCCCCGAGGAGGGTAACTCTACCCTGGCAGGAGCCGCGGCCGGTTCTGCAGCTGGATCCGGCCCGCACCCCTTCCCCCCTCGCATTGTTTGTGACACCTTTTATAAAGCAGACCATCAATGCCTGGATACAATCTGCCGACGCCGCACACTACAAAGATGCTCCTTTTCCGGATTTGCATTTTTAACACTGAAATATAAATCAGAGCAGAGAAAGAAAAGACAATAAGGAAACAAAGCGCCTATTTATAGCTCCGCTTTGAAGTTGGGAAATTATTCTGCAGTAACTCTGATGGCGTCAGAGCTTCAGTACAAACACGAGGAGGAGATCTGCTATAATGGAGCAGCGCGGGCATGAGCCGACACCGGAGGGGTCAAGTAAAGAGGGACGGAAACCGGAAATAGAGCAATACTTAGAAGATCAGTCAGAAATGGTATAAAGGCTGTGAATAGTGGGGGTCCAGCTGCAGGGACCACACCCCGTCCTTACAATGAGGAGTCCCAGACCCCTGTCTAAGTGGAAAGCACACCACTATCTGATCAGCTAGGACAGGGGACTCCAATCTGGGAATGGCGGAAAATGCTGGGAGTTGTAGTTCTACATCAGCTGGGGACCACAGACTGGGTGTGCTGATGTTTAACCCCCACAAGCACAATTTTCCATCCAAGGATATAATAGGTGGCTCTCTGCAGTAGCCCTCTACCATCCAAAGCAAAAAACTAACTCCTAAAGGGCCAGAAAACCTATTATTATGGCTTTAGCCCTGACTTCAACGCCAGTTCCGTTGCACTTTTGACTTGTTTTGACACAATAATCCCCCCTGCCCCCCATCCTTAGAGTCGGCACAGGACTAGTGATATCCTCTGCTGGGATGACGCAATGCCTCTGACAAAGGCATCTGAGACGAAACGTGTGTCGGGTTTTGGCACCTTTCCAGCGGCAGGAGAATATGCAACTGGGTAAGGGCCCTTTCACATCAGCGTTTTTTGAAATTTGCGGCAGATGCGGTGAAAAAAACGCATCTGCCGCAATTGCCGCATAACCGATGCACTTGCGGCGCGGTTGCGGTAATCCCCATAGAAAGTATAGGGGGACTTGCGGCAGGTGCGGCAAGTGCGGTTTTGCACTTGCGGCAGGTGCGGGCGCGAAAAAAACCGCGATGTTTTTTTCACCGCATCTGCCGCAAATTTCAAAAAACGCTGATGTGAAAGGGCCCTTACTTTGGATTAGGACTTCCTGATATCCATGAACGTAATCACACTTATTATATATTTGTGCTTTGATCTGACCATTCGAGGCATTCTATTTTTTCTCCTGTCGCTGGTCTGAGGCGCTTTATTCCTTGCTCTCAGGTTTTTTATTTTTTAATGAATTCCTAATAAAATGATGTTTTAAGATTTTTGTGTTTCGGCTTTAGTCTTTCTTTATGGGTTATGTTTATGAACAGTCACAACTGATCGGCGACATCCCCACGGCGGTTCATGACAGACGTCAGCAGGTACAGTGCCTACAAGTAGTATTCAATCCCCTGCAGATTTAGGTGGTTTGATAAGATGCAAATAAGTTAGAGCCTTCAAACTGCAAACGAGAGTAGGATTTATTAACAGAAGCATAAATCTTACAAACCAAAAAGTTATGTTGCTCAGTTGAATTTTAATAAATTTTAAACATAAAAGTGTGGGTCAATTATTATTCAACCCCTCAAACCACCAGCATTCTGTTTGGTCCCCCTAAAGTATTAAGAAGTAGTTCAGGCACAAAGAACAATGAGCTTCACATGTGTGGATTAATTATCTCTTTTGCCAGCCTTTTCTGACTATTTAAGACCCTCCCCAAACTTGTGAACAGCACTCATACATGGTCAACATGGGAAAGACAAAGGAGCATTCCAAGGACATCAGAGACAAGATCGTGGAGGGTCACAAGGCTGGCAAGGGGTACAAAACCCTTTCCAAGGAGTTGGGCCTACCTGTCTCCACTGTTGGGAGCATCATCCGGAACTGGAAGGCTTATAGAACTACCGTTGGCCTTCCACAGCCTGGACAGCCTTTGAAAGTTTCCTCCCGTGCCAAGGCCAGGCTTGTCCGAAGAGTCAAGGCTAACCCAAGGACAACAAGGAAGGAGCTCCGGGAAGATCTCATGGCAGTGGGGACATTGGTTTCAGTCAATACCATAAGTAACGTACTCCACCACAATGGTCTCCGTTCCAGACGAGCCCGTAAGCACCTTTACTTTCAAAGCGTCATGTCAAGGCTCGTCTACAGTTTGCTCATGATCACTTGGAGGACTCTGAGACAGACTGGTTCAAGGTTCTATGGTCTGATGAGACCAAGATCGAGATCTTTGGTGCCAACCACACACGTGACGTTTGGAGACTGGATGGCACTGCATACGACCCCAAGAATACCATCCCTACAGTCAAGCATAGTGGTGGCAGCATCATGCTGTGGGGCTGTTTCTCAGCCATGGGGCCTGGCCATCTGGTCCGCATCCATGGGAAGATGGATAGCACGGCCTACCTGGAGATTTTGGCCAAGAACCTCCGCTCCTCCATCAAGGATCCTAAGATAGGTCGTAATTTCATCTTCCAACAAGACAACGACCCAAAGCACACAGCCAAGAAATCCAAGGCCTGGTTCAAGAGGGAAAAAATCAAGGTGATGGAGTGGCCTAGTCAGTCTCCTGACCTTAACCCAATTGAAAACTTGTGGAAGGAGCTCAAGATTAAAGTCCACATGAGACACCCAAAGAACCTAGATAACTTGGAGAAGATCTGCATGGAGGAGTGGGCCAAGATAACTCCAGAGACCTGTGCTGGCCTGATCAGGTCTTATAAAAGACGATTATTAGCTGTAATTGCAAACAAGGGTTATTCCACAAAATATTAAACCTAGGGGTTGAATAATAATTGACCCACACTTTTATGTTTAAAATTTATTAAAATTCAACTGAGCAACATAACTTTTTGGTTTGTAAGATTTATGCTTCTGTTAATAAATCCTACTCTCGTTTGCAGTTTGAAGGCTCTAACTTATTTGCATCTTATCAAACCACCTAAATCTGCAGGGGGTTGAATACTACTTGTAGGCACTGTAAGTATATATTAGATATTATATCCTGCTCAAAAAAAATAAAAGGGAACACTTCAACATCACATTGTGTTGTTAAATGTTCCCTTTATGTTTTTGAGCAGTATAATTTATAATAAATTTAAATAAATATATATACACACACACACACACACACACAAATTAGTGATGAACGAGTAATTGTTGCTACTCGCATGGATAGTACAGTATTCGGTTTACTAATTACTCGGTGAGTATCGCTGGTGCTCGTGAGTGATGTGTCGATCATTGTCGATCTGACACATATAGCCACCTCCCTTCAGCACAAAGTGAACTGGCACCTCAGAAAAATCAGATTGCATATTAGGATCTCTCTAGGGGCACAGCAAGGTGGTTTAGGCATTGAAATCGTAAAGAAGCCTTCCCTCCCGCCCTGTCCCGGAAAGCCTCATTTTATAGCCGGATGTGTGTGGGCTGAGCCCATCACTGATTGACTTACATTAGACTCGTTATTCGTGCCAACATGCGAGTAATAAAAACAACTTGTTACGAGTATATAAATATTCTGATCCCTATTTTATGATGTGTCACTACTTTATAATGTGTGCAATCCCTATGCAGCCGAGTTGTACAGACTGACTCCCTGCTACAATACTAGGAGCGATACAATATATTGATATGGCTCCAATGTTAATATATGGAGGGTGTGTCTAATCTTCACCCTACTCCAAGTCACCCTGTGAGTCACATCGCAGGTAATAATACATAGCTTCACTTCATAGCTGCCAGGGAGACAGACAGCAGCCAAGACCCAATTCTAGACTCCGCACCCCTGTCATGTTCTTTACAAGTGAGATTTGCCCTCGTTAGGATTCTTGTAAGAAGGCAGAGCCTCATTCTTAGGATTTACAAGTGCAGAAAGGATAAAGTGAGAAATTGATGTGGCCAATGTGTCTCCTGGAGGCAGGAACGCTCCACCAGCAGTTATAACCAGGGCTACGAAACTCAGAACTCTGCAGCCGGGATACATGGCATTAAGGAAACCTTCACAGCTGGGTGGATCACTAAAGCCGCACAGAGAACTTTCCCAACCCCATTAACCCAGGAGACAGAACTCTTCTATTGAGAGAATGATAACAGCTGTCACCATCAAAACATGGGAAGACTGACAGCACCACCTGCTGGAGAAACTCAGAACTGCACATTTGTGCACAATGATTCACAGTGTAACAGGGAGGCAGTCTTGGTTTGAACGCTTGTTTTGTACTGACAGAATCCTAATAAAGCTGGAATATTATTGGATGGACCCAAAGTCAGAAAATGAAACACGCATTCAGCCTATCTTAGTGGGAGAAACCCTCACAGAGCTCACATCCAGCCTATATTACTGGGAGAAACACACAGAGCTCACATCCAGCCTGTATTAGGGTATGTGCACATTGGACAGTTCTGCATCATTGCAGACCATCAGAAAACCGGTGTAGAATTTCAGGAGCTGAAATTCCTGACCTCAGCAGTGTCCATAGTTTTTTTAACGTTTTGTGTGCGGTTTATTAGCGTTTATACAGCGTTTTCTCGGCGGTTTTCTGGTGGTTTTCTTGGCGTTTTTAAGACTGCTTTTTGTGCACTTGTAAGCTCTGATACGCTGGCTAAACGCTCAAAAGAAGTCACTTGCTCTATCTTTGAAATCCGCTGGAAAACCGGTGAAGAAAGTGGAAAGGAGAAAAAAAAAAAACGTTCTAATGTAAACAGCGTTTTCTGAAATACATAGACTAGCAACTTAAGCCAACCGCTGGTTAGGATTAACATAAATTTACATAAAACCCAGCATAAAACGCCGGCGGAAAACGCTTAAAAACAGCTCACAAAACTTACAATGTGCACATACCCTTACTGGGAGAGACACACAGAGCTCACATCCAGCCTATATTACTGGGAGAGACACACAGATCTCACATCCAGCCTATATTACTGGGAGAGACACACAGATCTCACATCCAGCCTATATTACTGGGAGAGACACACAGATCTCACATCCAGCCTATATTACTGGAGAGACACACAGACCTCACATCCAGCCTATATTACTGGGAGAGACACACAGAGCTCACATCCAGCCTATATTACTGGAGAGACACACATACCTCATATCCAGCCTATATTACTGGGAGAGACACACAGAAGGCTTTTTGTAAATATAATACTAGAAAAGAAATATTTACAGGAAATGTTGTAACACCACTTATTATGTGAGATGCACAGCGACCATGTTATCCGGAACGTTCCTTCCAGCATTAACTACTTGTTGGCCACCGCTGACAGCTGGTCTCTTATCCGACCCAGTCCATCCAACATGGTGTCCAAGGTTTCTTTGCTGAGCTCCACGGTCAGTGTGGATGTTGCTGGTTCCAGTCCGCACAGTCCTGGGTCCTCCTGGATCTGAGATAATAAAATTGCACGGATACAAGGTCAGCCACCATTCGCCTGGTTCCATAGTTCTGTCCACAAAGGGGCGATGATATAGCAATTACTATACGATCAATGGCTCAATCCCTGGAGTAAAATAGCCCAATAGGGGGCAGAAATGAGCTCAGGATGAAGAGCGAGAAATCTGTGCTCCATCCTGAGACAACATGGGAGCAACTCTGACTACAAGTAACCTAATGACCCCTTAATGCACAGTGATCCCCCCCCAGCTCACATGCGTGGTCATCTCCTTCAGGTGTTGGTCATGATGTTTAATTGGTGGGATCACAAAAAGATTTAGATCCCAGCAAATTGGCCCAAGGAGGTAACGGTCACCATTGTACTGGATATCTAATCGGCAACATTATCTGAAGCCTAGTCAAAAGAGTAATGAAGGCCCCCGCGGTCTGCCATGCCAGTGCAGCCTGGTGCAGGAAAAGCTTTAAGGGGTTGTCCACAACTTTAACATTGATAGTCTACTCCTAAGATAGGTCATCAATGTCTGTCTGGTGAGAACCCCGAGGATCAGCTGTTCTCGGCGTTTGCCAGCACTGCTCAGAACAGCGCCATCCACTGTATAGTGGCCACGGCCAAGTACTGCACACCAACCCCTATTCAAATCAATAGAAGGCAGATATGCACTACCCACTTGCAGCCACTATACAGGAGATGGAGCTGTGGAGCTCCGCGATGGAGCTAATCGGTGGATTGCCGGGTGACGCACTCCCACCGATCAGACGTTGATGATTTTTCCCTAGGGTAGGCCGTCAGTGTTAAATCCTCTTTAATACGAAAATACGAAAGGACAATACAGAAGCTAAGTAGTCACTCACCCTCATCTTTAGCAGACAGGTGGGCACCGCCATCCTTGTGACAGAGTCTGACGAGGTCTTGATGTCCATCCTCCAGTCCATATCCACTAGACGTGGCAATGAGACTAGAGGGGGAAAGGAGCAGTCCGTGATGGCAGTGAGACACTGAGCTTCTATACATTCTGGTTAAAGTGATGAGATACATTATGAATTTTACAATTGATTGGTTTTGTGATTCTGCGCTTTTTTTAACCTCTTAGAAGCCGAGGTCAATGGCAATGGCGGCATCTAAGCAGTTAGGGAATCCTGTTCCCCTTTGATATAATCTCAGGGTGGTGATGGGTTTGTGATGACAGTCGGAAATCGTACTAATGACCCTCCATCCCTCCAAAAATAAATCCGACGTGTCAGAGACCTAATAGGAGCAACACTGTCTGGGTGTCCGGCCGTGTACTTACTGCTTGTGTTCTGGGCGTCACTTCTCCATGCGGATCTGGAGGAAGAAGAACAATATCATGGATGAGCAGACGAGTGATATGTGTACACAACACGGCTACACATGAGAACATACATGTCACCGCACAGAGGCGAAAATAATATTACATTGCAGCTTCTGACCCTAAATGCAGCTCCTCTAATTCCTCCAATGGAGGCATCAAATCCAAAGATATAATCTTTAATTTTCCCATGGCGCCCTCTACAGGAAGTAAATCAATCAATCACGATTCCTTCAAGGAAGGTTCTTGGACTACGGCATACTTCTGAATCCTTTTAATTTCTTTATAGCCCATTGTTTTATTGCAGTTGTGCACTTTCTTAGTCTACAGAAGCTGCTGTTTTTTTTTTTTCTCTATCACTTTACATTAGCTGATTTCATTATTTTTCCTTATTTGTGCCCTTTTTAATGTGTGTAATATATGTATATGTGCGTATATACACACACAAATACATCCACACCGTAGTACCCTGACTACCGATCGCACCAAGACACAAATTCTTTGAAATAAAAGCCATCACTATTTTTTTTGCTCTATGATGGGAGCACAATTGTGAGGCCCAAGCAGCTGCGGCGTGATCACGTGTTCCCGCTAATTAAGTAACTGAATATTCCATGCTACCTCCTGGCAGCTGATGGCGTGTGGTAGCGCGGCGCTCATATGCTGTTGGCATTACGCCACACACTTAAAAAAAAAAAAAAATATATACTCACCCTCCCTCCCGATCCCCTGCAACACAGAGTCCTCATCTCATGCAGGCAGGTGATCAGAGCGTGATCGCGGCTCCGCCGACCAGAGCGTGATCGCGGCTCCACCGACCAGAGCGTGATCGCGGCTCCACCGACCAGAGCGTGATCGCGGCTCCACGACCAGAGCGTGATCGCGGCTCAGCTGATTAGTGCGAGTGCTGCCTGCATGAGATAAGGACAGGGGATCGGAGGGAGGGCGAGTATAAGTTTTTTTATTTGCATGATGGGGGCCATATACTACACCAAGATTGGGGACATGTACCAAGTAGGAGGGGGGGAGATGAACATATACACAGTATCAGTATGGGGCCATAAGTAGGGGCTGGAACAAATTAATAGCGTTTCAATTAAAATTTTAATGGGGAAATTTAAAAATAAAAGCAAATTGCGTTAAGAGCTCGGTCACAGAACATATTAAGCTTGTACGTCAGTGTATTACTGTATACGTAATTTCTTTTAGGTTTGGATGTTTCCAAATGTTCTTTATCTGATTCATTAATTGCAACTTTTTAACAAGTCACAAAATTTGGTGCAAATGTGAACCAGTTACCCTCCTTCCACTGGGGCAAATTAAAGTTTATCTAGAAATTTGACTCCTTTATATTTGCAAGAAAAAGTGATAAGACAAAAATAAAGAACATTTTTATTTTGGGCAAAATTCATGACCCACTTGCAGTAAACTGAAGAATTTGGCATAAAAAGACCAATAAATAAAAGAGGACAGAAAAAAAAAAAATAATATATAATGTCTGAGGTGTGTGTGTGTGTGTCATGACTTCCAAACCTTATAGGACAGATCATGGGCGTACCCAGGATCAAAACTAGGGGGGGGAAGCCATGGTCATTCCCACCTCCTTTGGTACTCTGACGCACCGGCCAGAACATTAAGTCCGGCCCGATGCATTGTGGGAGCTGATTACGCGTTCGGCTGGGCTCTGGCACATGCCCAGTGCGCATATTGAAGCTGGGCCGAACACATGATCAGCCCCCACAATGCACCGGGCCAGATATGACATTCCAGCCGCCGCATCAGAATACCACAGGAGGCGGGAATTTCAAAGAGGTGGAAACAACATAAGGAATGCCAACACCCAGCGGGGTGTGCTGAAAGCCAGCGAGGAGGCAGGGGCGAACCTAGCCTCTCTGCTGCCTGAGGCGAACTTCAAAGCGCCCTCCTCCCCCTTCCCCCGAATACAAGTACATCAGCGCCATCACATGACCATACAAGAACTTCACAGAAGAATCCAGAACAAAGAACATTAATGGCAATGGCAGGCTTGGTACAAGCACACAGACACACAATGATGACTTGCAGAGCGGTGGTCCTGTAGGCCTGTAGTCCTGACCTGTCAGCGGCTGCAGCTGCGTGCGCTGCACACCGGACCAGAGGGCATACTAGCCCCCCAGTCCTGTGTGCTGATCCAGTCCGCGGCTGTCAAGAACTGAACATATATGAGGATTGAGCAGACTCAAGTTTAAAGCGAACCCGTCACCAGGTTTTTGCCATCCCATCTGAGAGCAGCATGATGTAAAGACAGACTCTGATTCCAGCGATGTGTCACTTACTGAGCTGCTTACTATTATTTTGATAAAATTTGCTTTCTCTGCTGCAGATTTAGCAGTCTGTGAATATGCCAGACTAATGGAAAAAAAAAAAAAAAAAAAAAAAAAAATCACTGTTTAATCATCTGGAGATCATCAATACACTAAGTAGCCCTGTAAGTGACACATTGCTGGAATCGGGATCTCAGTTCCTATATTATACTACATTCAGATTGAGTTGCAAAAACCTGGCGACAGGTTCCCTTTAAACCTTACAAAAAGCGAAGGGTACCTCTGAGTTCACTAGCTCTATCATTTGATTTCAAGGACCTTTTCAGGCATCAGATACTGTGCAGAGGAGAGGAGTTGGGTTATCTTGCTCTCCTCTTGTTTACAAGGATTTTTGTTTGTTGGTTGCTTTTAACCTCTTCTCTAGGATAAAGGCCACTTCACACACTTAGGCTGGCTTCACACTTGCAGATGGATCTGCAGCGTTTTGCAGATGCATCTGCAAGTGTGAGCATGCTGACCGCGGCCCCTATGTTTATAATAGGGCGCACCGGGTCTGAACGCTCTCATTCATTCCTATATGTGTACTGTCAGCAGGCGTATGCCTGCTTACAGATCACACTCTCCCGCCCGCACTGTGGACGCGAGATGTAGCGTCCATGCTGCGGGCGGGAGTGTGTGATCTGTCAGCAGGCATACGCCTGCTGACAGTACACATATAGGAGTGAATGAGAGCTTTCAGACCCGGTGCGCCCTATTATAAACATAGGGGCCGCGGTCAGCATGCTCACACTTGCAGATGCATCTGCAAAACGCTGCAGATCCATCTGCAAGTGTGAAGGCAGCCTAAAACATCGCTAACGATGTCGCTGCAACATCACAGGTTTTGTGATGTAACAGCGACCTCTCCAGCGATGTTGGTGTGTGACAGCCACCAGCGACCTGGCCCCTGCTGTGAGGTCGTTGGTTGCTGCACTTCGCTCAGGACCATTTTTTGGTCCCAAGTCTCCCGCTGGTCAGCACACATCGCTGCGTGTGACCGCGAGAGACGAGCGAACCAGCGACCTCACAGGCTGGTATCCATGATAAACAGCAGGTAACTAAGCAGCGCGCGCTGCTTAGTTACCCGCTGTTTATCATGGATACCAGCGTCTTCGCTGCTTAGCGCAGCCTGTAAGCAGAGAGGACGCTGGTAACTGATAAACTGCAGGTATCTAGGCAGCGCTGCTTAGTTACCGCTGTTCATCATGGATACCAGCGATCTCACGGCTGTTGAGTCGCTGGTGAGTCTGTCTGTTTGAAAGCTCACCAGCGACTCCAGAGAGACTTTCCAGCGATCCAGGCCAGGTCGGATCGCTGGTGGGATCGCTGGAAAGTCTCAGTGTGTGAAGGGGCCTTAACACCTTCGGTGCACCTTTTCAATAAAACATT
This sequence comes from Allobates femoralis, assembly GCA_033576535.1. Taxonomy (NCBI): domain Eukaryota; kingdom Metazoa; phylum Chordata; class Amphibia; order Anura; family Aromobatidae; genus Allobates; species Allobates femoralis. Next base: position 43,731,389 of record JARQOC010000010.1, read on the forward strand.
TGAGTAAAGGTTACGTTTTAATTATCACTGACTTTACTTGCTTCATGTAACTATACTATATTAATCTACAACTTGGTAGTTCACCAAATCATTGGTTACTTGTTTATACCCAGCTATTACATTTTCAAAATATTATTAGATTTTGATCATCAGGATGTAAACAAGAACATTCACATTTACTGGCGGCAAGAAGAGAAAATACTGAAGATTCCTACAAGAAAAGAAGCTCCCGGACTCACACATTCTCCAGGAGGATCTTGGTCAGGAGATTCTTTAGGTTCTGGTGAAAGTCGTCCGGGAAGACGGAGAGAATCTGCTCGGCTGAGGTCAGACCTCTGTACACCACATGCCGGGTGAGGGAGTGAACCCCCCGATCACCTAATACACAGGGAGGGAATGACAATGCTCTATTACACAGAACACATCAGTAAAGACTACATTATCCTATCACACACTGCACAGGAGCTGTAGACAATGGTCATTTGAAAAGCAGCTTTTTTAATCTTTTCCAGATTCTGCAGAAGAGAGAACAATAAGAAAACACTCTAAAGCCCCAGTCTCATACAACGATATCGTTAGAGAGATCGTTGTAACTGTGACGTTACAACAATCTCTCCAACGATGTCGATCTGTGTGACACTTTGCAGCGATCAGGCCCCTGCTGTGAGGTCGCTGATCGCTGCAAAGTGCTGCGGGTCATTTTTTGATTGCTGGTTTCCCGCTGGTCAGCACGCATCGCTGCGTGTGACAGCGAGAAACCAGCGATCAGCGACCTCACTGGCTGGTAACCGTGACAAACACCGGGTAACTAAGCAGCACGCGCTGCCTAGATACCCGGTGTTTACCATGGTTACCAGCATCCTCCCTGCTTAGCACTGCCTGTAAGCAGGGAGAACGCTGGTAACTATGATAAAAACAGCGGGTATCCAGGCAGCACGTTCTGTTTATCATAGTTACCAGCATTCTCCCTGCTTAGCGCTGCCTTCAGCGATGTGGGAGGTGACTCCTATAGCCCTGATCGCTGGGGAGATCTGCCTGTTTGACAGCTCCCCAGCAATCAGGTAACAACATTCCAGTGATCCCGGCAGCTCGTTATCGCTCTCGGGATCGCTCGTTATGTGAGACAGGGCCTTAAGGCCGGTTTCACACTTGCGCTCCCCGCCACAATATGCAGACACCGCGCGCCCCTATGTTTATCATGTGGACGCACGGCGATGCGCTTGGCTGCGCATGACCGTGCGCATTGATAGACTTCAGTATGTGATTTGTACACATGCGGATGCTTCCATACAAATCACACACTCGTGTTCAGGGTGCAGACGAGAATGTGTGATTTGTACGCAAGCATCCGCATGCGTACAAATCGCACAGGGAAGTAAATGGGTGCGCACGGCAATGCACAGCAGAGCGCATCACCGTGCATCCCCATGATAAACATAGGGCGCGCGGTGTCTGCGCTCAGCTTGCAAGTGTGAAACCAAGGGGTACTTCACACACAGACTTTCCAGCGATCCGACCTGGCCGGGATTGCTGGAAAGTCTCTATGCAGTCGCTGGTGAGCTGTCATCAGGTAGGGGCGCCATTCATCTAGTGGTGCAGAGGCATCGTACTGTGCGGCTCAATGCTCAGGCAGCGGAGCGGTTGGGTAGCTTTCAGGACACTCTGCATCATATGTATCAGTGTGAATGGTGTCCTATGCAGGCTAGTATATGCATGGCAGGTCGCCTCCCACATCTTGATGGTAGAGGTGATTTTATCAGCCTGCAGCTGGCTTGCTTCACATTTGGCTCTGACTGCGTCCTGTAAGTGCATTTGGTTTCTGTTTATGGCATGGATGGTAAGAATTTTTGATGCTGCTTTTTTCTAGTAGTTTTTGTACAATTTTGTTAGGACTGGTGAGCATGGAATCCCTTGTCGTGGGTCATCAGCTTAAATGTCTTGGGCCAATACATGAACCAAAATCCCATCTATAAAGGTTTTTATTTATCATATAAAAAACTTTTGCACTTTTTTATCCATCCAGGGTGCAGTTGGGCCCATAGGGGCGCCATTCATCTAGTGGTGCAGAGGCATCGTACTGTGCGGCCCAATGCTCAGGCAGCGGAGCGGTTGGGTAGCTTTCAGACACTCTGCATCATATGCATCAGTGTGAATGGTGTCCTATGCAGGCCTAGTATATGCATGGCAGGTCGCCTCCCACATCTTGATGGTAGAGGTGATTTTATCAGCCTGCAGCTGGGCTTGCTTCACATTTGGGCTCTGACTGCGTCCTGTAAGTGCATTTGGTTTCTGTTTATGGCATGGATGGTAAGAATTTTGATGCTGCTTTTTTCTAGTAGTTTCTGTCATCAGGTAGACTCACCAGCGACCAGCCAGCAGTGACATCAGTGGTAACCAGAATCTCCGCATGTGTTCACATTAGCATTGTGCCCGGCCAGCTAATCAGAAGTCTCAGCCGTGGCTGGGAGTAGGAGATCAGCGGAAGAGATCTCCTCCTCCCGGCCGCCGCTGATCTCCCGACGATGTCGGCGCGGGAGATTTGAAGAAACAGCTGATGTGACAGCCATTTAAATCTCCTGCTCCGACACCAAAGAGTTGATGTCGGTGCGGGAGATTATACAGCTGTCACATCAGCTGTTTCTTCAAATCTCCCGCGCTGACACTGGCGGGAGATTAGCGGCGACCACCAGAAGAGATCTCAATGTGATCCTGCGCTGTCATGCGGAGGACACTTCGGATCCATTGACAGCCATGCATTTGTTGTGCGCTTGAGGTCGCTTGCTGATAAAACAAGCGCCCGTGAACGCACAAAAAAATGCAATGCAGCTAAACGCAGGCACCATGCGTTCCCATGTTAAACATAGGAGCGCAGTGCGCATGCGTTTGGAACACTGCGTTGACAAACGCAAATGTGAAACTGGCCTTATGCAGTATTTGCTTGGACATACAGGAGCTTTTCTTCTTGTTATCACCCATCTGAGGCTTATACTATTCTCTTAGTACCTGACTTTTCTTCTTGTTATCACCCTGTTATACTTTTCACTTTACCTGAGGGACGGTCCTGTTTTGACACTGAAGATGACATGTGTACAGTGACGTCCACACGATGTTGGTGGGAACGCAAAGATCAGACATGGTGGATTTTACTAAGCTCAGGAATAACATCCAGCAGAGAGAAATTACATCTGACAATCTCTTGTCTCCGCTGCCCGCGCTCGGATGATCCAATCATTCACATTTTTACAGCTCCCATTAGTTTTTCCCCATACTGCGTCTCTGCAGCCCCTGTGAGCACCCACCTGAGAAGCCTCATCTGCAGTCACCGACAAGCCGGAGGACACACTGTCAATCAGCTGGATGGAGCCAACGGCCGAACGGGGGAAGGAGTCTCTGCAAAGTTTCTGCACCACTTCCTTGGAGGAGGCCTGAGATACCAGAGACAAGAGGGGAGGTCAGAGAGTGGCAGGAGGGAGAGTGGTGAGGGCGCTCTACATAGGATAAAACTGTAACAAATCCTCAGCTGCGAGGATTACGTCGGTACAGGTTTATATCTTGTAATGATAGAAATGCAGGCTTTCCTACACGTTGGTACTTGTAGTCCCCATATAACACACAGGCTTTCCCCACACGCTGGTACTTGTAGTCCCCTATATAACACACAGGCTTCCCCACATGCTGGTACTTGTAGTCCCCCATATAACACACAGGCTTCCCCACATGCTGGTACTTGTAGTCCCCCATATAACACACAGGCTTCCCCACATGCTGGTACTTGTAGTCCCCTATATAACACACAGGCTTCCCCACGTGCTGGTACTTGTAGTCCCCATATAACACACAGGCTTCCCCACATGCTGGTACTTGTAGTCCCCCATATAACACACAGGCTTCCCCACATGCTGGTACTTGTAGTCCCCCATATAACACACAGGCTTCCCCACATGCTGGTACTTGTAGTCCCCCATATAACATACAGGCTTCCCCTATGTGCTGGCACTTGTAGTCCCCATATAACACACAGGCTTTCCTACACGTTGGTACTTGTAGTCCCCATATAACACACAGGCTTCCTCACATGCTGGTACTTGTAGTCCCCTATATAACACACAGGCTTCCCCACATACTGGTACTTGTAGTCCCCATATAACACACAGGCTTCCCCACACGCTGGTACTTGTAGTCCCCTACATAACACACAGGCTTCCCCACATGCTGGTACTTGTAGTCCCCATATAAACACACAGGCTTCCCCACATGCTGGTACTTGTAGTCCCCCATATAACATACAGGCTTCCCCTATGTGCTGGTACTTGTAGTCCCCATATAAACACACAGGCTTCCCCTATGTGCTGGTACTTGTAGTCCCCATATAACACACAGGCTTCCCCACGCTGGTACTTGTAGTCCCCATATAACACACAGGCTTCCCCACATGCTGGTACTTGTAGTCCCCCATATAACACACAGGCTTCCCCTATGTGCTGGTACTTGTAGTCCCCCATATAACACACAGGCTTCCTCACATGCTGGTACTTGTAGTCCCCCATATAACACACAGGCTTCCCCACATGCTGGTACTTGTAGTCCCCCATATAACACACAGGCTTCCCCACATGCTGGTACTTGTAGCCCCCATATAACACACAGGCTTCCCCTATGTGCTTGTACTTGTAGTCCCCATATAAACACACAGGCTTCCCCAGTGCTGGTACTTGTAGTCCCCATATAACACACAGGCTTTCCCCACATGCTGGTATTTGTAGTCCCCCATATAACACAGAGGCTTCCCCAACTGCTGGTACTTGTAGTCCCCATATAACACACAGGCTTCCCCACATACTGGTACTTGTAGTCCCCATATAACACACGGCTTCCCCACATGCTGGTACTTGTAGTCCCCCATATAACACACAGGCTTCCCCACATGCTGGTACTTGTAGCCCCCATATAACACACAGGCTTCCCCTATGTGCTGGTACTTGTAGTCCCCATATAACACACAGGCTTCCCCTATGTGCTGGTACTTGTAGTCCCCATATAACACACAGGCTTCCCCACACGCTGGTACTTGTAGTCCCCATATAACACACAGGCTTCCCCACATGCTGGTACTTGTAGTCCCCATATAACACACAGGCTTCCCCACATGCTGGTACTTGTAGTCCCCATATAACACACAGGCTTCCCCACATGCTGGTACTTGTAGTCCCCATATAACACACAGGCTTCCCCACATGCTGGTACTTGTAGTCCCCCATATAACACACAGGCTTCCCCACAGCTGGTACTTGTAGTCCCCATATAACACACAGGCTTCCCCACATGCTGGTACTTGTAGTCCCCATATAACACACAGGCTTCCCCACACCTGGTACTTGTAGTCCCCATATAACACACAGGCTTCCCCACACGCTGGTACTTGTAGTCCCCATATAACACACAGGCTTCCCCACAGCTGGTACTTGTAGTCCCCATATAACACACAGGCTTCCCCACTGCTGGTACTTGTAGTCCCCATATAACACACAGGCTTCCCCACATGCTGGTACTTGTAGTCCCCCATATAACACACAGGCTTCCCCACATGCTGGTACTTGTAGTCCCCATATAACACACAGGCTTCCCCAGAGCTGGTACTTGTAGTCCCCGATATAACACACAGGCTTCCCCACATGCTGGTACTTGTAGTCCCCCATATAACACACAGGCTTCCCCACATGCTGGCACTTGTAGTCCCCATATAACACACAGGCTTCCCACATGCTGGTACTTGTAGTCCCCATATAACACACAGGCTTCCCCACATGCTGGTACTTGTAGTCCTCCACATAACACACAGGCTTCCCCTGACACACTGTATATTGTCCCAGTGTTGGCCCTCAGGGTCTCTCACCTTTAACAAGAGCTGCAGGCTACAGAACACCCCTTCCGTAAGCCCGGCCATTACTGCAGTCATGTGACTCTAATCACGTGTTTCATGACCTGACGCGTCCGGCCCGCAAAGCATCTCGGGAGTTGTCGTTTTCTCATTGCGCATGCGCACAATCTGCGGTCTGGGTGAATAGTTGCTATTGTGCACTATAACTACACAGAAAATAAGGGGCGTTGTCCAGATCAGCCAATCACATCACTGCTTCACACATATAAGCTATGATTTGATTGGTAGTATTTTTTTTGTTTGTTTTTTTTGGGTAACCCCTCTTTATACTTTATAACAACGAACCAGCTTCGGTCCAGCCGGCAACAGAAAAAGGAGACAAAGGAGAGAAAGTGACAGGTCACTGTGAGGAAACGACAGGTTACTGTGAGGAAAGTGGAGGAAGGTTACTGTGGGAAAGTGACAGGTTACTGTGGGGAAAGTGACAGGTTACTGTGGGGAAAGTGACAGGTTACTGTGAGGGAAAGTGACAGGTTACTTGAGGGAAAGTGACAGGTTACTGTGGGGAAAAAGTGACAGGTTACTGTGAGGAAAGTGACAGGTTACTGTGGGGAAAGTGACAGGTTACTGTGGGGAAAGTGACAGGTTACTGTGGGGAAAGTGACAGGTTACTGTGAGGAAAGTGACAGGTTACTGTGAGGGAAAGTGACAGGTTACTGTGGGGAAAGTGACAGGTTACTGTGGGGAAAGTGACAGGTTACGTGGGGAAAGTGACAGGTTACTGTGGGGAAAGTGACAGGTTACTGGGGAAAGTGACAGGTTACTGTGGGGAAAGTGACAGGTTACTGTGGGAAAGTGACAGGTTACTGTGGGGAAAGTGACAGGTGGGGAAAGTGACAGGTTACTGTGGGGAAAGTGACAGTTACTGTGGGGAAAGTGACAGGTTACTGTGGGGAAAGTGACAGGTTACTGTGGGGAAGTGACAGGTACTGTGGGGAAAGTGATAGTTACTGTGGGGAAAGTGGAAAGTGACAGGTTACTGTGGGGAGAAGTGAAAGTGACAGGTACTTGTGGGGAAAGTGACAGTTACGTGGGGAAAGTGGAAAGTGACAGGTTACTGTGGGGAAAGTGACAGGATACTGTGGGGAAAGTGACAGGTACTGTGGGGGAAAGTGAAAGTTACTGTGGGGAAAGTGACAGGTATGTGGGGAAAGTGACAGGTACTGTGGGGAAAGTGACAGGTCACTGTGGGAAAGTGACAGATTACTGTGGGGAAAGTGACAGATTACTGTGGGGAAAGTGACAGGTTACTGTGGGGAAAGTGACAGTTACTGTGGGGAAAGTACATCATGGGGGAAAGTGACAGGTACTGTGGGAAAGTGACAGGTCACTGTGGGGAAATGACGGACATGGGGAAAGTGACAGGTCCTGGGGGAAAGTGACAGGTTACTGTGGGGAAAGTGACAGGTACTGTGGGGAAAGTGACAGGTTACTGTGGGGAAAGTGACAGGTTACTGTGGAAGGAAAGTGACAGTTACTGTGGGGAAAGTGACAGGTTACTGTGGGAAAGTGAAGGTTACTGTGGGAAAGTGACAGGTTACATGTGGGGAAAGTGACAGTCAGTGGGAAAGTGAAGGTCATTGTGGGGAAAGTGACAGGTTACTGTGAGGAAAGTGACAGGTTAGTGGATGTGGGAAAGGACAGGTTACTGTGGGGAAAGTGACAGGTCACTGTGGGGAAAGTGACAGGTCACTGTGGGGGAAATGGATCACTGTGGGGAAAGTGACAGGTTAAGTGAGGAAAGTGACAGGTTACTGTGGGAAAGTGACAGTTACTGTGGGAAAGTGACAGTTACTTGAGTGACAGTGGAAAGTGACAGGTTACTGTGGGGAAAGTGACAGGTCACTGTGGGGAAAGTGACAGGTTACTGTGGGGAAAGTGACGAGTTACTGTGGGGAAAGTACAGGTTACTGTGGGGAAAGTGACAGGTTACTGTGGGAAAGTGACAGGTTAGTGAGGTTATGTGGAGGAAGTGGTGGAAAGTGAAGTATTACTGTGGGAAAGTGAAGATATGTGGGGAAAGTGACAGAGTTACTGTGGGGAAAAGTACAGGTTACGTGGGGAAAGTGACAGTTACTGTGGGAAAGTGACAGTTACTGTGGGAAAGTGACAGTTACTGTGGGGAAAGTGACAGTTACTGTGGAAATGGAAAGTGACAGTTACTGTGGGAAAGTACAGGAGGAATACAGGTACTGTGGGGAAAGTGACAGTTACTGGGAAAGTGACAGTTACTGTGGAAAGTGACAGGTTACTGTGGGAAAGTGACAGGTACTGTGGGAAAGTGACAGATTACTGTGGGAAAGTGACAGTTACTGTGGGAAAGTGACAGATTACTGTGGGAAAGTGACAGTTACTGTGGGAAAGTGACAGTTACTGTGGGAAAGTGACAGTTACTGTGGGAAAGTGACAGTCACTGTGGGAAAGTGACAGGTCACTGTGGAAAGTGACAGGTCACTGTGGGAAAGTGACAGGTTACTGTGGAAGTGACAGTTACTGTGGGAAAGTGACAGGTTACTGTGAGGAAAGTGACAGGTTACTGTGGGGAAAGTGAAGTTACGTGGGGAAAGTGACAGTTACTGTGGGAAAGTGACAGGTTACTGTGGGAAAGTGACAGGTTACTGTGGAAAGTGACGTTACTGGGGAAAGTGACAGGTACTGTGGGAAAGTGAGTACAGTGGGGAAAGTGACAGGTTACTGTGGAAAGTGAAGAGTGGAAAGTACAGGTACTGTGGGAAAGTGACAGTACTGTGGGAAAGTGACAGTACTGTGGGAAAGTGACAGTTACTGTGGGGAAAGTACAGGTTACGTGGGAAAGTGACAGTTACTGTGGGAAAGTGACAGGTACTGTGGGAAAGTGACAGGTACTGTGGGAAAGTGACAGGTACTGTGGGAAAGTGACAGTACTGTGGAAAGTGACAGTACTGTGGGAAAGTGACAGTTACTGTGGGAAAGTGACAGGTACTGTGGGAAAGTGACAGGTACTTGGGAAAGTGACAGTACTGTGGGAAAGTGACAGGTTACTGTGGGGAAAGTGACAGTACTGTGGGAAATGACAGGTACTGGGAAAGTGACAGGTTACTGTGGGAAAGTGACAGTTACTGTGGGAAAGTGAAAGGTTACTGTGGGAAGTGACAGTTACTGTGGAAAGTGACAGTTACTGTGGAAAGTGACAGTTACGTGGGGAAAGTGACAGGTTACTGTGGAAAGTGACAGGTACTGGGGAAAGTGACAGGTACTGTGGAAAGTACGTTACGTGGGGAATACAGCTGGAAATGACAGGTTACTGTGGAAATGACGTACTGTGGAAAGTGACAGTTACTGTGAAAGTGACAGGTTACTGTGGAAATGACAGTTACTGTGGGAAAGTGACAGTTACTGGAGTGACGTATGGAGAAATGCAGTACGTGGAATGACGTTCTTGGAAAGTGACGTCTTGGGAGTGCAGTTCTTGGGAAGTGACGTCTGTGGGGATGACTGGTAGTGACAGGTTACTGTGAGGAAAGTGACAGGTTACTGTGAGGAAAGTGACAGGTTACTGTGGGGAAAGTGACAGGTCACTGTGGGGAAAGTGACAGGTCACTGGGGAAAGTGACAGGTCACTGTGGGGAAAGTGACAGGTTACTGTGAGGAAAGTGACAGGTTACTGTGAGGAAATGACAGGTTACTGTGAGGAAAGTGACAGGTTACTGTGGGGAAAGTGGAAAGTGACAGGTTACTGTGGGGAAAGTGACAGGTTACTGTGGGGAAAGTGACAGGTTACTGTGGGGAAAGTGACAGGTTACTGTGGGGAAAGTGACAGGTTACTGTGGGGAAAGTGACAGGTTACTGTGGGGAAAGTGGAAAGTGACAGGTTACTGTGGGGAAAGTGACAGGTCACTGTGGGGAAAGTGACAGGTCACTGTGGGGAAAGTGACAGGTTACTGTGGGGAAAGTGACAGGTTACTGTGGGGAAAGTGACAGGTTACTGTGGGGGAAAGTGACAGGTCACTGTGGGGAAAGTGACAGATTACTGTGGGGAAAGTGACAGATTACTGTGGGGAAAGTGACAGATTACTGTGGGGAAAGTGACAGGTTACTGTGAGGAAAGTGACAGGTTACTGTGAGGAAAGTGACAGGTTACTGTGGGGAAAGTGACAGGTCACTGTGGGGAAAGTGACAGGTCACTGTGGGGAAAGTGACAGGTCACTGTGGGGAAAGTGACAACTGTGGAAAGTGACAGTGTGGAGGAAAGTGACAGGTTACTGTGGGAAAGTGACAGGTTACTGTGGGGAAAGTGACAGGTTACTGTGGGGAAAGTGAAAGTGACAGGTTACTGTGGGGAAAGTGACAGGTTACTGTGGGGAAAGTGACAGGTTACTGTGGGGAAAGTGACAGGTTACTGTGGGGAAAGTGACAGGTTACTGTGGGGAAAGTGACAGGTTACTGTGGGGAAAGTGACAGGTTACTGTGGGGAAAGTGACAGGTTACTGTGGGGAAAGTGACAGGTTACTGTGGGGAAAGTGACAGGTTACTGTGGGGAAAGTGACAGGTTACTGTGGGGAAAGTGACAGGTTACTGTGGGGAAAGTGACAGGTACTGTGGGGAAAGTGACAGGTTACTGTGGGGAAAGTGACAGGTTACTGTGGGAAAGTGACAGGTTACTATGGGGAAAGTGACAGGTTACTGTGGGAAAGTGACAGGTTACTGTGGGGAAAGTGACAGGTTACTGTGGCGAATGACGTTACTTGGGAAAGTGACGGTTGTATGGAAGTGACAGTTCTGTGGGGAAAGTGACGGTTCTATGGGAGTGACGGTTGCTATGGAGATGACTGTAACTATGGGGAAAGTGACTGGTTGCTGTGGCGATTGACTGGTTGCTATGGGAAAGTGACTGGTTCTTTGGGAAGTGACTGGTTAATATGGATAGTGACTGGTTACTATGGGCATTGACTTGTTGCTATCGGCGAGTGACTGGTTAATATGGGTGAGTATTGACTGGTTGCTATGGGCAATTGACTGTTGCTTGGGAGTGACTGGTTGTATGGGAATTTGTCTGGTTGCTATAGGAAAGTTACTGTTTCTATGGAGAAAGTGACTGGTGCTATGGGGAAAGTGACATGTTGCCTGGAGGACTGGGCGACTGGAGCCTGCAGGAGAGGGGGAGCAGAAGGGGGACTGGAGCCACTCCATCCCACTGTTCACCTCCAACTGCTCCCACTCACCCCTCATCCCCAGTGCCCCCGCTCACACTGCCACTACCCCCACATCGTGATCTCACCAGTCCACCCGATGCGATAGCATTAGGGTCCCAGTCCGGCGGTGAATTGGCACTCGATTTTAAGCACGCACACCACTGCTACTGTCGGGAGATCATCTCCTGCCGCTCGGAGGTCAGCGGCGACGTGGCCAGAAGTACCCTGCCTGGCACTAGCGATGTCGCTCAGTGTGACACGCAGCAGCGACCAGGCCCCCGCAGTGAGATCGCTGATCGTGGCGTCTCACTAAGCGAGATCGCTGATGAGTCACAAGTTTTGTGACGCAACAGCGACCTCAACAGCGATCTCGCTATGTTTGACACGTAGCAGCGACCAGGCCCCCGCTGTGAGATCGCTGATCGTGCGTCTCACTAAGCGAGATCGCTGATGAGTCACAAGTTTTTGTGACGCAACAGCGACCTCAACAGCGATCTCGCTATGTTTGACACGTAGCAAGCGATCAGGCCCCTGCTGGAGCTCGCTGATCGTTACAAATCATTGTGGACCATTTTTGGTTGTCGTGCCCCCGCTGGGCAGCGTGCATCGCTGTGTTTGACAGGTACAACAACCAACGATCTCAATATTACACCGAGAGTGACAGGTCCCAACGACCGCTGTATCGTTGCTGAGTCGCTGTGAGATCTGACTGTTTGACATCTCACCAGCGATCATGTAGCGACGCACCAGTGATCCCTACCAGATCGTATCGTTGTCTTCATCGCTGGAGCATCGCCAAGTGTGACGGTGCCTTGCTGATCGCTCATTGCATTATTCTTACATCTTCGTAAATAAACTACATACATATTCTACAATACCCGATGCGTTAGAATTGGGTCACCATCTAGTTTCTTATAATCAGGGACACAGTGTGGGCATTGCCATTATTCAGGGCACAGTGTGGGCATTGCCATTATTCAGGGCACAGTGTGGGCATTGCCATTATTCAGGGGCACAGTGTGGGCATTGCCATTATTCTGGGGGACAGCGTGGGCATTTCCTTTATACAGGGGGCACAGCGTGGACATCCCCATTATTAAGGGGCACAGCGTGGGCATTTCCATTATTCAGGGGCACAGTGGAGATTTTCATTATTCAGGGGCACAGTGTGGGCATTGCCATTATTCAGGGGCACAGTGTGGGCATTGCCATTATTCAGGGGCACAGTGTGGGCATTGCCATTATTCAGGGGCACAGTGTGGGCATTTCCCTTAAACAGGGAGCACAGCGTGGGGATTTCCATTATTCAGGGGCACAGCGTGGGCATTTTCCCTTATACAGGGGCATAGTGTGGAGATTTCCATTATTCAGGGGCACAGTGTGAGCATTGCCATTATTCAGGGGCACTGTGTGGGCATTGCCATTATTCAGGGGCACAGTGTGGGCATTTCCCTTAAACAGGGGGCACAGCGTGGGCATTTCCCTTATACAGGGGCATAGTGTGGAGATTTCCATTATTCAGGGCACAGTGTGAGCATTGCCATTATTCATGGGCACTGTGTGGGCATTTCTTATAGTCATGGGGAACAGTGTGTGCAACAAGAGCCAAGTCCAAATGACTAGTTCTACACTTGCATATGATTGCATAATTCCTGTGCACATTTATTTTATTTTAAATTTGTGCAAAAAAAACTAAGTGTAAAGAGCAAATGTATCCACCGAGTGGCAGCAAAAGACATTAACAAGTACAATGCACACTGTCTCCCACCTGAGTTGGAATGAATGGAATGAAATGCTTTTTTTTGGGGGGTGGTTGAGCCCATCATACATGCAGGGTGCACACTGACACTGCAGGACTTGTCTGGGACCCAGCATAAAGCACATACTGTCTGCATTATTGCAGCCATGAAAAGAAGGCCTATTGAAGGCCCAGCTGTGGACTATGCGTCTCAGATGACTAGTCTAAGCTGGTCACTTGTTGGCTTCTTACTGTCCGTTCCTCTTGAGTGCAGGTCTCTCCCTAGTTGTGTAGGTGAGACCTATCAGTCTAGAGCAGCAGGATCCGGCTATTTACCTTTACAGTACATGGACCTAGGGACTGGCCTGGAGCATGTGCCCCTCTGCCCCAGCCCTGAATTCCTTGCAGGTGATGTGATTTAGAGTGGTTCTACTCAACGCATGCAGACCACAAAAAGAGGTCTTAAGGGGCTGCGAGGTTTAAAAGGCCTGTGCTCAAAAAACAGGGCAGGCGTCTCTTTTTGTAGTGCGGTGCTGCGGCCCATTGGGCATTTGACAGTTTGGGCAGATGGCCGGTCCGGGCCTGACCGGCCTCATCTTAGACATACAGTCCTCTGGCTGCAATCACATGGATCGGGCCAAATCATCTGTCAAATTCACTTTAAATGATCTCTGAATGACAACATACAAGTCGTCCGATGCTTCTGTACCGATTGCTCCGTCCCTGTACAGTCTCCTGCTCTTGGAGGAACATGATTGAAAGTTCATTTTTATTTTATCCCCTTCCCATTTGGAAAAAAATCGCGCAGATGTATAGATGTTAAAGAGGGATCAAAAGGAGCCCATGAAGGTTATCACTTAGCTTTGTGGTCGCCATTGTCTCCATCTTCCTGATAAATGCAACCGGAGAGCATTCGCTCACATCAGGGCATAACTATGGCGAGAACAATACCATAAAAAAACACCGGATTGCACTCGCACCAATGTAATTCAATGAAGGGATTTTTTTTCCTCGGCTGTTTTCAGCCTTATTAAAAAAAAATTGCATCATGCTGAATACGGTCACATAAAACAGCCGAGAGCCACCAATGCAAGTCTATGGGTGCAAGAAAAAAAACGGACGTTACAGCATGCCGTCTGGTTTTTACGGATACATTACTTTTCTGAATCATAGGACACTGTAAATGATTGTAGAATAATAGCTACTGAGAAAAAAAAATACACACTGCATATAGATGCAAAGCAAGAAAAAAAAGTAAAAGAGTCGCACAATCACATATGAAAAGCCAAATGGATTTCACCCCACCTTTACTGGATGGAGATCAGGGCGATGTATTGTACGCAGATGTGAGCGATCCCTTAATGTCTGTGCACACATGTAGGATTTGAGGTAGAAATTTCTGCTACTTTCGGCAGGAAAAATGTGCAATTTTGCAACGTTTTTGACGCAGATTTTCTTTTTCAGCAGAATGGGTAAAACACTGCAAAAACTGATATCTGCAGATTTATTTCTGCACCAAATCTGCAAGGAGAAAATCCTCATCATGTGCAGGAGACTCCAGGATTTTCATTCACTTTGCTGCATCAGGATTCACTTCAGGTTTCTGCATCGAAAAACTAATAAAAAAGTGCAACAAAAACCATGTGTAGTGACACTGTAGTGACACGGTCCAGATTATGTCTGTCCCTTTAAAGGGACACTCTCAAGTCATTTTTCAGTATGATACTAATATTACCTTTGGATAGGGCCTGGGCAGACCTTTTAAAAACATGTAAAATCATTATTGTACCCTTTGTAGTTTCCATGTTATCACCCTTGTCAGACCCTGCAGGGAGCTCCTGGATTAGTCCTTTCCATTACAACCAAACAGGAATAGTCCTGTGCTGTATAAACTGTCATGTAATTATGCACTCCCTCTCAGCAGCGCTCTCCTCCCTCCTCCCTTTGCTCCAAGTGTACAGTGGTTTCAGTTTCCATAGGAGCTTCAGCCTTCTGTTCTGATGAGGACATGGAGGGAGATGGCTATTACAGATCTGCTTTATCTACACTCCATTTGTTTCTGGAAGCAGTGATAGTTTCTGTGTTGTATTTGACCTCTTGTGATGCTGCAAACAAACACAGAGCAGAGAGGAGAATACAGCCTCCCCCCCACACATACACTGAGGTCCTGTGCAGTGGTGTGAATATGTGACATGCATATTCATCCTATGAGGAGTGGACAACAGAGAACTAAGTGGATCATTCATTGTGAGTAACAGATTAAATTAATCTCTTTATTTGAAGTTTACAGAAGATAGGAAGGAAACATAAATAAAAGAAATACATCACTAGAGAGAGCTTAGAGAAAGAAATAAGAAATGATAGCAGTTACATATGGATTTTTGACCTGACAGTTTTCCTTTAAGTACCCCTGCATCGTGAGTAACCCTTTAGCTGCAGCTCACTCCTTAGCTATCCCTCTACTGTTATTAGTGAGTTTCAGATTCATTTAAATTATATCTCAGGTAAATTCATTTATACCCAATGTACTTTTCATGCATTTTTTTCCAGGTATTTTCCCATTTGTCGTGTTGCAGCACGATCTGCTGGTGAAATGTATGATATATATTATTTTACAATGTGAATTCTGACATTAGAATTGAGTGTTCAATAGGAGGAGCTATTCCAGTCCCTGCTTATAGTCTACATAAGAGCTGGAAAGTCCCCAGTCTAGAGGAGGATGCCAGGCAGAGCAGACCTCTTGTGAGGGCTTTCCTTACCACTTCCAGGCTCCATGCCTTTAAGTTCATCCTTCTCTTCATTTCAAGATTTACAGCCAGGCCTAATGCCTTGGATCTTTCTCTGACGTCTACAGCCAAGATAGCTAAAGACTTAACCCTGGATCCTCGCTGTCCGGATTAACCAGTGCTTCTCCAGCAGTAGGTCGTACTAAAGGTACAGAAGAACCTATTGTCCGCGTGTTGAGGAATTTGAGGGTCCCCCGCCTCACCGCGATTGTCCGTCATTTACTTCATATATTTTCTCTGACCAGCTGTGAAATTAATACAGGATTCCCAGGTCTGTAAAATACTCTTACTATATTTTTCCTCTTCTGCTTTTAAGCCACCAAAAGACTGAACTTTCTTATAACTACTACTACTAAATAATACGGGTTCTTAAAGCTCCAGAACCTCAATTCCGTGTCAGAAACTAACCATGAACTGTACTTGCTGTGGACTACCCACATGAACCGTGAAGTATTTACTCCATGTTATATTTCCCCGTTTCTGCTAAAGTAAAGCAGCTGTTATCCCCGAGACCTGTGTCTGTGGTCATTGTATCGGCTGTGGACGCTGCGTGGGGGTGGATTGTAGTGAACGGAAAGCCCCCTCCCCATTACCAGGTCTTTTCACACACATCTTTATATTGAATCCTCTTCACTGACAACAAGCAGAGATCTTGATACTATTGATGAACGGAAACAGAAAGTATCAGAAAGCTGCAGAACTTTCCATTCCACAATCATTAAGGGTTTATTAACATAAAAGCGGAAATCCTATAGAAAGAATGGAGGAGAAATTGTGCCGTCGAATATATGGAATGACCCCGAAGGAAGAAGATGTCAGAGTGAAGAGGTGACGGTGACAGGAGCGGAGGAAACATCTGCCTCTGCTGGACAAATCCCCGATTCATCTCCTTCCAGTCATTCACTTCCCCTCGGTGCCCCTGTGGCCCCTGTGGCACGTACAAGGTAACGGCCGACGCTGCAGGGACCGAGGAGGGAAGACGACGCTTCCTTCCTGAGGGGAAAAAACAATCGGACGACTCCAAAAATTCCTTGCTCCCCCAAAAACCTAGCGAGCTTAACTCTTTCCCTGCCTAGGGCTCTGTGCACACGTTGAGTATTTGATTGCAGGAATTTCTGCACCAAATCTGCGTCCTCCTGGTAGAAAAACACACCAAAAACGCACTGTGTGCGCATAGACTAAATACGTTTTATTACAAGGTGTCATTTCTTGCAGCAACAGATAACGGTGCGATGTGGATACATTTTTGCTTTGGTCATAAAGTTGCTCAAAAACCCTTTTCAAGGCTGCGATTTCAACAGGCAAATTGCAGGCAGGTCGCACACTTTGCAATAATTATTTTTTTTATATTTCAAATACTTATTCACATCATTTTATTGACCCATTTGCTAAGATTTGTCTCTCTGTTCTTCTAAGGGAAGGGGGCACTCAGTTCAGATCTCCATTGGCAAAATCCACCGTATATTTTCCAACTTTTTGGGAATTTGGGTTGCAATAATGTAAAAAGCAATGGAAAGCACTTTATTAAAAATGAAGGAAAAATATCTAAAAGTTCACATCACCCTGCATATGACGTGATAAGTGAAAAAAAAATAAAATATAAAAATTTAACCCTATTGGATTTTTGGTTACAACATGTCTTCAGTTTTACTGGAAAGTAGCTGATTCAGGAGCTGTCCGCTATCCTGCCTCTCTGCTTTCTGCTTGGCAGGTGGCGGTGTGCTCCTGAATGATTGGCGGCATGGCCCAAACTGTGCCCTCTCCAATGATGGCTGCAGGATTAAGAGCACAGGAGCCCAGCAATCTGGTCAGCCGCTGCACAAGAGCCCAACAATCAGAACAGCCGCAGCACAAGAGCCCGACGATCAGCCCAGCTGCAGCACAGGAGCAGGGCAATCCGGCCAGCCGCAGCACAGGAGCAGGGCAATCTGGCCAGCCACAGCACAGGAGCCCGGCAATCTGGCCAGCCACAGCACAGGAGCGTGGCAATCCGGCCAGCCACAGCACAGGAGCCCAGCAATCCGGTTCGTTGCAACACAGGAGCCTGGCAATCCAACCAGCCGCAGTAAAGCACTAGCAAACTCTATAGGAAAGAAGTTGTAAGCGCTGCAGTCTTTTCCTAGGAGAACAGCCACCGCTGATAGACGGCTGTGCTGGTGGGCAGTAATCAGTGGTGTAGCTTGAAGTTCATGGGCCTCCATGCAAAATCTCCAACGGGGCCCCTAATTATTGCAAATCTAATAGCATTAGTCTTTTTCTATAGGCAAAAGTGACTTTTGGGACCCCCTAGGCTCCAGGGCCTGGGTGCGATTTCAACCCCTGCACCTATTGTAGTTACGCCCCTGGCAGTAATACAGTCAACAATATAATTAAAAATCCCTGTATTCTTGAGAACAAGGAAGATTTTTTATAATAATTGCAATTGTTTCCCAAAAACAGATCTAATCTCTGGTGACATTATTCACATTTTAGCGTGTGTATGATCGTGCAACCTAACAGAGATGAGGCTGCCGTACTGCGATTCCCAATGAAATATGTTGGTATTAATCCCAGTTCTGGCTGCGATAAGCTGTCATTGCCAGGGGCGGCCGTGTCTGCGTCATCCCTTTATACGTCCATGTACCCAGATACGACATATGGACAGGGACTGCACAGAGAGACAACCTGGGGTCTTATTACATAGCTGCAATTCTCCATTTCCCCTCTAGGTGGTGCTGTCCCCATTGTGGTCTATGTCCAATGACTTCTGATGGAAACTGAAGGATTTCCACCTAAACCAAAAGAATTAAGGGAAAGTTTATTGCAGACATTCCTCCTGCTGATGGAAATATAATAATACATTTACATTTATTTTTTCATGCAATAGCCATTAAATACAGAGGCCGGACCCCAGTGATCAGTATCAGCCAATCGATCGCTGCTGCCGATCACATTTAAAGGGGTACGCTGTAGTGATAATACAGTGGAGGGGATTAATGTTGTTAATAATTGTGAGGAGCTGGCCATGAACTAATGACTATCGGACTTTTCCAGTACAAAGTGCTGGTTACGCAATATTATTTTTGTGTTTTATGGCCACTTGTCTGTACAGAATTGGAAGAGAGGAAGGGATGGTAACAGTGTGTCATCCTAGTCAGCCTCCATGGCCATAAGGCAATCATGACTACACTAACATTCATCGTTTTGCACCTAATGGGGGAATCTATGTCTTTGTTACTCTTAGTAGAGGGCCAAATGCAGACTGGCCAGAGACTTACCTTCTTTTACTTTTAAATTGAATATACAGTATATATATAATATATATATATAAAATAGTTAAGGGGATTGTGTGTGCTTGTCATTGTCTAACTAGAGGGCTGATTCCAAGAGAAGGAGAATCGAAGAAGAACATGATTGGGGGAGTTCAGTTGGTGCTGGGAATTGGAAGTGAAAGGATCTGTGCTGAGGTCGGGTCCTGAGCTGATGAATGGTCTATAGAGTTGGGAGATGTATACATGAGCTATGGGTCAAGATATCTACTGTCTGGATTTAAGATCTATTCTAAGGATATTGTGGAGCTGGATACATGTTGTTTGGTCAGGATATCTACTGTCTGGATTTATGGGACTATTCTAAGGACTATTGTGGAGCTGGATAGCATGTGCTTCAGTTGTAATACACGTTGTCTGGAGGAACTTAAGGATTATTGTTGCCACCTGGTTTCTGATTTGTGGACTGGGTACATCACATTGTGGCCATCAACCTGGAGTTGCTGTAATTCCGTGTACGGATGCAAATCAAACTTGTTGCACCGTTATCCTGCCTCGGGGATTATTACATCCCACAATTTCAGATCCTCACAATAGCATTTGCCACGGTTTTTTCTTAATATTTTAAAGGGGTTATCCACTATCACAGGGGTCCTCAATCTATGTGGCTGGCAGCCCCCTTATGTGTGGCTAGTGGCTGTCTGCTCAGGCGAGCACCAACTGTATTGGCATCCAGAAGACCGGGGCATTTAAAATTGTTAAAGGGGCACTTGGGGCATTATTACTTTTCTGGAAGCACTCAGATATTGCTACTTTTAGGGTTAGCTATTGAGGCACTCGGGGGCTTTATTACGTCATAATGGACACTTGGGACAATATTGCTTATAAAGAAGGTGACTAAGGGGCGGTAATATTTTAAAAGGGCATTATTACTTTGAAAGTAATAGTAATGGCCTGAGAGCCCCTTATATCGGGTCAATCGGGGATTCATACTTTTAAGGGGTGTATAATTTTTTTTTAAAGGGGGACTCAGAGCATCACTACTTTATTAGGGGGCACTTGGGATATTATCTATATTATATACTTACCTAGTGGCATGTGTCATTAACTTCCAAAGCGATGTCCTTGAATCCCACAATTCACTGTACTATCGGAAGCCATATTAATACACCCAAGTAATGGCACATGCAGGCACACACAGAGAGGTGGGGGCCACACGAAGACACACAGGGAGGCGGGGGGCACACGCATGCACACACAGGGAGGCTGGGGCAAATGAAGGAATAGACAGGCACAGGGAAGGGGGGACACCTGCAGGCACAGGGAGGCACACACAGGGTGGCTCTCCCGATGTGATAGCGTTGGGCCCAGGGCCAGCGTCAGCACCCGGCGCACGCAGGCAAGTGCTGGGGCCCTGAAGTGCTTGGCAGGGGCCCATGCCGTCTGTAGCAGGACAGCGTACCCTGCTCTGTATCCTCCAACGGTTGTGGGCCCCTAGACGCTGTGTATGTGCCCCTGACAGTTAGCCCCGGGAGCCACCTGTATGCTGCGGCCCCCCTCGCTCTCCCAACCTGTGTGGCAGACGTGATATCACAATGACCGTCTGACTGAGCCGGGAGTAGAACTCTACGGTCTCCTGCAGGAAGTGCAGAAGATCATAGAGTTTGCTCCCTTCCGGCTCAGTGCAGACAGGCATAGTGATATCGCGTGTGCCACACAGATTAGAAGGGAGAGCTGGGGGAAAGGCGCAGTACACAGGGGACCCCCCATGTCAGGAACAAATACACAGCACCCAGGGGCCCACAGCAGAAGGGAAACCAGTGCTCTGCACAGTGTGTCGGAGCCCTGCACAGTGTGTCCGGTGCCCTGCACAGTGTGTCCGGTGCCCTGCACAGTGTGTCCAGTACTCTGCAGAATATGTCTAGTGCAAACTGCTCTGCAGATCATGTAATGTGTCCAGTGCTCTGCTATTCTGCTGCAGATGTCTGTATGTGATGGGCAGGGGCTGCAGAGCATTGCATCCCTTCCTACCAGCCCTGCTCTGTGCACTGGCTGCTGCATTGTGCTGAGCACAGGTGTAGACTGGAGGACCCTGCTGCCGCCGTTGGGCTCTGCTGTCTGTGCTCTGCCGTCCGGTGTTCTTTGCTATCACTGCAACAGAAAAATGGCTGTGCCAACGGTGCATTTTTGTTTTTAATTTCTGTTCCAGACTCTACCAAATTATTGTTTCTGGGAGAGAGGGCGATAGAGAGAGAAAAAGAGCAAGCGAATGCACAGAAAAGAAGGAGATGGGGAAGAGAGACAGAGTACAAGGGGGAGACAGACACAGAGGGAAAATAGCACACATGGGGGAGAGACATCATACAGGGAAAAGACAGAAGCAGGGGAGAGAGAGCGCATAGAGGGAGACTGGCACAGAGAGGTGAGACAGCACACACGGGGAGAGATCATACAGGGGAGAGACAGACACATGGGAGAGACACAGCACATAGGGGGGAGACAGGCACAGGGTGGGGAGACACAGCACAGGGGTAGACAGGCACAGGGTGGGGAGACACAGCACAGGGGTAGACAGGCACAGGGTGGGGAGACACAGCACAGGGGAACACAGGCTCAGAGAGGAATTATATTTGTGGGGATTGTATATATGTATTACAGTTCACAGTATATATGTATATATATATGCAACCACTATGTGTTAATAGGGCCCACTGAGACTTTCGCCCAGGGCCCACAGAAACCTGGAGTCGGCCCTGATTGGGCCCACATCTAGTTACTGTATAAGGGGCACTTTTTTATGATTATTTTTGGGCCACCATTTGGATAATTTTTTTATGGCCACAGTCTTTTGCTGACTTGCCCTATATGATAAACCTCCAGAGAGCATCGTGCCACTATGTTTGTCACATGAGATTTACGATGCCCGTCCCTGAACCTAATAAGATAAGAGCCTGGGCCGGAGTTATGACATCCTCAGGTATCCTATATATAACCGGTGCCATTAATCCCACAAGCTGCTTTCCCAGGTGCCCGGGGCCATAGGACGCGTCTGCTAGAAGATTGCAGCCTCTCACAATTCCAGATGAGATGGCACAAAGTGTGCGGAGACTTTACATATTCCGGCATTAAGTGCCTGTCATTACCCAAACAGAGGAAAACATATTTCACACATGTTCTGCCAAGATGAAAACCACCTGATGAAATCCTGGCTCCACTTGTGATGCCCCGTCTGCCCGCCTGTGCTTCAATTATATATTTAGGTTGATTATACTTGGCGGAAAAACACAACTATGTGTCAATCACGGCACCTTGTACTTCATGGGCCTCTTACTGTTTATACAGTGGATACAACTCTGAAAAACGAGAAAAAGGGGCAACACTGTGTGTGACAGCACATTTCTGGGATTGTGAAGTGAGACCTGTAACCCTGTCCAGTCTTATTTGTGCTACCACACACATTGATTCCCCAACATTGCCCTCACAATCCCCCACACACAGTATGATGTCCCCACAGTATATTCCCACACACACAGTATGATGTCCTCACAGTACATTCCCCCACACACAGTATGATGTCCTCACAGTACATCCCCCCCCCACACACAGTATGATGTCCTCACAGTACATTCCCCCGCACACAGTATGATGTCCTCACAGTACATTCCCCCACACACAGTATTATGTTCTCACAGTACATTCCCCCACACACACAGTATGATGTCCTCACAGTACATTCCCCCACACACACAGTATGATGTCCTCACAGTACATTCCCCCACACACAGTATGATGTCACCACAGTACATTCCCCCACACACACACAGTATGATGTCCTCACAGTACATTCCCCCACACACACACAGTATGATGTCCTCACAGTACATTCCCCCCCACACACACAGTATGATGTCCTCACAGTACATTCCCCCACACACAGTATGATGTCCTCACAGTACATTCTCCCACACACACACAGTATGATGTCCTCACAGTACATTCCCCCACACACACACAGTATGATGTCCTCACAGTACATTCCCCCCACACACACACAGTATGATGTCCTCACAGTACATTCCCCCACACCCACACAGTATGATGTCCTCACAGTACATTCCCCCCACACACAGTATGATGTCCTCACAGTACATTCCCCCACACACACACAGTATGCTGTCCTCACAGTACATTCCCCCACACACACACAGTATGATGTCCTCACAGTACATTCTCCCACACACACACAGTATGATGTCCTCACAGTACATTCCCCCACACACACACAGTATGATGTCCTCACAGTACATTCCCCCCACACACACACAGTATGATGTCCTCACAGTACATTCCCCCACACACACACAGTATGATGTCCTCACAGTACATTTTCCCCCACACACACAGTATGATGTCCTCACAGTACATTCCCCCACACACACACAGTATGATGTCCTCACAGTACATTCCCCCACACACACACACAGTATGATGTCCTCACAGTACATTCCCCCACACACACAGTATGATGTGCTCCGACAGTACATTCCCCCACACACACACACAGTATGATGTCCTCACAGTACATTCCCCCACACACACAGTATGATGTCCTCACAGTACATTCCCCCACACACACACACAGTATGATGTCCTCACAGTACATTCCCCACACACACAGTATGATGTGCTCCGACAGCAAGGAAGGGCATTCACATCAGGTAAGCCCACTGCACACACCCTTCCTGACTCCAGACCAGAAGGGGGAGCTCTAACTTGGCTTCAGTGGAGGTCCCCTCCTATAAATTCTGTCTGGGGGTGGGGTTAGTCAGTTCAGTTCCTAGGAGGACTGTGAAGACATCCTGCAGACTGGAGCTGAGCCAAGCTTGTTCGAGGATATAGACTAGAAAGCTTGTGGGAGCCATAGGAGAGGGTCTGAGGAAGGAGAGGAAAGGGCCTGGGAGTGGAGCCTGTTAACGGCTCACCCCAGAGCGGAGCGCCTGAAACGGACACCAGAGTCTGAGGTTGCAAGGGTACTACAGGCGCAGCAGCCACAACTGGAGGACGGGAGATTCCAAGTCTCCTGGTCACACCAAAGCACCTGGAGGCAAAGCAGCACGGGAGAGCTCAGGGACAGTATCCAAAGGAGTGGTACCTGAGAAGGGCTCGAGCTGCCTGCCATGCTGGTGAGAGACTTACAAGCAGGAAGACAGGGTCGCAGCGTAGCTATAGGCAACCAGGACCTGCTTAGAGGAGCACAACAGGGAGGCCTCAGAATTCGCTGGGTGAAGAGATCCCCATCATCACCTGTGAACAGCGTCTTGGTCTGAACCTGCAACTTCCAGTAAAGGTAAAGGAAACTAAGCACTGTGTCTGTTAGTCATTCCGCGCCCTCAGTCCTGCGCCTAACGGCCTAAAACCGCCATAGACTTTTCTGGTTGCCCTGGAGAACCGCTCCACCCGTGGGGAGCGATATCATCGTAACTGCAATCCCATCATCCCAAGAGGTCCCACACTGCAGTGTTGGCCATCAATAGCCAAATATAACAGATGGCGTCATGACAACCAATCCCCATTCCTAATCCCAATTCCCCTTTGAACATTTATTGACACTGCCAGGGTCACGGAGCCAAGTCTCAACCCCCGTGACTCCCACAACAAGAGCAGTTGCCCGGTTCTGAGTACTCCACAGCCCTGGTAGGAGAGGGCGTGTCATATAGACAAAAATCTCAAGACCCCACACCCCCCCAAAAACAACACGTGTCTTCCTCAAGGTGTTAACTGGCATCTTGCAAGTTCAGAATAAATAGCCGCTGGTCCCAGGACACACGAATGGAGGGACGGACTAGGAACACAGGCAGGAAGGGTCAGTAATCAGGCTGGTCCCAGGACACAGGAATGGAGGGACGGACTACGAACACAGGCAGGATGGGTCAGCAAGTAGGCTGGTCCCAGGACACGGGAATGGAGGGATGGACTAGGAACACAGGCAGGATGGGTCAGGATTAAGGCTGGTCCCAAGACACAGGAATGGAGGGACGGACTAGGAACACAGGCATGACGGGTCGAGAATCTGCCTCCGCAATACCACAGACTGCACTGCAGAAGGTAAATCCACACTGGGTCTCCTGACCATAGCCACTGTAACTGCTAACTTTTATCCAGCATCACTTATAACACATTGTCTTTTAACTCTTTGTGCACATCTAACAGGATCTCTCTAAGGCTGAGGCAGCATACGAATCATCTTACTACTTTAAGGTAAGCAGTAAAAACTTCTTTCACTGCCTGCATGTTGATCTCATGCCAGTTCATTTATACAGACATATCTTTTCCATAGGCTGAGAAGTACACTGAGAGATACCCACAGTATAAACCAGGTATGATAGGTCATTTTGCTTAACATACCTATATAACCCCAATCAGATGGTTATTTTGATCTTTTTTACCTTTATTCTCATTAGAAACTGACATTATCTGTCAAAAGGACAGCGAATTACAAAGGCAACTTTACCCTTTAACAGAGATACAGGCTGGGGTCACATTTGGTTAGGCAATTGCGTTCACCACATCCAGATCCGGATGCGGTAAACGCAATTGCCTTCACACATATTTTTAAGGAAAAATGTGTGCAGAAAACTGCAATCTGGTAACAGGATTGCTCCGGATGTGTAATCCGGAGCAATGCGGTTATCGTATACTTTGCTCATCCCTGCTGCCGCAGGGATGAACAAAGTGTTGCATGTGTATTAAAACATTAATTATTAATATTAGCTGTGGGCAACATGTCTCCAGGGGGTGCCCATCCCCCTCTAGAGACATGCTGTCCACTCCTATGAGCATATCAGGGGTTAATAACCAGTGTACAGTAAGCTGGCTATTCTCGGCTTTGTACAATTTTATCAATGAAGCCGCGGCTCCCCTGACAGTTGCGCAGATACTGTACGTAATGTATGTATAGTATCTGCCGCTGTCCAGGGTCCTATAGGCATTTACATTAGATCTATGGGCAGCGCACCACCATAGATCTAATGTAAATGCCTACAGGACCTCGGACAGCGGCAGATACTATACATACATTACGTACAGTATCTGCGCAACTGTCAGGGGAGCCGAGGCTTCATTGATAAAATTGTACAAAGCCGAGAATAGCCGGCTTACTGTAAATGGGTTATTAACCCCTCATATGCTCACAGGAGTGGACAGCATGTCTCTAGAGGGGGGTGGGCACCCCCTAGAGACATGCTGCCTACAACTAATATTAATATTTAATGTTTGAATAAATAGTTAACACTTTGTTCATCCCTGTGGCATAAGGGATGAACAAAGTATACGGTTACCGCATTGCGGGTCACAGAACCGCTCTGAAAACTACAGCCTGCATGATTTTTCGCACAGGCTGCAGATCCGGATGCGGTAACTGGATTGCATGTAATGCAATCCGGTTGTTATAATGGGCTCCTATGTGCTGTGGTTCCTGATCCGGTTTTGAGCATTTCTAATGCTCAAATCCGGATCAGGATCTGCATAGCCCTGCTGCAGATGTGACCCTAGCCACAGTTATTGTACCATAGAGGTGATACACATACTCTTTTTCTCTATCATATTCCCTTCCTATATTTCTTTTCTCCCATAACTTTTACACAGCTCACAGCAGCGACTTATTTAATTTACCAGAAGATCCTTTAGATGTAAACTCCAGCAAAGGGCGTAGACCTGAAGAAGGGTATTCTTTTCCCCTTTTTTTCCTTCTTTATAAATACTGTAGCACGTTATAGCATACACACACTAAAGATCACTGCACTGTCCTCTAATAGAAAACTTTGTCTTCAGCCATAGAATCACCACCGGCCCCTTAAGACTCACGTATTGAGCTCTCATATATACAATCACGTCATACAAGAAACGTCTGGGTATGAGAACATGGTTTATTAGTCTTTGTCGTCTTCCTTAGGCATCAAAACATTTATGTCATTTCTGATTTCTGTATGACATTTTCTGTCTATGTTGATGTATACTTATGTTGTTCTTTTCTGTTCCGAACATAGAATTTCCCTGATGAAGGCTCCATTATGAGAGTCAAAACGTCGAGAATATAATCCTTGTTACATGTGGCAAATAAACGTATCCAAGCAAAAAATAATTTTATCTCCTATTTTCATTTTATGGTGTGTGCCAGTTCTTGACTAGGATTTGCAATAAATAGTTATCCGCTGCACACTAAACATTACTAATGTCATATAATACAATAATATAATATTTATTCATGTATATAGCGCTATTAATTCCATAGCACTTTACATACATCAGTAATGCTGTCTCTCTTGGAGCTCACAATCTAAACATTCTATCAGTATGTCTTTATAATGTGAGAGGAAACCGGAGTGCCTGGAGGAAACCCACGCAAACACAGGGAGAACATACAAACTCCTTGCAGATGTTGTCCTTAGTGTCCTTGGTGGGAATTGAACCCAGGACCTCAAGACCCCAGTGCTGCAAAGGCTGCAGTGCTAACCACTTGAGCCAGGGCTATATTGGCTAAAGAATGAATGACTATCATATAGGAAACAAATGCAAATTTGGATGAGGAAAATTGGCATTGCAGAAACTGCTTCAGGATACACAATGAAAAAATGAGAATCTTAGTTGATGCATTGGCCATTGCATCTAAGCCCGATAACCTGCGTCAAGGTGTTCTCATGTCTATCGGGTCCCTACCTCCCTCCCTCCTTATTTATTTTTCTTTTACTTTCTATTTTCTAATGTTTGTTTGGAACTGTTTCCTTAATCTATTGCTTCTTAGGCAAGCCTGGAATATCAGAGCGGATTTAAGTTTGCATTACTTTATTCTTGTAATAGACTTACATTTAGTACCAAGAACGGTTTGTTCTGATTGTTGAAGATTGGTACATTATCACGGTGCGGACTTTATTTTTCATATCATTTGTTATGATTCCGCTATTCAAAACCGCTCATTTAAACATATCTTATTTTGTAACGCAAGTTAGGCTTGTACCCTATATGTGACAGTTATACTTTGTAATGTTTGTCATCTCTTTAATAAAAAGAATTTTGAAAAGAATAGAAAACCTGCATGTATGGGTGTGGTAGGAAGCTTGTCTACAACAAGATGGTGAATTAAACATGGTAAACTAGACAAGGCTATCGGGGGAAGGGTGCTCAGTCAGAAAACTGTAACTATATTAAAATAAAGACGACTGGCACACCTACATGTGAAGGTGCTAGCAGGAAAAAGACAATATGCAATAAATAGTTATTCACTGCAATTTTAGTATGCAGTGGGTAACTATTTGTTGCATATTGTCTTTTCCTGCTAGCACTTTCACATGTAGACTAGGATTTGGAGGGGGCGTGGCCTAGCGGGTGATGTGAGCGGTCGCAGCAGGAAAGCTCTCCCGCCGCAATATAACTGTACGGCTGTGACTGCCGCACACCGGGCCTTCAAAATACACCCGCAGTGTGTCGGAGGATCCCTAGACCCCGGGGGCACAAGCGGTGAGCCAGGAGACCGCGGGATGATGCGCAGGAGGCAGAAAAAGCTGGGAGCAGCGGAGGCCGGTGGAGCACATAAGCTAGGAGGATGGCGGCGGCTGCTCGTCTGCAGCAATTTGCAAGACAGGAGGTACAGGGGGACACAGAGATGGAGGACAAGGGCTCTGAGGCTGAAAGCTCTGATTCAGAGCAGATACAAGAGGGGGAGGATGGCACAGAGGATCATGCAGTACTGCAAGGTACTGAAAGTGGGAGCGCTGTAAATGACACTCAGGAGCCCACTCTGAGGGACATATTCTCTGCTGTGAACTTTTGCAAAGAGGCTCTAACTAGTATGACTCAGAAAGTCACAGGCATGCAGGAGGAGATTAAACATATCAAATGTGACATGAAAAAGTCTGATACTAGGATGCGAGAAATGGAACAAAGAGTCAGCACTGCAGAGGATGATATAGTTAAAATACAAAAGCGTCAAGCACAGTGTGAAAAGCAATTAAAGGAGACCTTAGCCAAGAATGACGACTTGGAAAATCGCTCGAGACGCAACAATATCAAAATTGTGGGGGTACCCGAAAAATCGGAGGGTTCCTCGCCGAGTGAATATATTGAAAAATGGCTGTTGGACAAAATTGGAATAGACACGCTGTCTAAAGTATTTGTGGTGGAAAGGGCGCACAGAATACCTATGAAACCTGTACCTCCTGGAGCTCCCCCTAGAGCCATTTTGGCTAAGATCATGAACTACCGGGATAGAGACACCATCCTGCGTAAAGCCAGGACTGCTAAGGACTTTGCGATAGATGGTCAGAACATCTCCATCTATGCGGATTATTTGCCCACAGTCCAGAGGATGAGCATGAGATTCGGAGAGGTGAAGCGGAAGTTGAGAGATCTTGGACTTGCGTATTCAATGATATATCCAGCTAAACTAAGAGTTGTTGCTCTGGACAGAGTCCATTTTTTTCAGGAGCCAGAAGAGGCCACGGATTGGCTGGAGCGGAATAATAGACAATTACGTGACCAGGGAAAAGGCTGAAATACCAGGTTCAGGAATGGTGTTTTGAGCATGTTGTCAGGACATGTGATGGTCTGCAGAAGTTTTCAGTCTGTTGATTATCATATGATGGCTCGGAGTTCCCTGTTACTTGTTTTTCTCTTTTTCATTCCTATTTAGGATTCTTGAAGGGGTGACAAAATCGGCCTATTGATACAATGCTATTTGTTTAGGTGAAATTTTTCTGTTTCCTTTTTAGTTTTAACCCTTCAAGACCCAGCCTATTTTGACCCTAAAGACCTTGGCCTTTTTTGCAATTCTGACCAGTGTCCCTTTATGAGGTTATAACTCGGGAACGCTTCAACCGATCCTAGCGATTCTGAGATTGTTTTTTCGTGACATATTGGGCTTCATGCTAGTATGAAATTTAAGTCGATAATTTTTGCGTTTATTTGTGAAAAAATCAAAAATATGGCAAAAATTTTGAAAATTTCACAATTTTCTAATTTTTTATTTTTTTTTCTGATAAACAAGAGAGATATGTGACAGAAAAAAGTTATTAAATAATATTTCCCACATGTCTACTTCACATCAGCACAATTTTGGAAAAAAAAAATATTTTGTTAGGACGTTATAAGGGTTCAAAGTTCATGAGCAATTTTTCATTTTTCAACCAAAATTTACAAAACCATTTTTTTTAGTGACCACATCACATTTGAAGTCCTTTTGAGGGGTGTACATGACAGAAAACACCCAAAAGTGACACTATTCCAAAAACTGCACCCCTCAAGCTACTCAAAACTACATTCAAGAAGATGATTAACCCTTCAGGTGCTTCACAGGAACTAAAGCAAAGTGGAAACAAAAAATGGATATTTTAATTTTTTTATCAAAAATGTTCTTTTAGCCTCAATTCTTTCATTTTCACATGGGCAACAGGATAAAATGGATCTTAAAATGTGTTGTGCAAATTCTCCCGAGTACATCGATACCTCATATGTGGTCATAAACCACTGTTTGGGCGCACGGCAGGGCTCAGAAGGGAAGGAGCGCAATTTGAATTTTGGAGCTAATTTTACATTCAAAAAGTGAAATTGCGCTCCTTCCCTTCTGAGCCCTGCCGTGCGCCCAAACAGTGGTTTATGACCACATATGAGGTATCGGTGTACTCAGGAGAAATTGCCCAACAAATTTTAGGATGAATTTTATGCTGTTGCCATGTGAAAATGAAAAAACTTAGTACTTTTTTTTTTCACAAAAATTTTCTTTTAGCCTATTTCATTTTCACAGATCAATTTGTAAAGCAGCTGGGGGTCAATATGCTCACTACCCATCTAGATATGTTCCCTGGGGGGTCTAGTTTCCAAAATGGGGTCACTTGTGGGGGAGCTCTTATGTGGAGACGCACAGGGGCTCTCCAAACGCAACATGGTGTCCGCTAACAATCTGAATAAAAATCAGCTCAAATTGTTAGCTGTCACCATGTTGTGTTTGGTGAGCCCCTGGGTGCCTAAACATTGGGGCTCCCCACAAGTGACCCCATTTTGGAAACTAGACCCCCCAGGGAACATATCTAGATGCATAGTGAGCACTTTCAACCCCCAGGTGCTTCACAAATTCATCCATAAAAATGAAAAATCACTATTTTTTCCACTAAAATTTTCTTTTTTCATTATTGCGGATCAATTTGTGAAGCACCTGGGGGTTCAAAGTGCTCACTATGCACCTAGATACGTTCCTTTGGGGGTCTAGTTTCAGAAATGGGGTGACTTGTGGGGGAGCTCCAATGTGGAGACGCACAGGGGCTCTCCAAACGCAACATGGTGTCCGCTAACAATTTGAATGCAAAATTAGCTCAAATTGTTAGCGGACACCATGTTGCGTTTGGAGAGCCCCTGTGCGTCTCCACATAAGAGCTCCCCCACAAGTGACCCCATTTTGGAAACTAGACCCCCCAGGGAACGTATCTAGATGCATAGTGAGCACTTTCAACCCCCAGGTGCTTCACAAATTCATCCATAAAAATGAAAAAGTACTTTTTTTCCGCAAAAATCTTTTTTTTTCATTAATTTGTGAAGCACCTGGGGGTTCAATATGCTCACTACCCATCTCGATATGTTCCCTGGGGGGTCTAGTTTCCAAAATGGGGTCACTTGTGGGGGAGCTCTTATGTGGAGACGCACAGGGGCTCTCCAAACGCAACATGGTGTCCGCTAACAATCTGAATAAAAATCAGCTCAAATTGTTAGCTGTCACCATGTTG
Source organism: Allobates femoralis (assembly GCA_033576535.1). Taxonomy (NCBI): domain Eukaryota; kingdom Metazoa; phylum Chordata; class Amphibia; order Anura; family Aromobatidae; genus Allobates; species Allobates femoralis. The sequence goes on from JARQOC010000010.1 coordinate 43,763,037, forward strand.
TGTTTGGTGAGCCCCTGGGTGCCTAAACATTGGGGCTCCCCTACAAGTGACCCCATTTTGGAAACTAGACCCCCCAGGGAACATATCTAGATGCATAGTGAGCACTTTCAACCCCCAGGTGCTTCACAAATTCATCCATAAAAATGAAAAATCACTATTTTTTCCACTAAAATTTTCTTTTTTCATTATTGCGGATCAATTTGTGAAGCACCTGGGGGTTCAAAGTGCTCACTATGCACCTAGATACGTTCCTTTGGGGGTCTAGTTTCAGAAATGGGGTGACTTGTGGGGGAGCTCCAATGTGGAGACGCACAGGGGCTCTCCAAACGCGACATGGTGTCCGCTAACAATTTGAATGCAAAATTAGCTCAAATTGTTAGCGGACACCATGTTGCGTTTGGAGAGCCCCTGTGCGTCTCCACATAAGAGCTCCCCCACAATTGACCCCATTTTGGAAACTAGACCCCCCAGGGAACGTATCTAGATGCATAGCGAGCACTTTCAACCCCCAGGTGCTTCACAAATTCATCCATAAAAATGAAAAAGTACTTTTTTTCCGCAAAAAATCTTTTTTTTTCATTAATTTGTGAAGCACCTGGGGGTTCAATATGCTCACTACCCATCTCGATATGTTCCCTGGGGGGTCTAGTTTCCAAAATGGGGTCACTTGTGGGGGAGCTCTTATGTGGAGACGCACAGGGGCTCTCCAAACGCAACATGGTGTCCGCTAACAATCTGAATAAAAATCAGCTCAAATTGTTAGCTGTCACCATGTTGTGTTTGGTGAGCCCCTGGGTGCCTAAACATTGGGGCTCCCCCACAAGTGACCCCATTTTGGAAACTAGACCCCCCAGGGAACATATCTAGATGCATAGTGAGCACTTTCAACCCCCAGGTGCTTCACAAATTCATCCATAAAAATGAAAAATCACTATTTTTTCCACTAAAATTTTCTTTTTTCATTATTGCGGATCAATTTGTGAAGCACCTGGGGGTTCAAAGTGCTCACTATGCACCTAGATACGTTCCTTTGGGGGTCTAGTTTCAGAAATGGGGTGACTTGTGGGGGAGCTCCAATGTGGAGACGCACAGGGGCTCTCCAAACGCAACATGGTGTCCGCTAACAATTTGAATGCAAAATTAGCTCAAATTGTTAGCGGACACCATGTTGCGTTTGGAGAGCCCCTGTGCGTCTCCACATAAGAGCTCCCCCACAAGTGACCCCATTTTGGAAACTAGACCCCCCAGGGAACGTATCTAGATGCATAGTGAGCACTTTCAACCCCAGGTGCTTCACAAATTCATCCATAAAATGAAAAAGTACTTTTTTTCCGCAAAAATCTTTTTTTTTCATTAATTTGTGAAGCACCTGGGGGTTCAATATGCTCACTACCCATCTCGATATGTTCCCTGGGGGGTCTAGTTTCCAAAATGGGGTCACTTGTGGGGGAGCTCTTATGTGGAGACGCACAGGGGCTCTCCAAACGCAACATGGTGTCCGCTAACAATCTGAATAAAAATCAGCTCAAATTGTTAGCTGTCACCATGTTGTGTTTGGTGAGCCCCTGGGTGCCTAAACATTGGGGCTCCCCTACAAGTGACCCCATTTTGGAAACTAGACCCCCAGGGAACATATCTAGATGCATAGTGAGCACTTTCAACCCCCAGGTGCTTCACAAATTCATCCATAAAAATGAAAAATCACTATTTTTTCCACTAAAATTTTCTTTTTTCATTATTGCGGATCAATTTGTGAAGCACCTGGGGGTTCAAAGTGCTCACTATGCACCTAGATACGTTCCTTTGGGGGTCTAGTTTCAGAAATGGGGTGACTTGTGGGGGAGCTCCAATGTGGAGACGCACAGGGGCTCTCCAAACGCGACATGGTGTCCGCTAACAATTTGAATGCAAAATTAGCTCAAATTGTTAGCGGACACCATGTTGCGTTTGGAGAGCCCCTGTGCGTCTCCACATAAGAGCTCCCCACAAGTGACCCCATTTTGGAAACTAGACCCCCCAGGGAACGTATCTAGATGCATAGCGAGCACTTTCAACCCCCAGGTGCTTCACAAATTCATCCATAAAAATGAAAAAGTACTTTTTTTCCGCAAAAATCTTTTTTTTTCATTAATTTGTGAAGCACCTGGGGGTTCAATATGCTCACTACCCATCTCGATATGTTCCCTGGGGGGTCTAGTTTCCAAAATGGGGTCACTTGTGGGGGAGCTCTTATGTGGAGACGCACAGGGGCTCTCCAAACGCAACATGGTGTCCGCTAACAATCTGAATAAAAATCAGCTCAAATTGTTAGCTGTCACCATGTTGTGTTTGGTGAGCCCCTGGGTGCCTAAACATTGGGGCTCCCCCACAAGTGACCCCATTTTGGAAACTAGACCCCCCAGGGAACATATCTAGATGCATAGTGAGCACTTTCAACCCCCAGGTGCTTCACAAATTCATCCATAAAAATGAAAAATCACTATTTTTTCCACTAAAATTTTCTTTTTTCATTATTGCGGATCAATTTGTGAAGCACCTGGGGGTTCAAAGTGCTCACTATGCACCTAGATACGTTCCTTTGGGGGTCTAGTTTCAGAAATGGGGTGACTTGTGGGGGAGCTCCAATGTGGAGACGCACAGGGGCTCTCCAAACGCGACATGGTGTCCGCTAACAATTTGAATGCAAAATTAGCTCAAATTGTTAGCGGACACCATGTTGCGTTTGGAGAGCCCCTGTGCGTCTCCACATAAGAGCTCCCCCACAATTGACCCCATTTTGGAAACTAGACCCCCCAGGGAACGTATCTAGATGCATAGCGAGCACTTTCAACCCCCAGGTGCTTCACAAATTCATCCATAAAAATGAAAAAGTACTTTTTTTCCGCAAAAAATCTTTTTTTTTCATTAATTTGTGAAGCACCTGGGGGTTCAATATGCTCACTACCCATCTCGATATGTTCCCTGGGGGGTCTAGTTTCCAAAATGGGGTCACTTGTGGGGGAGCTCTTATGTGGAGACGCACAGGGGCTCTCCAAACGCAACATGGTGTCCGCTAACAATCTGAATAAAAATCAGCTCAAATTGTTAGCTGTCACCATGTTGTGTTTGGTGAGCCCCTGGGTGCCTAAACATTGGGGCTCCCCCACAAGTGACCCCATTTTGGAAACTAGACCCCCCAGGGAACATATCTAGATGCATAGTGAGCACTTTCAACCCCCAGGTGCTTCACAAATTCATCCATAAAAATGAAAAATCACTATTTTTTCCACTAAAATTTTCTTTTTTCATTATTGCGGATCAATTTGTGAAGCACCTGGGGGTTCAAAGTGCTCACTATGCACCTAGATACGTTCCTTTGGGGGTCTAGTTTCAGAAATGGGGTGACTTGTGGGGGAGCTCCAATGTGGAGACGCACAGGGGCTCTCCAAACGCAACATGGTGTCCGCTAACAATTTGAATGCAAAATTAGCTCAAATTGTTAGCGGACACCATGTTGCGTTTGGAGAGCCCCTGTGCGTCTCCACATAAGAGCTCCCCCACAAGTGACCCCATTTTGGAAACTAGACCCCCCAGGGAACGTATCTAGATGCATAGTGAGCACTTTCAACCCCAGGTGCTTCACAAATTCATCCATAAAATGAAAAAGTACTTTTTTTCCGCAAAAATCTTTTTTTTTCATTAATTTGTGAAGCACCTGGGGGTTCAATATGCTCACTACCCATCTCGATATGTTCCCTGGGGGGTCTAGTTTCCAAAATGGGGTCACTTGTGGGGGAGCTCTTATGTGGAGACGCACAGGGGCTCTCCAAACGCAACATGGTGTCCGCTAACAATCTGAATAAAAATCAGCTCAAATTGTTAGCTGTCACCATGTTGTGTTTGGTGAGCCCCTGGGTGCCTAAACATTGGGGCTCCCCTACAAGTGACCCCATTTTGGAAACTAGACCCCCAGGGAACATATCTAGATGCATAGTGAGCACTTTCAACCCCCAGGTGCTTCACAAATTCATCCATAAAAATGAAAAATCACTATTTTTTCCACTAAAATTTTCTTTTTTCATTATTGCGGATCAATTTGTGAAGCACCTGGGGGTTCAAAGTGCTCACTATGCACCTAGATACGTTCCTTTGGGGGTCTAGTTTCAGAAATGGGGTGACTTGTGGGGGAGCTCCAATGTGGAGACGCACAGGGGCTCTCCAAACGCGACATGGTGTCCGCTAACAATTTGAATGCAAAATTAGCTCAAATTGTTAGCGGACACCATGTTGCGTTTGGAGAGCCCCTGTGCGTCTCCACATAAGAGCTCCCCACAAGTGACCCCATTTTGGAAACTAGACCCCCCAGGGAACGTATCTAGATGCATAGCGAGCACTTTCAACCCCCAGGTGCTTCACAAATTCATCCATAAAAATGAAAAAGTACTTTTTTCCGCAAAAATCTTTTTTTTTCATTAATTTGTGAAGCACCTGGGGGTTCAATATGCTCACTACCCATCTCGATATGTTCCCTGGGGGGTCTAGTTTCCAAAATGGGGTCACTTGTGGGGGAGCTCTTATGTGGAGACGCACAGGGGCTCTCCAAACGCAACATGGTGTCCGCTAACAATCTGAATAAAAATCAGCTCAAATTGTTAGCTGTCACCATGTTGTGTTTGGTGAGCCCCTGGGTGCCTAAACATTGGGGCTCCCCCACAAGTGACCCCATTTTGGAAACTAGACCCCCAGGGAACATATCTAGATGCATAGTGAGCACTTTCAACCCCCAGGTGCTTCACAAATTCATCCATAAAAATGAAAAAGTACTTTTTTTTCCGCAAAATCTTTTTTTTTTATTAATTTGTGAAGCACCTGGGGCTTCAATATGCTCACTACCCATCCCAATATATTCCCTGGGGGGTCTAGTTTCCAAAACGGGGTCACTTGTGGGGGAGCTCCAATATTTAGGCACACAGGGGCTCTCAAAACGCGACATGGTGTCCGCTAACAATTCCAATTGTTAGCAAACACCAGGTTGCTTATGGAGAGCCCCTGTGTGCCCAAACATTAGAGCTCCCCCACAAGTGACCCCATTTCGGAAACTAGACCCCCCAGGGAACGTATCTAGATGCATAGTGAGCACTTTGAAACCCAGGGGCTGCACAAATTGATCCGTAAAAATTAAAAAAGAAAATTTGTGTGAAAATAAAGTATTTTTTCCTTATTACGGATCAATTTGTGAAGCACCTGAGGGTTCAAAGTGCTCAATATGCAGCTAGATATGTTCCCTGGGGGGTCTAGTTTCCAAAATGGGGTCACTTGTGGGGGAGCTCCAATGTTTAGGCACACAGGGGTTCTCCATACGTGACATGGTGTCCGCTAACAATTCCTATTGTTAGCAAACACCAGGTTGCGTATGGAGAGCCCCTCTGTGCCTAAACATTGGAGCTCCCCCACAAGTGACCCCATACACATATAGAGCATAATTACACATCTGTACCCAGCCTTCCAGAAGGACAGGTCAACTTGTAACCTGGCCGTTCTGCAGGAAGGGATTTGTTCTAGCACCGGAATGAGACCCCAAAGCCATGGTAAAGACTAAGGGTGCTCTTATCAGTGCAAGGTTCAGTGTTCGGGTGTTGTGTGTGTGTGTGTGTGTGTGTGTGTGTGTGTGTGTGTGTGTGATGTTGTGTATGTCATGCTGGTGTGGGTGAGTTGTGTAGGAAAGGTCAGTATATCAGTCCGGGGACTGGTGATGAATTTTGAAGCAATCATTCACACACAGTCCTGGTTTGTCTGGACACGTTTCACATATGAAACGTGTTTTCTGTTGTCTCCCTCTTTGATAGCAGACCCGGCACCTTTTTCTTTCTGAAGTTGCGACCTCACGGGGAAAATGTTGCCCTGGTACCACACGGGAGCCTCTAGTTCCAGGAGTGCTGGGGCGCGCTTCTTCTTCTTCTCCTCCTCCTCCTCTTCTAAACATCAGGGCCTTGATCACCTTCTCCTGGAACTGGAGGAAGGTGTTGGTGGTCTGACCTGCACATCGTGATAGCACGTATGCGTTATACATTGCCATTTGAACGATGTGCACGGCCAGTTTTTTGTACCAAACCTTCGCCTTCCGCATGGCACTGTAGGGCTGGAGGACTTGATCAGACAGATCAACCCCCCCCATGTGCTTGTTGTATCCCAGGGCGCAGTCCGGTTTGTGGACCCGTCCTGGGGTACCTCTGGTGGTGGTGGCCGTGGTGTCGGGGCCATGAATTGTGGTCAAGAAAAAGACATCCCTTCGGTCTTTGAACTTGACCACAAGCATGTTGCTGCTACATTGAGCTCGACTCTCACCTCTTGGGAGAGGCTGCTCAACCAGCGTCAGAGGGAGACCCTTTTGGTTTCTGCGCACAGTACCGCAAGCGGCGGTAGTTCTGGCAGAAAGGGAATTAAATAGTTGGATACTTGTATAAAAGTTATCAACGTACAGATGGTAACCTTTATCAAGTAGTGGGTGGATCAGATCCCACACTATTTTCCCGCTTACCCCCAGAGCAGGGGGACACTCTGGGGCTCGATCCTCGAATCCTTTCCTTGGTACACTCTAAAGCTGTAAGTGTACCCTGAGGTACTCTCACACAGCTGTAGAGTTTGATTCCGTACCTCGCCCTCTTGCTGGGGAGGTATTGCCGGAACTGCAGCCTACCTTTGAAGTGGACGAGGGATTCATCCACACAAAATTTCCCGTTCTGGAACGTACACTTCAGCAAACTTGTTGCTGAAGTGTTCGATGACCGGCCGAATTTTGAACAATCTGTCGAAATTCGGGTCATCGCGGGGAAGGCTGTCCGAGTTGTCCCTGAAATGTAAAAATTTGTGAATGGCCTCGAATCGCTTTCGGGCCATCACCGCGCCGACCACTGGAGTGTGATAGAAAATATCTTTACTCCAGTATTGGCGGATTTCTGGTTTCTTCACAATCCCCATGTGAAGTACCAATCCCCAATACTTCAACATTTCTCCAGAGTCCACGGGACTCCAAGAAGAAAATATGGAATCTGGGTTTTGGACCAGAAATTGTTGGGCGTAAATATTGGTCTGGTCCACCATGAGACTCACAATGTCCTCAGAGAAAAAGACTTTGAAAAAGTCAATTTCCCTGAAGTTTGTGGGTCTCAAGCTGGATTCCTGATTGGGGAAGGAAATCAGGAATCTGTGGAGTGTATTGTTCAGGGACGGGGGTCCACACGGGGGCCCTGGTGCTAGCTTGGGCGTGACTAGCACCAGTTTGAGGGTTACTCACAGACGGCTGTGGGTCCATGGCCTCCGGCTCCTCTTCTCCAGGCTGCGGCTCTTCTCCAGGCTGCGGCTCTTCTCCAGGCTGCGGCTCTTCTCCAGGCTGCGGCTCTTCTTCTACGGCCCCCGGACGATGTCTTGTCCTGCGACGTTGTCTTGGAGGCGAGTTGGTGTCACTGGAGGAGGAAGAATGTGAGGAATAGAGGAACGTGGGGTCCTCTCCCTCACTGTCAGCATCGGAGGCAAGTATAGCATATGCCTCCTCAGCCGAGTACGCCCTTTCTGACCTTGAGGACTGTGACGAACGGGACGGGCGGGACATTGTGTGCTGTGTTTTGTGTGCGTGTGTAAAAAAAAAATCTAGAATTTATTGTACCGTAGTGTGAGTGTACGTGTGTATGCGGGTGCTTGGTGTAACTTTGATTTGTGGGGTCAGTCGGGCGGAGGAGTCTGTTTGATGTGTGGGGTCAGTCGGGCGGAGGAGTCTGTTTGATTGTGGGGGTCAGTCGGGCGGAGGAGTCTGTCGGGCGGAGGGGCCTGTCGGGCGGAGGGGCCTGTCGGGCGGAGGGGCCTGTCGGGCGGAGGGCCTGTCGGGCGGAAGGCGAGCGCTCGGGCAGACGGCGAGGGCTAGGCAGACGGCGAGGCTAACGGCGAGGGCTGGGCAGACGGCGAGGGCTGGGCAGACGGCGAGGGCTGGGCAGACGGCGAGGGCGGACGGCGAGAGCTAGGGCGGACGGCGAGGGCTAGGGCGGACGGCGAGGGCTAACGGCGAGGGCTAGGGCGGACGGCGAGCGCTCGAGCAGAAAGGCGAGCGCTCGGGCAGAAAGGCGAGCGCTCGGGCAGACGCCGAGCGCCTGGCCAGACGGCGAGGGCTAGGCAGACGGCGAGGGCTAACGGCGAGGGCTGGGCAGACGGCGAGGGCTGGGCAGACGGCGAGGGCTGGGCAGACGGCGAGGGCTGGGCAGACGGCGAGGGCTGGGCAGACGGCGAGGGCGGACGGCGAGAGCTAGGGCGGACGGCGAGGGCTAGGGCGGACGGCGAGGGCTAGGGCGGACGGCGAGGGCTAGGGCGGACGGCGAGGGCTAGGGCGGACGGGGGAGCGCTCGGGCGGACGGGGGAGCGCTCGGGCGGACGGGGGAGCGCTCGGGCGGACGGGGGAGCGCTCGGGCGGACGGGGAGCGCTCGGGCGGACGGGGAGCGCTCGGGCGGACGGGGAGCGCTCGGGCGGACGGGGCGCAGGCGGTCAAGCGTGCAGGTGCAAGAGGGAGCTAAGGAGCCAGCAGCAGGGGGGGGGCAGTAGCAGGGTGGGTGATCACTGGGACAGGGGGGGGGGATGGGTGATCACAGGTGCAACTGCTGCCTGTAATCACTTTACACCGGCTGGCAGAACGAGTGGCAGAACCAGCCGGTCAGTGCACAGAAGAGGAGGGGGATGGAGGGGAGGAGATGGGGATGGAGGGGGAGAGGTGGGGGATGGAGGGGGGGAGATGGGGGGATGTGCGGGGGAGAGGGGGGGATGTGCAGGAGGGAGGGGTAGAACGGAGCAAATACAAGAGAGAGGGAAAGAGAAGACAGGGACAGGCGGCGCACAGAGGGAGTACAGAGACAGGGAAAGAGGTTACTGGCGGCTGCGGCGGCGGGGGCGGCGGCGGCGGCGGCGGATCGGTCTCGGTGCGGCGGATCGGTCTCGGTGCTGCAGATCGGTGTCGGTCGGCGGCAGATGGACCACGCTCCTTGGCATCCAGGGACGGAATGGACCAGGGAAGCGTGGTCCACCATTGTAAACACTCCCCTGGATAGCCGATTGGAGGGCTAGCGTCACATGGACACTAGCCCCAATCGGATCCAGGGGGGGGGACACACATACCCCCCCAGCCAATGCCTGATGCTATATGCATCAGGCCAGCCCAAATCCAGAATATTCCACCAATTTTCATTGGTGAAATATTCCATTGATTCTGAATGGCAGTGACAGATTTTCACTGCCAATCAGAGGGGCCCTAGGCACGGGGGGTTAATCCACCCCCCGTGGGGTGAACTACAGGTTGTCACTGTGCATTATGTACAGTGACACCTGAGTCACCCCCCTCACACGCGCCGCAGGAGCGCGATCATTCCATGGCCCACCGTTTGGGCCAAAGGTCGGGAACGAACTTGTTTTCATGGCCCAAACGGTGGGCCAAGGGTCGTGAAGGGGTTAACAGATTTTTCCATTTTCTTTTTTCTTTTCTCAAATTGGTTATGGTGGAGGGGTGCGGCCACGGTGTGGCGGTTGGTTGCGAAAGCCTATTACATCATTATGATGAGGATAATCTTTTACTTAAGCGGGAAGATGCTGGTGGGTTATAGGGTGGGAGCATTTTTATAGGAGGTTTGCGTTATCTCTCTGTACGAGTTACGGTAGAAGAGACGGTGTGTTTGGTGGGTCTAGGTTGGACGTATTTACCCACTCTCGAAAGGGAGTAGACAATGGGGGGATAGGGAAGGGCCTGAACAGTTTCTATTGCATTGTGGAGGTTTTTTGGGAGGAAACACTTCGTAGTTACCGGTGGTATGGCTAATCAACTTAAGATCCTGAGTTGGAATATTAGGGGTCTGGGTGATAGAAGCAAAAGGGCAGTGGTGTTGAGATATCTTCTATCATTCAAACCTTCTGTTATTTGTTTACTGGAGACACACCTGACATCTGACAAGAAGGGGCTGTTAGGACGGGCTTGGATTAGACATGCGTACCATGCCATATACTCTGGGTATGCCCGGGGGTCTCAGTCCTGGTCCATATTTCTGTCCCTTATGAGGAAATAGAGGTGAGGGTTGAAAAAGAAGGTCAATATGTAATGGTGGTATGCCGGGTGTTTGGACAACCGTTATGCATAGTAGCTATATATTTCCCGCCGCCATATTCGGATCGTAAATTGCTTGAAATCCTGGAATGTGCTGGAAGCAGAGTGGGGATTCCTGTCCTAATCATTGGGGACGCTAATAACGTACTGAATCTGGATATTGATAGGGAAGGGAGGAGCCAGAGGCCTATGATGAGGAGGGGAGATGACACCCCATTTTCAAACCAAATCAGAGAACTGGGTCTCATAGACGTTTGGAGAGTACGGAATAGGGGGGTGAAATGCTTTTCATGTTTCTCGGCTTCTCATAGGGTTATGTCCAGGATTGATATGGCATTGGGCAATGCGCAATTGGATGCTATTGTAAATACGGTAAAATATTTGCCGAAGGTGGCATCTGATCATAAACCTCTGGAAGTTGTGCTTAATATGGGAATGGGCAGCATGGGGCACAGGGGGAGTGGAAAATTCACCTGTCCTGGCTGAAATCGTTAGATATGATAAAAATTGGGAAGGAGGTGGAACAATTCTTTCTAGACAATGAGGGCAGTGCAGAGTCTGAGGTGATTTGGGATACCATGAAGGCTTTACTCAGGGGAATCTTCATTAGGGATATATCCAGGTGTAAGTCAGAGACGAAAAGGAAGAACAAGAGTTGATTGAAGCACTGGGGAGAGCAGAGGCAGCTGCAGTGGAACAATCCTCGCCAGAGACGCAACAACGTCTAACAGAGAGCCAGGAGTTGGTGGATAGGGCGTATGCTAAAACAGTAAAGAGAAGGCAGGAATTTCAAAAGGCTAGGTTTTTTGAAGAAGGAGAAAAGGTGGGGCATTTATTATCAGTAGTGGCGGCAGCTCAGAGAGAATCCTCACATGTATACGGGTTGTATAATACTGAAGGGATGGTGGTAGATGACAATGAGAGCATTCTTAAAATATTTCGTGAGTTTTACGGGAAGTTATATTCCTCGCAGCTATCTGTCTCACGGGAAGAGATACGGAGATACCTTAATGGTGTGAATATTCAGCGCCTCAAGGAGGATGAGGGAGAGAGACTAGGACTACCAATATCAGTCGAAGAATTAGAGGAGGCACTGGCTTCAATGGCGAATGATAGGGCGCCCAGGGCAGATGGGTTACCCACGGAAGTATATAAGCAGCTTAAAGATGTTTTGCTACCAAAATTATGTGTGGTTTTTCAGGAAGCATTGTTGGGTGGATGTTTACCGGAATCCATGAGGGAGGCTACGATTGTGGTTTTGCCTAAGGCAGACAAAGATACCAGGAGGGCAGAGTCCTATAGGCCCATTTCAGTGCTGTCTGTGGATGCTAAGTTGTTGGCTAAGGTGTTGGCGCGCAGACTGACTGGGGTTATATCCGATGTAATACATCCTGACCAGTCAGGGTTTATGCCCCAAAAGTCTACAGCTCTTAATCTAAGGCGTCTATTCTTGAATCTTCAGCTCCCCGCAGATAATGCAGGTGACAGAGTGGTGGTATCCCTGGACGCCCATAAGGCATTTGACAGCGTGGAGTGGGACTATTTGTGGCTGGTACTGGACAAGTTGGGATGTGGGCAGAGCTTTATCTCATGGGTTAAATTGATGTATTCTTCTCCTGTGGCACGCATACGAGTGAATGGTGGACGCTCTGGCAGGTTCTCGCTTAATAGGGGGACCAGACAGGGATGCCCTCTTTCGCCATTACTGTTCGCATTGGCAATAGAGCCACTTGCAGCTTATATACGAGATGAGGCTGGGGTGAAAGGATTTGTGTACGGGCCTGTGGAGGAGAAGATAGCCCTATATGCTGATGACATCTTATTGTTTTTACAAGATCCTACTGAATCTTTAAGGTGTGCGGTAGAGGTAGTGGAAAGGTTTGGACAGATGTCTGGATTAAAGATAAATTGGGACAAATTGAATCTCATGATGGTGGATATGGAGGAATGGGAGGAACGGGAGGAAATTGGTTGTGCCAAACTGAAAATAGTTACACAATTTAAGTACTTGGGAATTCAGATATCTCGTTCAATTACGGATTATCTTGAGTTGAATATGATGCCGTTGTTAGCTAAATTAAAGGATAAGGCACAGGCTTGGTGTAAATTGCCTCTCTCGGTGGTGGGTAGAACAAACCTTGCCAAAATGATCATGATGCTGAAACTCCTCTATGTGCTTTACAACTCACCAGTATGGATTCAGTGGGGGTTATTTCAAAGACTGAACTCATTATTCCGAGATCTGGTATGGGGGGGGGCAACCCAGATTAAAATTAGAAACCCTACAGAGATCAAAGGAGGAGGGTGGTTTGGCACTGCCGAATCCGTGGCTATATTTTTTGGCGGCTCAAGGACAACACAGGAGGGGATGGGCGTCAGAAGGTGGGCGGAATTCCAGTCAAAAGCTATTGGAATATATTATGGGACGAGGTCCATTAGTAATCAGTTTGGAGGCAGGGGATGTTGGTAGAGCAGGGGGCGGTTCCCCACTCTGTGTCTAATACAAAAAACATGGTCTAGGATTAAAAAGCTAAGAGGGATTACGGGAATTACGATATACACGCCGGTGTGGAAAAATGCAAAATTGGGTGAAATATATAAATTGGGTGACCAAAAAAGATGGGAGAATAGGGGTATAAAATATTTGTCACAGCTCACGGCTAATGGAAAGCTGAAATCATTTGCTGCTCTGAAGGATGAGTTTCAGATACCGGCAACGGATGGGTTTCTATATCTTAGGTTACTAAATGCATATAAGCAACAAATGAAAATAGGTAGTCTCACTATACAGAAAGATATTGTTCTGGACTATGTTTGTATGGAGGGTGGATCTAAAGGAGTAATGTCAACATTGTATGGAGATCTGCTGCACGTGATGTTCCTGCCACACCCGATCACGGCGAGAACCAAATGGGAGTTGGAAATTGGAGAAATGGAAAATGAGGTTTGGGACAGTATCTCGGAGTATGGTCCTAAGCTTTCATTAAGTGAACCGGGAAGATTGTCGCAGCTGTATCTTGTTCACAGAGCATACAGGACTCCTAAATTTTTATACAAAATAGGGGTTAGGCTACTTTCACATTACGATTTTTTAAAATCCGATGCTGTCCGATATAAATCGGACAGCATCGGATTCTTCTGATGCCTGGAATCGGATGCCAAATAGGCATCCGATTCAGACATTTTATCTGATGCCTGCCCTCACCTCCCTCCTGTCAGCTGTCATCAGCTGTCTCTCCCCCGATGCTCCAATATGGTCCCCGGTCCTCCCCTCTTCTCCCGCGGCCCTCCATTGCGCTCCCCCTCTTGTCCCCCATTGCGCTCCCCCTCTTGTCCCCCTCCTCTCCTCTTGTCCTCCTCCTCTCCTCTTGTCCCCCCCCTCTTCCTCCTCCTCTTGTCCCCTCCTCTCCTCTTGTCCTCCTCCTCTCCTCTTGTCCCCCTCCTCTCCTCTTGTCCTCCTCCTCTCCTCTTGTCCTCCTCCTCTTCTCTTGTCCCCCTCCTCTCCTCCTCTCCTCCCTCACCTGTCCACGACTCCTGCACGGTCCCGCGCGTCTCCGGTGTCTTGCTGTTCTGTGCTGCCAGGACCTCGCGTGACGTCACAATCACATGACTGCCGGTTATTGGTTACTGGCAGTCATGTGTTTGTGACATCACGGCAGGTCTTGTCAGCACAGACGGCAAGATACCTGGAGACACCGGAGAAGCCGGGGGCCTCGTGGACAGGTGAGCATAGATTTTTTTTTTTTTAATTAACCCATTCATTCACTTTTGGAGCTATTTTAGTGTACTGAGCATGCTCAGTACACTAAAATCGGGTCCGAGGAGACATCAGATGTTTCCTCGGACCCTGCTACATAGGGCCCCATGTCAAATTGATCGGGTCGGATTGGATGCGCACTAAATGCCATCCGATTTGGTCCGATGCGAGTTTGTCCGATTTTATTTTCGGTGCTAAAATCGGAGCAGGCACCGATTTTTGCACCGATAAAAAAATCGGGCAGAATCGGATCGGACCAAATCGGATGGCATTTAGTGCACATCCGATTCAGTCCGATGACCATAGGGCTGCATGGGGCCCAAAATCGGTCCGATGCTGTCCGAATTTTATCGGACAGCATCGGAACTGATAAAATCGTAGTGTGAAACCAGCCTTAGAGACACCTCTGAATGTTCAAGATGTAGGCAGGGACAGGCGGGGATTCTACACATGATGTGGGACTGCCCTATGCTGCAAACGTTTTGGACGAATGTCATCACAGAGACTTAAAGACGATATGTGTGTGAGGTTCCGAGGGTGCCTTTGGTGTGCGTATTGGGGTACGTTGAAGAGATAAAAGTGACAAGCTGCCAAAAAATTGCAATTGCAAGATTATTATATCTGGCCAGGAAATTAATAGCGAGGTATTGGATCAGGACTGAGCCCCCGGGGGGAACCGAGTATATTAAACTAGGTGGATTACGTGGTGCATATGGAGGAAGACATATATAACAGAAGGAGTAAAGCCTTGATGTTTGAAAAAATATGGGAGCCATGGAGGAGATAGAGTGATATGGTATAATATAATATAATGCTGTTCTTTTTGATTTCCTCCCTTTCACTAACCAGACAATGGAGAAGCTAGACCTGATAACAGGTTTGACAATTTCAATTGTTGTGCACATGCCTATGGAAAACGCTTTCTATTTTCCTCTTATTTGATATAAATATTGATGGTATATGGAAACTGTTCAAGGAGTGGGGGGAGAAATGGGGGTGTTGGGAGGAGGGAGGGTATGTTCCTATGTTCCTGTTATTGGGAAGGGTGTTGTATATTACAAACAATAATCATCTGTCCATTGAAACTATGTTATGAATGTACCATTTGTATTTTACTCGATAATTTAATAAAATATATCTGATTTTAAAAAAAAAATAAAAAAAAAAGACTAGGATTTGGACATTTGTTTCTGAACACCACCAACATTTGGGTGTAGCATAGTACTTACTGGGTCAGGAATCAGGCTGGTTCCAGGACACAGGGCATCAGGTAACACACAAGGCTTCAGGTGCAGGACACAGGCTGGTATCAAAACTGAACACAGACAGGACGAGTCCAGGAACACAGACAGTGTGGATACAAGAGTTCAGGGACCTCAGCAGGCACAGGGATAGTAGAAGGAAAGAATGGCTATGGACAACCAGAGCAATAGGCTGGATAACACACAGGGCTGGGTTAGAAAACCTAATGAGTCTCTCAGGCAACACCCAAAAGGGAAGGGGAACTTTAAAGCTGGGGTCAACAATTCAAGATGCGCACACCACCCTGTAAGAGAGGGGGAAGTGTGTGTGCACACACCCTCAGCTAATAACCAGGATCCCCAGCAAGACAAGCACAGGGCCTGGGGCTTAGGGACCTCAGCAGCCGAAATACACATGGATGGCCGTACAGAGGAGCAGAGGACCAGACAGCATGTGGGCATCAATGCAGCAAAGCAGGAGACTGAGCAAGCAGCCAAGAAGGTAAGGGACATCTGCGGAAGGACACACCACAGCCCATGTAGGGACTAGAATGGCATCACTACGGTACCTCACATACCTTTTTCTGAAGGTACAATAGAAAAATCTCAAAAATAAAAAGGGCATTCAACCAGGCATATGCCGACTCCAGGCGGGTCAGGGAAATTCCCCTCTGTAAAAGTAGGCTCAGCAGAGTTCATGGCCTGACCAATCTGTCACACATGCCAAGGGGCCGCGAGTGTCCAGATATGTAGACACCCTGGACTTGGTGACAGCAGGACAGTGGGGCTGGCTATAGTCAGACAGGGCTGGCACAGAAACACCAACAGGAACAGGGCAACTGCAGGTGGGTACAGTCAGGAGACACTGGGCAACAGGTAAAAGTCATCTGGCTACAACAGGTAGATGTCATCTGGCTCCAACAGGCTCCAGACAGGCAGAGGTCATCAGACACTAGACAATGGGAAAGGCTACACACATCGGGCAGAGGTCACCAGGAGTGATGAGTGAACTTGTGAAAAAGTACAGCGATTTCAAATTTGGTACAAACCTTAGGGATTCGGGTATAGGATAGATAGATGGAGAGATAGCTAGGATAGATAACCTAGCCCGGGTTAGCCCCCCCTTATAGAGAACTTGGGAATAAAATGTTTCCATTCGTTAGATCTTTGTTAGATCCGGTTTGATCAACCAAAACTAATGTTAGATCTCCTCTACAAAATGAGATATTTAGGATCTTCTTCAGGGGGGCTAACCCGTAGCTAGCCCCCCCTCTTTTGAAATTGCCCGTTTTTTCGATGGATTCTGATAGATATTTGTTAGATCCGGTTTGATCAGCAAAAATTAACGTTAGATCTCCTTTCGTTCCCGAGATATTGGGGGGGCTAATCCGTAGCTAGCCCCCCCTCTTTTGAAATTGCCCGTTTTTTCGATGGATTCTGATAGATATTCGTTAGATCCGGTTTGATCAGCAAAAATTAACGTTAGATCTCCTTTCGTTCCCGAGATATTGGGGGGGGCTAATCCGTAGCTAGCCCCCCCTCTTTTGAAATTGCCCGTTTTTTCGATGGATTCTGATAGATATTCGTTAGATCCGGTTTGATCAGCAAAAATTAACGTTAGATCTCCTTTCGTTCCCGAGATATTGGGGGTCTCAGGTGGGGGGTTGGGTACGGGTTAGCCCCCCCTCTTTTGAAATTGCCCGTTTTTTTCGATGGATTCGGATAGATATTTGTTAGATCCGGTTTGATCAGCAAAAATTAACGTTAGATCTCCTTTGTTCCCGAGATATTGGGGGTCTCAGGTGGGGGGTTGAGTACGGGTTAGCCCCCCCTCTTTTGAAATTGCCCGTTTTTTTCGATGGATTCTGATAGATATTCGTTAGATCCGGTTTGATCAGCAAAAATTAACGTTAGATCTCCTTTCGTTCCCGAGTTATTGGGGGGGGCTAACCCGTAGCTAGCCCCCCCTCTTTTGAAATTGCCCGTTTTTTCGATGGATTCTGATCGATATTCGTTAGATCTGGTTTGATCAGCAAAAATTAACGTTAGATCTCCTTTCGTTCCCGAGATATTGGGGGTCTCAGGTGGGGGGTTGGGTACGGGTTAGCCCCCCTCTTTTGAAATTGCCCGTTTTTTCGATGGATTCTGATAGATATTCGTTAGATCCGGTTTGATCAGCAAAAATTAACGTTAGATCTCCTTTCGTTCCCGAGATATTGGGGGGGGGCTAACCCATAGCTAGCCCCCCTCCTTTGAAATTGCCCGTTTTTTTCGATGGATTCTGATAGATATTCGTTAGATCGGTTTGATCAGCAAAAATTAACGTTAGACCTCCTTTCGTTCCCGAGATATTGGGGGTCTCAGGGGGGGTTGGGTACGAGTTAGCCCCCCTCTTTTGAAATTGCCCGTTTTTTCGATGGATTCTGATAGATATTCGTTAGATCCGGTTTGATCAGCAAAAATTAACGTTAGATCTCCTTTCGTTCCCGAGATATTGGGGGGGGCTAACCGTAGTAGCCCCCCTCTTTTGAAATTGCCCGTTTTTTCGATGGATTCTGATAGATATTCGTTAGATCCGGTTTGATCAGCAAAAATTAACGTTAGATCTCCTTTCGTTCTCGAGATATTGGGGGTCTCAGGTGGGGGGTTGGGTACGGGTTAGCCCCCCCTCTTTTGAAATTGCCCGTTTTTTTCGATGGATTCTGATAGATATTCGTTAGATCCGGTTTGATCAGCAAAAATTAACGTTAGATCTCCTTTCGTTCCCGAGATATTGGGGGTCTCAGGTGGGGGGTTGGGTACGGATTAGCCCCCCCTCTTTTGAAATTGCCTGTTTTTTCGATGGATTCTGATAGATATTCGTTAGATCCGGTTTGAGCAACGGTCGTGAGGTGTAGATGGAGAAGAGGAGGGGTCCAAGGACAGAGCATTGGGGGACACCAACAGAGAGAGTAAAGTGAGGAGGTGGCGAGTGAGTGGGATAATCTAAAAGTTCGGTCAGTGAGTCATTCTCGTCCCCGTGGTGCCTACAGGCCCTCCTCTTCACAATCATCACAGCACACTGCCCCCTTCCCCCACCGCGACACATCGCCAATGAAGTCCTGATGCTGCCAACAATTCGCCCACGCCGAAGTCGCCGCTGCTCAAACGGATCTAGCGAATATCTGAATCCTTAAAAAAAAGGCACATTTCAAGTAGTGGGGGGGCTTGTTTTTTGCATAGCAAGTTGTATTTCTCCTTTGCACCACTTTGGGTGCATATAATGTTTTGTATAACTTTTATTTATTTTTAGGAGAGGGAAAATTAAAAAAAAAAATTAAATTCGCTAATGTTTTTTGAGTTTTATTATTAGTTAATTTTCCGTGCGGTAAAAGTAACAGAATACCTTTATTCTCCGGGTCAGGTCGGACACCGATACAAAATTTATGACTTTTATTTTACTACTTTTAAAAAGTAAAACGTTTTTTTTTTTTAAATAATGAGAGAGGATTTTGCCTCGCCGCATGCGCAGCCCCGTAGCGCTTTTATTTTTCTAACTACGGACCAGTGGGATGCCTCATTTTTTGCGGGAAGAATTGTAGTTTTCATTCCGACTATTTTGGGGTATATTCAATGTTTTGATCGCGTTTTATGACTTCTTTTTGTGACTCAAACAGTGAAAAAAATATAAATTCTGGCTTTTTTAAAAATTTTTATGGCGTTTACCCTGTGAATAAATATTAAACTATTTAATTTTTAGAGGTTGGGATCCCAGCTGATGGTAGGACAGCTTGGATCTCACGATTGCTGACAGGGCTAGCTGAGGCTGCCATTCCCCCGCCCGACGTGAAAACTATGGCAGAGGAATAAGGCCCGGCTAACGCCGTTGTCAAAAGTCAATGATCGGTCGTCAAGGGGTTAAAAATTTGCGTATATAGACCTCATGTTTAGGTCTTATTTTTAATCAATTAAATTATCAAAACAATAAATCTTACTTATTAGTACAGTGAAAAACACAAGTAACAGTAATACCTTCCAGAAATAGAGATTTAACAATGGAAACCTGAACGTTTAGGACGCAAAATCCCTGGAATAGAAATAGGACACGAACATTGTAACATCTAGACGGAGTTCCTGAGTTATCGGTGTTTGACTTATACAAAAAAAGAAGAAAATTACTAATGTGACTAGATACAAATGTATTCAAATGTTTAATATCATAGAATACCAATAACAATTTACAATAAATATTCACGAAAGATGAAGGCTGTATATAAAAAAATAGGAGGACTGAAAACTCCCATGAGTGCAAAGTAACTCAAACAAAAGAAAGAAGAAGAACAGTAACACCCAAGTGTTGGGTTTTACGGTTGGGTGTTACTGATCGGTGTTGGGGTGTTACTGATCGTGTTGGGGTGTTACTGATCGGTGTTGGGGTTACTAATTGGTGTTGGGGTGTTACTAATCGGTGTTGGGGTGTTACTAATTGGTGTTGGGGTGTTACTGGTCGGTGTTGGGGTGTTACTGTTCTTCTTCTTTCTTTTGTTTGAGTTACTTTGCACTCATGGGAGTTTTAAATTTTATTGTAAATTATTATTGGTATTCTATGATATTAAACATTTGAATACATTTATATCTAGTCACATTAGTAATTTTCTTCTTTTTTTGTATAAGTCAAACACCGATAACTCAGGAACTCCGTCTAGATGTTACAATGTACGTCGTGTCCTATTTCTATTCCAGGGATTTTGCATCCTAAACGTTCAGGTTTCCATTGTTAAATCTCTATTTCTGGAAGGTATTACTGTTACTTGTGTTTTTCACTGTACTAATAAGTAAGATTTATTGTTTTGATAATTAAATTGATTAAAAATGAGACCTAAACATGAGAGTCTATGTACAGGAACTTTTAACCCCTTGACGACCGATCATTGACTTTTGACGACGGCGTTAGCCGGGCCTTATTCCTCTGCCATAGTTTTCACGTCGGGCGGGGGAATGGCAGCCTCGGCTAGCCCCGTCAGCAATCGTGAGATCGCAGCTGTCCTACCATCAGCTGGGATCCCAACCTCCAAAAATTAAATAGTTTAATATTTATTCCACAGGATAAACGCCATAAAAAAATTAAAAAAGCCAGAATTTCTATTTTTTTCACTGTTTGAGTCACAAAAAGAAGTCATAAAACGCAATCAACAAATCGAATATGCCCCAAAATGGTCAGAATAAAAACTACAACTCTTCCCGCAAAAAGTGAGGCATCCCACTGGTCCGTAGGCGAGGCCAAATCCTCTATCATTATTTAAAAATAAAATATTTTACTTTTTAAAAGTAGTAAAAAAAAAAGTCATAAATTTTGTATCGGTGTCCGACCTGACCCAGAGAATAAAGGTGTTCTGTTACTTTTACCGCATGGGAAATTAACTAATAATAAAACTCAAAAAACATTAACGTAATAATTTTTTTTTTAAATTCTCCCTCTGCTAAAAATAAATAAAAGTTATACAAAACATTATATATATGCACCCAAAGTGGTGCAAAGGAAAAATACAACTTGCTATGCAAAAAACAACCACCCCCCCCACACTTTGAAATGTGCCTTTTTTTTAAGGATTCAGATATTCGCTAGATCCGTTTGAGCAGCGGCGACTTCGGCGTGGGCGAATTGTGGGCAGCATCAGGACTTCATTGGCGATGTGTCGCGGTGGGGGAAGGGGGCAGTGTGCTGTGATGATTGTGAAGAGGAGGGCCTGTAGGCACCACGGGGGACGAGAATGACTCACTGACCGAACTTTTAGATCGTCCCACTCACTCGCCACCTCCTCACTTCACTCTCTCTGTTGGTGTCCCCCCAATGCTCTGTCCTTGGACCCCTCCTCTTCTCCATCTACACCTCAGAACCATTGCTCAAACCGGATCTAACGAATATCTATCAGAATCCATCGAAAAAACCGGCAATTTCAAAAGAGGGGGCTAACCCGTACCCAACCCCCCACCTGAGACCCCCAATATCTTGGGAACGAAAGGAGATCTAACGTTAATTTTTGCTGATCAAACCGGATCTAACGAATATCTATCAGAATCCATCGAAAAAATGGGCAATTTCAAAAGAGAGGGGCTAGCTACGGGTTAGCCCCCCCAATATCTCGGGAACGAAAGGAGATCTAACGTTAATTTTTGTTGATCAAACCGGATCTAACAAATATCTATCAGAATCCATCGAAAAAAACGGGCAATTTCAAAAGAGGGGGGGCTAACCCGTACCCAACCCCCCCACCTGAGACCCCCAATATCTCGGGAACGAAAGGAGATCTAACGTTAATTTTTGCTGATCAAACCGGATCTAACGAATATCTATCAGAATCCATCGAAAAAACCGGCAATTTCAAAAGAGGGGGGCTAACCCGTACCCAACCCCCCACCTGAGACCCCCAATATCTCGGGAACGAAAGGAGATCTAACGTTAATTTTTGCTGATCAAACCGGATCTAACGAATATCTATCAGAATCCATCGAAAAAACCGGCAATTTCAAAAGAGGGGGGGCTAACCCGTACCCAACCCCCCACCTGAGACCCCCAATATCTCGGGAACGAAAGGAGATCTAACGTTAATTTTTGCTGATCAAACCGGATCTAACGAATATCTATCAGAATCCATCGAAAAAACGGGCAATTTCAAAAGAGGGGGGG
The DNA here is from genome assembly GCA_033576535.1 of Allobates femoralis. Classification (NCBI taxonomy): domain Eukaryota; kingdom Metazoa; phylum Chordata; class Amphibia; order Anura; family Aromobatidae; genus Allobates; species Allobates femoralis. Next base: position 43,784,811 of record JARQOC010000010.1, read on the forward strand.
CTAACCCGTACCCAACCCCCCACATGAGACCCCCAATATCTCGGGAACGAAAGGAGATCTAACGTTAATTTTTGCTGATCAAACCGGATCTAACGAATATCTATCAGAATCCATCGAAAAAACGGGCAATTTCAAAAGAGGGGGGCTAGCTACGGATTAGCCCCCCCCCAATATCTCGGGAACGAAAGGAGATCTAACGTTAATTTTTGCTGATCAAACCGGATCTAACGAATATCTATCAGAATCCATCGGAAAAACGGGCAATTTCAAAAGAGGGGGGCTAGCTACGGGTTAGCCCCCCTGAAGAAGATCCTAAATATCTCATTTTGTAGAGGAGATCTAACGTTAGTTTTGGTTGATCAAACCGGATCTAACAAAGATCTAACGAATGGAAACATTTTATTCCCAAGTTCTCTATAAGGGGGGGCTAACCCGGGCTAGGTGGATAGATAAGATAGATAGAGTAGGTGGGACAGGAATGGAGAAGACAAGACAGATAGAGTAGGTGGGACAAGACAAGACAGGACAGCATTGATAGAGTAGGTGGGACAGGACAATACATGACAGATAGAGTAGGTGGGACAGGACAAGGCAAGACAAGACAGAATAGGATATATAAAGCAGGTGGGAAAGGACAGGACAAAACAAGACAAGAGAAGAAATAGAGTAGGTGGGACAGGACAAGACAAGACAAGACAGGACATAGTAGGTGGGACAGGACAATACAAGAAAAATAGAGTAGGTGGGACAGGACACAACAAGACAAGACAAGACAAGAAAAAAGTAGGTGGGACAGGACAAGACAAGACAAGGTGGGACAAGACAAGGCAAGACAAGGTGGGACAAGACAAGACGGGACTAGACAAGACAAGGTGGGACAAGACAAGACAAGACAAGGCAAGGTGGGACAAGACAAGACAACACAAAGTGGGACAAGACAAAACAAGACAAGATAAGGTGGGACAGGACAAGGTGGGACAAGAAAAAACAAGTGAAAGCAAGGTGGGACAAGACAAGATGGGACAAGACACGACAAAGCAAGGTGGGACAAGACAAGACAAGGTGGGACAAGACAAGACAAGGTGGGACAAGACAAGACAAGACTAGACAAAGAGGAACAAGACAAAGTGGAACAAGACAAGACAAGGTGGGACAAGATAAGACAAGGTGGGACAAGATAAGACAAGGTGGGACAAAACAAGACAAGGTGGGACAAGACGGGACTAGACAAGACAAGGTGGGACAAGACAAGACAAGGCAAGGTGGGACAAGGCAAGGTGGGACAAGACAAGACAACACAAGGTGGGACAAGACAAAACAAGACAAGATAAGGTGGGAAAGGACAAGGTGGGACAAGACAAAACAAGTGAAAGCAAGGTGGGACAAGACAAGACAAGGTGGGACAAGACAAGACAAGACGGGACTAGACAAGACAAGGTGGGACAAGACAAGGTGGGACAAGACAAGACAAGGTGGAACAAGACAAGACAAGACTAATCCTATCTATTAATCAATCTATTTATCTGTAAATTTATTTATCCTATCTATTTATCTAGCCTATCTATTTATCTACCTATCTATTAATAAAAAAAAAAAATAGCACAACTACCAGGTCGGGTGCAAGGCCCTCCTACCACAATCCTTGACGTTAGTAGATAGTATCTACTTACATAATCACCAGTTTTTCATTTCCGGCCACTGTGCCGCTATTCCAGCATCCTTTGCTGCGCTGCGAGCGATGGCGCGCATGCGTCATCGCGAGCCGCAAGCTAACGCTTGCCTTGCTGGATGGCACACCCGTACAGTGGCCGGAAATGCAAAACCCCTACTGCAGCCTACTGCATCCTCTCCCCGCCCGCTCCTACCAGTCCGCCTGCTCAACCCCCGCCCAGTCCCCGCACTCCTCACTAACCCCAACACTTTAGCCCCCGCCAGCCATCCTCCTCGCCGCCACTTACGGGACCTGTGCTGACATCAGTGCCATGGGCGGAGCCAGGTCACATGACACTCACATCACCACAGGTCCTTCAGCACCGCACGCAAAATGGATGGAGCAGCAGGCAGGTAATTCTGCTGCATCCCACACCACCCTCAGCCCTGCATTCACCCCACACTCTGCCCCACACTCACTCACTCTGCACTCACTGAACCTGCACTCACTAAGCCCACACTCACTGTGCTCTACACTCACTCTACCCTTCACTCAGCCCACAGTCACCCTGCACTCACTGAGCCCACACTCACTCTGCCCTGCACTCAGCCCACACTCACTCTGCCCTGCACTCTCTACATCTCACTCAGCCCACACTCACTCTGCCCTGCACTCTCTACATCTCACTCAACCCACACTCACCCTGCTCTCACTCATGCCACACTCACCCTGCGCTCACTAAGCCCACACTCACTCTGACCTGCACTCACTAAGCCCTGCACTCACTCTGCCCTGCACTCTCTACATCTCACTTAGCCCACACTCACCCAGCACACACTCAGGCCACACTCACCCTGTTCTCACTAAGCCCACACTCACTCAGCCTGCACTCACTTAGCCCACACTTACTCAACCTTCACTCAATCACCCTCCACTCACTCAGCCTGCACTCAGTCAGCCTGCACTCACTCAGCCTGAACTCACTGAGCCCACATTCACTCTGCCCTGCACTCACTCTGCCCTGCACTCACTAAACCCACATTCACTCTGCCCTGCACTCTCTACATCTCACTCAGCCCACACTCACCCCTGCATTCACTGAGCCCACACTCACTCACCCTTCACTCACTTAGCCCACACTTACTCAACCTTCACTTAATCACCCTCCACTCACTCAGCCTGCACTCAGCCTGCACTCACTCAGCCTGAACTCACTCAGCCTGAACTCACTGAGCCCACACTCACTCTGCCCTGATTCACTCTGCCCTACACTCACTCTGCCCCGCACTCACTAAACCCACATTCACTCTGCCCTGCACTCACCCTGCACTCACTAACCCCACACTCACTCTGCCCTGCACTCTCTACATCTCATTTAGCCTACACTCACCCTGCACTCACTGAGCCTACAATCACTCTGCCCTGCACTCACTCTGCCCTGCACTCACTCTGCCCCGCACTCACTAAACCCACATTCACTCTGCCCTGCACTCACTCACCCTGCACTCACTAACCCCACACTCACTCTGCCCTGCACACTCTACATCTCACTCAGCCCACACTCACCCTGCACTCACTGAGCCCACACTTACTCAACCTTCACTCAATCAACCTCCACTCACTCATCAGCCTGCACTCAGCCTGAACTCACTGAGCCCACACTCACTCTGCCCTGACTCACTCTGCCCTGCACTCACTCTTCCCGCATTCATTAAACCCACATTCACTCTGCCCTGCACTCACTCACCCTGCACTCACTAACCCCACACTCACTCTGCCCTGCACTCTCTACATCTCACTCAGCCCACACTCACCCTGCACTCACTGAGCCCACACTCACACTCACCCTTCACTCACTTAGCCCACACTTACTCAACCTTCACTCAATCACCCTCCACTCACTCAGCCTGCACTCAGAATGCACTCACTCAGCCTGCACTCACTCAGCCTGCACTCACTGAGCCCACACTCACTCTGCCCTGCACTCACTCTGCCCCGCACTCACTAAACCCACATTCACTCTGCCCTGCATTCACTCGCCCTGCACTCACTGAGCCCACACTCACTCTGCCCTGCACTCTCTACATCTCACTCAGCCCACACTCACCTGCACTCATGAGCCCACATCACTCACCTTCACTCACTAGCTGCACTCACTCAGCCTGCACTCACTCAGCCCAAATCACTCTGCCCTGACTCACTCTGCCCTGCACATCCCTCTGCCTGCACTCACTCTGCCCGCACTCACTAAACCCACATTCACTTGCCCTGCACTCACTCGCCCTACACTCACTACCCACACTCACTCTGCCCTGCACTCTCTACATCTCACTCAGCCAAACTCACCCTGCACTCACTCTGCCACACTCACCCTTCACTCACTTAGCCCACACTCACTCAGCCTGCACTTACTCAGCCTGCACTCACTCGCCTGCACTCACTGAGCCCACACTCACTCTGCTTGCCCATCTCTCACTAACCCCCACTCACTCTGCCTCACTTTACATCTCACTCAGCCCAAACTCACCCTGCACTCACTCTGCCCACACTCACCCTTCACTCACTTAGCCCACACTCACTCAGCCTGCACTTACTCAGCCTGCACTCACTCAGCCTGCACTCACAGAGCCACACTCACTCTGCACTCAATAAACCCACATTCACTCTGCCCTGCACTCACTCGCCCTGCACTCACTAAGCCCACACTCACTCTGCCCTGCACTCTCTACATCTCACTCAGCCAACACTCACCCTGCACTCACTCACCCACATTCACTCAGCCTGCACTCACTCAGCCCACACTCACCTGCACTCACTCAGACTGCACTCATTCAGCCTGCACTCACTCAGCCCACACTCACTCTGCCCCGCACTCACTAAACCCACATTCACTCTGCCCTGCACTCACTCACCCTGCACTCACTAACCCCACACTCACTCTGCCCTGCACTCTCTACATCTCACTCACCCACACTCACCCTGCATTCACTGAGCCCACACTCACTCACCCTTCACCAGCCCTAGCACTACTCAACCTTCACTCAATCACCTCCACTCACTCAGCCTGCACTCAGCCTGCACTCACTCACCCTGAACTCACTGAGCCCACTCACCTCACCTGCACTCACTCTGCCCTGCACCACTCACTTCCCGCACTCTTAACCCACATTCACTCTGCCCTGCACTCACTCACCCTGCACTCACTAACCCACACTCACTCACCCTTCACTCACTTAGCCCACACTTACTCAACCTCCACTCAATCACCTCCACACTCAGCTCTGCACTCAGAATGCACTCACTCAGCCTGCACTCACTCAGCCCACTCACTCTGCCCTGCACTCACTCTGCCCTGCACTCACTAAACCACATTCACTCTGCCCTGCACTCTCTACATCTCACTCAGCCACACTCACCCTGCACTCACTAGCCCACACTCACTCACCATTCACTCACTTAGCCACACTCACTCAGCCTGCACCATTCAGCCCCACTACTCCCCTGACTCACTTGCCCTGCACTCACTCTAGCCCTGCACTCACTAAACGCCACACTCACTCTGCCCTGCACTCACTGCCTACACTCACTAAACCCCACACTCACTCTGTCCTGCATCTCTACATCTCACTCAGCACACACTCACCCTGCACACACTCTGCCCACACTCACCCTCACTACTCACCTGCACTTACTCAGCCTGCATCACTGAGCCACACTCACTCTGCCGCATCAATAAACCCACATTCACTAGCCCTGCACTCACTGCCTGCATCACTAAGCCCACACTCACTCTGCCCTGCACTCTCTACATCTCACTCAGCCACACTCACCCTGCACTCACTCAGCCCACATTCACTCAGCCTGCACCACTCAGCCCACACTCACTCTGCCCTGCACTCACTAAACCCATCACTTCCCACTCACTGCCCTGCACTCCGCCATGCACTCACTCTGCCCTGCCACTCATCTCACTCACCCACACTCAACCTGCACTCACTAGCCCCACACTCACTCACCCTTCACTCACTTAGCTCACACCACCCTGCACTCACTCAGACTGCACTCACTCACCTGCACTCACTCGCACTCACCCTGCACTCACTGAGCCACCACTCACTCACCCTTCATCACTCTACTCACCTCGCTGCACTCACTCAGACTGCACTCACTCAGCCCCACTCACTAGCCCGCACTTCACTCTGCCCTGCACTCACTCTGCCCTGCACTCACTAAACCCACATTCACTCTGCCCTGCTACTCACTCACCCGCACTCACTAACCCACACCCACTCACCCTGCACGCTCTACTACACACTCACTCACCCTCACCTGCACTCACTAGCCCACACTCACTCACCTGCCTCACTCAGCCTGCACTCACTCAGCCCAGCACTCACTCATGCCCTGCACTCACTTGCCCCGCACTCACTAAACCCACATCACTCTGCCCTGACTCTCAATCTCACTCAGCCCACACACCTGCACTCACTCAGCCACACTCACTCACTTTCATCACTTAGCCACACACTCACTCACCCTGCACTCACTCACCACCTGCACTCACTCAGCCCTGCACTCACTCAGCCTGCACTCACTCAGCCCTGACTCACTCACTCGCTCACTCACTAAACCCACATTCACTCTGCCTGCACTCACTCGCCCTGCACTCACTGAGCCCACACTCACTCTGCCCTGCACTCTCTACATCTCACTCAGCCCACACTCACCCTGCACTCACTAGCCCACACTCACTCATCCTTCACTCACTTAGCCCACACTCACTCCCTGCACTCACATCACTTGCACTCACTCACCCTGCACTCACTGAGCCACACTCACTCTGCCCTGCACTCTCTACATCTCACTCAGCCCACACTCACCCTGCACTCACTCAGCCCACACTCACTCACTTTTCACTCACTTAGCCCACACTCACTCAGCCTGCACTCACTCAGCCCTGCACTCACTCAGCTCCATACTCACTAAACCCACATTCACTCAGCCTGCACTCACTCAGCCTGCACTCACTCAGCCCTGCACTCACTCAGCCCTGCACTCACACAGCTCCGTACTCACTAAACCCACATTCACTCTACCCTGCACTCACTCACCCTGCACTCACTGAGCCCACACTCACTCTGCCCTGCACTCTCTACATCTCACTCAGCCCACACTCACCCTGCACTCACTAAGCCCACACTCACTCATCCTTCACTCACTTAGCCCACACTCACCCTGCACTCACTCAGCCCACACTCACTCACTTTTCACTCACTTAGCCCACACTCACTCAGCCTGCACTCACTCAGCCCTGCACTCACTCAGCTCCATACTCACTAAACCCACATTCACTCAGCCTGCACTCACTCAGCCTGCACTCACTCAGCCCTGCACTCACTCAGCTCCGTACTCACTAAACCCACATTCACTCTACCCTGCACTCACTCACCCTGCACTCACTGAGCCCACACTCACTCTGCCCTGCACTCTCTACATCTCACTCAGCCCACACTCACCGTGCACTCACTAAGCCCACACTCACTCATCCTTCACTCACTTAGCCCACACTCACTCACCCTGCACTCACTCACCCTGCACTCACTGAGCCCACACTCACTCTGCCCTGCACTCACTCTGCCCCGCACTCACTAAACCCACATTCACTCTGCCCCCTCACTCACTCTGCCCCCACACTCACTCTGCCCCCACACTCACTCTGCCCCCACACTCACTCTGCCCCCACACTCACTCTGCCCCCACACTCACTCTGCCCCCACACTCACTCTGCCCCCGCACTCACTCTGCCCCAGCACTCACTCACCTTGCACTCACTCTGCCCACTCACCCTGCACTCACTGGGCCCCACGCTCACTATACCTGCACTCTGCCCCACCACTCTCTCTTCGTGCACTCTGCCCCAGCACTCATTCAGCTCTGCACTCATCCAGCCCTGCGCTCACTCAGCCTACACCATGCTTACCCTGCACTAACCTAGCCCCGCACTCATTCAGCCTACACCACGGTTACTCCACACTCACTCAACCTGCACTCACTCTGCCCCACACACCCTGTATTCACTCACCCTGCCTGCTCAGCCTGCACTCACTCCACTCAGCCCGCACTCACCCCACTCAACCTGCAGCCGGCTCACCGCACTCACCTCACTCACCCTGCGCCAGGCTGAACAAGGAACTGCGCCACTTCCTCATGCCACCATCCTCTGCCGCCACATTAGACAAAGCACAGGGGAAGGGGGCAGAGACCGAGGGGCAAAAATCAGCAGGCAGGAGACACACAGCACAGGGTGAAGTTACAGCTGATGCCCCCTGTGCAAAAGAGCCCGCCCCATCTTCATTTCACCGCACTCCCGGTTTATTTGGTCCTAAGACTGCGACATTTCGGCACGCAGCCTTCCTTAAGCAGACTGCATCCATCTATCTATTAATCCAACTATCCTATCTATCCTTCTACTTATTTATTTATTAATCCAGGTATTTATCTATAACTCTATATATCTATCCTACCTATTCATCAAACTATCTATCTATCCTTATATCTATCCTAATAATTCATCTATGTATCTGTAAATCTATCTATCCTATGTATTCATCTATCTATTCATCTATCTATTTATCTATTAATATATCTATTAGAATCGTTAGAAAGGAAATAAAGTAGCCGCACTCACCGGAGCAGGGTTCTTCATCCTTTATTTGCTGAATAAATCCTTGCGGTACAGCAACATAGCGGGGAGGGGGTGCAGGGAGGCGGACGACGGTTCACCGTTTCGCGGATTATACCGCTTCTACGGGTAGAGGACCCGTAGAAGCGGTATAATCCGCGAAACGGTGAACCGTCGTCCGCCTCCCTGCACCCCCTCCCCGCTATGTTGCTGTACCGCAAGGATTTATTCAGCAAATAAAGGATGAAGAACCCTGCTCCGGTGAGTGCGGCTACTTTATTTCCTTTCTAACGATTCTATATGTGAGCCTCATTAAGGCCAGCACCACCGGGCTGCCTGCAGCTAATAGCCACGAGAGTGGCGTGTGCCTGTGCATAATCTGTTAGTGCCCGGTAACCTCTTGCTATTGAGATAATATATCTATTAATACAACTATCCTATCTATCCTTCTACTTATTTATTAATCCAGCTATTTAGCTATAAGGCTACTTTCACATAACGATTTTGAAGGGAGCCGATGCTGTCAGATAAATTCGGACAGCATCAGCTCCCTTCTGATGCCTGGAATCGGATGCCAAATAGGCATCCGATTCCGGCATTAAATCGTTGCCTCCGGTCTTAAAAAAAAAAAAAAAAAAAAAAGTTTATGCTCACCTATCCCGAGGCCCCCGCCGTCTCCCGCCGACTCCCGCAGGCTCCCGGTGTCTGCAGAGGTCTTCTTAATCTGTACAGGACCTGCCGTGATGTCACAGTCACGTGACAGCAGGTTACACCATGGTAACCTGCGGTCACGTGACTGTGACATCACGGCAGGTCCTGTACAGAAGTAGAAGACCTCTGCAGACACCGGGAGCCTGCGGGAGCCGGCGGGAGACGGCGGGGGCCTCGGGGATAGGTGAGCATAAACTTTTTTTTTTTTTTTTAACTCCTGCCTTCCAGTTTGGAGCATTTTTACTGTACTGAGCATGCTCAGTACAGTAAAATCGGATCCGAGGAGACATCAGATGTTTCCTCGGACCTCGCTCCATAGGGCCCCATGATAAATTGATCGGACCAAATCGGATGTGCACTAAATGGCATCCGATTTGGTCCGATCCGATTTTGTCCGATTTTATTTTCGGTGCAAAAATCAGAGCATGCTCCGATTTTTGCACCGATAAAAAAATCGGACAGAATCGGATCGGACCAAATCGGATTCCATTTAGTGCACATCCGATTCGGTCCGATGCCCATAGGGCTGCATGGGGCCCAAAATCGGTTCGATGCTGTCCAATTTTTATCGAACAGCATCGGATTTACAAAATCCGTAGTGTGAAACCAGCCTAACTCTATATATCTATCCTATCTATTCTCAAACTATCTATCTATCCTTATATCTATCCTAATAATTCATCTATGTATCTGTAAATCTATCTATCTACTCTATAATTGCCGTAGGCAAAATCGTGTCGGACCCCGAAATCGCCGTGGCTTTGTCACTATGTGACGTCACCACGCGCGAGCAATGGCCGCGAAGCGGCCATTGCGAGTCGCTGGCCGAAAATAGAACCAGAGGCTCGGCCACAAACTTAGCGATTTACCGCTGAGGTAGCGCGAGCAATGGCCGCGAGGCCATTGCGAGTCGCTACCTCAGCCACCGCACCTGCCGCAAGTCCCCCTATACTTTCTATGGGGATCCATTGCGAGTCGCTGTGTAGCGCGAGCAATGGCCGCGAGGCCATTGCGAGTCGCTACCTCAGCCGCCGCACCTGCCGCAAGTCCCCCTATACTTTCTATGGGGATTACCGCAACCGCGCCGCAAGTGTAACGGTTATGCGCCGAACGCGGCAGATGCGGTTACACTTGCGGCGCGGTTGCGGTAATCCCCATAGAAAGTATAGGGGGACTTGCGGCAGGTGCGGCAAGTGCGGTTTTGCACTTGCGGCAAGTGCGGTCGCGAAAAAAAACGCAGTCAGCCGCGTTTTTTTTCGCGGCCGCACCTACCGCAAGTGCAAAACCGCATTTGCCGCACCTGCCGCAAGTCCCCCTATACTTTCTATGGGGATTACCGCAACCGCGCCGCAAGTGTAACCGCATCTGCCGCATACGCGGCAGATGCGGTTACACTTGCGGCGCGGTTGCGATAATCTCCATAGAAAGTATAGGGGACTTGCGGCAGCTGCGGCAAGTGCGGTTTTGCACTTGCGGCAGGTGCGGCCGCGAAAATCTTAAAAAAAAATTAAAAATAACAAATAAAAAAAAATAAATAAAAAAAAAATAAAAAAAAATAAATATAAAAATAACAATTACTGCTAATAATAATGCTATTAATGCTAATAATTATGCTATTAATGCTAATATTAATGTTAATAATGCTAATAATAATCATATTAACGCTATTAATAATGCTATTAAGGCTAATAATCATGCTATTTATGCTATTCAAAATGCTATTAATGCTAATAATATTGTTATTAATGCTATTAATAATGCTATTAAGCTATTAAGCTATTAATAATACTATTAATGCTATTAATAATGCTATTAATCTATAATGCTATTAATAATGACTATTAATGCTATTATATTAATGCTATTATTAATTTAATCTATTAATAATGCTATTAATTGTATTATTAATGCTATTAATGCTATTAATAATACTATTAATGCTATTAATGCTATTAAATGCTATAATGCTATTAATGCTATTAATAATGCTATTAATGCTATTAATGCTATTAATAATGCTATTAATGCTATTAATAATTATTAATAATGCTATTAATGCTATTAATGCTATTAATAATGCTATTAATGCTATTAATAGCTATTAATGCTATTTAATGCTATTAATGCTATTAATAAATACTATTAATGCTTATTAATGCTATTAATAATGCTATTAATGCTATTAATAATACTATTAATGCTATTAATTATATTAATAATGCTATTAATGCTATTAATAATGCTATTAATGCTATTAATCTATTATATGCTATTAATGCTATTAAATTAATGCTATTAATGCTATTAATAATGCTATTAATGCTTATTTAAAGCTATAATGCTATTAATGCTATTAATTAATGCTATTAATGCTATTAATGCTATATAATCTATATGCTATTAATTGCTATTATGATAATGCTATTAATTATAATATATTAATGCTATTAATGCTATTAAAAGCATTAATGCTATTAATGCTATTAATTGCTATTATATGCTATTAATGCTATTAATAATGCTATTAATGCTATTATTGCTATTAATATATCTATTAATGCTATTAATGCTATTAATTCTATTAATGCTATTAATCTATATTAATGCTATTATTATCTATTAACTATATCTAATAAATGCTATTATGCTAATTATTATTATGCTATTATATGCTATTATCTATTTAATCATTATTAATAATAATCTATTCGTAAATGCATTTGATGCTTAATTATTACATCTTCTATCATATTCTATCTGATCATTCTATCTACAATCCATACTCATCTATCTATTCATCTACATCTATTTATTATTATACATATCTATCTATTCTACTTATTTATAAGATTATCTATCTATTTTATCTTAATATATCTATTTTATCTATGAATCTATTTATTTACTTTATATATTAAATGTTAACTGTTTTTTTTCTGTTTTCGGGCCTTTTTTGGGCCAACGGAAGATGGAACCTATGAGAAGAAAAGAAAATATAATATAAGTTATTGGACTCCATATCTCCGATTATAATAATATGGGAGTTTGTATCGGATGGACAATCGGATGATTTTCTGTATTGAGCATGCTCAATATCCTAGACCACTCCCAAAACCTCCCACAGCCCTCCCCCAGCCATTTAAATCCGATCGATAAAATATCGGATTGGATGGCATCCAGATTTTGAGCACCCGATGCTGTCTGATTTTTATCGGACAGCATCAGATTTTACAAAATCTCAATGTGAAACCATCCTAACAGGTAACATCTGCCCCACATGAATTCTCCTCACTGACTGACATCACACATGGAGGTTATCCTCACACTTACTTCTTTTCTTTTTGACTTTTTCATCATTTTCTCGCTCTTGTTCATTACTCATTCCAGATGTTCTTTTTTCTTCATCATCTAATTCTTCTTTTTTCAGATTGGTTCCAGATGTTCCTTCTCCTTCATCATCTAATTCTTCTTTTTTCAGATTGGTTCCAGATGTTCCTTCTCCTTCATCATCTAATTCTTCTTTTTCAGATTGATTCCTGATGTTGACTGTTCATTATCTGATTTTGGGCCTTTTTTGGGCCAACGGAAGATGGAACCTATGAGAAGAAAATATAATATAAGTGATTGGACTCCATATGACATGATACTACTGTATAGTGACTGTGACCGGTCAGCTGAGGAATCTTCTCCATTCAGAGGTGTGGGATCATTGTTATCCATCATAATTCTGACAATCCAAGTACTAAGGCTGGTTTCACATTGCGATTTTGTTAAATCCGATGCTGTCCGATGAAAATCAGCATCGGATCCGAATTGGGCCCCCATGCTTTCCAACGGGGATCAGATCTGATCGGATTTGCACTCAATGGCATCCGATTTGCCTACGATCCGATTCTGTCCGATTTTTTTTCAGGTGCCAAAATCGTAGACTGCTGTGATTTTGGTATCCGATTCAAAAATTGGATCGCATCGGATCCAATGCGATCCGATGCGATCCGATTAAAATAATATGGGAGTCTATGGGGATCGGATCGGATGGAAAATCGGATCCGATTTTCTGTATTGAGCATGCTCAATATCCTAGACCACTCCCAAAGCCTCCCACAGCCCTCCCTCTGCCATTTAAATCGGATCCGATAAAAAAATCGGATCGGATGGCATCCGATTTTGATCATCCGATGCTGTCCGATTTTCATCAGACAGCATCGGATTTAACAAAATCGCAATGTGAAACCAGCCTAACAGGTAACATCTGCCCCACATGAATTCTCCTCACTGACTGACATCACACATGGAGGTTATCCTCACACTTACTTCTTTTCTTTTTGACTTTTTCATCATTTTCTCGCTCTTGTTCATTACTCATTCCAGATGTTCTTTTTCTTCATCATCTAATTCTTCTTTTTTCAGATTGGTTCCAGATGTTCCTTCTCCTTCATCATCTAATTCTTCTTTTTTCAGATTGATTCCTGATGTTGACTGTTCATTATCTGATTTTGGGCCTTTTTGTGGCCAACGGAAGATGGAACCTATGAGAAGAAAATATAATATAAGTGATTGGACTCCATATGACATGATACTACTGTATAGTGACTGTGACTGGTCAGCTGAGGAATCTTCTCCATTCAGAGGTGTGGGATCATTGTTATCCATCATAATTCTGACAATCCAAGTACTAAGGCTGGTTTCACATTGCGATTTTGTTAAATCCGATGCTGTCCGATGAAAATCAGCATCGGATCCGAATTGGGCCCCCATGCTTTCCAACGGGGATCAGATCTGATCGGATTTGCACTCAATGGCATCCGATTTGCCTACGATCCGATTCTGTCCGATTTTTTTTCAGGTGCCAAAATCGTAGACTGCTGTGATTTTGGTATCCGATTCAAAAATTGGATCGCATCGGATCCAATGCGATCCGATGCGATCCGATTAAAATAATATGGGAGTCTATGGGGATCGGATCGGATGGAAAATCGGATCCGATTTTCTGTATTGAGCATGCTCAATATCCTAGACCACTCCCAAAGCCTCCCACAGCCCTCCCTCTGCCATTTAAATCGGATCCGATAAAAAAATCGGATCGGATGGCATCCGATTTTGATCATCCGATGCTGTCCGATTTTCATCAGACAGCATCGGATTTAACAAAATCGCAATGTGAAACCAGCCTAACAGGTAACATCTGCCCCACATGAATTCTCCTCACTTACCGACATCACACATCGAGGTGATCCTCACACTTACTTCTTTTCTTTTTGACTTTTTCATTATTTTCTCGCTCTTGTTCATCACTCATTCCAGATGTTCTTTTTTCTTCATCATCTAATTCTTCTTTTTTCAGATTGGTTCCAGATGTTCCTTCTCCTTCATCATCTAATTCTTCTTTTTTCAGATTGATTCCTGATGTTGACTGTTCATTATCTGATTTTGGGCCTTTTTTGGGCCAATGGAAGATGAAACCTATGAGAAGAAAATATAATATAAATGATTGGACTCCATATGACATGATACTACTGTACAGTGACTGTGGCCGGTCAACTGAAGAATTTCTCCATACAGAGGTGTGGGATCATTGTTATCCAGCATACTTGTGACAATCCAAGTACTAAGGCTGGTTTCACATTGCAATTTTGTTAAATTCGATGCTGTCCGATGAAAATCGGACAGCATCAGATCCGAATTAGCCCCCATGTTTTCCAATGGGGATCAGATCTGATCGGATTTGCACTTAATGGCATCCAATTTGCCTCCGATTCGATTCTGTCCGATTTCTTTTCAGGAACCAAAGTCGTAGACTGCTGCGATTTTGGCATCCGATTCAAAAATCGTATTGCATCGGATCCAATGCGATCCGAAGCAATCCGATTAAAATAATATGGGAGTCTATAGGAATCGGATCGGATAGAAAATTGGATCCGATATCGGATCCGATTTTCTGCATTGAGCATGCTCAATACCCTAGACCACTCCCAAAACCTCCCACAGCCCTCCCCCAGCCATTTAAATTGGATCCGATAAAAAATCGGATGGGATGGCATCTGATTTTGCGCATCCGATGCTGTCTGATTTTCATCGGACAGCATCGGATTTAACAAAATCGCAATGTGAAACCAGCCTAAGGCTGCTTTCAGACAGCGTTTTTGTGCTGTCCGAGGGGATCCGACTTTTTGTAGGACCCCTCGGACAGCAACGGATCCAAACTGATGCCTGCAATCGGATGCCAAATAGGCATCCGATTCCGATATTTTGCAGGATCAGTTTGGATCCACTCTCCTCTCCCTGCTCCTCCTGTCTCCTCGTCCCCCTCCTGTCACCTTTCTCCCCTCCTCTCCCTCTTTGTCCCCTCTTTTGTCCAATCTTTCGCCCCCTCTGTCCCCTCTTTCTCCCCTCTTTGTCCCCCTCTTTGTCCCCTCTTTGTCCTCCTCTTTGTCCCCTCCTTTGTCCCCTCTTTGTCCTCCTATTTGTCCCCTCTTTGTCCCCCTTTTCCAGACCTTAAAAAATAAAAATAATCTTTATTCTCACCTATCCACGACTCCCGCGGCGCTTCCAGCTGTCTTCTTCTGATCCACAGGACCTGGCGTGATATCACAGTCACGGTACCGCGGTAATCGGTCATGTGACTGTGACATCACGCCAGGTCCTAGAAGAAGATAGCTGAAAGCGCCGGGGTACTCCGGTCATGTGACTGTGACGTCACGCCAGGTCCTAGCAGAATATAGCTGGAAGCGCCGGGGGACTCGTGGATAGGCGAGGATAAAGATTTTTTTATTTTTAACCCTTTCTTTTCACTAAATTTCACTTCTGCAAAAAAAAAAAAAAAAACTTTATTCTCACCCATCCACAAGTCCCCTGTCGCTCCCAGCTTCTCTTCTTACAGGAACTGGCGTGATGTCACATGACCAGTTACGGCGGTAACCGGTCATGTGACTGTGATATCACGCCAGGTCCTATAAGCATCGAGCGCTGGAGGCATCGCAGGATTGCAGGATAGGTGAGAATAAAGTTTTTATTTTTAACCCTTTCTTTTCACTAAATGTCACTTCTGCAATGTATGAATATACATTGCAGAAGTGAAATTAGATGGCACAGAGCGATTTTAGTGTACTGAGCATGCTCAGTGCACTAAAATTGGGTCCGAGGAACGATGAGCTGTTTCCTCGGACCGCGCTCCATAGGCCCCATTTGGCGCAGATCAGGTCGGATCCAATTCGGTCCGATTTGATCCGCTGTGCCCAACATCGCAGCAGTCTGCGATTTTGGGCACAGCAAAAAATCGGACAAAATCAGATCCGACAAAAATCGGATATCACTAAGGGCAAATCCAATCCAATCCGTGCCCATAGGATAACATTGTGCCAAAATCAGATCCGATGCTGTCCGATTTTCAACGGACAGCGTCAGATTGTAGAAAAACGCTGTGTGAAAGCATCCTAACAGGTAACATCTGCCCCACATGAATTCACCTCACTGACTGACATCACACATGGAGGTTATCCTCACACTTACTTATTTTCTTTTTGACTTCTTCATCATTTTCTTGCTCTTGTTCAATACTCATTCTGGATGTTCCTTCGTCTTCATTATCTAATTCTTCTTTTGTCAGATGTATTCCAGATGTTAAACCTATGAAAAGTAAATATAATATAAATGATTGGGCTCCATATGACATGATAGTACTGTACAGTGACTGTGGCCGGTCAGCTGTGGAATCTTCTCCATACAGAGGTGTGGGATCATTGTTAGCCATCATACATGTGACAATCCAAGTGTGGCACTCCACTGGTCAGTGCGCCATGAAGGGTACTGCACCCAGACCAGCGTGTGTGGTATCCCAGTGGCCAGTTAAAGGGGAGGTTCATATGTACCTTTCATCCTGCATCCACACACCTAGCTCAGAGGGCCAATCGGTTAAACCCGTTACCAGGGAAACCGGTCCCATTGGGAGGTTATATAGGTGGGTGGTGGAGAGCGGGAAGAGAGAGCGTAGAGTAAGAAGAGCGAGAGAGGTCGAGGAGGACCCTTCAGGGGAACGTACAGGGAGGGCACCCTGAAAGAGCGGTGACCCAGACGAGAAGGGGGAGCCTGAGGGTGCATGCTAACTCCCGGCGTCAGACTGGCCACCTACCGGTCTGGGAGGATCCCAGTCCACAGAGCGGAGTACCGGCTCCGAAAGCGGTGTAGGCAAGTTCATCTCTGAGCCACCAATACCTGTTGGACCAAGGAGTCTTCAGCCTCCAGGTCACCTGTAACCATAACCAGTCAAAGAGCCAGGACCCGCCAAAAACCCAGAGATAGCGTCAATCCAGAGAAGGTTCTTACAAAGGTTCAGAGTTACAGAGGAGAGCGCAGGAGGTCAGGCCAGGCTCTATGCAGGCCAGGCTACAACACAAGTGAGGACAGAGGCCGAAGCCGAGGGAACATCTTTGAAAGCCACAGACGGACACTCCATTCATCGGTCACTACCCAGGCCAGCTACCCGTGACTGTAGACCTGTTTATCCATTTGTGGAAGTGACCAGTAAACCCATACAGAGACTCAGCTATGAGTTGCAAGCACTGAAAGGTAACATCTGCCCCACATGAATTCTCCTCACTGACCGACATCACACATGGAGGTGATCCTCACACTTACCTCCTCTCTTTTTGCTTTGCTTTTTAGATTTTGTTTTTCCTTCTTTGTCTTTTCCAGATGTTCTTTTATTTTTGGATCTTCTGTATTTTCTCAGCCAGCGGAAGATGAAACCTATGATAAATAAATATAATGTAAGTAATGGGCCTACATAATAATAATAATAATATCTTTTTATATAATTACCTTGTCCCGTCTGTCATCAACTTCCGCCGTCAGTGTGTCCTACTATCCTCTGATTTTTCAGAGGACATAACAAGTTCCGGTCGCCATGTTCAGACACCCAAGTAATGGGTGTCCGAACATAACGACTGCTGAAAGCGACAATCAACACCGACGCTGCATATGTCACCCCCCTCCCACCTCCGTCTCCCCTACTACCTCTCGCCGCATGCCTCCAAATCACCTCTGTGCCTCTCATTGCATATAGGACCTGTGGTGATGTCACTCACGGGCGGATTCACAGATCAAATGACTGAAATCATAAAAGGTCCTTTAGAATACACTGAGTGGAGGAGTACAGAGAGCAGATATTATTATTATTATTATTATTACTATTGCTCCCCCAGTCTCAGCATGCTCCCCTCCCCCGGTCCTAGACTCTGCACACTCAGCTCCCCTTCCCTGGTCTCTGCATGGACTGCTCCCCTTCCTCAGTCCCGGTCTCTACCCACAATTGTCCCCTCCCTTGTTCCTGATCTCCACTCTCCACCCCTTCGCCATTCTCACACTCTACGCGCTCTGCTCCCCTCCATTGTCTTGGTCTCTGCACCCTCCGCTCCCCTTCCCACCCCTGGTCCCGGTCTCGATATGCTCCCCTCCACTGGTCTCTGCATGCTATTCTCTCTCCTGGTCCTGGTCTCCACACACTCTGCTCCGCTCACTCGGTCTCTGCACACTTCACTCCCATCCCCTCTCCTGGATTCCACACATCCTGTTCCCATTTCCGGTCTCTGCACACTCCGCTTCTCTCCTGTTTCTCGATCTCCGCTCGTTCCTCTCCTGATCTCCACTTGCCCACTCCCCTCCCCTCTTCTGATCTCTGCACGCTCCCCTCTCCTGGTCTCCGCGCGCTCCACTTACCTCTCCAGCTCTCCGCACACTCTCCTCCCATCTGCAGATGTCTGCAAGGGGGAACAGAGAAAGCGCGCACAGAGGGAGTAGAGAGAGCGCACAACGGGGGCAGAGAGAGGGTGCACAGGGGGAGCAGAGAGAGCGCACCAGGATGGAGCGAGGGCACAGGGGGACAGAGGCAGCACACAAAGGGGGACAGAGACAGCCCACAATGGGGGACAGAGACAGCACACAAAGGGGGACAGACATTGCGCTCAGGGGGACACAGGCAAGTGAGAGAGCAGATGAGAGGAGAAGACAGTGCAAGGACGGGAGACAAGTCAAAGGAAAGAGCACAGGGAGAAGAGATACAGCACATGGGGGAGAGAGTGGATAGGGAAAAGCGCACAGGGGGGAGAGACAGCCACCGTCCCAGCACCACAGATGCTGTATTAGCAACGGGGCCACATCTAGTAATAATATTTGTTCACTTAAATAGTGCTATTTCTTCCATAGTGCATTACAGGGCTGCAAGACTGCAGTGCTAACCACTGAGCCACTATGCTGTACGCTAATCACTGAGCCACCATGCCGTACTCTAACCACTGAATCACCATGGTGTACATATTACATTGTATATGTTACGTGATACTACTGTACAGTCACTGTGGCTGGTACAGTCACAATATCATTGTTTTCCATCATGCCTGTGACAATCCAAGCACTGATAGGTAACATCTGCCCCACATGAATTCTCTCCCCATGACCGACATCACACAACATAGACGTGATTATCACACTTACTGCTTCTTCTCTTTTTTAGTTCTTTATTATTTTCTAGTTCTTGTTCTTCATTCATTTCAGATGTTCTGTCTTCTTCTTCTTGGGGGGATTTCAGCTCCTCATTGATGTTCATGATGGATGAGGTCTAAATAAGACAAAAGCAAGATATAATATACAGTACCTCTTTTTACTTTTTATTTAACCCCTTATCGATCTAGAACATAGCTGTATATCCTAGGTTCGCCCCCTCCCCTTGTTGCGGGCTCAGCGCTGACCTCGCATAATCTCCCACACATATCAGCTGATCTCTTCAGCAATCTGCCTACCACTGGTAACCCCTTAGGTTGCGCTGTCAAACACCAAGACTTTACTGCAGCTGAGCTAGTGTTGGGGCAAAGGATAGTGAGTGGTGACTGCACCCATAATGGTGCTGGGATAACGGATAGTAAGCAGTGACAGCAGCCACAATGGTGCTGGGATAACGGATAGTGAGCGGTGACTGCACCCACAATGGTGCTGGGATAATGGATAGTGAGCGGTGACAGCAGCCACAATGGTGCTGGGATAACGAATAGTGAGCGGTGACTGCAGCCACAATGGTGCTGGGATAACGGATAGTGAGCGTGACTGCACCCACAATGGTGCTGGGATAACGGATAGTGAGCGGTGACTGCACCCACAATGGTGCTGGGATAACGGATAGTGAGTGGTGACTGTACCCACTCTGGTGTTGGGACAGAGGATAGTGAGCAGTGACTGCACCCACAAATGTACTGGGATAACGAATAGTGAGCGGTAACTATACCCACAATGATGCTGGGATAACGGATAGTGAGCAGTGACTGCAGCCACAATGGTGCTGGAATAACGAATAGTGAGCAGTGACTGCAGGCACAATGGTGCTGGGAAAACAGATAGTGAGCGGTGACTGCAGCCACAATGGTGCTGGGATAACAGATAGTGAGTGGTGACTGCAGCCACAATGGTGCTGGGATAACAGATAGTGAGCGGTGACTGCAGCCACAAGGGTGCTGAGATAACGGATAGTGAGTAGTGACTGCACCCACAATGGTGCTGGGATAACGGATAGTGAGTGGTGACTGTACCCACAATGGTGCTGGGATAACAGATAGTGAGCGTGACTACAGCCACAATGGTGCTGGATAATGGATAGTGAGCGGTGACTGCACCCACAATGGTGCTGGGATAACAGATAGTGAGTGGTGACTGCACCCACAATGGTGCTGGATAACAGATAGTGAGTGGTGACTGTACCCACAATGGTGCTGGGATAACGAATAGTGAATGGTGACTGCACCCACAATGGTGCTGGGATAATGGATAGTGAGCGATGACAGCAGCCACAATGGTGCTGGGATAACGGATAGTGAGCAGAGACTGCACCCACAATGGTGCTGTGATAACGGATAGTGAGTGGTGACTATACCCACAATGGTGCTGGGATAACGGATAGTGAGTGGTGACTGCACCCACAATGGTGCTGGGATAACAGATAGTGAGCGGTGACTGCAGCCACAATGGTGCTGTGATATCAGATAGTGAGCGGTGACTGCACCCACAATGGTGCTGTGATAACAGATAGTGAGTGGTGACTGTACCCACAATGTGTTGGATAATGAATAGTGAATGGTGACTGCAGTCACAATGGTGCTGTAATAACAGAAGGTGAGCGGTGACTGCACTCACAATGGTGCTGGGATAACGGATAGTGAGCGGTGACAGCAGCCACAATGGTGCTGGGATAACGGATAGTGAGCAGTGACTGCAGCCACAATGGTGCTGTGATAACGGATAGTGAGCGGTGACTGCACCCACAATGGTGCTGGGATAACGGATAGTGAGTGGTGACTGTACCCACAATGGTGCTGGGATAACGGATAGTGAGCGGTGACTGCACCCACAATGGTGCTGGGATAACGGATAGTGAGTGGTGACTGTACCCACAATGGTGCTGGGATAACGGATAGTGAGTGGTGACTGTACCCACAATGGTGCTGGGATAACGGATAGTGAGCGGTGACTGCACCCACAATGGTGCTGGGATAACAGATAGTGAGTGGTGACTGTACCCACAATGGTGCTGGGATAACAGATAGTGAGCGGTGACTGCACCCACAATGGTGCTGGGATAACAGATAGTGAGTGGTGACTGTACCCACAATGGTGCTGGATAACGGATAGTGAGCGGTGACTGCAGCCACAATGGTGCTGGGATAACGGATAGTGAGTGGTGACTGTACCCACAATGGTGCTGGGATAACGGATAGTGAGTGGTGACTGTACCCACAATGGTGCTGGGATAATAGATAGTGAGTGGTGACTGTACCCACAATGGTGCTGGGATAATGGATAGTGAGCGGTGACTGCACCCACAATGGTGCTGGGATAACGGATAGTGAGTGGTGACTGCACCCACAATGGTGCTGGGATAACGGATAGTGAGCGGTGACTGCACCCACAATGGTGCTGGGATAACGGATAGTGAGTGGTGACTGTACCCACAATGGTGCTGGGATAACGGATAGTGAGCGGTGACTGCACCCACAATGGTGCTGGGATAACGGATAGTAAGCAGTGACAGCAGCCACAATGGTGCTGGGATAACAGATAGTGAGCGGTGACTGCACCCACAATGGTGCTGGGATAACAGATAGTGAGTGGTGACTGTACCCACAATGGTGCAGGATAACGGATAGTGAGTGGTGACTGCAGCTACAATGGTGCAGGGATAACGGATAGTGAGTGGTGACTGCAGCCACAATGGTGCTGGGATAACGGATAGTGAGCGGTGACTGCACCCACAATGGTGCTGGGATAACAGATAGTGAGTGGTGACTGTAACCACAATGGTGCATGTAAAAACGCGTGCAAAAACGCATTAGCGTTTTTAAAAACGCTGCCCAAAACGTTGGGAAATGCGTCTAGCGCGGCGTTTGCAAAAACGCATGCGTTTTGCGTTTTTGAAAACGCTAATGCGTTTTTGCATGCGTTTTTACATGCGTTTCCATTAAAATCAATGGGACTAAAATCGCTAGCGTTTTTATGCGTTTTTAGCGGTAAAAATGCCTAAAAAACGCAAATTAAGCAAAATGCAGACTATTCTTAGATGTGAAAACACCCAATGTCTTTGTGGCTGAGTTAAACTATCTGGGACGCTTTACATGCACATGAGTAACAGTCCATATGAATATCAGAAGAAATGATAATTCAGGCACGTAATACTGCAGTGTATTAAACAGCCAAAATAGTAAAAAGGATGTTCTGCCTTCACAGTGAGTGAAGAATTGTTTGTGTTTACAGCCCAGTGAAAAGCCCTCTTCCAGCAAAAACTGAAAAAACCAGATCACTTTCATACAGTCTTCAAAACACACTTTTCCTATAAAAACTTTTTGGGCCTAACAACAAGGTATCAAATTTTGTCTGAAAGGGGCCCTCCCCTGCACATTGGGCCCTTCTGCTAAGCTCTGCAAAGGGCAACCAAAAAAAAGACCCCACCCCTTCCCCCAAATTTCCCGCTGGAACTCATGATTGAAGCCAAAAAACTTCACTGTCTCTGCCAATTAGAACTGCAAAGGGAGGGGGCCCCCCCACATCTCCATACAAACATCTAGGAAAAAGAGGGTTAAAAGTTAAACAAAAACCCACATTTTAAAAACAAAAAAAAAAATTTTGAGGGTTGCATAAAAGTGGGGAAATTTTCTTTCAATGGGGGGTCTTTCCTTTTGGGAAAAGGGCTGGGGTCACATTTACCGCCTATATCTAAAATCTTTTTCTCATTAGTTTTCCACTAGAGGGGGGCCCGGAACTAATTTTGGGACACTATAAACAATCTAAAGGCCACTTCAAAAACACACAATATCTTAGTCCAATATCTTTTAACAAACTCTGGTTTTTCAAATGAAATCAAAGGACAAAATTGT